>OV702287.1:388005492-389205492 GCA_916181665.1 Avena sativa
GGCAAGTCTGTTGCCACGCCTGAAAAGAAACCCCGAGCTGGCCCTAAGTCTGACACTGAGTGCTACTATTGCAAGGGGACTGGCCATTGGAAGCGCAACTACCCCAAGTATTTGGCGGACAAGAAGTCCGGCAAGGCAAACAAAGGTATATGTGATATACATGTTATTGATGTGTACTTGACTAGTACTCGCAGTAGCACCTGGGTATTTGATACGGGATTGGTTGCTAATATATGTAACTCGGTTCAAGGGCTGCGGAACAAGCGACAACTAGCAAGGGATGAGGTCTCGATGCGGGTCGGTAATGGATCAAGAGTTGACGTGATCGCCGTCGGAACGCTGCCTCTCCATATGCCATCGGGATTAGTTATAAACCTAAATAATTGTTATTTGGTGCCTGCACTGAGCATGAACATTGTATCCGGATCGTGTTTGATGCAAAGTGGTTATTCATTTAAGTCTGAAAACAATGGTTGTTCGATTTATATGAATAATATCTGGTCATGCACCATGTTGAATGGTTTATTTCTGTTGGATCTCGATAGTAGTGTTACGCATATTCATAATGTTGATGCTTAAAGGATTAAACTTGATAATGATATATCTACATATATGTGGCACTGCCGGCTAGGTCATATTGGCGTTAAACACATGAAGAAACTCCATTCTGATGGCCTTTTGGAATCACTTGATTTTGAATCATTTGATACATGTGAGCCATGCCTTATGGGCAAGATGACTAGAACGCCATTTTCCGGTTCAATGGAACGGGCGACAGATCTATTGGAAATCACACATACTGATGTGTGTGGACCAATGAGTGTGTCGGCGCGAGGTGGATATCGTTATTTTATTACTTTCACGGATGATTTGAGTAGATATGGGTATATCTATTTAATGAAACACAAGTCTGAAACTTTTGAAAAGTTCAAAGAATTTCAGAATGAAGTGGAAAATCATCGTAACAGAAAGATCAAATTTCTACGGTCCGACCGTGGAGGAGAGTATCTTAGTTACGAGTTTAGCACACATATGAAAGACTGTGGAATAGTTTCACAACTCACGCCTGCCGGAACACCACAACGTAATGGTGTGTCAGAACGTCGTAATTGTACTTTATTGGATATGGTTCGATCTATGATGTCTCTGACTGACTTGCCACTGTCATTTTGGGGTTATGCACTGGAAACAGCTGCATTCACTTTAAATCGGGCACCATCTAAATCCATTGAAACGACGCCGTATGAATTATGGTTTGGAAACAAACCTAAGCTGTCATTTCTTAAGGTTTGGGGATGCGATGTTTATGTGAAGAAACTTCAACCGGATAAACTCGAACCCAAAGCAGAAAAAATGCGTCTTCATAGGATACCCTAAGGAAACGATTGGGTATACCTTCTATCACAGATCCTAGGGCAAGGTTTTTGTTGCCAAGAATGGATCCTTTCTTGAGAAGGAGTTTCTCGCGAAAGGTGTGAGTAGTTGGAAGGTAGAACTCGAAGAGGTTATTGAACCTTCTCTTCATGGAATGGCGAGTGGCGCAGCACCCGAAGTTGTTTCAGAGTTGACTTCACCTAATGAAGAGAGAGCTAATGATATTGATCATGAAACTCCGAAAGAGGACACTATCGAACCTCGCAGGTCAAGCAGGACACGTGCAGCTCCTGAACTGTACGGCAATCCTGTTGTGAATTTCATGGTTGATGAAATGGATGACCCTGCGATGTATGAAGAAGCGATGATGAGCCCAGATTCCAACAAATGGCTAGAAGCCATGAAATCCGAGATGGAATCCATGTACGAGAACCAAGTTTAGAACTTGGTGGACTTACCTCACGACCGAAAGGCCGTTGAGAATAAATGGATTTTCAAAAGGAAAACTGATGCTGATGGTAATGTGACCATCTATAAGGCTCGACTTGTCGCAAAGGGGTTTCGACAAATTCAAGGAGTTGACTACGATGAGACATTCTCTCCCGTAGCGATGCTTAAGTCGGTTAGGATTATGTTAGCAATTGCTGCATATTTCGATTATGAAATATGGCAGATGGATGTCAAAACTGCGTTCCTCAAGGTAAGATTGAAGAAGAGTTGTATATGATACAACCTAAGGGTTTTGTCGATCCTAAGGATGCTAATAAGGTGTGCAAACTTCAGCGATCCATCTATGGACTAAAGCAAGCATCACGGAGTTGGAATCTCCGCTTTGATGAGGTGATCAAAGAGTTTGGATTTGTCCAAACTTATGGAGAGGCTTGTATTTACAAGAAAGTGAGTGGGAGCAATGTGGCATTTCTGATATTATATGTGGATGACATATTATTGATTGGAAATGATTTAGATCTTTTAAACAGTGTTAAAAGTTATCTAAACAGCAAATTTTCGATGAAGGACCTTGGTGAAGCTTCATATATATTAGGCATTAAAATCTATAGAGATAGATCAAGACGCCTAATTGGGCTATCGCAAAGTACATACCTTGATAAGATATTAAAGAAGTTTAATATGGACGGAAGTAAGAAGGGGTTCTTACCTATGTTGCAAGGCAAGACATTGAGTAAGACTCAAAGTCCGGCTACGACGGAAGAAAGAGAGATAATGGATAAGATCCCCTATGCCTCAGCCATAGGCTCTATAATGTATGCCATGCTATGTACAAGACCGGATGTGGCACATGCTATTAGTTTGAATAGTAGGTACCAATCTGATCCAGGTTCGGAACACTGGATAGCGGTCAAGAATATCCTTAAGTACTTGAGAAGAACTAAGGATATGTTTCTTATATACGGAGGTGAAGAAGAGCTAGTCGCTAAGTGTTATGTTGATGCTAGCTTTGACACCAATCCGGATGACTCTAAGTCTCAATACGGATACGTATTTCTCTTGAATGGAGCAGCAGTTAGTTGGAGGAGCTCCAAACAACCTGTGGTGGCTGGATCAACAACGGAGGCAGAATATGTTGCTGCTTCAGAAGCGGCGCAGGAAGCGGTTTGGATGAAGGAGTTCATTACGGAACTGGGTGTGGTTCCCAGTGCGTTGGACCCGATGGTGATCTATTGTGACAACAATGGAGCCATAACCAACGCAAAGGAACCAAGGTCTCACAAAAATTCCAAGCATATTAAGCGCCGGTTTCACTCCATCCGCGAGCATGTCAAGGATGGAGATATAAAGATTTGTAAAGTACACACGGACCTGAATGTAGCAGATCTGTTGACTAAAGTACTCCCTAGGGCAAAACATGATCAACACCAGAACTCCATGGGTGTTAGATTTATCACTATGTGAACTAGATTATTGTCTCTAGTGCAAGTGGGAGACTGAAGGAAATATGCCCTGAGAGGCAATAATAAAGTTGTTATTATGTATTCCTTGTATATGATAGATGTTTATTTTGCATGCTATAATTGTATTGATAGGAAACATAAATACATGTGTGTTTAATAAACAAAAAGGGTTCCTAGTCATGCCTCTCTTATAGACTAGCTTGTTGATTAACAGGATGATCAAGGTTTCCTGATCATGGACATTGGATGTTGTTAATAACAAGGTCACACCATTGGTGGAATGATGTGATGAACATTCATCCTAAGTATAGCATTACGATCAAGTCATTGTGCTTATATTGCTATAACATCATACGAAGTAATCTTTATCCTTAGACCATGAGATCATGTTAATTGCTAACACCGGAAGAGTATCTTGATAACATCAAACGTTACACCCTAACAGGGTGACTATAAAGATGGGTCCAGTGCTACGAAGGTGTTATGTTGAGGCTCATGGATCAAGAGTGGAATTTGTCAATCCAGATGACGGATAGATATACTCGAGGCCCTCTCGGTGATATCACATTAGGATAGCTTGCAAGCAAGTGATGTGATCACTAGAATGTTATATCACGGGAACGAGAAAAGAGTGCATGTCGGTAACGAGATCAAACTAGGTATGGAGATACCGATGATCGAATATCGGACATGTAATATATCGAGAGACAAAGGGATTTAGTTACAAGCGTTAAAGGTTCTCACGATCACAGGAGTCATCGTTGAATGTGTAGGAGTCAGTACGGATCTCCAGGTCCCGCTACTGATTATTGATCGGAGAAGGGTCTCGATCATGTCTGCATTATTCGCGAACCGTAGAGTGGCACACTTAAGAGTTACCGGACACCATTTTGGAGCACACATGTTTCAGACGAAAGAATTGCAAAGCGCAGGAATTGTTTCAATAGAAACCGGAAATTGTTTCGGGTGAAAATGCAGAAGGTGGTTCTGCATGTGATATTGAAATATTGCAAGGGGCTATATGTGAATGTTTGTTAATTAAAGTAATTAACAAAATTCTGAATAAATTTAATAAAAGAGTTTTATTAAATGAGAGAGCATTAAATTTGGAGAAACTTAATGCATTTAAAGTGGAGACTTTAAAAGGGAATGTGAAGAGGCATTTTAATGTGGAGGAGTTACCACCACATGAATGGGGGAGGTGAGGGGTCACCCCCCCCCCATGCGCCGGCCATGGAGAGAGGGGCACCACCCTCCTCCTATAAAAGGCCACCCATTCCCTCCTTCATCCTCACACCTCCTTGTGAAGGATCTCTCTCCCCCTCTAGAATTATTCCCCATGGTCTCGGATTAGCGAGATACATGTTCCCGGTGGCATTTCGTCTGGAAGGAGTTGCTTCTTCCGCTAGATCGCTGGAGCGAGGAGGTGGAGGTTGTCCGGTGGCTTGAACGTGTGTGCGTGTGCGGATGCGTTGCTGAGTTGCGGCGCTCGAACTTCCTCACGATCTTGAGATCGGCAAGTGTACGACTACATCAACCACGAGTTCCTACTCGTTAACAAAGCTCGTTGTCTTCGAGGGTAAGTTCTCTATGGATGTATGTCCACCCGTTTGCTTTGTACCTAGTAGATAGATCTTGGCGTGTAGTTCACACCATAGGAAAATTTTTGTTTTCTATGCTGCGGACCCAACACAAACGGTTCAATAACTAGAGAGTAGTTCATAGGAATTTCATTGCGTTTAGTAATATTACCAACACGCTGACATTCATCACAAGCTAAAACAAATTTTCTTGCATCTTTAAAAAGGGTAGGCCAGTAGAAACCTGATTGTAGTACCTTTTGCACAGTTCTATCTCCTGCATGATGTCCTCCATAAGCGCTACCATGACACTTACACAATATCTCCTTTTGTTCATATTCTGGAACACATCTTCGCATAATACCATCCACTCCTTCTTTATATAAGTGTGGGTCATCCCAAAAATAATGCCTCCAATCATAGAAGAACTTCCTTCTTTGCTGAGCTGTAAAAGTTGGAGGCAAATACTTGGAGACAATAAAGTTAGCATAGTCAGCGTACCAAGGGCTCCCTCGCGAGCTTACCCCTACTGCAACTAACTGTTCATTTGGGAAACTATCATTAACAGGCATAGGGTCAAAAGAGATGTTTTCCAATCGAGATAAATTATCAGCTACAGGGTTATCAGCACCTTTCCTATCTACTATATGTAGATCAAACTCTTGTAAAAGCAGCACCCATCTAATAAGCCTAGGCTTAGCGTCCTTCTTCGTCATAAGGTATTTAATAGCAGCATGATCAGTATGAATGGTGACTTTTGAGTCTACAATATAGGGCCTAAACTTATGACAAGCAAAGACGATAGCTAGAAATTCTTTTTCAGTAGTAGCATAATTCCTTTGAGCAGCGTCTAGAGTCTTACTAGCATAATGAATAACGTTTAACTTTTTATCAATTCGTTGCCTAAGGACAACACCTACAGCAAAATCACTAGCATCACACATTATTTCAAAGGGTAGACTCCAATCAGGTGGTTGAACAATAGGGGTTGTAGTTAAAACCTTCTTAAGAGTTTCAAAAGCTTCCTTACAATCATCATCAAAAACAAAGCGTGCATCTTTTTGAAGAAGATTAGTGAGGGGTTTTGATATCCTAGAAAAGTCTTTAATAAACCTTCTATAGAAACCAACATGACCAAGGATACTACGAATACCTTTGATGTCTCTTGGACATGGCATCTTCTCAATTGCCTCAACCTTAGCTCTATCAACTTTTATGCCTCTTTCAGAAACTTTATGCCCGAGGACAATCCCTTCATTAACCATGAAGTGGCATTTCTCACAATTAAGAACAAGATTAGTTTCCTCACATCTCTACAAAACTTTATCAAGGTTGTGCAGACAATTATCAAAAGAAGTTCCATAGATAGAAAAGTCATCCATAAACACTTCTACAATTTCCTCACAAAAACCATGAAAGATAGCAGACATGCACCTTTGAAAAGTAGCAGGAGCATTACATAAACCAAAAGGCATATGTCTATAAGAATAAGTTCCGTAAGGGCAAGTAAAAGTAGTTTTTCCTTGATCTTGTTGTTTAACAGCAATTTGAGAGAAACCAGAATACCCATCAAGAAAACAAAAATGGGTCTTTTTAGACAACCTTTCCAACATTTGATCAATAAAAGGAAGCGGGTAGTGATCTTTCTTAGTAACTTTATTGACTTTTCTAAAATCAATGCACATCCTATAGCCTACTACTATTCTTTGAGGAATAAGCTCATCATTATCATTAGGAACAACGGTAATACCTCCTTTTTAGGAACACAATGAACAGGACTAACCCATTCACTGTCAGCAATAGGGTAAATAATACCAGCATCAAGGAGTTTCAATACCTCATTCCTTACCACTTCCTTCATCCTAGGATTTAAACGTCGTTGGTGCTCTACTACTGGCTTTGCATCTGGTTCTATGTTGATAGAATGCTAACATATAGTAGGTGAAATCCCTTTTAAATCATCCAGAGTATAGCCCATAGCTCCTCGGTGTTTCCTCAAAACCTCCAATAACCTTTCTTCTTCCTTCCCTGAAAGTTTAGCGCTAATAATAACAGGATATATCGTTTTATCATCAATAAAAGCATATTTAAGATCATCAGGGAGAGGTTTTAGATCGAAGACCAGATCCTTTTTAGGTGGCAACGTGGTACCCAAGTCTTCTATAGGCAAGTCATGCTTAAGCATCTTGGGTTGATGACGGAGGATCTCATCAATCTCATTCCTTTCTTCCATGAAGATCTCACTTTCGTGGTCTTCCATAAATTGCTGCAAAGCATTGTTAGGAGCAAGAGAGATAGAAGCAAGTTGTTCAACTCCAAAATCCTCATTATGGGTTTCCTCTTCACAAGGTTCTTTAGTAAATTTCGAAAAATTAAACTCATAAGATTCCCCATCGAACTTAGTCAAGATTTTCTCCCTCTTGCAATCTATAATAGCCCCACAAGTACTCAAGAAAGGTCTACCAAAAATGATAGGATAAGTTTTACTAGCAGCTGAACCAAGTACTAGAAAATCAGCGGGATACTTAATCTTACCACAAAGAACTTCCACATCTCGTACAATGCCAATTGGAGAGATGGTCTCTCTATTAGCAAGGTGAATAACCACATCAATCTCTTCCAATTCGCAGGGACTGATTTCATGCATAATTTCTATGTAAAGCTCATAAGGAATAGCACTGGAACTTGCACCAATATCACATAAACCATAATAGCAATGATCACCAATTCTAATGGAAAGCACAGGGACACTAGCCTTTTTAGCTCTTTTAGGATGTGAAACAATATTAGAAGCACCCTCACAAAAAACTATGTGCCCATCTTCTATGCTTTTAGTGACAAGGTCTTTCACAATTGCTACCACAGGTTCAACATTTATTTGTTCATCAGGTTTTACAGTTCTCTTTTCACTTTTAGTGATTACATTAGTTATCATAGGATGATCCTTTACCTTATCTGGGAAGGGAATCTTCTCGATATAAGGCTTAGGTAAGATGTGATCAATAGTGCAACACTCGGTGCTCCCAACAGGAACACAGTCAACAATATCTTTATAAGGTGCATGGTACTTATTCCATCCCCTTTTTGGAATTTCAATATAAGAAGCAAAAGCTCTAAAGCAATTCGTAATAACTTGCAAATCAACACCATAAGCATTACTAATATTTTGAAAGTCATCAGTTCCTATAAAAGATTCAATGCATTCATAATCATAATTTATACCTGACTTTCTACCTTTGTCATTCTCCCAAGCTTCAGCATTGTCTTGAATACGGTCTAGAAGATCCCATTTAGCTTCTTCTTCCATGCGAGTGAATGATCCAGCACAAGAAGCATCCAATAAATCCTTGTCATGTAGAGGGAGCCTTGCATAGAAGTTATTGATAATAATATTGTTGGTGAGCTCATGAATGGGACATTTGAGCATTAGTAACTTCAATCTCCCCCAAGCTTGAGCTGTACTCTCTCCATCAAGAGGCCAAAAGTTGTATATTTGATTCCGATCTTTATGAATCTCACTAGGAGGATAAAACTTTGAATAAAAGAGAGGCACTATTTCCTCCCATTCCAGAGCTTGACCATTCTTCAGCAGCTTATACCATTCCTCAGCTCTTCCTTTCAGTGATAATGAGAATAACTTCTTCTTAACTTGATCTGTAGTAATACCTGCACACTTGAACAACCCGCATAATTCGTGTATAAAGAGCAAATGATCACCGGGATGGACAGTTCCATCCCCAACATAATAGTTATCCATAACACGATCAATAATTCTTGTAGGTATTTTATAAGCATCATTCTCAGCAGGTGGTGGCTTATCTACTACCTTAGCAGTGGTAGTAGCATTACCAAATAAGAAACTCAGCGAATTATCCATAACGAAAATAAATCAACTAATAGAAGTAAACAATACTCACAGTAGAAGTTTCCTTTACTAGTTCCACTCTCCAATAGCGCTTCACTCCCCGGCAACGGCGCCAGAAAATAGCATTGATGACCCGCAAGTATAGGGGGTGTATCGTAGTATTTTCGATAAGTAAGAGTGTCGAACCCAACGAGGAGCAGAAAGTGATGGCTAGTGGTATGGATCAGGAATTCTCTGCAAATACTTAGCAAACGGATTTTTAGGGGTTTTTGATAACGCAAGTAAACAAAGTACGAGTAAATAAAAGACAATAGGAATAAATACAGCAAGTGGCCCAATCCTTTATGCAGCAAAGGACAAGCCGGTTGTATTACTTAAGATGACCAAACGTTCTCGAGGACACATGGGAAGACTGTCAAGTGCTTTCGCTTCATATAGTTGATTAATCTTCTTTAGCTTGCTAAGTGTTGTGTGGGTGAACATGTGCTAATGTACCGACCTTCCTAGTACTAATACATACTTGTGATTATACCCCTTGCAAACATCCGTAAGTACAAGAAAGTAATTAAGGTAGAAACCTAAACACAGCTTTAAACTCTAAGACCCTTACGTCCCTTGTGCAATGGTTTCCTAACGGGGGTTCAGGTTTCTGTCACTCCGGCAACCCCTACGATTAGTAGCCAAATACACAATGCATTCCCCTAGGCCCATATAGGTGAAGTGTCATGTAGTCGATGTTCACATGACACCACTAGAAGAAGTACACCACAACTTAAATATCAAACTATTGAATCTTTCTCAACACAATTCCACTACTAACAACATGACTTCTCCCATGTCCTCAGGAACAAAACGAACTACTCACAAGACATCATATAGATCATGATCAGAGATGGAATAATGATGTATAACAATCTGAACATAAACAATAATTCAACGGTTCAGTCAATAGCATCAACTACAAAGAGTAATCAACACCGGGAAAGTTTCCCCTATGAACTATGCAAGATTCAACCCAATTGTTACAGCAATATGGAGATGGTGATGAGGGTGCTGATGGTGATGATGATCCCAATGAAGTACAGCTTGATGGGGGTGTTGATGGTGACGATCTCCCCTCTCCGGGAAGGAATTCCCTCGGCAGAAATCTGTCTGCCAGAGAGATCTTTCTCTCTCGGTGTTTTCCGCTCCACAGAGGCGGCAGAATCTTTCTGTGGTCGCTCCCCGAGTCGTAGGGTTTCAGGAGGATAATATACGCTAGAGGGGAGTGCCAGGGGTGGACCAAGGTGGCCACACCACCTGGTGGCGCGGCCTGTGCTGACCCACGCCAGGGGGTGGTGTGGGCCCCCTGTGGCCCATCTCTAGCCCCCTTCTGGCTTCCTTCATCTTCTGGAAAAATAGGATTTTCCATATAATTTCCCGGATTTTCTGATCTTCGCGAATTTTGCCTCCAAACAGCACCTTTTCCATTAGAATCCTGACTGCAGCGGTCCATGCTCCAAAAGTCATCAACCATGCAAAAACAGATGAAATAACATAAGTACACCTCTTAATATGAAATATATCAATGAATAATAGTGAATTATGACATAGAATAGTGATGCAAAATGGACGTATCACTTATCAGGAAAAGACATAGGTTTTTGGACCCAAGGCTCTCTTTCACTACCATGTTTCTTAGCAACAAAATCTTCTTTAGTGTATTTAGTATTCTTAGTGTGCCTTTCAGGTTCTTCTTCAACTTTTTCTTTATCAGGAACATCATTTTCTTCATTACCACTTTCAGTTTCAGCATCAGAAATAGATATACTATTAGGATCTTTAACAGGTTCAGAGGGTTCTACAATAGTTTTATGTTTCTTCTTTCTTTTCTTAGGAGTAGTACCACTATTTTCAGCTTGTTGAGAATCCAGCTCAATTCTTTTAGGATGCCCCTCGGGATATAGAGGATCCTGGGTAGCAGCACCACTTCTAGTTCTAATTTCATAAGCATGTTTTTCTTTAGCAGCATTAATTAGCAAGTCTTTTTGTACTTTAATAAGCTGATCAATTTGAGTTTGGACCATTTGAAAATGTTTAACAAGCATTTTAACATCATTAGTGGTTATTTCCACAATATACTTCAACTCAACAATAGCTCTAGTGTTTTCCATCAAATGATTTTGCACCCTTTTATTAAAATTATCTTGCTTAACAATAAAAATATCGAATTCTTATAAGCATTGATCAGGAGGTTTAGAGTATGGGATATCACCTTCATCAAAATGTTGGAGAGAGTGTACCTCAATAGTGGATGAGTGGGGAATTTGCTTACATAATTCTTCTATAGGAGGTAAATTCTTGACGTTTGTAGCTTTAATTCCCTTCTCCTTAACACATTTCTTAGCTTCCTTCATCACTTCATCATTTAGTTCAATAACTCCCCTCTTCTTTGATGTTGGTATAGGCGCAGGAATAGTTGGTTCAGGTATAGTTGTCTCAGGTATAGCTGGTTTAGGAGGAGTCCAATCTTCATAATTCTTGCTTATCTTAGCCATTAATTCCTCAACTTCCTTGGGAGTCCTATTCCTGAAAACACAATCAGCACAACTATCCAGGTATGTCCTAGATTCTTTAGTTAGTCCATTATAAAATATATCAAGAAGCTCATTCTTAGGTAATGGACATCCAGCCTATGCATGAATCAAAGCACAAAACCTTGCTCATGATTCAGGCAATATCTCTTTTTCTCCCTGTTTAAAATCAAAAAGTTCCTACAAAATAGCGTGCCTAGCACTAGGAGGAAAATATTTCTGAAGGAAGGTACTAATCAAGCAATCAAGGCTATCAATAGATCCAGGAGGTAAATTATTAAACCATGTTTTAGCTTCTCCTTTCAGTGAAAAAGGGAAAAATTTAGCAACAAAGTAGGTGCGCATCTTAATATCATCATAAAATAAGCCACTCATGGTAGAAAGCTCAGTCATATGTGCTACCGCACTTTCATTCTTAGTCCCACAAAAAGATTCTTTCTCAACAATAGCTATGTAAGATAGATCAAGAGAGAAATCATAATCCTTAACTTTAATGTTTATGGGAGATGCAGCAAACTTAGCATTAGGAGACAATTTGGGTTTTATAGTATGCCTCACAAGGAGACTCTTAATAGCACTCATATCATGAGTGTTTTGACATTCTTTAATAAATTCATCGGTCATCTCAATATAACCATCTTCAATATCATAGCTCTCTCCAGACTCAGGTGAACTAATAGGTGTAGTAGTGTCTTCATTAGGAGTTTTAGTATTTCCAGCTATAGTTCTAGCAATCATAGCATCTAGGAAAGGACCTAATGAACCACTCTTATTAAGCACAGTAGAAGCAGCATCATAAGTATTAGAAGTTTCAGATTCAGCAGTAGTAGCAGTGTGTGTAGCATGTGTATCTGGTGGTGTAAGGAGCTTACTCATAACAGATGGTGAATCAAGAGCAACAGAGGTGTTCAGAACTGTACCTCTTCTTGTAGTGGATGGTAAAATAGGAACCTTGCCATCACGAGACTTACCCATGATGGATGGATGGCAGCGAACACTAGTGATTCCAAGTGAACTTGATAAATAAAGCTATGCTCCCCGGCAACGGTGCCAGAAAATAGTCTTGATGACCCACAAGTATAGGGGGTGTATCGCAGTATTTTCGAGGGAAGTGAAACCCAATTTATTGATTCGACACAAGGGGAGCCAAAGAATATTTATAAGCCTTAACAACTGAGTTGTCAATTCAGCTGCACCTGGAAACAATCTTGCTCACATCAGTTTATCAGTAGCAACAGTTTTGTAGTAGAAATAGCAAAGTAATAGCAGTAGTAAAAGTAAATGTAGTAGTAACAATTGCGCTAAACAGTAGGATTAGAGCGCGGTAGGCATACAGATGGATGGACGGGCGTTGCATGGGCAAGACAATTCATATGGCAATCAAGACATAGGGCAGTTGCAGATAAATGAGATAAAGCATCCAAGTACCAGATAATCATAGGCATGTGTTCCATATATAGTCATACGTGCTCGCAATGAGAACTTGCACAACATCTTTTGTCCTGCCAGCCCGTTTGCAGCGGGGCCTCAAGGGAACTACTAGCAATTAAGGTGCTCCTTTTAATAGAGCACCGGAGCAAAGCATTAACACTCTATGAACACACGTGATTCTCACATCAAAGCCATTCCCTCCGGTTATCTCGATTGCTGTCACTTCGGGGCCTTTGGTTTTGGACAACAATATGTGTAAACAACTTGCAGGTAAGACCATAAACAATACTATCATAATGAATCAATAACATGTTCAGATCTGAAATCATGGCACTCGGGCCCTAGTGACAAGCATTAAGCATAACAAGTTGCAACAAAGTCAAAAAGCACTAATAAAAGATACTAGGCACCATGCCCTAACAATCTGATGCCATTACATGAACGATCTCATCCAATCCCTACCATCCCCATAGCCTACAGCGGGGGATTACTCACTCATAGATGGCGGAAACATGGATGGTCGATGGAGAAGCGATGGTGATGATGGCGATGATCTCCTCCAATTCCCCGTCCCGGCAGGGTGTCAGAACGGAGTTTCTAGTTCCGAATCATGGAATCTGGTGGTGACGATGCAGCGGAATTCTTTCTGAAAAAACGTAGAACCCCCCTTGGTTTTTAGGTCAAGAGGTGACTTATAGGCGAAGAGGGAGGCCGAGGGGGCATCCGAGGCAGCCACACCACCCCTAGGCGTGGCCTGGCCTGGCCCGCGCGGCCAGGTGGTGTGGGCCCCTCGTGGCCCTACTCCGTCTCGTATTCTGGATCCGTGAGTCTTCTGGTGAAATATGATTTTTGGCATATTTTCCGGGATTTTTCCTGATAGTTGATTTTCTGCACAAAAACTAGACACCAAGGTAATTCTGCTGAAAACAGCGTCAGTCCGTGTTAGTTGCATCCAATTCACACAAGTTTAGAGGAAAAACAATAGCAAAAGTGTTCGGGAAAGTAGATACGTTTTGGACGTATCAACTACTCAAAAGAATTATGCTACTACTGAAAAAGAGTTCTTAGCTGTTGTTTTCCTTGTGATAAGTTCAGATCTTATATTGTTGATTCAAAAGTTACCATTCATACTGATCATGCTGCCATTAAATACCTTATGACGAAGAAAGATGCTAAGCCTAGGCTTATTAGATGGGTGTTGCTTTTACAAGAATTCAACCTACATATTGTAGATCGGAAAGGTGCTGAAAATCTTGTTGCTGATAATTTATCTCGTTTGGAAAACATCTCATTTGATCCTATGCCTGTTAATGATAGTTTCCCAAATGAACAGTTGGCTATAGTAGGGGTAAGTTCGTGAGGGAGTCCTTGGTATGCTGATTATGCTAACTTTATTGTTAAGTATTTGCCTCCAACTTTTACAGCACAACAAAGAAGGAAGTTCTTTTACGTTTTGAGGCATTATTTTTGGGATGACCTGTATTTATATAAGGAGTACATGGTATTATGCGAAGATGTGTCTAGAATTTGAACAAAAGGAGATATTGCGGAAATGTCATGGTAGTGCCTATGGAGGACATCATGCAGGATATAGAACCGCACAAAAGGTTCTACAATCGGGTTTTTACTGGCCTACCCTTTTCAAAGATGCAAGAAGATTTGTCTTATCATGTGATGAATGTCAACGAGTTGGTAATATTTCTAGACGCAATGAAATGCCTATGAATTACTCTCTTGTTATTGAACCATTTGATTGCTGGGGATTTGACTTTATGGGTCCTTTCCCGCCTTCAAAAGGTTATACTCATATTCTTGTTGTTGTTGACTATGTTACTAAGTGGGTAGAAGTCATATCTATGAAAAGTGCTGATGGTGAGACCTCTTTGAAAATGCTTAAGGATATTATCTTTCCTAGGTTTGGAGTGCCTAGATATCTTATGACTGATGGAGGTTCTCATTTCATTCATGGTGGTTTCAGAAAGACACTTGCTAAATACGATTAATCATAGAATTGCTTCATCCTATCATCCCCAAACTAGTGGGCAAATAGAACTATCAAATAGAGAAATTAAATCCATCTGCAAAAGACTATTAATAGATCTAGAAAAAATTGGGCTAAAAAATTGAATGATGCTTTATGGGCTTATAGAACTGCTTATAAAAATCCTATGGGGATGTCTCCTTACAAAATGGTTTATGGGAAAGCTTGCCACCTGCCTTTATAATTAGAACACAAAGCTTATTGGGCAGTGAAAGAACTTAATAGAGACTTCAAACTTGCTGGTGAGAAAAGATTATTTGACTTAAGTTCGTTAGACGAGTGGAGGAGTGAAGCATACGGAAATGCTAGACTATTTAAAGAAAAAGTTAAAAAATGGCATGACAGGAGAATTCTTAAGAGAGAGTTCCATGTCGGTGAGAAGGTTCTATTGTATAGGTCTCGTCTCAGATTTTTTGTAGGAAAACTACTCTCAAAATGGGAAGGACCCTTTGTTATTGAAGAGGTGTATCGTTCAGGTGCAATAAAAATTTCTTCCCTAAAAGATAACACTACACAAGTGGTGAATGGTCAGAGACTCAAGCACTATATTTCTAGAGATTCTTACAATGAAGACATTGATGCTATTCAAGCGGTGACTCTGGAAGAATTTATTAAATGCCAAGTTCAGAGACCTGTAGAGTATGTTTTTGAATAGGTAACAGTTCTGGTAAGAAAAGGTCCACGAAAAATTTGTCCAGTTATATTTTTGCAGTTTTTATCCAACAAGGAAAGCAACGAAGCGAAAGAGGGACAGAAACGGAGCCAGGGTGGCTCACACCACCCCGTGGCGCGAGCCCCCTGGCCGCGCCACCAGGTGGTGTGGCCACCCTGGAGCCCGTCTCGGACCCGTTTTCTCCCAGTACTTTCCTTTTGTTGTAAAACTTTGTAATATATAATCCCCCAGACCCCCCGAGGTTCGTATATCGTGTTCTCGTTGTGTATTCGTTTCGATCTGTTTCTGACAGGTAGAGTCTTAGTTTTGGAGCCACAATGTCCTCCTCTGGATCAACCAAGGAAGATTCCTCTGCGGATGTCATCAACCCTTACATGCGTGAGTTGAAGATTCATCCCAAGGATTTTTTGCTCGAAGATGGGAAGGTACAGATAAAAGAGGTTCAGGGCCCTAAAGGTGAAGGTAGTCTAGAAGACAGGATGGAGGCATTGAAGCAAGAAGTCTTTAGGTACAAGAAGATGGAGGAACACGAAGTGGATACCATCCATAAGATTAGTTCCGAACTCATTGCCAAGCACCAGAAGGAGACCGCTAAGCTCAAGGATGAAATTCTCTCACTCCACCGAACAACCAACCAATTACAAGCGCAGCTCTACGATGTGCAAAATCAAAACTGTGAGTATGAGGTTAGGTTTAAACACATAAGTGCTGCTGCTAGTTTCAGGATGTTGGAGACCATGATGTCTATTGTTGATGGGGAACCCTTACCTTGGAAGTCGGACGATGACGAGAGAACACCACCACCGAAGGAGTAATTCGTCATCAGGTTTTGGCATTCCCTTGGTTTATTCCAAGCTTGGGGGAGTGTCGTGGTATCATATCACTATCTTTTATCTTTTTACCTTTTTTAAGTAGAGTCATATCATGAATAGATAAGTTATCATGTAGGATGGTTTGCATTATGGAAGTGTCCCCCTCTCGTTAGATATCTATGTATCCCTTGGTGTGAGTTACCGTTATGGAATATTAATGAGAAGTTCTACCATTTACTCTTTTGCATATCTTATTTTAGTTTCCAATTACTATTATTGGTATCACTTTGGGATCATTGAGTTAATTAAGTTGGTTTTGGCAAACCTGGCTCGGTCAGTAGCAACACTATTATGAGAATTGAATGAAAAAGATAAAAGTACTCTTAAAGAATATAATTTCATCATCTTTCTTCCTTGATTGGCTAATAAGCTTAGTATTCTTTAGTTAAGATCTTGTGTGCTTCCAAGGAAGATTGCATGTTTGTTTTTATCACTTGTATGTTTGTTTATTTCCTTCAACTCTTATGCTTGCTACCTAGCCTTGCTAGCCTAAAACCTGTACTGAGAGGTAATGCTTCTCGTGCATCCAATCCTTAAACCAAAACCTATGCCATTTGTGTCCACCATACCTACCTATTAGCACTATTGTTATTCCAAGTAAATTCATGTTTTTATCTACCTTCCGAATTAAACTTGTTATATGAAAATTAGTGATTAAATCTCTCACGAACTTGAAGGCACACTTTACTTTTCTTTCCCCTAATAAACTTGAACTATTGTGTCATCTAAGTTGTATATGCTTGCACTTACATGTTGGGGATTAGCAGAACCATGCCTAATCATGGTGGAAACCTGCATCATAACCATAATAAGCTATCTATGTAGCATTCTTCTTATAAAAAAAGAGATAGAGATTGAGAAAAAATAAAAAAAGAGATGAGAAAAGAGGAAAGGGAGAAAAAAGCACCATTTTCCCATGGTAAATAAGAAGATGTTGAGATGCTTATTGTCTGCTTGCTTGTCATTTTGATATGGGGATTATTCTATATCATCAGGCAAGGGGTACCTCGTTGGTGGTTCTCTATGATACACATGTACTTACTATGACAAGAACTTACCGGTAACTAAACTTGAGTAGCATGATGAGCGGCCCTCGTATTCAAGGGACATTGATACGTTGCTAACGTATCCATAATTTTTGATGTTCCATGCTTGGTTTTTATCTACTTTCTTATGTCTTGTCCACACTTTGGAGTAATTTTTATACACTTTCTTGGACTAACCTATTAACAAGATGCCATAGTGCCAGCTGCCTGTTTTCTGCTGTTTTTGGTTCTAGGAAAGTTAGAAAATGAATATTCTCAGAATTGGACGGGACAAAAGCCAAAGTCAGTTTTTCACCGAGGGGGACACGGAGCCAGAATACAAGATGGAGAGGGGCCAGAGGGCCTCCACACCACCTGGCCCGCGCCAGGGGGTGGTGTGGCCGCCTAGGGCACCCCCTCGGCCTCCCCTTTCACCTATAAGATGCCTCCGATACAGAAACCCTAAGCACCGGCTCAAAATTCCATGAAAGAGTCTGTAGCCGCCGTCATCTCCATCCCTAGATCAGGAGGGATCTGAAGCTCTTCCCGGCACCCTGTCGGAGGGGATAATTCACCCTGGAGGCATTCTTCATCACCATGCAAGCCTCCGATGTGATGCGTGAGTAGTTCATCCTTGGACTACGGGTCCATGTAGTAGCTAGATGGTTGGTTCTTCTCCTTTGTGCTATCATGTTTAGATCTTGTGAGCTCCATTCATGATCAAGATCATCTATTTGTAATCATAGATGTTGTGTTTGCGGGGATCCAATGGATATTGAGAGGCTATTTCAGATTACATGTCTTTGTTATTTGTGATCTTGCATGCTCTCCGTTGTTAGTAGATATCTTGGCCGAGTAGATGATAGCAACTCCAAGAGGGAGTATTTATGCTCGATAGTGGGTTCATGCCTCTAGTAATCTGGGGAAGTGATAGAAATCTCTAAGGTACTAGATGTGCTCTTGCTACTAGGGAGAAAACAGCAATCCTTTGTTCATAGAACAATCATATTGTTTACTTTACACACAATGCGTAATGCAATTATCTGTTGCTTGCAACTTAATACTGGAGGGGGTTCAGATGATAACCTGAAGGTGGATTATTAGTCATAGATGCAGTTGGATTACGGTCTATGTATAATGTTGTAATGCCCAATCAAATCTCATAGGAGTCAAGATGATTAGTATATGCATGTATGCTTTCTCGATGTTTGTCAATTGCCCCGCTGTAATTTGTTCACCCAACATGTCATCTATCTTAAGGAGAACCACCACTAGTGAACTATGGACCCCGGTCCTTTCTTTTACCATCAATCTACAACTGTTTACTGCTTTCTGTTTACTTTTTGCAAGCTTTTACTTTCTTCCACACAATATGTTATGTCATTTGTTTTCAGCAAAACCGGTGAGATTGACAACCTCACTGTAATTTGGGGGCAAAGTTCTGTGGTTGTGTTGTGCAGGATTCCAAGTTGGCAACAACACCTTGGAGGTGTTTCCTTGCTCCTACTGGTTTCATAACCTTGGTTTCATAACTGAGGGGAAACTTGTTTCTATGTTCATCATACCTTCCTCTTGGGGTTCCCCAACGAGCTCGATATATTTTGGGCCATCAAGCTATTTTTCTAGCGCCGTTGCCGGGGAGTCAAGGACATCTTCACAAGGGGTGTCTCTCATAACCAATCTCTTTACTTTGTTTTATTTGTTTTGCTTAGTTCATTTCTGCTTTGTTTGCTTGTTTATTATTCAAAAACACAAAAAAATAGTTTTACTAGTTTGCTTTCTTTATTAAAAACACAAAAAAATGACTACTCTTGAAAATACTAAGTTGTGTGACTTCACTAGCACCAACAACAACGATTTCATGTGCACACCTATTGCTCCACCTGTTCCTGAAGCTGCTTTCTTTGAAATAAAACTTGCTTTACTCAATCTTGTTATGAGAGAACAATTTTCTGGTATGGGTAATGAAGATGCTGCTGCTCATTTAAATAACTTTGTTGAACTTTGTGAGATGCAAAAGCATAGGTATATAGATGGGGATATTATTAAGCTTAAATTGTTTCCTTTCTCTTTGAGAGGAAAAGCTAAAGAATGGTTGCAATCCCTAACTAGAAATAGTATTGATTCTTGGACTAAATGCAAAGATGCTTTCATTGGAAAATACTATCCTCCTGCTAAGATTATATCTATGAGAAGTGAAATAATGAAGTTTAAACAATCTGATAATGAACATGTTGCTCAAGCTTGGGAAAGAATGAAGTCTTTGGTAAAGAATTGTCCCACTCATGGACTAACTGCTTGGATGATTATCCAAACCTTTTATGTAGGATTGAACTATTCTTCAAGAAATCTACCGAATTCTGCTGCTGGAGGTACCTTTATGACCATTACTTTGGGTGCTGCAACAAAGCATCTGGATAATATGATGGTTAACTATTCTGAATGGCACATTGAAAGAGCTCCACAAGGTAAGAAGGTAAATTCAGTTGAAGAAACCTCCTCCTTAAGTGATAAAATTGATGTTATTATGTCTATGCTTGTTAATGCGAAAGCTCATAATCCAAATCATGTTCCCTTAGCCTCTTTGGTTGCTCAAGAAGAGCAAGTTGATGTGAACTTTATAAGAAATAATAATTTTAGCAACAATGCCTACAGGAATAATTTTGGTAATAATAACTATAGGCCATATCCTCCCAATAATGGTAATGCTTATGGAAATTCCTACAACAATAATAGGAGTGCTCCCTCTGAACTCGAAGTTATGCTTAAAGATTTTATTAGTAAACAAACTGCTTTTAATAAAACTATTGAGGAAAACTCTCTAATGCTGAAAGAAATATAGCATCATTGGCTGAAGCTCAATCTTCTTTGAATAAAATGGCTGCTAAACCTGAAACTATTGATAATCCCTTTGTTGCTACTAATGCCATACAAGTTAGAATTGATGAGAATGTTAGACTATTAGCTGAATTGCATGCTAAGTGGGAAAGAGAAGATGAAATTGCTAGAAATATTAGTGTTTCTACTATCACTACCACTAGTGTTGAAGCTAGTAATAGCTCTACTACTTTAGATGATAATTATGATTTTGATCTTGATGGTTGCAATGTCTCTGAAGTTATTAAGTTCCTACAAAAGCTTGCTAAAAGTCCTAATGCTAGTGCTATGAATATGTACTTTACAAAACACATTACTAATGCTCTCATAAAAATTAAAGAAGAAAAGATGAAACATAAAGCTTCCATCCTTATGAAACAATAAGATGGTTGGGAACCCATCATCAATATGAAAGTGAATGATTTTGATTTTAAAGCTTTATGTGATCTTGATAGTAGTGTTTCTATTATGCCTAGAAAGATTTATGATATGCTTGATTTGCCACCTTTGGAAGATTGTTATTTGAATGTCCCACTTGATGATAATTCTAAAAAGAAACTCATGGGGAGTATTAATGATGTTCTTATTATGGTTAACAATGCTTATGTCCCCGTTGATTTCTATGTTTTGGATGTTGAATGCAATGCTTCTTGTCCTATTACTTTGAGAAGACCTTTTCTTAGAACTGTTGGTGCAATTATTGATATGAAAGAAGGCACTATTAAATATCAACTCCCACTCAAGAAAGGTATAGAACACTTCCCTAAGAAGAGAGAGAAGATTTCTTTTGCCTCTCCTATGAAAACAAAATTTTCTCTTAATGCTTCTTCATTTGAGAACACTTGATTCTTTTTTTTGCTTCTTATGCCTAACTTAAAGGCGTTAAAAAAAGTACTTATTGGGAGATAACCCAAAAGTTTTAGATGAGTCTTGGAAGTTATTACTTCAGTAATAACCGATCCTTATCCTTTTTATTTGCTTTTTGTGCCAACAGTAACCTCTAATGAGAGAGAAGTAATGCTTGGGAAAGTTGCTGTCCCGAAACAGATTGTTATGCTTAACTGTAAAAATTCATGTAAACTCTCTGTACATCATTTTGAGGTGTGCATTTTTGTGCTTCTGCCCCAGATTGTTATCTAACTTTTGTTAGTTCAACACTTTTTGATTTGAGCAACAGAAGGTCTTCGAAAAAATTGGTTTTTACCTGCTGGTCTGTTTTGATAAATTTCTGCCATTATTTGCATTTGCTTCTTGTTGGTTCCTTTTTGAGTTCTCTTTGGGGAATTGAGCTTTTTGAGGGAAGTGTTACAGTATCTTGTGTTTTAATGGAAGTTTTATTGGTGTTGAAACTGAACCCAAAAACTTATTATCTTGAGTGCACTAATGTTGCTAATAAAGATTGTGTGAAGGAAAAAATTTCAGGTGTATGGAGAGAATGATGCAATGAGATGAAGAATGGACTAAAGCTCAAGCTTGGAGATGCCACCCCATGTCACTCCAAGAAATATTCAAGGGGTACAAGGGTCAAAGCTTGGGGATGCCCAAGGCATCCCCTTCTTCATCAATAAAAATCCCAGGTTTCTTCCAAACACTTCATTTTTATTGTTTCATGCACAGTTGTGTTGTTCTTGGAGCGTCTTCGTTTTTTGTTTTTGGTTTTTGTTTTCTTGGTTTTCTTAGTTTGCTTGAATAAATTGGTTGGACCCCCTCTTTCATGCATTGGTTTTCAAATAATTTGGTTTGGATTGGAAAAGAATAGGAAAGTTCATGCTTAAGTGGTAAAGCGAGCTTGTTTTTGACTATGGCCTATGCTTTGTCATGCCATGCTTGATATTTTTTTGGCTTTATGCTTAGTGATATTTGATGTAGCATGAAATTTTATAAACAATTGAGATTTCTTAATGTGCCTTGGAAGAATCATGCGTTGTTTTAGCATATTAAAGCATAGTATTGTGGCATTCTCCTTGATGCTTTATTTGGGTTGACTTGGCGCATGCTCACACCATGTTATGACTATCCCAAATCACCATAAGTCTTTATGATCCTTTAGTTTTTGACTTGTAGTATCACGTTATGCTTTGATTAATGATGTTTTGTCGCTTTGCATGATTCTGGCCATTATTGCTCTCTTAGTTAGTCGCTCCCAGTCTTTTGCTAGCCTCGATAACCAAGTGTAGGTTCCACTCATGCATCCAACTCCTAAAACCAAGTTATTCCAAAGAGTCCACCATACCTACCTATTAGCATTTGCTATTCCAAGTATATTCATGTTTTTATCTACCTTCCGAATTAAACTTGTCATGTGAAAATTAGTGATTAAAGCTCTCACAAACTTGATGGCACACTTTACTTTCTTGCATTTAATAAACTTGAACCATTGCGTCCATCTTTGTTGCGTATATGCTTGCGCTTTATAAGTTGAAGTTAGCAGAACCATGTATCATGGGGAACGCTTTCAACATTGCACTTGTACATTGTACCCCGTTGATATCATGTTCTTTTGCTTATGGATCTCGACGGTGTGAAATAAAAGGGGAACTTGTAAGATCATGGAGTTTGTACATGTGTTAGAGAAACGCCTGGGCCGCTAGCCTAAGCCATGCCTAATCATGGTGGAAACTTACAGCATAACCATAATGAGCACTCTATGAAGCATCCTCAATAAAAACCTATGCAAATAGAAAATAAAAAGATCGCCGAGATGCTCATTGTCTGATTGCCTTGTCATTTTGCTTATGGGATAGCTCATGTATCATGTGCAAGGGGTACCCTGTTGGCGGTTCTCTATGATACATATGTACTTACAATGACAAGAGCTTACTTGTGACTGAAGTTGAGTAGCATGAGTTTCGGTCTTCATAAGTAAGGGGCATGGGATTTCAACTTATAACTTGCCAAGCATATCCTCTTAGTTGTGTCACTTTAACCTTAATCACCTAAAGATGCTTATGATAGGGGCAATGAGAGCTGAAAGCTAATAAGTACCATAATTTTTGGAAGCTCTTTATGAAACTTGAATCCCTACTTCCTTCTATGAAGGCCTTTCTTTTACTTTTATGTTGAGTCTCCACCTTCTATCTTTATGCACCTACTTTGATAGCATAGTGGCCATTCTTAGTTCTATGTGCATTGTCCCAAGACTTGTTGATTGATGCATAACTTTGATATTGCTTGTTCTTAAACTATTTGTATATAGTCACTCTTATGAACTTTGAAGGTGTCCTATGCATTTATGTTTGCTACTCTATGAGGGACAAGCTGAATGCCACTATGCTATGTTTTCTTTATGTGAAACAAACAAACGTCTTGCAAAGTATTGTTATTCATGAATCTTTTGTTTGTGCCTTTTCATGTTGCAACATAGTTGCTATGTCTTATTGCTAGAACTTTATCTTTCATGCTATGTTGAAGTACTATGATCCCAGCTATCAATGTTTTACAAATACTTTGATCAAGTTTATGATGGTGCATGTCACCTCAAAAATTATTCTTTCTTTTTATCACTTACCTACTTGAGGACGAGCAGGAGTTAAGCTTGGAGACGTTGATACGTTGCTAACGTATCCATAATTTTTGATGTTCCATGCTTGGTTTTTATCTAATTTCTTATGTCTTGTCCACACTTTGGAGTACTTTTATACACTTTCTTGGACTAACCTATTAACAAGATGCCACAGTGCCAGCTGCCTGTTTTCTGCTGTTTTTGGTTCTAGGAAAGTCAGAAAATGAATATTCTCGGAATTGGACGGGACAAAAGCCAAAGTCAGTTTTTCACCGAGGGGGACACGGAGCCAAAATACGAGACGGAGAGCGTCCAGAGGGCCTCCACACCACCTAGCCGCGTGGCTAGGCCTGGCCCATGCTAGGGGTTGGTGTGACCGCCTAGGGCACCCCCTCGTCCTCCCCTTTCGCCTATAAGATGCCTCCGATACAGAAACCCTAAGCACCCGATCAAAATTCCACGAAAGAGTCTATAGCCGTCGTCATCTCCATCCCTAGATCGGGAGGGATCTGAAGCTCTTCCCGGCACCCTGTCGGAGGGGATAATTCACCCTGGAGGCATTCTTCATCACCATGCAAGCCTCCGATGTGATGCGTGAGTAGTTCATCCTTGGACTACGGGTCCATGTAGTAGCTAGATGGTTGGTTCTTCTCCTTTGTGCTATCATGTTTAGATCTTGTGAGCTCCATTCATGATCAAGATCATCTATTTGTAATCATAGATGTTGTGTTTGCGGGGATCCAATGGATATTGAGAGGCTATTTCAGATTACATGTCTTTGTTATTTGTGATCTTGCATGCTCTCCGTTGTTAGTAGATATCTTGGCCGAGTAGATGATAGCAACTCCAAGAGGGAGTATTTATGCTCGATAGTGGGTTCATGCCTCTAGTAATCTGGGGAAGTGATAGAAATCTCTAAGGTACTAGATGTGCTCTTGCTACTAGGGAGAAAACAGCAATCCTTTGTTCATAGAACAATCATATTGTTTACTTTACACACAATGCGTAATGCAATTATCTGTTGCTTGCAACTTAATACTGGAGGGGGTTCAGATGATAACCTGAAGGTGGATTATTAGTCATAGATGCAGTTGGATTACGGTCTATGTATAATGTTGTAATGCCCAATCAAATCTCATAGGAGTCAAGATGATTAGTATATGCATGTATGCTTTCTCGATGTTTGTCAATTGCCCCGCTGTAATTTGTTCACCCAACATGTCATCTATCTTAAGGAGAACCACCACTAGTGAACTATGGACCCCGGTCCTTTCTTTTACCATCAATCTACAAATGTTTACTACTTTCTGTTTACTTTCTGCAAGCTTTTACTTTCTTCCACACAATACGTTTAATCCTTTGTTTTCAGCTAAACCGGTGAGATTGACAACCTGACTGTAAGTTGGGGAAAAGTTTTGTGGTTGTGTTGTGTAGGATTCCAAGTTGGCAACAACACCTTGGAGGTGTTTCCTTGCTCCTACTGGTTCGATAACCTTGGTTTCGTAACTGAGGGAAAACTTGATGCTATGCTCATCATACCTTCCTCTTGGGGTTCCCCAATGAGCTCGATATATTTTGGGCCATCAGACATGAGATTGCCAACTTATACTTTGTCAAGCATATACTCCATAGTTTGTTCACTTTAACCTTAACCACCTAAAGATGCTTATGATAGGGGCAATGAGAGCTGAAAGCTAATAAGTACCCTAATTTTTGTAAGCTCTTTATGAAACTTGAGATCCCTGCTTCCCTCTGCGAAGGGCCTATCTTTTACTTTATAGTTGAGTCCGTAAACCTATTCCTTTCTATCTCAGCAAGTATTTTGAGTTGTTGTGTTTCATCCATTCATATGATGATTGATTCAATCATGTTTCTTATGTTCCTTGTTTTGCACATTGCTCTTATCTTAGCGAATATTACATTGAAAGCTATCATTGAAAACCCTTTTATGATTGAACTCCTGCAAATTGTTAACTATTCTTTGACCAAGAGCAAAGTTTGCCATTACCAATTATGATTTACTTTATGTATATTTATTGTGTTTCCTTTAGTTATTACAAGTTAAGTTATATAATAGTGAGTTATCTTCTATTATGATTTATGTATTGATGAATGTGATGCTTCTTGTCCGTATTCTTTTATCGACTCTTCACTCCATAAACCTGAGGTCATGTTTATTGAGCTCAGTTTTCGCCCTGGGACAAGCGAAGTCTAAGCTTGGGGAGTTGATACGTCCATTTTGCATCACTATTCTATATCATAATTTACTGCTATTCATTGATATATTTCATATTAAGAGATGATACTTATGTTATTTCATCTGTTTTTGCATGGTTGCTGACTTTTGGAGGATGGACTGTTGAAGTCAGGATTCTGATGGAAAAGGCGTTGTTTAGAGGCGAAATTCACGAAGATCAGAAAATTCCAGAAAATACATGGAAAATCCTATTTTTCCAGACGACGAAGGATGCCAGAAGGGGGAGCGGAGTTGGGCCACAGGGGGCCCACACCACCCCCTAGCACGGGCCACCCCTGGCCGCGCCACCAGGTGGTGTGGACACCCTGGCCCACTCCTGGCTCTCCCCTTTGGCGTATATTATCCCCACAGAACCCTAAGCCTGGTGGGCGACCACAGAAAGATTATGCCGCCTCTGTGGGGCGGAAAACTACAGAGAGAAAAAGAGCTCTCCGGCAGGCAGAAATCTGCCTCGGAAATTCCTTCCCGGAGAGAGGAGATCGTTGCCATCAACACCACCATCAAGCTGCGCTTCATCAGGATCATCATCATCTCCATCAGCACCATCATCACCACTTCATACTGCTGTAACAATTGGGTTGAATCTTGCATAGTTCTTAGGGGAAACTTTCCCGGTATTGATTACTTATTGTAGTTGATGCTATTGCGTGGAACCATTGAATTATTATTATGTTCAAATTATTACTTATCATTATATCATCTCTGATCTTGATCCATATGATGTCTCGTGAGTAGTTCGTTTAGTTCTTGAGGACATGTGAGAAGTCATGTTGTTAGTAGTAGAATTGTGTTGAGAAAGATTCAATAGTTTGTTATTTAAGTTGTGGTGTTATTCTTCTAGTGGTGTCATGTGAACGTCGACTACATGACACTTCACCTTTATGGGCCTTGGGGAATGCATTGTGTATTTCGCTACTAATCGTAGGGGTTGTGATACGGATCACGTCGATGATCCTATAGTTTTGTCCCGATCTTTCACAGCGAGTAACCCGGATAATAATCTTCCAATAACACCGATGAACGTCACCTAAAGAAGAGGAATCAATCCAGCAAGTAACTTGATGAAGATCACCACGCGTCAAACCACAGCTCGATAATCCTTGATGCACACAAGAACCTTCACAGCAAATCACTTGATATAATAGATAACGGTATCGCCGTCCCCAGAGGGATGATACACGGTGGAGCACAATATAGTTTTTAGACTAAACAACTGAACTCCCCTAAACCCTAGGTGGCTGGCTCCTTTATATAGGAGGCCTGCAACTAGTCGGTTGGATAGACCCAAACCGAACACACAACAGACTCGAACCTAACCTAGACTCGGACTCAATAACATAGCAATAATATTTGACACAACCTTTGACTTATCATTACATATCGTAGGTCGTCCTGGCGTGCCAATCATCAATGGGATGCGCCCCCATCACCTAGCTTGGTGGAGTCCTAAAATTAGGCTTCACCTCCTCCTTGATGCCCATATCATCATCCCCCCCTTCAAGAAGCATTGTCTCCAACGCTTGCGGGTCGGGTCGGAAAGGTGGCGTGATATGAACAATAGCTTCACGCGTCTTCGCCATCTTCAAGTCTTGCTTGCCTTCCTCACCACATCCTCCCGCTTGGCCTACTCGACTTGATATAGCCCTTGGCGCCTGCACCTCTAAAAGGACATTTACTGTCATAATCACTTTTGGTGTCCGTTAACAACTAGTAGACCCTTTTACAGTTTGCTATTGTCTACAGGGTGATACTCTACAAAGAAAAAAGGACCATTGGCCTGCGGATCATTCCTTGCACTCGTTCTTGTATCTTGGGGATTCTAGACCGGAGTCTCCGGTTTACACAGACCGGAGTCTCCGGTGTGGTCTGGAGTTTCCCAGGAGTCTCCGGAGTGGCCTCTGTTTTCTTGCCTGGGTCAGCCAGTAAGGTGGTCCGGAGTCTCCGGTCCCTATCTCAGGTCGGAGTCTCCGATGTAGAGAGACCGGAGTCTCCGGTCCACTTGGCTCCCAAGTGCGCTGGGTCATTCTGTCAAGGGGTCCGGAGGCTGGTCCGGAGGTTGAATGGAGTCTCCGGTGTGGACCGGAGTCTCTGGTCCGCTTCTTCTCCAACGGTCAGAAAAACGGTTCGCTGACAGAAGGGCTATAAATAGGGGACCTTATCCCCTTGTTCTAGTTGCTCGTCCACCTCAAGAACACCATGTCCATTTGAGCCACCAAATCAACAAGATCTCTTCATCCAACCATCCAAAGTCTTTGATCTTTGGAGAATCGAAGGAGGAGACCTTGATCTACAGCTTCACCAAGAGAGATCTTGATTTCCCCCTCATTCACTTGAGGGCCCCCATGCTCTAGTGTTTCATTGGAAACCTAGGTTTTGATTTGGTTCTTACAAGCTTGTCTTTGATTGTTTGACAGCTTGCTTGTATTTGGGAGCCTCCAATTAAGTTTTGGATGTGTGCCCTGAACTCGTTGTAAAGGTGCTCGCTTCCACCTCGAATGTTGCCGTATAGTGGAAGAGGTGAATCGAACCCATTGGGGTGAGGTTCATCGGAGAACAAGGGAGGCCTCTCGTGGCGTTGGTGGTTTGAAACCACCCCCTCTCCAAATGTAGACGTACTTCCCCTCAAAAGGAAGGAACTACGGGAAACTAATCCTTGTGTCTCCGTGTGCTCCACTTTGGTTACTTCTATCCTTTACTGCACTTTACTTATCAAGTTATTGTTTAGCTTGTGCTTGTTTGTCATATAGGTAAATTCACCTTAGTTGCATAATATAGAGAATTTACCTTTCTTGTCAAACCCTAATCTGAAAAAGAGTAAAATTTGAAGTAGCACCTATTCACCCCCCCCCTCTAGGTGCCCATATGATCCTTTCAATTGCTATCAGAGCCTCGGCTCTTTATTCGGGCTTAACCGCCTAAGAGATTATGGGCAACCTAGAGGAGGGAGAAAGTGAGGCTAGCCATTCGGTGACCATGGTAGATCTCAAGAATTTGGAAACAAGCTTGAGCTCTACCTTGGGCAACGAAATCCTACAGTTGCGTCAACTCGTTGAGCAACTTGTTAAGGATAGGCAAACCTCACCTCCTCCCTCTCCAGTGGAAACACCACCAAACCCAAAGGCTAATTCTCCGGCAAAGCCTTTGGAGGAAGTGGTAGGGGATGAACATAATTCCACTAACTCCACCACCAAAAAGGGTGATGGGAAGGAAGAGTTCCATACGGTTCCCGGATGGTACTCTCCCGACCCTCCTATTCCTCATCCACATATAAAAAATAGAGGAGACCCACCTAAGTTAGCTGCACATACTTTTACTCAATGGCAAGTGTTAATGAAATCTCATGTGCACAACTCTTGCATTGATTTGTGGAATATTATTGAAGAAGGACTCAAAATTGAGGATCCAACCAACTTGACGAGAAGAGAAGTGGTCAATAGCCAACTCAATGTGATTGCCTTGCACATGATCCAACTTGGGGTGGGGCCAAAGGATTTTCCCCACATTGAGCACTACAACACCGCCAAGGAAGCTTGGGATGCTCTCATTGACTTGTTTGTTGGCAATGAAAGTATGATGAGAAATAGATATGATGCCTTAAGCAATGAGGCCGAAGGTTTCTTCATTAAGGATGGTGAGGATCATGAAGACATGTATCGAAGACTCAAATCCATAGCCACCGCTTTCAGGAATGTTGGCGCCTCTCACATTGATGACGCTTGGATCAAAAGGAAGTATGTGAGTGCTCTCATGCCCTTCGAGCCTACTGACTTGAAGAGTCTCCAAGGAAGACACAACTACCATCTCATTACCTCCAATGAAGTGATGCAAGAGATGGCAGCCTTCAAGGTTGTTGCCAAGAATGCCAAAGACGCCCGTGCTCGTGCCATTGGAATGAGTAGTGGTGCCAATCTTGCCTTGAAGTCCAAGGTTGTGGAGTATGATGAAGATGAAGGAAGTGATGAGGGAACTTCAATGAGCCACCCTGATGATGTCAAGACTGCTCATGGTGAATACATGGCCTTCTATGCAAGAAACTTTTGGAAAGACCCCGCCAAGGCCAAGATGGAAATGCAACGAAGAAGCAACCCCAATGGGAGAAGAGACAATGGGTCCAAGTTGAGAACTTGTTTCAATTGTGCTGACCGCTATCACTTCGTTGCAGCTTGTCCCTATGATAAAAGAGAAGATCATGGGGGTAAACTTGTGTTGAAGAAGACCTCCAAAGTTCCATACAAGAAACCCTTCATCAAAAGAAACCCAACCAACAAGAAGCCGGGTGAAATTGTCTTGATCACACATGAAGAGTACTCCTCTGATGATGATGATGATGAGGAAAAGAGGATACACCAAGTGGTGTGGCGGCTCTTGCCACTACCTCTACTCCTTCATTCTCACTCTTCGACTCTCCAAATGATAATATCTCCAACAAGAACGTCACTTGCCTTATGGCAAGAGGAACGGAGGTATTATCATCATCACACTCCACTTCCTTGATCAATGATGATTTTGATGATGAGTTATCTCTTGAGGTCAAAAAGGAACTAGTTGCTTTTGATGTGTTTATGAATAACTTGCAAGGGGAACACAGGAAACATGTTATGGACCTCCTAAATCAACTTTCACACACACAAGAACTTCTAGATGAGAGATTCCAATTAGGAAGAGAGCACATGACTGAGGTAGAAGCTCTTAGTAATGCTCTAGAAGAAGAACAAGAAACTAGAATATCTCTTGAAACTAAACTAGAGGGCCTTGATGAAGCTAATGACCTCATTATTAATAAACTCATCAAGGAACATGATCCTGCTATTGCTAAATACAAAAAGGCTAAAAAGGATAAGATTGAGTTTGATGTTGTTCATAAAAACTTGCCGAGGACTTTAGGACACTTGACAAGGCTCACAAGGCCTTGGAAAGTGAACTCTTGTCCCTCACAAAGTCTCGTGAAAAGCTTTAATCTCAATTGATCAGTACTCCCTCACCTAGTACATTCATTCCTTCTAGTTGTACAAATACTCTTGAAGAACATGCTAGGTTGAAGGGGGAGCTAGCTAAGACTTCCTTTCCCAAAGGAAACAAGTCTATTGATGGCCTCTTAAACAAGCAAAGGTCAAATGGTGAAAAAAGGGGCTTAGGCTTTGTCTCTAAAGCCAAGAAGAAAAATAATAACAAGAAGAAGAAGGCCAAGCCCGCTCAAGAAAAGAACAAGGTCATTGTGGGCAGTAAGACCACAAGTGGAAAAACTATGTCTCATGATGATTTTGCGAGTTGTGTTAACCCTCACTATGTCTTAATGCGTGATTACAATGGTGATGTGTATGCACAATATGTTGGCCCATTTGATGGTTATATTGCATGGTCAATTTGGGTTCCCAAGACCCTTGTTGCTAACAAAAGAGGACCCATTGAGAAATGGGTACCTAAAAACTAGTTTGATCTTTTGTAGACCTATGCTTCCGGAGGGTCAAAATGGGTGCTCGATAGTGGATGCACAAGTCATATGACCGGAAGCACTTATAGTGTCAAGGAATTGAGACCAAATGTTGATCAAATATCTATGACATATGTTGACAAATCAAAGTCTAAGGTAATGGGTTTCGGCAAAGTTGTGGTGGCACACGATATCACTCTTGTGGACGTCATGCTTGTTGAGACCCTTGGCTATAATTTACTTTCAGTCCGTGCTCTAGGGAAGATGGGTTTTGCTGTCTTCATTGATGTTGATATTGTGGTCCTCTTGTGGAGCAAGACTCTAAAGGTTGCTTTCGTTGGGTACGTCGAGGATGACTTGTATGTGGTGGACTTCTCCGGGAAAACCACTACAAGTCCGATGTGCCTATTCGGAAAGGCCGATGTGGGTTGGCTATGGCACCGCCGTCTAGCCCATGTCAACATGAGAACTTTGCAAAGCCTCCACAAGGATGGTCATATTGTTGGACTAAAAGAAAATGTTTGCTTTGCCAAAGATCGTGTTTGTAGGGCATGTGTTGAAGGAAAGATGCATGATTCTCCCCACAAGCCAAAGAACTACATCAAGTCCAAGAGGATCTTGGAGATTCTTCATGTGGATCTCTTTGGTCCTCCGTCTCATGCAAGTCTTGGTGGGAAGAAATACTGTTTGGTGATTGTTGATGACTACTCAAGGTACACTTGGGTATATTTCTTCAAGTTAAAAAGTGAGACCCAAGAGAACTTCATTGACTTCATCAACATGGCTCAACGTCAACACAATGTCCCAGTATTAACAATAAGAAGTGACAATGGTACCGAGTTCAAGAACTACACATTAAATGGATTTCTTAGTGATGAGGGAATAAAACATCAATATTCCGCTGCATATACCCTCAACAAAATGGTGTAGCTGAAAGGAAGAACCGGACTCTCATTGACATGGCTAGGACTATGTTGGCGGAATTCAAATCTCCATACAATTTTTGGGCTGAAGCTATCTCCACCGCATGCCATGCATCAAACCGTCTCTACCTCCGCAAAGAATTGATCAAGACTCCATATGAGATCCTTACCGGTAACAAGCCTAATGTTTCTTACTTCCGAGTATTCGGTTGTAAGTGCTTCCATCACATTAAGGGCATTCGATTATCCAAGTTTGATTCCAAAGCATTAGAGGGTATTTTTGTTGGTTATGGTCTCGAATCCCACACTTATAGAATCTATGACAAGCTCTCAGGAATTGTCATAGAATCTTGTAGTGTGGTGTTTGAAGAATATGATGGTCCCCAAGCGGGGCGTGTTGATGTTTGTGATGTAGATGATGAAATGCCTCAGGATGCCATAGGAAGAATGGGTGCGGGTTTCATCCGCCCTGTTGAGGAACCCCTTATGGTGGATCGAGAAGAACTATGCTCTACTCACGTGGATCCCTCATCTTCACAACTTCAACAAGCTACTGTCGAGGTGGACAACGACCCATGCCAAAGACAAGTTGTGGACCCTCAACCTACTGATCAAGAAGATGCCTCCAGCCAAGAGGTGTTTGAGTCTCCGTTTGCCAGGATGTCCAGTGGTGCTAAGGCCATTACACAAGCAAGATCTATACAAACTGCCATAAGTACAGCTGAATACCTAGCCAGTTGTGGGAGTGATCAAGACCAAGGTCAATCATCTCCTCCTATGGAAGAGAATATTTCCATTGATGATCAAGGTCAAGTTAATGGTCAAGACGAGGACCAAAATGATGAAGTGATCCCCCCAAGAAACAACAAGGAGATCGAAACTCGTTGCCAAGCTAGAATGGATAGAATATTGGAATTAAGAGACCACTCTCTTGAGAATGTGGTTGGAGATCTAAGAAGTGGGATATCTACTCGAGCTCAACTGAAGAACTTTGGTGAGCACCAAGCACACATTTCCATGGTGGAACCAAAGAAAGTCTAGGAAGCTCTTGAAGATTTCGATTGGTTGGATGCAATGCACAAAGAGCTCAACAACTTTGAGAGAAACAAAGTTTGGAAGTTAGTGGAAAAGCCAAAGGATTGCCGCAATGTTATAGGCACCAAGTGGATTTTCAAGAACAAGCAAGATGAGCATGGAATTGTGATAAGGAACAAGGCAAGATTGGTTGCACAAGGGTTCTCTCAAATTGAAGGCATTGATTATGGAGAGACTTATGCTCCCGTGGCCCGCCTTGAGTCCATCCGTATCCTTCTTGCTTATGCGGCACATCATAATTTTAAATTACAACAAATGGATGTAGAAAGTGCATTTCTCAATGGTCCATTGCATGAGTTGGTTTATGTGAAACAACCCCCGGGATTTGAGGATCCCAACTTTCCAAACCATGTCTACAAACTTGATAAGGCTCTCTATGGGCTCAAGCAAGCCCCACGCACGTGGTATGAGCACCTTAGAGAGTTGTTGTTAGATCGTGGGTTTGAGGTTGGGAAAATCGATCCCACTCTTTTTACCAAGAGGGTCAATGGGGAACTTTTTGTATGCCAAATTTATGTAGATGACATTATCTTTGGCTCTTCTAACAAAGCTTTTAATGATGAATTCTCTAAGCTAATGACTGACAGGTTCAGGATGTCTATGATGGGAGAATTGAGAGTATTTCTTGGTTTTGAGATCAAGCAAGTGAGAGGTGGTACATTCTTCAACCAAGCCAAGTATACTCAAGATATGCTCAAAAGATTTAACATGAAAGATCTCAATGGATCTCCCACCCCCATGGTAACAAATACTCATGTTGAACTAAACCCAAATGTTAAAGATGTGGACCAAAAGGTATACCGGTCCATGATTGGCTCTTTGCTTTACCTTTGTGCATCTAGACCCGATATTGTGTTGAGTGTAGGAGTGTGTGCAAGATATCAAGCAGCTCCTAAAGAAAGCCATTTGATGGCAGTCAAGAGAATCTTTCGATATTTGGTTCATACCCCAAACTATGGTATTTGGTATCCTAGGGGCTCTACTTTCTCTCTTTGTGGATACACGGATTCGGATTGGGCTGGTGACAAGGATGATAGAAAATCAACCTCCGGGGCTTGCCAATTCCTTGGGAGGTCCTTGGTGTGTTGGTCTTCCAAAAAGCAAAACTGTATATCTCTTTCCAGCACCGAAGCCGAGTATGTGGCAGCTGCTAGTGCTTGTACACAATTGCCATGGATGAGGCAAACTTTAAAGGAATACGGTGTCCATTGTGACAAAGTGGCTCTTCTATGTGACAATGAAAGTGCTATCAAGATTGCATATAACCCAGTGGACCATACAAGAACAAAGCACATTGAGATTCGTCATCACTTCATTAGAGATCATGTTGCCCGAGGTGATATTGAGCTTTCATATGTGTCAACCAAAGACCAACTTGCCGATATTTTCACGAAGCCACTTGATGAAGCAAGGTTTTGTTATTTGAGGAATGAACTAAATATTGTGGATTCTAGGAGCTTGACTTGATTACCTTGCATACTCACCTATGTCTTGACCCATATTTGGTGTAGGTGTAGGCATGGAGATAGGGGGAGTGCGGTCCTAATTCATTAGACTATCCCTCCCCCCATAACGCCAACATTAAGAAATTCAATTCTTTTAGTAACATTTAGTGATATGTCAGCATCATTGATGAGTAGTGTCCATGAACCCAAGGATAATTCTTCGCGGTTTCATGCCACAAACTCCTACATGGTGGCTTCGGCCACCACCCTCTCCTCATTCAAAGAGTTGGCTCTTAGCTCGGATTTACTTGGCGCTTTGATGAACATTTGAAGAGTTTTCCGTGGTTTTCTTGATTTTTCATAGTATGTCATCTTAACCCAAGCCCTCTCTCAGTCTTGAAAACCCTCTCTATCTAATATATGTCCCCATACACACACCTTGGAAGTATTTGGTCGAGGAGGACCGGAGTCTCCGATCTGGGCGGTTTCTGTCCACTTAAAGGAGGACGGGGTGAACTGAAACAGCAGTTTCATTCATCCACCCCCATCCTCCCCTCTCTGCCCCCATCGCCTCCTCCCCCAAATCTTCTCCCCGGAGGTCAAGAAGCCCCCGGGATCCGCCGTGCCGCCGGCCAATCATCTCCTTTCCACCATTGGGTGATTCCCACCGGTGGAATCCCTTCCATGGACAGATCTGGTACCTCTCCTCCTCTTCTTCATCTAGGGTTCTTCCCTTACCTTGTTTTTGAGGATTGGTACTAGTTTTGACCACAGGAATTCCTTATTTGCGTGCACCTAAGTACTTTATCATTGTTACCCTACCCGATCTGTTGGATTCAACCCCATTGGAGCCTCCATGATCTTCCCCCGAGTCTCCTGACAGGAGACTCCGGTGTGGACCACGGAGACTCCGGTGTTGTTTGAATCCAACACATTTTACAAGGTCTCAATGATCTTGTGCTGCCTCCATGGGACATATATACTTACCTTCATGCTATCTCCCTCGCTACTTTTCACAGGCTCTGGCTCTCGTCGTCCTCCTCGCACCAAGGCCAAGATGAAGAGAGGGGATCCTCGCTATGATGAGTCTGAGGGTCAGTACATTGTGCCCCCATCCAACCGCAAATAGCAAGCCCGTGATGCAGCCTATATGTAGCGGGAGCAGGAAAGGGCTGAGGAAGAGAAACGTGCCAAGAGGGCAAAATATGATAACATTCAGTCTTTGGCTCGCATGTCTAAGCAAGAGTACCGTGAGCTGAGGAAGACCAATTTCTATGAATTGCCTCGCACTAGTGATGACCCCTGCTATTGGAGGAAGGAGCAAGCTGTCTTCATGAAAGACATTTACAGTGTGCTCAAGAGATCTCCTGTATGAACCCAAAAGTACTTGAGTGTTGAGAAGATGAGGAAGAGCCCCTACTTCTCTGATGCTCTATGGATTAGTGAGAAGTTGGGGCTGTTCAACTTGATGGAGATCCGTGAAGACTACAACATCACCCTTGTGCGGCAGTTCTACGCCATAGTTGTGTTTGGGACTGATCAAGCCAGGACTATGACTTGGATGACTGGTAACTACCGCTGCTCTACCACTTTCTATGACTTTGTTGAGGCCATCTTGGAGACTTTTCAGGGGGTATCTACTCATGTTGGAGTTCGCATGCACTCAGCAGCTCTTGGGGTGAACAAGAACAAGCTTGCCCCTTTATATGGTAGTGAAGGGGTTGTGGGAGGGTCCAAGGGACTCAAGCCTCTGTACAATCTGATGTTGAGGATCTTCCGCCAGACCATTCCCCCTAGTGCTGGGAATGATGATGCCATCAGATGTGGTTTGGTCAACTTGTTGTACCACACCCACAAGACTTACATGGCTGGCCCTGATGCTGATGCTGATCCTGATCCTATTGATGTGATGGATTACATATTCGAGGAGATGTATCATGCCATCTTATACAAGAAGGCCCCTCCTTATGCACCCCTGGTCATGAGACTCATCAACACTCAGCAACATGGGTCGCCGCTTGCTATGCCTCCCAACCTTACCGAGCACACTCTCGTATCTCTGCAGCAAAAAGGGGCTATGAAAGCTCCTCCTAGACGCTCTCATGCACACGAGGAGGAGGAGATTTCAGAGACTGACAGGGCCCCCTCTCCTCCTAGGGCTCGGAGGAAGAATGCTTCCAATGCACCTCTTCCCCCCATGACACGTGACTTTGTCCATGAGAGGGTCAAGAAAGCCTCATTCTAGGAGAGGACCCAGTGTTGCATGAATGTGGACATCTGCAAGCAACAACATGATTCCTACAAGAGCAACCGCCGCATCGAGAAACTACTCAAGGAGATCAAGGCTCAGGGTGAAGCGTATGATGAGGAAGGTGAGGATGAGTACACTAATGAGCATGGCGCCCAGCCTTCCACCGAGTCAGATCACACTCTTTCATTTGGGGCATGGAATGCCCATCAGGAGAGCTTGGTGGATTGGAAGACCTTCTCTGATGTCACATCTAGGTTTGAGTATCAAGGTACATCCTCTTCTCGCCCTCACGGCAAAGGGCCTGAAGCTCTAGATGGTGATGAGGACTATGATGATGATGATGAGGATTAGGATATGGATGAGGAGGATGATGACGAGGACTATTGATCCGTTGGGACGCTAGCTTAGGTCTTTTTCCCTTTTTCGGTGTTTCGATGCCAAAGGGGGAGAAGACATTGTCATCGGGATTTGCATGGGTTTGGGCTACTTGATTCGTATTTGCCTGCTCGTCTCTATTTGCCTTATGATTTTGTGGGACACTGTTTGCTATTTGTGTGTATGTGTGTCACTCTGTGGGTTCCCCAAACTTTATTGTAACTCATGTGAGAACTATGTGTTTTATCCATGTTCCACCTACCTTGCCTACTTTACTTGTTTATCTTTGTGCACATAGACAGGGGGATCATGTCCATACTCTGTCATACGTAATTGTGAACTTTTGTTCATGCAAATTCACTAGTTGTCATCGAACACCAAAAAGAGGGAGATTGAAAGGACATTTACTGTCATAATCACTTTTGGTGTTCGTTAACAACTAGTAGAACCTTTTTACAGTTTGCTATTGACTACAGGGTGATATTCTACAAAGGAAAAAGGACCATTGGCATGTGGATCATTCCCTGCACTCGTTCTTGTATCTTGGGGATTCCAGACCAGAGTCTCCGGTGTGGTTCGGAGTTTCCCCAGGAGTCTCCGGAGTGGCCTCTGTTTTCTTGCCTGGGTCAGCCAGTAAGGTGGTCCGGAGGTTGGTCCGGAGTCTCCAGTCCCTATCTTAGGCCGAAGTCTCGGGTGTAGAGGGACCGGAGTCTCCGGTCCACTTGGCTCCTAAGTGCGCTGGGTCATTCTGTCAAGGGGTCCGGAGGCTGGTCCGGAGGTTGACCGGAGTCTCCGGTGTGGACCGGAGTCTCCGGTGTGGTGAACGGAGTCTCTGGTCTGCTTCTTCTCCAAAAGTCAGAAAAACGGTTCACTGACAGAAGGGCTATAAATAGGGGACCTTATCCCCTTGTTCTAGTTGCTCGTCCACCTCAAGAACACCATGTCCATTTGAGCCACCAAATCAACAAGATCTCTTCATCCAACCATCCAAAGTCTTTGATCTTTGGAGAATCGAAGGAGGAGGCCTTGATCTACAGCTTCACCAAGAGAGATCTTCATTTCCCCCTCAATCACTTGAGGGCCCCCATGCTCTAGTGTTTCATTGGAAACCCTAGGTTTTGATTTGGTTCTTACAAGCTTGTCTTTGATTGTTTGATAGCTTGCTTGTATTTGGGAGCCTCCAATTAAGTTGTGGATGTGTGCCCCAAACTCGTTGTAAAGGTGACGGCTTCCACCTCGAAGGTTGCCGTATAGTGGAAGAGGTGAATCGAACCCATTGGGGTGAGGTTCATCGGAGAACAAGGGAGGCCTCTCGTGGCGTTGGTGGTTTGAAACCACCCCCTCTCCAAATGTAGACGTACTTCCCCTCAAAAGGAAGGAACTACGGGAAATAAATCCTTATGTCTCTGTGTGCTCCACTTTGGTTACTTCTATCCTTTACCGCACTTTACTTATCTAGTTATTGTTTAGCTTGTGCTTGTTTGTCATATAGGTAAATTCACCTTCGTTGCATAATCTAGAGAATTTACCTTTCTTGTCAAACCCTAATCTGAAAAAGAGTAAAATTTGAAGTAGCACCTATTCACCCCCCCCTCTAGGTGCCCATACGATCCTTTCAACCTCCCTGCGTCTCCATACGAGCTTGGACCTAGGCGCCACCGTCTTCTTCTTCTACTCTTGTTGGAACCCGTGGTTGCTGAACATGGACCTTCTTTGCATGACCTGGCATAAGATGAGTAATGCCTAGACCACACAACTAACGAACATGTCCATCCTTGCCTCTATGCATCCGCACAACTGTCCCAACAAAACGCCTCATAGGTGTGCTAACAAAACTGCTCTTGTTACCCTGCTGAACTACATGCACTGGAACATCAGGAGCACAACTATCATCCGTATGAACACCTGTGTCAACGCAAACAACCTTCTGAACACACGCTACAACATCCTTCCTCTCAGCAATAAGAGGATGCACTTCAACTAGCTTGGCACTAACAAGTTCCACTGGTTTGTCATCTATAGGCATAGCTGAAGTAATATCAACATTGTCGCACTGTGCATCATTCTCTCCATCCTGCACCTTAGCTAGCCTAGATTTTGGCTTAGCCTTGTGCACCTTCTCCTTATGTACCACCAGCTCTACATCAGACTTTATGTGATCACCCTGCATAGGCTTCAAAGTTTGTTGTTTGCCACCATGCACAAAAGAATATGTATTTGCTCTTCCAGCATGTGTAATGTTGTGATTATACTGCCATGGACGACCAAGTAATAGCCCACATACCTCCAATGGCAACACATCGCACTCAATCTCATCAACATAATCACCAACTATAAATGGCACACGCACCTTATGAGTTATCTTCACCATACCGCAGCTATTGAACCACTGTAGATGCTTAGGTTCAGGAATACGCCATGTGGACAACCCCAACGCTGCCACCATTGCCTTGCTAATGCCCTTAGTACAGCTTCCTCCATCAACAATCAACTTGCATGCTTTGCCTTTGATCATACACTGCGTCTGAAATAAATTTCGACGCTGGCCCTTGTCAACTGTCATGCAAGCATCGCCTTATACCTTGTTGAGTTGCAAATTCAGCCCACTCAATGATACAACATCCTCCGGAACAATCACCTTGTCCTCTATCTCTGATGGTGCCAAAAATTTAGCACGTAAATTTTTTTTGTAGTCCTCCCAAATAGTATTTATTGAGACACCTCGCGTACGTGTGTCCACATTCCACCACCGAAAAATTCACGCATCCTCACGTCTTTTTGCAAGACGAAAAGCGATAGTGTCGTCAAACTACAGATCTGGAGAAAGATCAACACATAAGCGAAAACCAGCTTGCATTGTCTCTTCCCATAACTTGTATTATGTCGAGGTTGCAGTATGCAGTAGGTACCATGTCCTTTTTGACAAAGCAATGGGTACACGATTCGTCATGTCTAAAAAATCAATGTACACATTCCTTGCTGACAAACCACTGACATTGCCCTGAAGATCCATCGTAGCGGAAAAATTCCCTATGCACGAAACTAGACGCAAAAATTGTGATCCTGAACTCGATCACTAGTGCGCAGGAGCAGGTACGCCCAGGTACGTGGGACCGAACTCGGTGCAGAGACGTACGGGCGGTGGCCTCCTTTTTCTTTTCTTCAACATGATCGAACAAGGACTCCACATACGAAGCTGTCTATGGTCCCAGCTCGTATCGATCTAGAGCGATCGGCCCGATCGGCCCCGTGAATCTCGGTCGTGCCTCGTGCGTGTAGGACGCCGCCTTCCTGTTTTTTTCGCTACTTCCTCGCTCAAATCTGAATAGAAACCGATCCGGTCGGATCGTGCCCCTGCTACAATTGGAACGGATCCGGAAGCAGCGATCGATCCGTCCGTGACTCCTTCTAGTCCACGATCGGATCCACGTGAAGTCTGGAGATTCTTCCAGGCGGCGACCGCAGGAAACACTTGCCGAAAACAATCTGCCTTGATCAAATCGCTGAGGATCGGATCTACGATTCTGTTCTAGCCCAAGAACTCGCCTCCCAATCTCTTCTCCAAACAAACTGATCTGTAAACTACTTGTAAAAAAATAGTCCACAGATGATCCAAAAACATGCTGTGATCAACGAAAGCTCTGATACCACCTGATACGGATCACGCCGATGATCCTATAGTTTTGTCCCGATCTTTCACAGCGAGTAACCCGGATAATAATCTTCCAATAACTACCGATGAACGTCACCTGAAGAAGAGGAATCAATCCAGCAAGTAACGTGATGAAGATCACCATGTCTCAAACGACAGCTCGATAATCCTTGATGCACACAAGAACCTTCGCAGCAAATCACTCGATATAATAGATAACGGTATCGCCATCCCCGGAGGGATGATACACGGTAGAGCACAATATAGTTTTTAGACTAAACAACTGAACTCCCCTAAACCCTAGGTGGCTGGCTCCTTTATATAGGAGGCCTGCAACTAGTCGGTTGGATAGACACAAACCGAACACACAACAGACTCGAACCTAACCTAGACTCGGACTCAATAACATAGCAATAATATTTGACACAACCTTAGACTTATCATTACATATCGTAGGTCATCCTGGCGTGCCAATCATCAATGGGATGCGCCCGCATCACCTAGCTTGGTGGAGTCCTAAAATTAGGCTTCACCTCCTCCTTCATGCCCATATCAGGTTGCCGGAGTGATAGAAACATGAAACTCCATTAGGAAACCTTTGCACAAGGGATGTAGGATCTTAGAGTTTAAAGCTGTGGTTAGGTTTTTATCTTAATTACTTTCTTATACTTGCGGATGCTTGAAAGGGGTTTAATCACAAGTATGTATTAGTCCTAGGAAGGTCAGTACATTAGTACAGGTTCACCCGCACAACACTTATCAAACTAAAGAAGATTAATCAACTATATGAAGCGAAGGCACTTGACGATATTCTCATGTGTCCTTGAGAACGTTTGGTCATTTTAAGTAATACAACCGGCTCGTCCTTTTCTAAAGAAAGGATTGAGCCACTTGCTGCATTTATTATCATTGTCTTTTATTTACTCGCACTTTATTTATCTGCATTATCAAACCCCCCTAAAAATCCGTCTGTTAAGTATTTACAGAGAATTCCTGCTCCAAGCCACTCGTCAACACCTTCTGCTCCTCGTTGGGTTTGACACTCTTACTTATCAAAAATACTGCGATACACCCCCTATACTTGTGGGTTATCACATATCACGGAATAAGTAAAGAGTACTTATCAGTAACGAGGTAGAACTAGGTATGGAGATACCGATGATCAAACCTCGGATAAGTAGAGTATTGCGTGACAAATGGAATTGGTTTCGTATGTTAATGGTTTTATCAATCATGAAGTCATCGTTGAATATGTGGGTTATGGATATCTAGATCCCGCTGATGGTTATTGATCGGAGAGGTGTCTCGATCATGTCTACATATTCGCGAACCGTAGGGTGACACACTTAAGGTTCGATACTGTTTTAGGTAGATATGGAATATGTGTTGGAGATTGAATGTTATTCGGAGTCTCGGATTGAATTCGGGACATCACGAGGAGATCAGAAATTTTCCAGAGAATATGATTCATATAATGGAGATCATTTTCTGGGTTTTGGAAATGTTCCGGAGTATTCATATGGAGGTTCTAAAAGGTTTCGGAGTGTTCTGGAAAGTTCCAAAAGGTTCCATAGGGTTTACTTGAAAACCAAGAAAGAAAGGGGAATACTTGGGGGGAAGAAAACTCCCCCTTCCCTTGGCGCGCCGGCCCTAGAGGGCCAAGGGGGGCCAGCCCTAGGCCGCACCCCCCTCTATATAAAGAGGGGTGGGGGCGCCTCCCCCATGGCTCCTTCCATCCCAAACCCGGGCCGCCTCTCTCCTCCACCATCCTCCTACTCCGGCTTAGGCGAAGCCCTGTAGAAATCCTTCTCCACCACCACCACCACGCCGTCGTGCTGCTGGGATTCCGTGGAGATCTACCACCTCTGCTGCTCGCTGGAACGGAGAGAGGAAGGTCTACATCGACTCCGCACGTGTGACCGTCTGCGGAAGCGCTGCCGAAACGCAGCGCCAGAAGGATCGTCTATATCAACCATGAGATTCAATCTCGAACAAGGCTTTGGATCTATAAGGGTTAGTACATATCTATCTCGTTGCACTTATCTCATAGATTAGATCTTGGCTTTTCCATAGATTAGATCTTGGTTTTGTTCATTCTTGTGGTAGAAATTTTTTGTTTTCCCTGCTACGAACCCATCAAGGGGGAGGGGGTTGTAAACTATTGGGGAGGGCCGAAGTGCTAAAATATGCAAATTCAAAGGTGTTTTATGGAAAAAAAACAGGCGATATGTCAAAAAGATCTGCATGTTTGGGTTGGGGGGAGCCCCCGTTGGTCCCCCGCTGTCTCCGCCGCGGGATGTAAGCTTCTTCACATTTATCGAAGTGTTTCAGGTCTGCTCCTCCCATAGCAGGTCTGACTTCTTTTCTTCGAGAGTGGTAGGAGTCCGGCTAGTTCGGTACTTCAGTGGAGCAGGTCACCATTGATTTTGTCCATGTGGTTGGCCTCCTTTTTTTGGTATTTGATGTATCGTCGGTGAAAGTGGGCTTGGCCCTTTTTGCACCGTTTTTGCCTGATCTTTCTCTAATTAATTAGGCGTTTTTTCTTAATTAATTGATAAGGTAAAACTTTTGTCTTCAAAAAAATTGACCAGCAAGCCCATAATATATGGTTTCTAAAACTTAGTTAGAGATAGTCATGTTCAACCTTTATGACCATCATTAGATTTATCATAAAATTCATATTTTATGTACTCAATATTTCAGAAGTTGATAATTTTTTTGTATGAATGAACTTGGTTAAAGATATAAAAAACGACTTCCAACAATGCACCTTATAAAGAGGAATAAGGGGATTACCATTTTTACCTCAGTACTCAAAGCATTAAAAATACTATGGAACAAGAAAACGAGGTGAGACATAGCTAAATTAAGTTTTATGTCGAACTAATAAAAATTGACCAAACATATAAGAAAAATGTCAATATCTACATACCAAATCAGTATTAAAGTACTCCTTCCGTCCCACAATAAGTGACGCAAGTTTATCTAAATTCGCATTGTATCTAGGCATGTTTTAATATATAGATACATGTGAATATAGACAAATCCAAGTTACTTATTTCGGGCCGAAGGATTATATGTTCGATGGTTCTAATAATATTGATTTGATATTCTAGATGTCGATATGTCTTCTTACATAACTAGAAAATCGTTACAAAGTTCTAGTTTGACCAAAACTAATACATGATGTATTTGAAAACCATGGAGCTCCAAGGATGTGATTCACTAATGGAAGACGATTATATTGAGCATTCAAATAATTAAAACCCTTAAACAAGTTCTACTACGACAAGCTTTGACCGGCTCCGGTGATGGAGGGGCAAGAACGGCGACGCATCTTCGGCTCATACTAGTGCCTGTAGTCGTCGCTAGGTGGTCCAGTGACCTATTTATAATTTATATTATTTTTATGATTCTCCATACTACTGTTGATGATTATTAATACATCGGTGGAATTTCACACAAAAAAAACCTTAATGTATGCTACTTGCATCATGATTAACTTTCACAAGTGGTATTCTTTATTCTTCCAAAGTTGCGTCTTCTGTGGAAGTTTGTCTATTAGTTTCTACTAGCAATAAAAGTGCCCGTGCGTTGCACCGGGGAAACCAATCTAATTCGCAAGGAGATTGTTTTGTATTGCCTCTTGTTTTTGTTATCTTGGCCAAACCTATTCGCACCCGTTACAGAGTTGTGTTGCAAATAAAGAAATTATCTCTACTACCTATATTATTGTGATTTGTACAATCTCACCCACTTCCTGTAAGAAAAGACAGACGAATTTAATTTGCAGACGGCTATTACGGAGGACGAATGCATATTTTTGTTTTTTCAAACCCCTCATGCAAAATCAGAAAACAGAATAAGACAAAGAAAAGAAAAGGAAAAAACGTACACACCTGACCTAAGAGTCCAAGTAATTTACTGAAAAAAGTTGCGTCTTCCGTGGAAGTTTGTCCATTAGTTTCTACTAGCAATAAAAGTGCCCGTGCGTTGCACCGAGGAAACCAATCCAATTCGCAAGGAGATTTTTTTGTCTTGCCTCTTGTTTTTTTATCTTGGCCGAACCTATTCACACCCGTTGAGCTATGTTGCAAATAAAGAAATTATCTCCACTATATATATTGTTGTGATTGTACAATCTCACCCACTTTCTATAAGAAAAGACAGACGGATTCAATTTGCAGACGGCTATTACGGAGGACGAATGCATATTTTTGTTTTTTCGAACCCCTCATGCAAAATCAGAAAACAAAATAAGACAAAGAAAAGAAAAGGAAAAAAGTACACACCTGACCTAAGAGTCCAAGTAATTTACCGAAAAAAAGCCACACTCAATATCCAAATTGTGCATACATATGCTGCTTAAAAAATATTCTAAGAAAATAACGGATACCGCTTGAAAGTCCATATAGACGGTAGTAGATAATGCATGAGACCGGCCGGCCATTAGAATCCGATTAGTTTATATTGATTTAAGTACGTGTTCCTCCTAGGCATGCTCGCATGCCACTATTCATCCCTGATTTTCCTTGGAAAGGTCCTTCCGTTTCAAGATTTAGAAGCGATCTGATACCGGAGTAGCGAACCTTCCGGCCAGCCCATGGCAGTTGCCCGTCATCGAAAACCTCCACCAGATGATCTCGTACGGTGGTGCTCTGTGGTGCCGGTCAGAACATGTGTCCTCCTCCGCCCCTGTGAGTGTGTCGCGCCCCTCTCCTGTAATTCAAGCAGGCATCAGATTTTCAAACCAATCAGTGGTGATTCCAGGGGCGGAGGCAGGGGGGCAAGCAAGGGCTAGACCCCCCCCCCCCCCCCCTAATGATTTTCAGTAGGTAGTAGTAATAGTATACTGCTATACCCATGTACTAATGGCTGGAACTAATCCCCTAATTAGCATATTATAGTTAATTGGTCCACGCACTGATCACACCAAAACAAATAGGCCCAAGGTACGTACACGATAGCCCATGTACGATGTACCAGCAGTCTAGCACCAGGCCTCGCACAGTCGCACGTACCCAAGTCCCAAGCGATTGATCAGATCGAGATCGATCCAAGCTGCATCGCATTTGCGTGACTACCGCGTGCCACCTCTCTTTTCCATCTCGCTTCTCTAGGGCTTGCTTCTGGTGCCGGTCGCCGGCGGCCCGGCGTGCTGCCTGCTGAGTGCTGGCTGCTGCCGTTCATCTGCCACTGCAATTTCATCATTCCGTGGCATACCGCAGCAGGTCTGTACCGCAGTCCGCATACAGACGGATCTTCAGCCTCATTGCGCTTCCGGAAGCCGGAGACCTTACGCTGACAGCCGGCGGTAAAAACTTCTGTTCACTAGTATGTTGTATCGTATAAAATAGTGGATTAATCTAGTTTATTAATTTTCTGTATTTTGTAACTTCGTTGTGCTCAAAGATGAAGAGAAAGGCATCTCAAAGGGGCGTAGATTTCTTTTTCTAGCGACTTGGTTCAACATCAAGCGGTAATATTACCATATCCGAAAATACAAGTACATCTTAGGAGAAGCAACCTACTGTAGATGACAGTTCCATTCCGGCTGAGGAGCGGCAAACTATTGTAGGTGAGAATTCCAGTCCAGCTGATATGCAAAGTGATGATCAAAATATTGTGGAACCGGTAGAAGTCTTAGAACAAGGTAGAACAGGAAGCGGGATCTTGAAAAGCGCAAACAAATTTGGGAACTTCCTCTTGATCAGCAAGAAGAAGCACGACGCTTCTATATTACAGAGGGCCCTTATCAGCCATATATGAGACAGTATTCATATAACGGAAATCGTCCTGAATCCAGTTCAGCTATTTCACAAATTTTTCTTGGCTAGAATATTCACTTTTCACGCATCGTGCATATTGTCTGTCTTGTTTTGTCTTTACAAAAAAACCAAGTGGAAGGTGTGGCTCTGATGCATTCACTATTAAGGGGTTTATAAATTGGAAGAAGGTGAATGACGGAAAAGAGTGTGCTTTATTAACTCATGTGGACAAAGATTCCAACTCAGCTCACAATTATTCCGTTCGATGTTTTGATAATCTGAAAAATAGTATGGCCCATATCGACAAGACAATTGTACAAGCAACCAAAAAATGGTTTTAGATGCAAGGCTAAGGCTCAAAGTTACAATCAATTCTAGCAGGTAGGAAATATTTTGTATCCTAGATATTACAATTTTATAATTTTTTTAAAGTGGCTAATAATAATATTTTCCTTGTTGATTTCACCAGGTGGTTAACATTCCAAGCCTGTGCGTACAGAGGGCATGATGAATCTCCAGAATCGTTAAATCAGGATAATTTTCTTGAATTGATAAAGTTGTTGGCTTAAGATGTTTGGTTCTCGCTTCAAGTCCATTCAGAGTTTACTTAAGATGTTTGGTTCTACAGTTGCAGTCCTACAGAGTGTAGCGACTGACCGCTCAGTCTCGAAATATTCTAGAGGAGATGTTGTAAGTGCTCTAAAAATAATTATGTCATTTGATTTTGTGTTTATTCTGCATTTAATGGAGAAGATCATGAAGATCACTGACGTCTTATGTCAAACCCTCCAAAAGAAGTCCATTGACATTTTAAATGCATTGGATTCAGTTTCGAACACAAAAGTATTGCTTGGTAAGCTAAGAGAAGATGGTTGGGAATCTCTTCTGGAGGAGGTTCAGTCTTTTTGTCTGAAACATGACATTGAGGTTCCTGATTTGAATCGCAAGTAATACCCCTCTCCTTGTATTTATAATTTACAATGTGTTTTATCATACGTACTTAACAATAATATTAATATATATTGCAATCTGTAGGTATGTTGATGTCACAAGGTCTCGCAACAAGCATGATAACACCGCAGCATTACATCACTACAGAGCGGACGTGTTCAATGTTGCTATAGATCAACAATTGGTTGAGATAAATGATCGCTTTGGTATTCAAAGTATAGAGCTCTTGACACTTTGTGCTTCTTTGGATCCAAGACATGATTCTTTTGACATTTCCAAAATATGCACACTGGTTGAAAAATATTATCCTAAGGATTTTTCTAGTCAAGAAAGAGCTCAATTGGAGTCTCAACTTCCCGATTTTCAGTTGGATGTTTGCAATAAGCCAGAGCTGAAATGCTTGTCTTCATTTGCTGATCTGACGGTTGGACTATTTAAAACAGGTAAATCTGCTACATATTCGATGGTTGATAGATTATTGTGGTTAGTTATAACTCTTCTGGTGTCAACTGCAACCACCGAGCGTGCTTTCTCGGCCATGAAATTGATCAAGACTCATCTTCAAAATAGAATGGGAGATGATTTTCTTCGGTACTATATGATTGTCTATATTGGAAAGGAAATAGCTGCAGAGATTAGTTCCGATGAGATTATCGACTTATTCGACACGGTAGTCGTAGAGAACACTTTAAGCTAATAGACATGTGATTTTCCTTTGTAGCGTCAAACATATATTTGAATATTTATATGGATTTTTTCTATTAATTCTTATTGAGATTTAATATATCTTTGACCGTCTACATTTCGCCCCCCCCCCCCCCCCCCCATTGTCTGAATCCTGGCTCCGCCCCTGGGTGATTCTCCTTGTTAACTCCCGTGGAACTCATTGCTTGCTGATATACATGCAACTTCGAACGTATATAAACCAGTGCAAATTGGTGTAATGTAACGATGTGGGACTAATCACCAAGAATATATGGAAGCTATTTTTCTGGATAGATTCGACCATCGGGACCGAAGTGCCTAGGCTGCTCCCGAAGGGCCAAAGTGCATGGGTTGCTCCCGTAAAAAAGGGATTGACCTCGGATGGGCGGAGGACACACTAGGCCGGGTGTGCGACGCCAGGAGTACACGATGCGAACAAGCGATTTGACTAAGCGGTGGCAGTGGTGTATTATACCTGAACTGGTAGGAGCAAAATGGTCCAAAAAAGTATAGGAACAGTAACCAGTGCAAACACCTGACCTAAGAGTCCAAGTAATTTACTAAAAAAACCACACTCAATATCCAAATTGTGCATACATATGCTGCTTAAAAAAAGATTCTAAGAAAATAACGGATACCGCTTGAAAGTCCATATAGACGGTCGTAGATAATGCATGAGACCGGCCAGCCATTAGAATCCGATTAGTTTATATTAATTTAAGTACGTGTTCTTCCGAGGCATGCTCGGATTCCCCTACCCATCCCTCATTTTCCTTGGGAGGGTCCTTCCGTTTCAAGCTTTAGAAGTGATCTGACACCGGAGTAGCGAACCTTTTGGCCAGCCCATGGCAGTTGCCCGTCATCGGGAACCTCCACCAGGTGATCTTGTACGGTGGTGCTCTGTGGTGCCGGTCATAACATGTGTCCTCCTCCTCCGCCTCCTGTGAGTGTGCCGCATCCCTCTCCTGTAATTCAAGCAGGCATCAGATTTTCAAACCAATCAGTGGTGATTATCCTTGTTAACTCCCGTGGAACTAATTGCTTGCTGATATACATGCAACTTCAAACGTATATAAACCAGTGCAAATTGATGTAATGTAACGATGTGGGACTAATCACCAAGAATTTGTGGAAGCTATTTTTCTGGATAGATTCGACCATCGGGGCGAAGTGCCTAGCCTCCTCCCGAAGGGCTAAAGTGCATGGGTTGCTCCCGTAAAAAAAGGGATTGACCTCGGATGGGCGGAGGCCACGCTAGGCCGGGTGTGCGGCGCTAGGAGTACACGATGCAAACGAACATTTGACTAAGCGATGGCAGTGGTGTAATATACCTAAACTGGTAGGAGTAAAACGGTCTAAAAAAGTGTAGGAAAAGTAACCAGTATAAATTGGTGTAATGTAACGATGTGGGACTAATCACAAAGAATATATGGAAGCTATTTTTCTGGATGGATTCGACAATCGGGGCCGAAGTGCCTGGGCTGCTCCCGAAGGGCCAAAGTGCATGGGCTACTCCCGTAAAAAAAAGGGATTAACCTCGGATGCGAACGAACAATTTGACTAAGCGGTGGCAATGGTGTAATATACCTGAACTGGTAGAGGTAAAACCGTCTAAAAAATTATAGAAACGGTAAGAAACGCTCCTTTCTTTATTATTGGGTAATAATAGATACATATTGTCTATACAAGTATAAAAGTCAACATATTTAGGATAAATATTATATGACAATACCTTTCAAGATAAATTCGAATCTACCACTTTCAACGTTCAAATAAAAATCTCCCTTCTCAGGTATCCAGTATATAATGTAATACTAGTAGTCAAAGTTCTATGAATATCGTAGCACAAAAAAAAGTTTTAAGAATATGTAACTGTACCCTTTTTTTAGGTGAGAACAATTAACGTAGCTGCGTCACACGTCATGTTTCTGAGAATGTTTTCAAAACTGGTGTGTATTTACGCCCTGGCCAAACTATATTGTCTTCATTATGACGTATCCCCAGATAAGGGAACAAAAGCACCAGCTATCATAGGTACTCACTCCGTTTCACATTAAGTGTCACTGATAGTACGAAGGTTTACTAAATCAACGATACTTAATGTGGAAGAGTGGTTACTAAATAAAAAACAAAATACTGACAATATAACCCGTACAAGAAATTGCACACGAGCAAATACTAGATTTGCCATTTGTTTGCAAAATTAAAATACAGTAGACAACTAATTACATTTACAAACCAAATCAGCCATTTAGCTGCGCCGGGAAACCACAGGAAACAGGCGGCATATATATCATCATATTGCCAAAACATAACCTATTACCACGTGACCCAACTGCCGTTCAAAACATTCTGACATTTCATACCGCGAAGAGCTCACGGCAATCCCTGTGTGCAATCTGCTGCCACCTACATTCTCCGGAAATGGGGCTGATCACGGTCTCCATTGACATCATCAAATTCTGTAAACGAAACCATAGCATGAGCATCATGTCCACTTGAAGCCTCCTCCTCTGAGTGCAGCTCCATGGCTGCAATCCCACTTCCGATCACATTAGCACCCCAAGATGAACTGAGAAGTATATCATTGCGATGGACACCGACGTGCATGTTAACCTATTAAACAGAGAAAGGAGGGATAAGCCATGTGAAAGGACACAATCAACTCAAGTTGGGCTACAACGATTCCTGGACTTACATTGGCAGATCGAGAAATATTTTCAGGCACATCAGTCAGTACTGCAGGGAGAATGTTGACTAACTGGGGGTTGCTTGAGGGTGGTGTCGAAGCTATAAGCCTCATTAGTGTTTCCCTAGCACTTCTCTCAACAAGCGATTCTGTTTCTGGAATCAGCGGGTTCAAGCTAGGGAGCAGGGGAACAGCTGAAGTTATAGAAGGCCCACAACTCACCAGATAAGCCTGACCGGAGGAACACATATCAATCACTGGGACATGCACAATAGGATCAGACATCAATGGTGTGAACGTTGGAACCTGTGAGCCATGTAGTGAGACAAGTGGTGGAGTAGGAAGTGGCAGGTGAAGCAGAGGAAATGCTGGAACCTGCGAACCATGCACAGGAACGAGTGGTGAATTCGGAAACGGCAGATGAAGTAAAGGAAATGTTGAAACCATAGAACCATGCAGGGGAACAAGTGTTGAAGTAGGAAGCGGCAGGTGAAGTACGGGATCATGCAGTATTGATGGAAAGTTAAGTGAAGGTGGATCGGTGGTATCCAGCTTTGGAGAAAATGATGAAGCAGATGGTTGTTCATTTACTACCAGTGAGCTCAAAGGTGGTTGGGTAAACGGTTCTACAGATGTAACTGGCATATGCAGAGGGGTTACACTGTACTGCAGTGATGATGGGCATGGCGGACACCAGCAGTAGTATGGCTTAAAGAGATTGTCTGAAGAACCCTCAGAGAGTGGACATTGAGTCGGAAAAGGATAAAGAGATGGCAGCAAGGGAAATGAAAGAGGCAAATCTGAAGGAGCTGAAGTCACAGAGTCTTTTGGACAATCCCCATCACACGCCTCACTGGTTGAATCAGGGCCAACACTCTTCGCTATCAACGGATTTGCATCAGCCAGGGCCGTTGATGGGCTCAACCATTCCCCACGTCGCTTCAGCTTCTCTCTTCCAACAACCTTTGTACAAATGGTCCTTGGCCCCCCATCTTTAAACGTGCTGGACCTTGGGCTCAGACTGGCTTGATAGATTGAACTTGCTTTTGTTGCATTTGCGGTAAAGGTGCGAGACCTTGAAGACCTGGAAACGACCGACGAGGGTTGTAGAAGTTGACCATGTGAGATTGACATACTGAGGAAGCCACTAGATGATCCCAACGATTTAGCATCTCCAATACTTGGTGCGAGAAGATAAGCATGTAAATTAGTGACAAAAGCATCAAGTCGTGAATTGGAGATGCCTGTGAGATCAGAGAGGGTTGGCCTGCCCTGAAGTAGATTTTTCATCTGTATAAAAAATTTGAGAGAGAATTAGCATACTGTGTACATGCATATTTCGATGACATACTAAATTTACATAATGTTTTCTGTTTCATGTGGACAGGCTCAAGTTCTTGGAGTTTGCTCTCCGCAGTACATGTGACACACCGTAGTCAAGATTGCACATGGTTATATTTACACAATAAGATGGCAGCCAGTACAAAGTACAAACCTTTGCAAGAAGCTCCATTCCACATTCCTTCGACTTTTCAGCACACCAGTAGTAAAATATTTTAGATTCAGAAATCCTGATGAGGAAAGAACGTCCAGAATTATCAGCTGATATTTCTTCAATCCTGACTTCTGAATCTTCAAAGCCATCGCTTAAGAGTGCTAGTTGCTCTGAATGACCATCATCACCAGAGAAGGTAACGCACATGCTCGATGAAGGAAGAAGGCCAAGGCTCAGCTTCCCTCTGTACATAGGAAATGTGTACATGTGAGATCCCTAAATTCTTATTCTGAAGAAATAAAATAACACGGAATATATGTTTTTTAAGTGTCACGACAGTTTGGCTGCTTGCTCTCACACAAGCACTGTGAGAAAGATTAAAAAATATGTTTCTATTAACTAAATGAGATCTCAGATCACACAGGAACTTCAATAAAAATAGTAAAATACAAACAAAGGCTATGCCTACAAAGAGATTACATTGTAGACAACTAGACATCCTTGAATGCAAAGCCCTAGGAAAGAGCACATACTTAAGTGATGGAGCATAGAGACCTAAGCGTGCAAGTAGATTTCCATAGGAAACGCTGGAAGATAGTGCAAAATCTAAGTTTCTCAGCATCATATACCATTGGCAGACCTTCACAAAATAATAACCAAGATACTCCATTTGACAGATATTTTTCAAGAAAAATAGCAGCTAACGCCTTTAATCAAAATAAGTCAAGAGAATCAAACACAAATTCAAAATTACAGTATTTGACAAATGATTTTTAAGAAAAAAGCAGCTTCGCATTTCATCGGGTGCAAGTTGGAGGATCGAATACAGATAGTCTAGGAACATGACATGGGGTCAAATGTTGACAGCTAGTTCCCTCCACATAGGTCGCAGTTTATAAGAAAAGAATCATGCATCATCTGATAAATTTTCCTCCGCACGCAATAAATCAAGAATTGCACCTATTTTGGACAGCTTGTTAAACAATAGCACCGGCTACAGTAAATTCCAATATGTGGAGGACAATATGTAGACCATATTGTGAAAATTCAGGGCAAAGTAAATACAAACCATTCATAGTGATTTATAGACAGTGTGACCTTCATTTTTAGGGGAAACCTCATTCAAGTTGAACTGAAAAATGGAAAGAGATGATTGCCAATAGCAAAAATGGTAATAACAGCATTCATGGGGAATTAAAGAAAGACATATGTCGCAAAGTACAGACCGAGTACATCAATTACACACATGGTATCTTTATAAAGGGACACAGAAACATGACTAGCAAACACAAAACAGTTTATGAATGGAACAGCATGTTAAGCATAAGATAACTGGTTTTAGAATAAATATTGGTGTAAGCTAATTTTACATAGGCTCATATCACAAGTTGTGTGCAGTGAAGCAAATATCAAACTGCTGCGGAAATGAACACTGGAGGAGCCTGTGATAAGCTAGCTGCAACCACAAAACATACACTTTTGATAATTCAACGCAGGAAGTATGTGAAAACATCAACAAATGAGATATCAGACTCTCTGAACTAACATCCAAAATAAAATCCTCTAAAGAATAATAGTCAGGAATCCTATTGATCCAATCTCATATAAGACTGCAATTGTGATGTGTTTGATTAGTCGTTATGAATGCAGGTAACATAATACCGTAAGGCACATAAAAGGAACTACCTTCTCTTTCCTCATATATCAGGGAACACATGCCCAAATAACCTACAAATGGAAACATATATTTATTTGGTAGATGAACAATGTCATCACTAATAAGCTGCAACATGTAATCCTAGAATCAGTAGTCTCTAGCATACATCATTATTACTTAGGTGGGATGGTTGAAAACACATCTCCTCAAAAAGCAATTATTATGTGTCATGAAGTACAAGAACAACAAGAAACATATTACTGCTGAAAGCAGACAAAGTGCTAAAATAGCAGAGATAATTGCAAGAATAAAATATTGCAACACAGCGCAGTAGCTGCATGAACTAAGTTTTAACTGGACTGGAGTAATGACATGAAAAGGGTGACTACGGACGAACAGTAGTGCTGGTCAGTTTGTTATAGATTGGAGATGGTAGTACCCAACAATTTACTGAATCATGACACTTGTATGACGTACCCAATTCCCATGCAACTATTAGGAGATTAATCAAACCAGACTGACTTGTCTGACTAGACTCTAGTAACATGAAATGGAACAGTCTGACGACTTATGTTACCAATGTAGTGCTAGGTAAAAAAGGTGAGGCAACAACATAAAATTACACAATATTTACCTCAATCGTATGAATACAATAACACATAATTTCCCGTAATCACCAGTGCAACTACATGATGATACATTTCATTTAAAAGTTTCAATATCATTTGGCAGATCAACTTTTTTTTTGGATTAATATACCAATCGGATGATTGTTTATATGAGGGAACTTCATATACACAAAAAATAAGCCTTAGTGTCCCACTGAGGGGCAAACTGACAGAAGATGCAATTTCCTCAGACAGGTACAAGAAGTACCTGGCTGTGGCAATGATTCACACACGACAGACATGCTAGATAATGGGCAAAAGAAAGAACCAGCCATGCCCTACAACTTCAATAATTTAATGACAAAGTCACCATGTGCGTGTTCCTCTGATAGCTGGAGCACAGATGTTGTATGAAAGCAATACAATTCTATTGGGCAGAGTAGATGAAGTTATGTTTGAGGATGGCTACCTGGTGGTTGTTGGGCAGAGGAGGGGACCGTGACGGTCGACCTTGCCGACGCGCAGAGAGACGAGGGGAACGCAGAGGCATCTGGCCAGCATGCCCACCTCCGAGACCTCGAAGTGCTGCACCATACGACCGATGAGGTAAGGATAGAGTGAACCGATGGCACTCGCCGTGTGGGAAAAGCACGAGGCGTAGGAAATGTCACCTGTGAGAGGTGAGATATGAAGCGGTTCTCGGCGGCGGAGCACGAGACATTGAGGGCGAGGAGGGGCCTGAGACGGTCGTCGGCGCGGCAGGCCCCCACGAGCTGCTGGCGCAGAGGCAGCGGGCGATGAGCATCCCCTCCTCCGCCGCCGCCGCCGCCGCGTCCTTGCTCCGATCCGGAGGTCTCCGGCTCGTCGTCGTCGGAATTGGGGAAGGAGGAACGGGATTCTTCTCTGCTCGGCGGCTCGCCCATCGGGAGGAGGATAGGAGGGAATCCTAGGGTTTGCTGGAATCTGTGGGGGAGATAGGATTGGGGGAGGAGGGACCGAGACGAGACAGGAGACGAGGGGAGAGGGTAACCACGAGACCAAGACGGCAGGACCAGATCGATCGCAGACCGAGAGGCGAGAGGGAGGAGGAGGCAGATATTTTCCGAGCGAGTGATTGCAATTGCGCAACCCCAGGGTGTGGGCCCGATCAATCCATCTCCGCTCCGTGCGGTGCAACTGCGCGCCCTGCACAGTGGCCGGACTCGCCCTCTCAATCTTCTCCTTCGTGAGAAATACCGTAGGACGTATCATCTTTTATTTATATAATATAAGACGTTTTAATTTTATAAATTAAATATATTAACAGACGTGTATAGGTTCGATTAGGGTCGAAATGAATCTATACACTAAAGACGTCTAGATACATTTATTTTACAAATATAGAATGTTTTATATTTCTGAACGGAGGGGGTATAAAACTATAATAGATGACGCCGAAAAATAATTTTAATTTTGAGTCAAGTTCATAAAGTATTGGTGTATAGTTGGTCCTTATTCCTTGTGTCATGTAAAAATCAACCTACTACTATTAGCTACCTATTACTCGATATTCTCTAAAGAAATGACGAAAAAGTTTCTAAAATTATTGAGAAGTGTGTTTTGAGGTTTGTGCATAGCGTTCACCGTGCTAAAGACTATCAACAAAATATTCTATATGCTAGCATGGATAGAAGATCCAGCGGTTTGCAATATTAAGATTTTCTAGTCTTGATCAAATTTTCAAAGTTTAAATTGCCGCGTATACTATATAGTATGGTAAGATTATATAATAGGTAAAACTCAAAAAATTATAAATATGATCGAAATCTATAATATATTGGTGTATATTTGATTGTTGTACTTTGTATCATGTATAAGTCACGTTTATTAGCTATACCTAATACTTGATTTTTTTGGTAACATGGTCTAGCAAAACAATGAAGAAGAGATTCTATAATGATGGAGAAGTGTGTTTGAGATTTGTGCATAGCGTACATTGTGCTAAAGAATATCAATAGTATCTTCTGAATGCTAGAACGGAACAGCTAGCGATGTTGGGATTCGTGACTCTTGATCCAACGGTCAGTATTCAAAGTTATTCATACACTATATAGTGGTAAGATAAAAACACAATTTTGTCACGTATCGGCCCAAACAGACGACCCAAAACGTCTATTTATATCTAGATGGTTCGGGCCACGGAGGAATTTGTGTCATGGCCCGTGTCCGGCCAACCGCGCCCAGCGACGCGACCCATCTGTCCGCACTTGTCAAATAGGCCATCATTGTGGCCAGCTGCGCCAGTGCCGGTATATTTGCAGTGTGTTCCCGCTACTTCCCGCCGCTTTCCACATGTTCTGGGCGTTTCTCGCCACGGTCAGGCGTAGTCATAAAAAGGGTAGGTCAGCCAAGATAGATACAACCAAAAATCTCCACAAACCACCATGACTGGCCGTCCATGATAGAGAAGAGCTGTTTTGGCCGTCGGACCCGCCGGAGGCTCTGGATGAGTTTCCGCCTCCGATTCAAGGGCGTCCGCGGATATTCAGTTTGTACAGCAATTGGTGGCCACATCGCACTCACTTCGACCGCAACAGGACCACCAGCAAGCCTTTCACGTGGGAGGTATGCAGCCATGTCTTTCTGCCAGAGCACCTGCGCGCGTCAAGCGCTCATAGACGTGTGCGATGGGGCCTTGGGAGCGGTGCGGGCCAATCCCGACGACGCTCACATGCGTGTCCGCCTCGCCCAAACTGAAGAGGAGTTGTAGACATAGGTTGCGATCTACCGGTCTCTCGAAAAAAATGGGGTCTTGTCAACCCGTTGTCGCCGCCGCCGCCAGCGCCATAGGCAGCGCATAATTAGATTGTTATTCTAGGTTGGGTTTGCTTATAAAACATTTCTAGACTTGAATGGAAATTTGTCATTGCAAATGGCCGATGATCACATTGCAAATTTGATTTCAAAGACGATACACGGTGAGTACACAACCTAGTCTAGTGTTAAGCCTACTCGTTGGAGTCGGAGTCCGAGTGGTAGTGGTGACAGCACATGGCGTCGTTGAAGACGCTGACGGTGAGCATAGCTTCACTATCGTACTTGAAGACAACGAAGTGGCCAACTTTGATTTGGTGCACACAGGCGAACTCCTCCCATTCGTTGGCGAGGAACATCTGACCGAGGCGATTGAACATCACCTCCACCGGCCACGCGCCGGTTTTTCCACTAGGCACTGATGCATGTAAAATGCATACATGAACTTTATAGTTTGTTAACATGTTTTTCCACATAATTGTATCATATATAATGTTATATCCATGTTTTATATTGATTTTTGGAAAATTACAAATAATCCCCTTTATTTTGGTTATAACCTTGCAGGTCAGAAAAACCCTGTTTTTAATGTTTTTGATGTTTCAGGACCTATACGAAGTCAAATGGACCTGAACTTTTGGAAATGCCAATATTTATCCACGAAAAGCATCTGGAGCAATAGAATATCACCAGGAGGGCCAGGAGGGCCAAACGAGCCCAGGTGGCGTGCCCAGGCCTGGTGGGCGCGCCACCCATGCTCGTTTGCTCCTCGATCATCCGATCGCCTTGATTCTTTCACCCACGAAGTTATCTTGACCTAAAAATCCCTATATAAGGACCCTCTGGGGCGTCCTAGAAGGAGGAGACACCAGAAGCCACCATATACGAAAACACCACTAAACAGAGTCAGATCTAGCGAAGATTGGAAGGGGAAACTCCACTGGAGCCATCTCCGAGGAGATCTCCACCCTCTCCAACATCTCCAGCTTCATCACCATGATGAAGAGTGAGTAGTACACCTCCGGGCTATGGGTTTGTGGTAGTAGCTTGATCTATTTATCTCTTGTTCTTCATAGATCTAGTACCATATGAGCTGCCCAACATGATTATGGTCATTTTTGTAATTCCTATGTTGTGGATCTTTATTCTATGATTTGATATTTGAGATTGGAATCTATTTTGTGTAAGATGTTTTAATAGATGCATATCATGCACTCGTTCTTCATTGCTTATTTTGATCCAACTTGTATGCAAAAACTTGTATGGGGAGAAGTGTGTGTTAGATGGAGTAGCATGCGGGTAGAGATTGAATTATGACACATAATATTCAAGATCTATTTTGGTTTTTACCTTTCTTTTGATGCCTCACTAGAGATAAAGTGAAATCGTGTGCTATAGTTACACGTGACAGTGTGATGACCTTGTTAGATCCAGGTAGCATATTTGTATTTCAAACATTATATAATATTGCTTAAAGCTATACTTTGGTTTGTTCTTAAATCAAGATTGCATGGATATTTCCCTTTCTTGAGAAGTATAAGAGAGAGATGTATTCCATCTTAATATTAGAATGTTATGCCCATATTAATTCTTTTTATAAAGCACTTATAGAATTTCCATGAATCTTTATCATCGATAAATTGTTTTGTGATCACTACAACTTAAAAAGAGAGTAGACAAGTGAATCATCCTGGTCTGAATTTTATCATAAGAAACACCTTTACTTTACATCTACCATCATTTATATTTTCTGTAATTTATTATCAAAAATACAAAAATACTTCCCCTAGTTGCAATCACTCATAAAAATCCAAAAACAACTTTATCTTCACATACATCATCTAGTTTGTATTCCTTTATTTTATTTACTTTGTTTATATTTTATTTCATAATACTAATACGAAACATTGTGCTTGACAACCACTTGGTGGAGTTGGCGACACAATACAAATTGTTTTACTTTACAGGTTGCTTGAAGAGGAGAAGACAAATATCCATGTAACTCCTTGAGAGTTCAATATAAACCCTCGAGTCACCCTTGTGGGGAAAAGAAGCTTGCTACAACACTCTGCACTTGGAGTCCCAACAAAAAGTGGATGTGTTTGTTGCCATCAAGACTATTTTCTAGCGCCGTTGCCAGGGAATTGTTGTAGGCATGTCAAAGTGGTTGCAGTGTGGTGAAACTCCCATGGCGGCTGCTAGATTATTTTTTGGCGCCGCCATCTTCATCAACTTGTGCAACAACCCAAGCTTGGGGAGGTTGCACCATTGTGAGCTTTTTCTTCTCCTTTTAGATTTTTAAAGTATTTTATTTTGTCTTGTTTTTAGTCTTTTTAAGTTTTTCCTTAAAACACAAAAACACATAAAAATAAGTATCAACCTTTTGTTAAACATGACTAGGAAAAATTAAAAAATTAAGTCAGGAACAAGTCTATTCGCGAACAAGTTAGATTGCAACATTGATCCTGAGGTTTTAGGGGGTCATAGTCTGTAATCGTTTTTCTAATGGGAATGTAGCAGCTGCTCATTGGCATATTAAAATCTTTGAAGATTCATGCAAAACTCTTGGGGCCCCAGACATTGATTCTGAAATAGTGAAAGTAAAATTATTTTCGCACTCCTTAAAATGAATAGCTAAAAGATGGTATAATGATGCACCCTAAAAGAGATTTACAAACATGGTACAATATGAAAGTATTCTTTCTAGAAAAATTTCGTAAAAAGACCCTTCATTGCAAAAAAAAAATGGTATGTGATTTCAAGCAATATGAAAATGAACCTCTCACTAGTGCTTGGGTAAGGTTTAAACAACTCACACATAAAGTGGAACATGGGTTGAAGGATTGGTTGCTTGCAGGGAGTTTTTATGAAGTCCTTACACATGAATCTAATCAATCCCTAGATAATGAAACCGAAAAATCCTTTTTTATATCTAAATCCCCATGAAGCATTTATGTTGTTAGATGGAATTCTAGTAGAAACTAGTATCAACAAGAGCTTAAGTGAACTCAACCCCAATTTTGCCCTTAGGAGAACTCATGGTGAAAATAAAGTAGAAGTGGAACCTTAGAAGATTCCAGCATGATCTTTGGGGACAAAAATTTAGAATCATTAAAAAGAAAAAGGGAAGAAACTACTATGATTGAAAATGATAAAGAACCAACAAATGATAAACAATTAGAAGTCAAGATGCTAAGTGAAACAAAAGAAACTCTACTTGATCTTGATGAATGTAGCCTGCATGAACTCATTCATTTATTGCAAAAAAATTCTAATGATCCATCCTTTAATGGTCATCAAGAAGGATTTGGTTCTTACCTAACAAATTATGTTATAAAAGAAAAGAATGAAAGATACAATAGAGAATCTATGATACCACCTAAGCTTGGGGATGTATGGATCCCCAAGGTATTAATCACTATTGGAAAAGAGACACATCATGCTATTCTAGATTTAGGATCTAGTGTCTCAGTTTTATCTAAAGAGCTATATGATTTACTTGATTTGATTATGGAAAAATGATCTATAGATCTTTTACTTGCTGATGATTCAACTAAACATGCTCTAGGAAAAGTTCAAGATATTTTGGTTGAATTACATATGACATTTGTACATGTTGATTTTATTGTCATGGATATGGGAAGCAATACCTCAAGTCCTATAATACTTGGTAGACCTTTCTAGAGAACCACAAATGTAGTCATTGATACAAAAGATGGAAATGTGAAGTTTAAATTTCCTCACAAAAATTGCATGGAACACTTTCCAAGTAAGAGGGAGGTAGCTAAGAAGCACAAGCTATCCCATGATTTCCACATCACCTAAACCAAGTAAGTAAAGCCTAGCTATATGGCTATAAAGAAAGCGCTTTGCGGGAGGCAATCCGGTTATTTTTCTTTTGGATTTTTGTTTTGAACTCTTGCTGCAGCAAGAGATTTTTGTTTTGGTTTTATTTCTGTAATTTTTAATAAAGTACCAAGTGGAACCCATTTTGGATGTTTTAAAAGTTGTTAAACATATGGAGTAGCAAATTTCTTCAGAACAGTTTTTAGTGTGTGAATTATCTGATTTTTTCTGTAAATCCGATTGTGCTCAGGTTCATACATCATTTACAACTTGTCATACCATGTATGCACAAAAATTGGATAAAATTCTTGACATGTCTAAGTGGGCCAAAAAATCGTTTTTCTGTTGCTAAAAATCTAGACAGATTCTGCCATATTTTGTTTTAACCATTCCCAAGTGTCTTAAAATGATTTATATGAGTCATATTATATGCTAGGGATTGGTAGGAACATTATATGCTTACTAGAACATTTAGAAAGAATTTTGTCTTTGATATATAAGTAGCAACTATTATATTCTTGTGTCACTAATGTCACCTCTCAGAAAAGAGATGGGACAAAAAGTTTTGTGTTGAAGTTTTTTGACAGGGAATAGAGAAAAACCACACCAAGAGTAATCCAAGGATGGTGAAAACCCTAAGCTTGGGGATTCCCAAGGCACCCCACTGGACCAACTCAACTCTCGATTTGCAAACCTCTAAACTTTATTTTTTGAACAACATAGAACTATCGTAGAAACTTGGAGCGTCTATTTTGTCATTTTTTTTATTTTGCATTAGAAAGACCACCACCACCATTATTATAAATGCTTATGATAAGCTACTAAAAAGAAACTCTACCTTAATGAGATCAAAACTGAAAAATAATGCCATGGAATAAAAGAAAAGGGGAGATACAAACAAAAGCTAAAATTTGTGTTGTGTCTAGTTCTTAAGCTCAAGTGTTTTATACGAAGCATGATATGTTTTATGCCTATTAATTTGTACCTTTTGCTTGTGCATATTTATGTTCAACATTAAGAAACAATGTTGACATTATAAACTATATGGCACACTCTTTAGATCTCTTTTTGCTAAGCCTTTTCTACACAAGTTAAGACTTGTTCCAAGCCCCTTAAAACTAGACTAGGCATACCCACCTAATTGTGGCAAAAGCTACTTTTAAGTATAGTATTTATGTTAATCCTCCAAAAAACTCTTTAAAAACCATTTTTCATGTATTTTAAAGCTCATAAGAAAGTAAGGTTTGGGGTGATACCACTATGGAATTTTTTGTGATTCACATCTTATTAGTGGTTGTTAGCTAAACCATGATTGCCATGGCACAAAGCTTTCAATGTTAAAATGTTGAATATCAATCATGTTTATTTTCTACCCATGGATTGCAACGATCTGAAATTAAGTGTGCACACTGGAGTAGGCATGTTGGTAGAAAATGCTCCTGAACCACTAGCCAAAGTCATGCATGACATGATGGAAACTTAAAGCATGATGATCTGTGTTGATATGATTCATATGTCTGTTTTTGTTGTCTTCTAGAGTAGAGATACTGCCCCCTCCCACCTTGAACACAACCAAGGGATTATGTTATCTTTTATGTTGAATAAATGAATAAATAAGCAAATAATAAATGCCAAAAAAGGGGGCATATAGCTACGTAGGGGCAATAGGTACTTTAGTGATGCAGTTTCATAGACCAACATGAGTATACAATGACATGCCTGTTAGGGGGATGATCCCCGGATACCTCACCCGAATAAGAAACAGGACAGTCGGATCTCGGCCGGCTGACCAGATGCAGCCGGACAGGATAGCATGGACCGGCTACCACCCGGTAGCCGGACCATGAAGAGGTAGCCGGATACGACGACGTAGCCGGATCCAATCAGAGGGACAGGACGGCGTGCGTATCAGTGCACGGTACGCCCTGTATGACGACAAGACGGGCAACCACCCGCCCATACCAAAGACTTGGCGTGGCTGACGCGGGAACAGTGGCCGGTGCTGACGACGGGCTCGCACGGCGTCCACTGTGCCTACGACAGCCATACCGCTCATACACCGATGTGACATACCATGTCGGGTACTATAGATGACTAGTCGGCTGGGACCCGCCTGTGGGGCCCGCCAGTCGGACTAGCCAGTGAGACCCTTGCCTCTCTTCCTATATAAGGAGAGGGAGGGCCTCAGTAGAAAGGGTGGGTCTGAGTTCATTTAAGGCAGTAGCTAAAGAATACAGCTCGAGGAGCATTTGTAGCTCGTTTATTCCACATAGTCAGATCAGGCAGGAGTAGGGGTTTTACCTCACCACGAGGGCCCCGAACCTGGGTACTTCTTGCGTCCAGCTATGCTCACTTGTATCCAATCCCGCCTGCGGACGCCGTCGATAGCTTCCCTGCCAGTCCCCACACCTCTATCTAACCTCCTCAAGTACTGCCGTTCCCAATACAACGACAGTTGGCGCCCACTGTGGGGCTAATGGCTTCGACCGGAGTCACGTTCCGCACGGGAACCCGCACTTCAGCCGGTGAGCGTGTGGCCTCCGGCCTAGTGCTCACGCTCGGCAGGTTCGACTGCGTCATCGACAACGCCTCCTGCTTCGCCGGAACTTCCTTCCCGGCAAACGGCACCGTCCTGCTATTCGGCGATCTCCCCGTCTACATCGCCACCGTCCTGGAGCGTTTCCCTAGGGAAATCGTCTCTGTCACGGGTCCGCCATGCTCAAGCGGCGGCACCTCTGCCGCACCTCGCGGCGTGGAGGTCATGATGGCCGGATCCAGCTCGCAGCCCCGCCGGCCGCGGGAGCGAGGCGTGGACGAGGTCGGAACTTCCGTTCCCTCGCAGCCTCGGAACCCGGTCGAGGATGCCATTGATCGGCTCCTGACGCCGGTTACCCTCGGGGACAACCCGGAGGCGGCGGAGGCCAACTTCACCATGGAGAGACAGATCCTCCTCCAGGAGGCCATGGAGCTGGCAGCAGCCCGCAAGCAGCTGGAGATCGCTAGGCGCGAGTATGATCGCGCGCATGGCCTCACCCCGGCTACCGTGGAGCCGAGCCGGCGCGGCCAGGTACGGCGTCGGGGCGGTGAGCTAGGCGGCAGGATGGAGAAGAACGGAGAACCGGATCCCGCGCCTGCCCCTACACGGCCCACCTACAGCACGCCCATCAAGAACTTGCGCGCGGCGCGAGCCGCAGCAGAAGAACTACCCAGCCTGGAGGGCGAGGAGCGAGCCCGCCAGCACGCTCGCGTCCAGGAGCTCCTCCGCGTTGCGGACGAGCAGGCCGGTGCCAACCGGTAGACGCAGGAGGACCTTAGCTACTCCAGAGGAAGCAGGCTACCCGCCAACAGCAGGGGCGCACCACGTGACACGCAGCAGGCGTCCTCCCCTCAGCCGGCTAGGGCCCGCAGCAGGCATCGCAGGGCCAGCCGCTCCAGGAGCAGACGGTCAACAGCAACCCGCCACCTCCCCCCACCAGCCGGAGCACCCAGGCCAGCCGGTTCCCGCCTCTCGGGCCGGGTGGGTGCGCCCAACCCGGATTGTCCGGATGCCTGCGACCGCATCGAGCTTCTCGCTCAAGCACGCGTCACGGAGGAGGAAGATTCTACCGGACCAGTTTGTTTCGGACCCCGCATCCGGAATGAGCCGTTTCCGGATAAATTCTCCCTGCCCAGGGACACCCCCAAGTACGACAGCAGCATGAAGCCGGAAGACTGGTTGACCGACTACGCCACGGCAGTCGGCATCGCCCACGGGAATAAGCGCACAGCCGTGCGTTACGTCCCTCTCATGCTAACCGGGTCGGCAAGGACCTGGCTCAATAGCCTCGCGCCCAACAGCATCAACGCCTGGCCTGATTTCGAGAAGGTTTTCGTCCGCAACTTCAACGGCACGTACAAGCGCCCAGGGCGCCCGCGCGACCTGGCCTTGTGCGTCCAGGGCGACCGCGAGACCGACCGCGAGTACCTCGCCAAGTGGACGGAGCTCCGCAACACTTGCGAGGGCATCCTGGAGAGCCAAGCCATCGGTTTCTTCATCGAAGGATGCCGAGAGGGCACCATGCTTCGCCACCGGCTACTGTGTGACGAGCCGAAAACCATGGCGGAGCTCATGACGGTTGCCGACCAGTACGCCACGGCAGATGCCGCCATGAAGAAGCCCCTCCGAGTAAACGCGGAAGGCCGTCCGACTCCCACGGAGCTGGCTCGCGACCGTCCGAGCAATCCGGCTGGTGAAGCCGGATCCTCCAGACGCCACGGCAACGACAACCGGTTCCACGGGGACCGCCAGGACAGGCAACAGAAGCCTCGCTACCACGCGCGGCAGGTCAATGCCGTAGAGGGTGCGCCCGACGCACCGACTAACGACACAAGAAGGCAGAAGCCTGGCTCACCTTCGACCAGATGATTGACGGCCCGTGCAAGTGGCATAGCGGTCCCTTCAAACCGGCTACGCACACCACCCGGAACTGTAGCTGGACTCGCCAGCTAAAGGACCAGGGCAACCAGCCTCGTCTCCCGCCTCCCCGACCGGGTGGACCCCCACCACCGGCTAGGGGAGCCGGTAATGATGGTAACGGTGGCAACAGTGGCAACAACAACAACGGCTACCCCCAGCCGCACGCCGCCTACCACATCTTCGGGACGGAGCAGGACGACAAGCACAGCCGCAGGCGACGCTCCAAGGAGGTCAACGCCATCGTTTCTCCGGTCCCCCAATACCTGAACTGGTCGGAAACCCCCATCACCTGGAGCTGGATAGATCAACCTGAGCATCTGCTGACTCCCGGGGGCTACGCCATGGTGCTCGACCCCCTCATCGTCTCCAACGCGCGCACCTGCCGATTCTCGCGCGTCCTCATCGACGGAGGCAGCTGCCTCAACCTCCTCTACCAGTCCTCGCTGGAGAAGCTGGGCATTCGCGAAAGCGACCTGCGCCCGACTACCACGACGTTCCACGGCGTACTGCCGGGGCCAGCCTGCGCTCCGCTGGGAAAAATCCAGCTGGACGTCATCTTCGGGACCGAGGAGAACTTCCGCCGCGATCCAATCTGGTTCGAGGTGGTAAATTTGACGAGCTCCTACCACGCTCTCCTCGGGTGCCCCGCCCTCGCCAAATTCATGGCCATCCCCCACTACGCATACCTCAAGACGAAGATGTCAGGACCCCACGGCGTGATCACCGTCACCGGCTGCTTTAGGCGATCAATGGAGTGCGCCTCAGCCGGTTCCAAACTAGCAGAGGCCCTCATCATAGCCGAAGAAAAGCGCGTGATCATGCGCAATGTGGCCATGGCCCAGCAGGACATCCCGGCTAGCAGCAAACCGGCTGGAGAAGGAGCCTTCCAACCGGCAAAGGAGACAAAGAGGATCCTGCTCGACCCCTCCGACCCGACTAAGTTCGTCACCATTGGCGTCGGCTTAGACAACAAATAGGAAGGCGCGCTCGTCGACTTCCTCCGTGAGAATCGGGACATCTTCGCATGGTCTCCCAAAGACATGCCGGGTGTGCCGAGGGAGTTTGCCGAGCACTCACTTCATGTGCGTCCGGATGCCAAGCCGGTCAAGCAACCTCTGCGCCGGTTCGCAGAAGAGAAGAGAAAGATAATCGATGACGAGATCACCCGGCTCCTCGCATCTGGGTTCATCATGGAAGTATACCACCCGGACTGGCTGGCGAACCCAGTCTTGGTGTTGAAAAAGAACAAGACCTGGCGCTTGTGTATTGACTACACCAGCCTGAACAAGGCGTGCCCGAAAGACCCCTTCGCCTTGCCCCGTATCGATCAAGTCATCGATTCCACGGCCGGCTGTGATTTGTTGTCTTTTCTAGATTGTTATTCCGGATACAATCAGATCCGGCTAAACCCGGCTGATCAGATTAAGACATCATTTATCACCCCCTACGGGGCTTTCTGCTATGTAACCATGCCTTTCGTTCTAAAGAACGCAGGCGCCACCTATTAGCGATGTATGCAGAAATGCTTGCACTCGCAGATAGGCCGAAACGTGCACGCTTACGTGGATGATGTGGTCATCAAGACCAAGGAAAAGCGCACCCTCCTCGAGGATCTGCGAGAAACATTTGGCAACCTCCGCCAGTACCAGATGAAGCTGAACCCGGAAAAATGCGTCTTCGGAGTACCATCTGGCCAGCTACTTGGTTTCCTCGTATCTCAGCGAGGCATCGAGGCAAATCCGGAGAAGATCGCGGCCATCGAGAAGATGCAACCGCCCAAGAACCTGCTTGGAGTCTAGAAGTTCACCGGATGCCTGGCTTCCCTCAGTCGTTTCGTCAGCCGGCTGGGGGAGAAGGCACTTCCGTTGTACCGGCTGATGAAAAAGACAGACAAGTTCTCCTGGACTTCGCAGGCCGACACCGCGTTTCACGACCTCAAGCGCATGCTGTCCACAGCGCCGGTTCTAGCCACGCCGGCTAGCAAGGAGCCGATGTTGCTCTATATAGCAGCCACCAGCCAGGTCGTCAGCGTCGTCCTGGTGGTGGAGCGCCCCGAGGAAGGCAAGGCTCAGCAGGTTCAGAGACCCGTCTACTACCTCAGCGAGGTTCTCTCCCTCTCCAAGCAGAACTACCCCCACTACCAAAAGATGTGCTACGGCGTGTACCTAGCATGCAAGAAGCTCAAGCACTACTTCCAGGAGAACCCGATCAAGGTCATGTGCACTGCACCCCTTTCGGAAATCATCGGCAACAAGGACGCCACCGGCCGGGTCGCCAAATGGGCCATCGAGCTCGCCGCCTACTCCATCCAGTACGAGCCCCGGCTCACGATCAAGTCACAGGCGATGGCGGACTTCCTCGTCGACTGGGCCAAGACCCAGTATCTCCCACCGGTTCCGGATTCGGACCACTAGAGGATGCACTTTGACGGGTCGAAGATGCTCGGGGGCTTGGGAGCCGGCATCGTGCTCACCTTGCCCAAGGGAGACCGGCTCGAGTACGTGTTACAGATCCACTTCAAGGCCTCCAACAACATAGCCGAATACGAGGCATTGGCGCACGGGCTCCGGCTGGCCAAGGAAATCGGCGTCAACCGGATCATGTGCTTCGGCGATTCGGACTTGGTGGTACAACAGGTATCCGGGGAATGGGACGCCAGAGATGCCAACATGGCCCTCTACCGGTTCCACATCCAGAAGCTCAGCTCCTCCTTTGACGGGTGCGAATTTCATCACGACCCCGCACCAACAACAAGGCAGCCGACGTGCTCTCCAAGATAGGGTCCACCAGGCAGGCCATCCCACCAGGGGTCTCCCTGGAGCACTTGCGCAAGCCATCCATCAACCCGTCGCCGGAATCAGATTCCATCATCTGGGCGGGGAGCGTCCCGGTAGCCGAGGCAGCGGAGGCAGAGCCGGCGGAGCCACCAAAGAAGAAAACTCGTGCCAACTCCGGCCAGGCGGTGCCCTCCGGCTCGCAGGACCTAGGGGCTACCGGGTCGCTCAGTGGCTCAGGGGCTGCTGCCCCGGATATCCCACCCGGACGGCCCACCGACACCCGACAGCCGGAGGACAGGAGCGTCCTCGTCATCCGGGAAGTGCCATCCTGGGCACGGCCCTTCATGAACTACATCGCCAACAGCAAACTCCCGGACGACGAGGTGGAGGCCAGACAAATCCGACGCCGCGCACACACATACACCATCATAAACGGCGAGCTATACAAGCGCAGTGTATCCGGTATCTTCCAAAGATGTGTCGACGTAGACACAGGCTACCGGCTACTCAAGGACATCCACCAGGGCGAGTGTGGGCACCACGCTTCGTCAAGGGCGATAGTTGCCAAGGCGTTTCGCCATGGCTTCTATTGGCCCACCGCCCTCGAGGATGCCGAGCAGCTGGTCCGCGCGTGCAATGGGTGCCAACGCTTCGGGCAGCTCAGGCACATGCCAACCTCGGTGCTCAAGACCATACCGATCACCTGGCCCTTCGCGGTTTGGGGCCTCGACATGGTCGGGCCCTTCAAGCGAGCTCGCGCGGGAATGACCCACCTGCTGGTAGCGGTGGACAAGTTCACAAAGTGGATCGAGGCCAAGCCTATCCGGAAGCTGGATGGGGCGACGGTTGTTACCTTCTTCACCGACATCACCAACCGCTTCGGCTACCCCAATAGCATCATCACCGACAACGGCACGAACTTCGCCAAGGGGGCCTTCGCCCGGTTCTGCAGCAACAAGGGAATCCGGCTAGACCTCGCCTCCGTTGCACATCCACAGTCCAACGGGCAGGTCGAACGAGCAAACGGCTTGGTGCTAGCCGGCATCAAACCACGTCTCATCGAGCCGTTGGAGCGGTCACCCGGATGCTGGATCGAAGAACTTCCGGCTGTGCTGTGGAGCCTCCGCACCACACCGAATAGGTCAACCGGCTACACGCCATTCTTCCTGGTCTACGGATCGGAAGCCGTCCTCTCCGCCGACATCAAATTCGACTCCCCCCGCAAGCTCCTCTATGACGAGCAGGCCAACAAGGAGGCGCGGGAGGATGGGGTAGATCTCCTGGAGGAGGCCCGCGAGCTGGCCCTGTCCAGATCTGCCCTGTACCAGCAGCGACTACGCCGCTACCATTCTAGCCGGATTCGCCCAGTCGCATTCCGCGAGGGTGACCTGGTTCTCCGGCTGGTGCAAGACACGAAGGGCATGCACAAGCTATCACCACCCTGGGAGGGCCCCTTCATCATTAGCCGAGCGTTGCCCAACGACTCTTACTACCTCATCGACGCACAGCAACCGCGCAAGAACAAGATGGACAAATCGGACGAGGAGACCGAACGTCCTTGGAACGCGGCCCTGCTGCGCCCATTTTACACCTAGTCGCCAAACAGTGTATGTATCCCGAAAACCTCATAAATGAAAATGCGGACTCCCACGAGAATCTCGGGGGCTCCTTCTGGAAATGTGTGCGTACCTGTTCTCCGATTAAAATTTTCCGGCTCCGGCTACCCCTACCCGGGGGCTCACCGGCTGGCCCGGCCTGTTAAGCCAACAAACCGGCTAAGTAGTGTGCGATGATGTCAGAGGCCCACTCTTCATCTCAGCTACAGACCGCAACCTGGCTGTCCGGCTAGCAAGAGCAAAAGCCCGAGGCATCCCACATGAAAAACAGGGAAGAGGCGTGACAGATCGGGCGTCCCGGCCCCGCAACTAGCTCAAACCAATCCAGTCGCCAAGCCGCTAGTACCGTGCGTAATGTACTGTCAGCTCCCTTCGATTCTGGCTGCAGACCGAAACTCGGCTGTTCGGCAAGGACGCAGCGAAAACAGCAGAACACACGAGAAAGCGACTAAGTGCCTAGAAAGGAGCAAGCCAGTTTTTTGAAAAATAAGCCGTTACCCAGCTAAGATTTGACAGACTAACCTATTAACCTATGAAGATGTACGTGTATGCATATGTGCGTTCTTGTCCGACTACTTTGAGTCGTAATTCAGGAGAAGGAAAGAAGATTCGAAGTCCTTGCCTTCATCAAGCGCTCCGAATCTCGGGGGCTACACCCACTGGGTGCGCTCACGCGCCCCAGTGGAATCTTGTAGTTCCTGGCCGACTAAGGGCGTTTAGCCGGCAGTTCGGAGCCCAGGTGAGGGCAAGGGCGGGAGCAAGAAAAGACAAGAAAGATTCGAAGCACCTGGCTACGCCAGCTACTCTGAATCTCGGGGGCTACACCCAGTGGGTGCGCTCGCGCGCTCCTACTGGAATGTTGGTTCCCCCGGCTGAAGGCGTCCAGCCGACGAAAGCAGCCGACTAGGGCGAGGCCAGTCGGATAAAGTTAGAAGAACGGGGAAGAACAAGGAAGATTCGAAGCACCTGGCTATGCCAGCTACTCCGAATCTCGGGGGCTACACCCAGTGGGTGCGCTGGCGTGCCCCCACTGGAGGTGTAGTTCGTCCGGCTAAAAGTGTGTAGCCGGACTAGGGCAGCCGGGCGAAGCGAGCCGGCAAAGATATCAAAAGAAAATTTAAGACACAAGTTAAGAAAGACTCAAGAATTCAGCATTAACAGGCAAGAGACGAAGCTCCCGAGAGTTACCCGGCATCAAAGATAGTCGGTACAGACAGACAAGTTTCACGCTAATCTAAAACAAGACAAATACACCCGGCATCCCGGGGCAACAGCTAAACGGCAAGGCCTTTGCCGTGGGGGGTTCCTGGCCGGCAGATGCTGGAGGCGGGGGAGGAGCCACATGCTCGTTCCGGCTCCGGCGCTGGCAGGCGGCGACACCGAGGACTCCGCATCCGGAGTATCGGCGGACTCCGAGTCGGTGAGCACCTCGTTCGGATCCACATAGTCGGTGATCTTGATGGCGGAGCCGCGAAGCTCCGGATGGGCTTGGCGGATGGCTGCAAGATCGGCTCCGGCGTGGAAGCCCCGTCGATCTTCTCGATGCGAGCATCCTTGTACCAGGAAAGCATCAGCGCTAGGGCCATCTCCGCTCCACCACGCGCCGCCAGATCCCGCAGCCGGTCCACCGCAGCCGGCACCTCTCCCACCCTCGCCGCCAGCTGCGCCATCGTCTCCGGAACCGGAGCCTCCGGCCACATAAAGGAGAAGACGTCCCGCGCCGCCTGACGAAGCTTTGCGGCCTCCTCGCCAAGAAGAACGACGAGCTCCTGAGCCATCGGCTGCGCTCCCGGCCAGTTCTCCTGCAGCCGGTTGTAGGCCAGCAGGTCTATGCCGGGGTAAAAGGCTGTCAGAGAAGAGGAGTCAAATCCGGCTACCGGATCCGGAAAGAGAAGAAGACGGAAGAAAGAACTCACCTTTGGGAGTGTGGCCGACTTGCATCAACTCCTCCACCAGCGCCTTCTCCTTGACCGCTAGCTGTTTTATCTCCTTCTCTTGGTCCTTGTTCTGGGCCTCGAGAAGGGAGAAGGCTTCGGCCCGGCTAGCGAGCGAGGCATCGCGCTCCTTGACGGTAGCCTCCAAGCCGTCTACCCGCGCGTGCCAGTCCTTATTCTGCAAGCGTAGTGTGGAGTTGGACCTGCTCATCCGGTCGTTCGCTTTCTTCAAGCGATCGATCTCGCGCTAAGCGCACACGAGGATGGCTGCAACGAAGCCGACTATTAAAAAAAAGGAGAGCCAGACGGATGAAGCGAACTTACTCTGGGAGGTCCCGTTGGCAGCAGCAAGCTTCTGCCCCAGGCTGCGGTTTCCACCGGCTGTGGCCTCAAGCAGCCGGATCTCCTTGACCGCCAGCTCGAGCGTGGCGGCAAGATCCGACAGCGAAGCAGCGGAGGAGGCGTCATCGTCCACGGCATTGACGGCCAAGGACTCCTTCGCCGCGAGCACCGCTGTCTGCCACTCCTCCCCGAGCGCCTCGTCGGAGTCGTCGTCGCCAACCATGACAAGCTCCTTGCCAGTAGCCTCCCGTGCGCCCGCGGAGGAACCTTCCGGCTGGGAGCGATTCGCTTCCGGTTGGGGACCCTCCGGCTGGGAGGGGGCAGCCGGATCGACTTAAGGAGGAGAAGGAGGCTGCGCCTCAGAGGAAGGGGAGGCGCCGATTGGATCAGTCGGGGCGCGAGGCAGCGATCCGGCTGGCGTCCGAGCCGGGCTCGCGGCGCCGAAAGAAACCAGTGCGCTAAAGGGAAAGAGGAAAAGACAAGAGCAAAACAGGCTAAAGTCAGAAAAACAAGCACAAGGACAAACAAACAGAAAGCACCAAGGGGTGGGGGAGAAAAACGTACCCCGGCACAACCGGGGGCGGCCCTTTCTTCCGGCCAAGCCGGCTTGGCGGCAGGGCGCTAGTCCGGCCCCTCTTCAGAGCCGGCTCCTCCGCCGCAGGCCGGCGGGAGCTGGAATGGCTGGAGCCGCTCCCGCCTGCTTCGCCGTCCGTCGCAGAGCGCGTCGCCGGCTCCGCAGTCGGCCCGGCCTCCTCCTCCTCGTGCACCTCCGCATGCGGGTCGGTGACCGGCTCATCATTCCGGCTGGGGAAGGCATCACCGTCCCCATATGATTCCTCGCCGGATCGCCGAGCACGCGGCTCGGGCAAGTCCGGCGCGAATACCTCGAGAGGAGCGTCGCCCTCCTCACGAAGGATGCAGGTGAAGATCCGGAGAATGCAAAAGGTCAGCCAGACAGAACAAGGAGATAACAGAGGGAATAAGCAAAAATTCCGGCTACAAGAACTTACCCGGGGCGCGCGGTTCTCCCAGCTGTAGGGCGCCAGGCTGAACTTCCAGTTCTCCGGCAGCCGCTCCTTGCTGATCGTCCACAACCACTCCTTCAAGTTGTGGTAGCGGGGATCGTGGCGCGACAGCCGGGTCAGGTCCAGCCGGCCGGAGTAGAAGCACATCTTGTGTGCCCGCTGCTGGAGCGGCATCATCAGCCGGGACATCCAGCTAAGGGTGATGTCCCGACCGGTTAGCTGGCAGGTGACAAGGGAGCGCATGCGTGCCAGCATCGCATCCGTCTCCGCCTTGTCGCCGTAGATCTTCAGGTCCCAGTTTTGCCAGCTGGACTCGACGTCTTGGAAGGCTGGCAGGTTTATCCGGTCGACATCGGTGACGTTCTTGACATAAAAGTACGACTGCTGCCACAACCGTACTGTGTCCTGGAGCAAGAACTTCGGGTAGCCGGATTGGGAGCAGGAGTAGATGGAGGCGCCGCCGCAGACGACTAGCGGGCCCTTCATATACTGCACCTGCGGCCGAACTCGGAAGAGCCGGTAAAAGAGCCCGAGATCTGGCTGGATCCCGAGGTAACTCTTGCAGAACGCCATGAAGTGCGCCAGCGTTCCGATGGCGTTGGCGCCGAGGTGGTGGAGGCGGAGGTCGAAGAAGGCCAGAAAGGTCAGAAAGAAGGGGTGGAGCGGCAGCGCAAACCTGCGTGCCAGGTGCGAGAGGAAGATAACACGCTCCCCCTCCGCCGGATGCGGCGACACTTCCCCCACCGGCGCCAACCGCACCGCCACCTCCTCCGCCGGCAGGAGGACGCGGGTCGCGCGATACTTCGCGATCTGATCCTCGGTGACGGAGGAGCCGCACCAGGCTCCGCGGTTAGCGGCCATTTCCGGCTGAGGAGAAGGAGCGGCAACGGAGGAGTGACGGTGGCCCGTAACGTCGACGGCGGCGAGCGGGCGGCATAGAAGGCAAGAGCACAGGAGCAGCAGCACGCGAGAAGGAGAGAAAGATTGCAGCGGGGGAGCGAAGGAAAAGAACTGCCTCCCCCGCGGCATCCCTTTAAAGGATCGGAGGGGCAACCGTCGGCAGAGCCACGTGGCGTGCATCCGGGCAACCCACATCCCAACCGCCGCCTAGATCCCGTGCGCCGGGACGGGATGCGCAGAAGATCCTGGGGCGAGAACCGAAGCGTCGGGCAGCAGTTCCCCGAGGCAACGTGCGACGGGACGTTACGCTGGCCGCCGCAGAGCAATGATGGCGCGTGCGCGCGTGGCCGGCGTCAGCACTGACGTCACGGGTAGCGCAACCGCCAGGCTCAGCCGGATCAAAATTCGAAAAGCAAAAGGGAGCGCGCGCGCATTTCGCCCAAGGGCGGAATCCACACGCGCTCGGGGGCTAGTGTCAGGGGGATGATCCCCGGATACCCCACCTGAATAAGAAACAGGACAGTTGGATCTCGGCCGGCTGACCAGATGCAGCCGGACAGGGTAGCATGGACCGGCTACCACCCGGTAGCCGGAACATGAAGAGGTAGCCGGATACGACGACGTAGCCGGATCCAATCAGAGGGACAGGACGATGTGCGTATCAGTGCACGGTACGCCCTGTACGACGACAAGACGGGCAACCACCCGCCCATACCGAAGACTTGGCGTGGCTGACGCGGGAATAGTGGCCGGTGCTGACGACGGGCTCGCATGGCGTCCACTGTGCCTACGACAGCCATACCGCTCATACACCGATGTGACATACCATGCCGGGTACTGTAGATGACTAGTCGGCTAGGACCCGCCTGTGGGGCCCACCAGTCGGACTAGCCAGTGAGACCCTTGCCTCTCTTCCTATATAAGGAGAGGGAGGGCCTTAGTAGAAAGGGTGGGTCTGAGTTCATTTAAGGCAGTAGCTAAAGAATACAGCTCGAGGAGCATTTGTAGCTCGTTTATTCCACATAGTCAGATCAGGCAGGAGTAGGGGCTTTACCTCACCACGAGGGCCCCGAACCTAGGTACTTCTTGCGTCCCGCTACGCTCGCTTGTATCCAATCCCGCCTGCGGACGCCGTCGATAGCTTCCCTGCCAGTCCCCACACCTCTATCTAAACTCCTCAGGTACTGCCGTTCCCAATACAACAACAATGCCTAAGTTGAGTAGCATGAGGAGTGCAAGGTCATAGGCTGGGTGCATGAAACAATCAACTTGTAAGATGTTTAGCACATAAACCATATGAAGCTTTAAAAAAGTGAAATTAAAAAGCTACTTGGAACCCCATCCTTATTAGTATTGTTGATATGAATTACATTGCTCAAAATTCTATTTTATATTCGTTATGGAGGATTAACATATGTATTCAATGCTTACTTTCAATACGTGATGCAAAACATCTCAAGGCAAGACATAAAACTAAGAAGTGAGTCTTCTAGTCAAGGGCATGAAACTAAGAAGTAGCCCAAAAATAAAGGCATGAAAACACTAATGCCAATCACGAAAAGAGTCTCTAATTCTATAGGTTCATCAAAGTGTGCTTGAAGGTTTATTTTGTTCATCATTTGTTTTATCACACCATCACTTATTATTTAGCATATTTATAGATGTGTAAAAGATACAACTTGATAGTACACTTGCATATTATGTTTCATTGAAAAGAATTGAGCCTATGCACTATACATGATAATGAAGGAAGCAAAGGTAACAAACTCCAAAGTCCATGTTTAGTTTTATCACCTTCATGCTCAAGGACGAGCATAGGTTAAGCTTGGGGATGTTGATGCATGTAAAATGCATACACGAACTTTATAGTTTGTTAACATGTTTTCTCACATATTTGCATCATATATAATGTTATATACATGTTTATATTGATTTTTGTGGATTTACCAATGATACACTTTATTTTGGTTATAACCCTGCAGGGCAGAAAAACCCTGTTTTCAATGTTTTTGATGTTTCAGGACCTATACGAAGTCAAATAGACTTGCACTTTTGGGGATGTCAATATTATCATGAGAAGCATCTAGAGCACTAGAATCTCACTAGGAGGGCCAGGAGGGCCAAACGAGCCCAAGTGGCGCGCCCAGGCCTAGTGGGCACACCACCCATGCTCGTTTGCTCCTGACCGTCCGCTCGCCTTGATTCTTTCGCCCACAGAGTTCTCTTGACCTAAAAATCCCTATATAAGGACCCCTAGGGCGTCCTAGAAGGAGGAGACACCAGAAGCCACCAGATACGAAAACACTACCAAACATAGTCAGATCCGGTGAAGATTTGAGGGGGAAACTCCACCGGAGCCATCTCCGGGGAGATCTCCACCCTCTCCAACATCTTCAGCTTCATCACCATGATGAAGAGGGAGTAGTCCACTCCACGATATGGGTTTGTGGCAGTAGCTTGATCTATTTCTCTCTTTTTCTTCATAGATCTAGTACCATATGAGCTGCCCAACATGATTATGGTCATTTTGTAATTCCTACATGGTGGATCTTTGTTTTATGATTTAATATTTGAGATTGGAATCTATTTTGTGTAAGATGTTTTAATAGATACATATCATGCACCATGTTCTTCATTGCTTTTCTTTATCCAACTTGTATGCAAGAACTTGTATGGGGAGAAGTGTGTGTTAGATAGAATAGCATGGGGGTGGAGATTGAATTGTGACACATAATTTTCAAGATCTACTTTTGTTTTTTACCTTTCTTTTGCTGCCTCACTAGGGATAAAGTGAAATCATGTGCTATAGTTATCACGTGACAGTGTGATGACCTTGTTAGATCAAGGTAGCATATTTGTATTTCAAACATCATATAATATTGCTTAAAGCTATACTCTGATTTGTTCTTAAATCAAGATTGCATGGAGGAGATTAAGGGTGAGATGTATTCCATCTCAATATTAGAATATGATGCCCATATTAATTCCTTTTGTCAAGAACTTATAGAATTTTCATGAATCTTTATCATTGATGAATTGTTTTGTGATGACTACAACTTAAAAAGAGAGTGCACAAGTGAACCCATGAACCCCGGTCCGATTTTTATGATAAGGATCATCTTTCCTTTACAACTACTATCATTTATATTTTCTGTAATTTATTATTTCAAAAATACAAAAATACTTTTCCTACTTGCAATCACTCATAAAACCCCCAAAACAACTTTATCTTCACATACATCATTTAGTTTGTATTCCTTTATTTTATTTACTTTGTTTATATTTTATTTCATAATACTAATACGAAACCTTGTGCTTGATAACCACTTGGTGGAGTTGGGGATAAAAGACAAATTATTTTGCTTTACAGGCTGCTTGAAGAGGAGAAGACAAATATCCACGCAATTCCCCGAGAGTTTGATATAAACCCTCGAGTCACCCATGTGGGGAAAAGAAGCTTGCTACAAAACTCTACACTTGGAGTCCCAACGAAAAGTGGCTGCGTTTGTTGCCATCAGGCACCCGCATCACGACCTGCTGGGGCTCTGTGCCGTCGATCAGCGACACGAATTTGCGGGGAAGGAGCATTATGTCCCGCTTCATGCCCAAGAGTATGTCACTGCGAACTCGAAGCTGGCGAGGCTGATGTCGATGGGCCTGAGCTCGGGCGACGACAGCGGTGGTGATGCTGGTGGTGAGAGAGATCATGGCGTGTGCTTCTTTGGCCGCGTCCCCACGCCTTCCTCGACGGTCACAGCTAGGCGCCGGTGGTGAGGGAGACCATGGTGGTGTGCTGCTCTGGTTGCGCCCTCCGTGCCTACCTTGACGACCATGGCCAGGGCCCTATGGTCCGCCTAGATGCCCTCCCCTCCATCCAATGCCGCCGGCCATGGCTTGCTACCGGTAGTGAAGGATGGGAGGGAGGAGAGTGTGGTGTGGAAGAAGATGACCCCGGGTGGCCTGTTAAAAAGGCATGACATTAGATGTTGGCACGGAGGCCGAAGCGACGGGATTGATATGTGGCAGAAGGAGCGCAGGTGTCGGGCGATGCCATCAGCGTAGGAGGGGAAGCGTCAGCGACGCGACCAGCCTTTGGAGAAGCCTACCTCTCTCCATTGATGGCTAGTGGAAGAAGGCCATTGGATCGCTGCCATGCGGGCCCTCGGCCCCCGCGGGAGGACACGCCTATTGTCCGTCCCGATGTAACCATTGCCCAAATTTGGTGCATGGATGGGTTGAGCCGGACGAGTCGGTCCAGATGGGTCACCCTACTAGAAGGGCGCGACCGACCCGTGCATCCGTTCGGATGCCAGCGGACCGGTTGGGTCGTGCCGGTGGAGATGCCCTCATGTAGCAAGACACACCTTAGCGTGGGCGTCGCCACCATTCCAGCACCAGGGAAATAGAGTGGTGTCAAGGAAGGGATGAGGGCGACTCTGTCATGTGGGCCTACATGCCAGTCTGAACTATAACGTGACAACTGTTGGAAATATGCCCTAGAGACAAATAGTAATAAAGATTATTATCATATTTCATAAAGTTTATGATTATATTTTATATCATGCTATAACTGTATTGAAAGGAAACGTTAATAATACGCGTACGATATATAACAACCAGGGGTTCCTGATGAAACTCTAGTCACTTGTTCATTGGTCAACAGATGATCGAGGTTTCCCGATCATTTGGCATTTATGCCAGTTGGAAATGGAGTCACCTTATTCTGAGAATGAGATGATGAACTAATACCCAACCTAAACATCGTGACCCGATCATGTCAGGAAGTTCAAGATATGATGATTAGAATAGACCTAGTGTACTATTTCTTAGACCGTGAGGCTATATCAATCACTCTCTCCCGAGGGTACTTTGATAGCATCAAACGTCACACGATTAAATGGTGATCATAAAGGTGTGTTTAGGTATTCGGAGGAACAGTAGATGCATTATATGTCAAGAGCGGGATTTGTCCATCCGTGTGACATAAAGATACTTGAGGGCCCACTCGGACAAGTTATATCCAATAGTTGCGCAGCGTGTGATTTGATCAAAGGGATATCAGTTGTCGGAACAAGTCAAGTAGTATTTGTCGGTAACGAGATTGAACCCGACATGGTGATGTCATTGATAAGATCTCGGACAATGCAAGTATCGAGAGTCAAAAGGAATAAGATACGACGTTTATGGTCCAAATGACGAAAGATTTCGTGGAATGCACAGGAGTCACATGGTCATCTAGGTCCCTCTATTGATCATTGGTCTGGGAGTGTCCTGACCATGTCTGGAGTGTTCCTGAACCATGGGGTATCACTCTTAAGGGCTTGGTGATGCTTAGAGAGTGTTTACAGGATCGATAGAATCACCGAAGAAAGAGAAGAGATAAAACCGAAAGGGTTTCGGTAAGTCCGGAGTGGAGGTGGAGGTGTTGCATAACAGGATATTGACTAATATATGAATGAATGTTAAATATTGATTTAATCATTTATTTGTAATTATTTAATAAAGAGAAAATCAATTAAATGTTCAAAAGCCTTAATGGGCCAAATTCCGGAAGGAGAAGGGCCCATGAGGGAAAGGCAAAGGGAGGAAGGAGGAAGGATATGGCCGATTGGGCCTTGCACCCCCCTCCTGCGTGGGTCCCACTAGGTCGCCTAGGGGCTGGCGGCCACCCCCTCTCCCTTCGTGTAGTCCCACATGGCTAAGCTAGTTGGCTTGGGGTGGGATTTCCCCTATATAGTGGGATATTTTAAGCAAATAAATACATATAATATTCAATAAAGATTTCCTCACTTTTGGAGAGATCTCCAATTGATATTTCTCTCTCTGTGTCTCGTGACCGTAGTCCCAAGTCTGAACTACGTGAACGAGATACATCTTCACTGCAGAGCGCTGTCACACTGCGGGATTCGGATCCAGGAGATCTACTTCCGCAACTGCTGCTGGATCGGGGAAGCGGGAGTCATCGCTAGGCATCAGGTGCATGTAACTCCCTGCGAGGTGCAACATTTGAGGCACTAGAAGTCGTTGGAGCCACAGGAGCGCAAGGACTTCATCATGACCTTGAGGTCAGCTTCGACTTGTCTACATCAACCACGCTCTCCCGAGAGTTGACAACGCTTTTCAGTCTTCAAGGGTAAGTTCGTGAAAAGCCCCTCCTGTTACTGCATTACTAATAGATAGGTCCTAGCAATAACAGGGGTGTAGGGTAAAAATTTATTGTTTTCATACGCGAACCCCTACAGTGGTATCAGAGCTAGATCTATGCGTAGTATTGCTAGTACGGGTAGAACACACGAGATGTAGGGTGTGGGCGTTGAGCTTTTAGTTGTTACCCTCCCACATGTACTTCTGTATACCGTAGCAATGCTTGATGAAGCGGCCGCCAACCGACTTTACGCATTCATTCGCGAGAGTGGTCCACGTTTGACATGCAGCTTGTACCATATAAGGTGGCTTTGGGGGCTGTCTTTTTCGCATTAGTTGGTATGCCATTTGCAACGGAAGACCCTGAAAGGGGTGTGTTGATGGTGTAATTTGGCTAGCAGTTAACTGGGATAAGTTCTGAAGAGATTCTACAATGCATTAGGGTAAACTGCTAATGCCAAGGACAAGTCCTCGCTTGTTTCAGATATCAAGCTGAAATTCTACGATGCATTGTACCAGGGACATCTGCTCGCTGGTTTTGGATGTCAAGCTGAGTATTATTTGCAAAGATTTTGCTGTCATGCAAGAAAAGGTGCATCACGGAATCACATAACCGATCGCCTGATCAACCGTAATTAACTGCAGTCATTAGCGTCTGGCCAGAGTATTTTATTGTTTCCGAGTATATTTTGTATGTGACCATCTTTGCATTTGTTACATGCTGGCTAGGGAATAGATTAGGTGGGTCATATGGGAACCGAATCAAGGAAAGCAAGAGTCCTTTCGGTTTTAATTTTGGAGTCTTGTACCCGTACGCAAAGTCCAGCGTGCCTTTATATTGAGGCCACGGCCGATTGAAGAAAAAACACACAATCAATCTATTCACAAATTTTACGTATTTTTTTTATGTTATGCTATTTTCCGTCTTTCTTCTCTGCCAAGCTCTAGTCATCTAGGGTTTGGTTGAATCTTTGCCGTTTTGCGCTCTCCTCCACGAAATCGAGGAATTCTTTGTTGATTTGCTCGAAAATCATCCGTTCGGCGTCACGAAAGCACGACGGTTATCTTAGTGTTGCGTGACAGATTTTTGCGACAACACAATTGGCGACTCCGCTGGGGATGAAGATCAATAAACACACGATGGACTCTGATCCGAAGAACTCATGCGACCTCAACCAGGACAACATCATCCCTATCACGCTTGATGATCTGTCCGAGGATGAGCGGCGCGAGTTTGAGCGGGAGCTTGAAGCGGATAAGGCCGAGAAGCTGAAGCGATACTACAAGAGGAGGAACAGCAGCGTCAAAAAGGTAACGGCGACAAGCCCTTCTCCTGTACTCGGCTCAAAGGTAATTAATTCAACCGAAGATATTGCGCATCTAATTGATGTATCCATAGCTAGCATGTACAGTTCTGACATGGCAGATGCGTCGCGCACAGTTACTCAATTAGCTAGTAAATTTGGCGAGTTTAAGGAGCAGTTCAGTAAGGAAATTGAAAATAGTTTATCTCGCCAGGTTCGCTCGTTAGTGCTCCAAATAAATTATGAGCATCGTGACAAACAACCGGTGCTTCCGGAAAATAATGAATTCGTCAATTTACCTAGTCATACGTGTATACCCGGTGCATCGGTAATATAGCACAACCTCACGTTAATTTCAACAACAATCAAACTGGCCGAAATTATGCTAGCAGTTCGGCCCATAATTTTGTACCTAGTGTTGCTCCTGCCATAGTTCCGACTTCGGTTCCACAAGCTTACAACAACAATAACCGAAACATGGGTTTTAACTCTATTTTGCAGCAGCCTAGTTATCAAACGGTAGCATATAATACACCACCTTTGCACCGGTTGGTACCTGGGTTCCTTACGGGCCGGTACCGGATTCATATTTTAACGCATCTCTGCAACAAACCACATATGCTCAAACTGCTTTGCTTGAGATGCCACCACGTACTGTTTTTCCATCTGTTCCATAAAATAGTTCTCCACAACCTACCGATAGTTTTAAAGATCAACATGCTAACATACTTAGGGAATTTGGTTTAGAACCTAAGGGTAGATCACGTGCATATCAGAAGCCATACCCTGATTATTTTGACTTGACGCCATATCCTCGTGGTTTTAGAATTCCAGATTTTGTTACATTTATGGGAGAGGATGGTAGATCAACTTTTGAACACATAGGGCAATTTTTAACACAATGTAGTGATGTCGGCACATCTAATGTTTATAGGGTAAAATTGTTTCCTTTGTCTTTGTCCGGCACCGCATTTACTTGGTTTACATCACTTACTCCCAATTCTATTTCGGCATGGGCACCATTGGAGCAAAAATTCATGAGGATTTTTATAGTGGGGAAACTGAACTTTGACTTTCATATTTAACTATGGTTAGAGAAAAGTATAATGAAAATGTTCATGAGTATATCAAGAAGTTTAGAGACGTGAAAAACCGTTGTTTCGGCCTTAACATAGCCAAAAATAATTTATCTGATCTTGCTTTTTTGGGTTTGCTTAATCATATTAAGGATAAGTTAGAAGGTCAAGAATTTTCAGACTTTAATCAAGTTTTGCAAAAGGCTTTGGCGCAAGAGAACCGGGCGAAAGATGTTAAACAATATAGCCAGATTAAAGATAATAAAAATAAAGAGAAAGAAAACCGCATGGTTAATGATATAGGTTGTGATGATGATTCGGCTAGTGAGGATGACGTTGATATATGTGTAGCCGAATGAGTTCAATCATCTAAGTTAAAACCTTTTGCATGTCCTGCTTTGAAACCTACACCTGCGAGAAGAGAGGAAATTAAATACACTTTTGATGTTAGCAAGTGTGATAGAATATTTGATATGTTACTTTCTGACACCCCCAAGATTAAGGCTAGGCAAATCCCAGACCTCTGTCTGATATAAGCCTAACATAAATCTCAGAAGCGTACAGAGAGAGAATCGGTAACATTACAGTGACCCTACGACACAAAAGTTATTACAGCAAGCTCATAACTGAGCATATAACCAAATTAATACAAATAGAGGTCACTGACCACAAACATCAAACAACAGAAGGCAAATTATGCTATTAAGTATAGCAAACTTAACAAATGGCCTAAGAGGCCTGAAGCATAATGATGATGTCCCAATCCATAGATTCCAGGCAGCCAACCGGGAACCCCAAGCTACTCGTCGATGTCGATGTTGTAACAAACTCACCTTCTATGGTAACAGGCTGAGTACATGGTGTACTCTGCAAGACTTATGGCTGGTGGGGTTACTTTGCATAAAACTAACTTTCTTTATAAAAGAGAGAGGAGAAGCTCGACTAAGAGAACCTTTTAAAAGGGGATAAGAAAGCGATATCCCTAACTTTGATCATCTTTTGATATCCACCGAATCTTTATCAGCTGAACCTACCAACTAGGATCACCCCTCAATCCCTGAGGAAGCATCCTTAAGCACACCTCACTTCTCTTGTCAACTTTTACGAATATGTTATTCTTCTCTATGATCTTAGAATCCGTTCTCAAGTCGTCCATAACCGTGGACACGACTTTTCGAAAAGATTATTACCCTGCAGGGGTGCACAACTTTACCCACACGTACCAACTGATTCTTAATGCCACTTAAGATTAGCCCTCTTCCTTGGAAGGCTGGCAGAGAGTGGTTGACCACGACCTTTACCTTGCTTTCGTCGAGACCATGAGTCACGCCCTAAGGAGATGCCGCCGTAACGGGTCAAGTCCCAAAACCGGTCATGATGTGTGCGGGGAACAAGATTACGGAGGTCGTGCCTCTCCTGTTTCCGACCACGCTTACCTACCTGTATGAATGCACCTCCTGCACCTCCTTCAAGAACGACCAAAATGCATATGTCGAATGGAATGCCCGAACTATGTGACTCATGGAATCTACTAGGCAAGTTAGTTAGTTGAGGGGGTTTCCAGGCCCCCGTGTGGTTGTACGCTCGCCTTGGTTCAAGAGGTAAGAACTCAGGTCCTAGTGGTGGCAAGTATGGGACTGCAAAAATCACAACCCGACGTGGCCCCCCATACAAGCCTTAGCATGTTTAACTTTCATCGCTGATCATACCACGTCATCCTGTCATACTAGGTTCATTTGCATCTCTGATTCATCAACCGGATGGACCAGCGGTAACAACTAAGCTTGGCTAAGCACAACATATATAACATCTCTAGCGAAGCTCATAAGCCAAACCCTAGTTATGCTAGGAGAAGTGGATCAAGGAATATAGGCTACAAAGAAAACATGCATCAGATAGGATTACTCTATCCATCGATAAAAGACTTTGGAATCGTATACACATGGCAAGAATGAAATACTTTGAAATCATAGGATTATATCATGTGTGGGGTTATGCTTGCCTTTGCCTGTTGATACCCAACTATAGATCTTCAGGTTCATCTACTTGGCGTCATTCGTCGATAACCTTCGGTGGTATTGATCTTCTATGTTGGACTTGATCTTGTTGCTCACATCAACTCCGAGGTCTACCGAGAAGAAGCACACACATCAGAAAGGAGAGCAACAATCAACACATGGCATCGATGCAATGCTCAATCAAAGATGAGGATATGGCAAGTTAAATTGTATTGAAATTAAACCCTATGACATGCTTGGAAAATTAAACGGGGTCCGAGGGGTCCAAACCCTAATTCGGAGAAACCCCAAATGCATATGGGAGGGGTTAGTTTGTTCTTCTAATTAAACTTGTCATTTAAGTTGCTTAACAATATATGGTTATGAGTCTATTGTGTAGATCTTATTTTTTTGAACATTTTGATATATTATACATATTTTTCTGATTTAAAATGAATTAGATATGATTTTTCCCAATTTTAATCCATTTTTAAATCATTTTTAAAACAATTAAACATTTTTGGATTATATTAAATTATTTTACACTTGGTCCCACATGTCATATATTTAATCATTTCAGAAAACATTTATAAAAATATTAAATATCTTACGGATAGGACCCACCTGCCATATTAATAATTACAGAAAATATTAATAAAATACATTAAATAAAAGAAAAGGGACTAATGACGTCATGATGACGTCATCCTGAGGTTAGCAATAGAGGTTCTCTCTAGATCGAGTGCGGGGCTGCGACGCATAGCGCACTAGGTACGGGCTTGCACGCTAAGCCGTTTTGTGGCGGCGCCACTCTCAGATGGTCGCCTGAACACGACCAAAACGAGCACCTGCGACGGCCGGCGGAGGGTGGACGGTGCGGTGGCGATATAGAGAGAAGGATAGGGATTGGAGGGGTCTGCGAGGACCACCATCTCATTGCAGAAAACATTGATGAAAATATTAAATATCTTACAGGTAGGACCCACATGTCATATTAATAATTACATAAAATATTAATAAAATACATTAAATAAAAGAAAAGGGACTAATGACGTCTGATATGTCCATTTTGCATCACTATTCTATATCATAATTTACTGTTATTTATTGATATATTTTATATTAAGAGATAATACTTATGTTATTTCATTTGTTTTTGCATGGTTGATGACTTTTGGAGCATGGACCGCTGTAGTCAGGATTCTGATGGAACAGGTGCTGTTTGGAGGAAAAATTCACGAAGATCAGAAAATCCAGGAAAATACATGGAAAATCCTATTTTTCTAGAAGACGAAGAAAGCCAGAAGGAGAAGTGGAGATGGGCCAAGGGGGCCCACACCACCCCCTGGCGCGGCCCACCTCAGGCCGCGCCACCAGGTGGTGTGGCCGCCCTGGCCCACTCCAGCCTCTCCCCTCTGGCATATATTATCCTCCCGAAACCCTAAGACTCGGGGAGCGACCACAGAAAGATTCCACTGCCTCTGCGGGGCGGAAAACACCGAGACAGAAAGATCTCTCTGGCAGATAGAATTCTGCCGGGGAAATTCCTTCCCGGAGAGGGGAGATCATCGCCATCAACACCACCATCAAGTTGGACTTCATCGGGATCATCATCACCATCACCACCATCATCTCTGCCAGCACCATCATCACCATCTCCATACTGCTGTAACAATTGGGTTGAATCTTGCATAGTTCGTAGGGGAAACTTTCCCGGTGTTGATTACTCCTTGTAGTTGATGCTATTGAGTGAACCATTGAATTATCGTTTATGTTCAGATTGTTACACATCATTATTTCATCTCTGATCATGATCCATATGATGTCTTGTGAGTAGTTTGTTTTGTTCTTGAGGACATGGGAGAAGTCATGTTGTTAGTAGTGGAATTGTGTTGAGAAAGATTCAATAGTTTGATATTTAAGTTGTGGTGTACTTCTTCTAGTGGTGTCATGTGAACTTCGACTACATGACACTTCACCTATATGGGCCTAGGGAAATGCATTGTGTATTTGGCTACTAATCGTAGGGGTTGCCGGAGTGACAAAAACCTGAACCCTCGTTAGGAAACCATTACACAAGGGATGTTAGGGTCTTAGAGTTTAAAGTTGTGGTTAGGTTTCTACCTTAATTACTTTCTTGTACTTGCGGATGCTTGCAAGGGGTATAATAACAAGTATGTATTAGTCCTAGGAAGGTCGGTACATTAGCACAGGTTCACCCACACAACACTTAGCAAACTAAAGAAGATTAATCGACTATATGAAGCGAAAGCACTTGACGATATTCCCATGTGTCCTCGAGAACGTTTGGTCATCTTAAGTAATACAACCGGCTTGTCCTTTGCTGAAGAAATGATTGGGCCACTTGCTGCATTTATTCTTATTGCCTTTTATTTACTCATACTTTATTTACTTTCATTATCAAGAACCCCTAAAAATCCGTTTTCTAAGTATTTACAGAGAATTCCTGCTCCAAGCCACTAGCCAGAACCTTCTGCTCCTCGTTGGGTTCGACACTCTTACTTATTGAAAATACTGCGATACACCCCTATACTTGTGGGTCATCAACGTCATGATGACATCATCCTGAGGTCAGCAATGGAGGTGCTCTCCAGATCGAGCGCGGGGCTAGCTTCTGGGCGCGCATGGGGCTGCGAGGCATAGCGCACTAGGTGCAGGCTTGCACGCTGAGACATTTGGTGGCGGCGCCGCTCTCGGATGGTCGCCTGAACACAACCAAAACGAGCACCCGCGACGGCCGGCGGAGGGTGGACAGTGCGATGGCGATATAGAGAGAAGGATAGGGATTGGAGGGGTCTGCGAGGACCACCAGCTCACCACAAACGCGACGGTGATGTCAGGGAGGCGAGGCGAGAGCGGATGGCGGAGAATCGATGGTGGCACGCGCGGCGGCCGGAGTTGGGGTCGACCTTGATTCCGGTCAAACGGGGTCCTCTTGGCTTGCGTGGCTCGACGAGGATGACGATGAAGACACGACGCTTCCAACGGTGGCCTCGGTGTGGCTTGGGGTGGCCGGGGATGGCGGGACTCGTTGGCATCTGAACGACTAGGGTTTGCCTTGCGGGAAGAAGAGGAAGGGGAGAATGGCGTCTAGGGTTCGTTTAGTGTCGGCCAAGGTGTCTTGTAGGCTTCCAGGGACAGCGGCACGCATCGTGGCGCTGGGCGGGCATCGTGACATCTGCGAGCGGCGTAGGCAGCAACACCGAGCTGCTCCCGTCGCGAGGAAGACGATGAGCAAAGAGGTATCAGGCCTATTGGGCTGAAGTGGGCTGCAAGCAGGCCGTGACAAAGCAAGGGAGGCGGGGAATGCTAGTTGCGCTGGGCGGCAGGAAGGAGAGAGGGAAGGTGGGCTTTGGCCCATGTTAGGGTTAGGGCAGGTTTTTATTTCAGAAAATATTTTTCTATTTAGTTTTCTCTCTTTATTCTTTTGTATTTTCAGATTTCAAATTGTTTTGAATATTTCCAAAATACAAGAACTTTGTGAACATATTAAAATATGGCAGAGACCCTTTATAACAGTTTGGGTTCCTTAACTTTTGATATTTTCGAAATACAAAAACCATTTTGAATTCATTTGCAAGAGAGGGAAAATTAGGGTTTAGGGTTTTTATTTCCCCTACTTATTTATTAATGCACATTTTCTTTAGTCCAAGGAGATGCATGCATTGCTCATGATGCATAAACAAAACCTAAATAATGATTAGCAAAACTAGGGGTGTTACAGTTCTATCCCCCTTAATAGAATCTCGTCCCGAGATTCCTAGGTAGGAAGATAGAAGGAATAGGGTTACACTAGACTTCGACGATCTCTTCGAAGAGGTTGATCCATACCACCATTATTGAATGAATGAAGCGCTTCATTTTCTTCGAGGTAACTGCACTCACTAAATAAAAGAGAGAAACACACGAAACCACAAACAGAGTATCTCATGGTTAACTCATGGATAGATGCTTCATAACATCTCTGGAGCCAACAAACATGAAACACATCAAGGTAAAGGAGGAAACAAAAGGAGAAGGTTTCAAGTTATTAGATAGCTGGGCTTCATAAGGATTGAGACCATGGAGCTTCATAAGAGTTTAAGCTTCTGAAAAGGAGAGTTTACAAAGGAAAGAACATGACCATAGACTTCGAAAGGATGAAACTCTACTAGACGACTTAAGTAGATCTTCCAGGGATACAAAGACATGGAGAACTAACTTATTGAACTACTTTTGATACAGAAGGATCACTCTTCGTTCAACAGAAGGTTAAGACATGAAGGTGTTTTGTGGAGGGGACTCATAAGAGTCACAAGGAACATGTAACAAGAGGAACTTTTGATTAACAAAATCATAGTCACCCTTTGAACATGTCAGAGGAACCGGAGGAAACTCTTAATTCATCCAGGTTTATCAAAATATTTGCCAGCGATCATGATATCACTTTACACCACTAAGATGAATCCATAAGAAGATTCCTGATGATACAAGGAAAAAGAAACTTCATTCTCAGACTTCAATTACTTGGCACAACAATACGCTTGCCAACCTAAAAGGGTCTGGAGGATCGACCGAGAAACATTTAGCAACACTTTTTTTAAATGTTCTCCTTGATGTTCGAGACACGGGACATCAAGTGAAAGGTCGAACTTCGGATACAAACGGAACCATAAGCACAACTCTTATAACAATTCATAGAAGAAGGCTTATGAGGAGTGGTTGTTATTGCTGACTCAAGAGAATATGACAAAAGGTCTTCCGACTAATTGTGCCAACCATTACATCAATTTTGTTGGGTTCACAAAAAGACCGATATGAAAAACCTTGATGAACACTCACCATCATATCTGCTTGAGATTCAGATTTGGTTAAGTGAAAAGATACTTCAGACTCAGCATGTCCGAATAGAAAGTTTGCAACTGTAGGGGTTCGTAGCATGGAAAACAAAAATTTTCTATCGCATACAAACAAACAAGCCAAGATCTATCTACTAGATTGTAGCAACGAGTCGATGGAATAACTCACCCTCGAAGATTCCAAAGTGTTTAACGAGAGCAGATTCTCGTGGGTGATGTAGTCGTACTCTTTCCGATCTCAAGATCGCGTAGACGATCCTTCCGGCGCCGCGTTCCCGCAGCGCTCCCGCAGTCGGTCACACGTTCGGTACTCGACGAAGACCTTCCTCTCCCTTGTTCCAGCAGGCAGCGGAGGTTGTAGCACTCTCCTCGCGATTCCGGCAGCACAACGGCGTGGTACCGGAAGTAGAGGGGAGATCCCGCAGGGCTTCGCCTTAAGCCGGTGCGAGTATGGTGGAGCTTATGAGAGAGGCTATTAGTGGTCTAGTAATTAGACACACCAATTAGAGGGCTCTAAACCAATTAGAAGGCTCTAAACCGAAACAGCTCTAAACCGGGGTCTAGGTCTAGTTTCTAGTTTAGAGGATAGGAACTTGTGTGTGTTGGGAGGGAGCCCTGCCCCTCCTTATATAGGTGGGAGGGGCTGGCCGGCCAAGGGGAGGGAGTGGAGTCCCTCCCCAACTCGGCCTAGGTGGGGCGCCGGCTTGGGGAGGAGGACTCCTCCCTCAAGTCGGTTTCCTCCTCTCCTCCCACTTCCCAAAAACTGCCGTTTGACTTTCAAACTAGCCGTTTGACTTTTTCAATTTAGGAATTAAATAAACCCTTTATTTTGGACAGCGAGAACACTTAGTACATGATGCAATCATTCCAACATGTAATGACACATTCATGTACCCCTTCCCCCCCGGAGTGCCGGACAATCCGGAACCTTCTAGAATATCCCCGATGAAAACACCGGAATCATTCCCGAACTCCGAAACGGGACTTTCCTTATATGAATCTTATTCTCCGGACCATTCCGGATCACCTCGTGATATCCCGGATCCCATCCGAGACTCCGAACAACATTCGGTCTCTTTCTCATAATACCATAACTACTCAAACAACGTCGAATCCTTAAGTGTGTCTCCCTACGGTTCGTGAATTATGCGGACATGATCGAGACACTTCTCCGAACAATAACCAATAGAGGAATCTGGAAATTCATATGGCTCCCACATATTTCTACGATTACTTTGCGATCGAATGAACCACTTACATACGATACCAATTTCCCTTTGTCTCACGATATGTTACTTATCCGAGGTTATGATCGTCGGTATCTCTGCATACCTAGTTCAACCTCGTTACTGATAAGTACTCTTTTCTCGTTCCCGTGATATGTGATCCCTTGTGACCAAGTCACATGCTTGCAAGCTAATTGGATGACATTTCACCGAGAGGGCCCAGAGAATATCTATCCGTCATGTGGATGGACAAATCCCACTCTTGATCCATGTGTTTCAACCAATACTTTCCGAACACCCAATGCCACTTTTATAGCCACCCTGTTACGGTGTGGTGTTTGATGACATCAAAGCATCCATCCAGTAAAGGCAATATGCATGATCTCATGGTCGAAGGAATTTAGATAACTATGTATCAGAAAGCATATAGCAATTGAACTATTGAAATGACTTGATCTTTATGCTACGCTTATCTATAGGAGTATGTCCACCATATCATTCTCCTAACGATATGATCTTGTTGTTGATAACATCTCAATGTTCATGATAGGGAAACCACAATCATCAATCAACCAACAAGCTAGTTTAACAAGAGGCTTTACTAGGGACTCTTATTTTAGTTTACAAATCACACAAGTATTAATGTTTCCTTGTTAATACTATTATAGCATGAATATAAACATTTATCATAAACACAAAGATATAATAATAACTATATTTATTATTGCCTCTAGGGCATATCTCCAACAGTCTCCCACTTGCACTAGAGTCATCTAATCTAGTTTCAAACTTTTGTGTATTCAACACCTATGGCTTTCCGGTGTTGTATGTACACGATTGCTAGTGGTCAACTGATCTCCGGATCTGACACTTCCAGGTCCGTGTGTAATTGCATGTCTTTGCGTCTCTACGCATCACTCATTCTCTAATGAGATGGCTTTGTATAATTTGGTCTTTCGGTGTGACCTTTAGTTCTTTGGGGTTAAAACATGTTGATAATATTGTCGTACAATATATCTTCATAGTATTATCCCGCTGTGAACTACACCTAGTTTGATAACAAACTACTTGACACAAACGCCCTCTTTAGCTGCTATTATAGCAGTCATATACTTAGCCTTTTGTTGAAGTATCTGTCACAATGTCTTAACTTTGGAACTCATCCAAATCCATTATGGAACTCACTTTCCATTATATTGTGCCACCCTTAATTTAGATTGAGATAAACTTAATTTGTACTCTGTGACAAAACTAGTATCAATGTAGTACTTTTACAATGAACTAACCATCTATTTGTCACTTCTACAAATAATATACTCTTAGTTCTTCCAAAAGATCATAAGAATATCCTTACTATCGTCCAATGATCATCTTATGAATCATTCTGGTATATGCTCATAACTTTTAGGGCATAGGACATATCTGGATTTGTACATACCACAGTATGATTGATATAAACACTCTTTGTGATTTCATACATCAAGTATCAATCTATACTTGAATCTTTGTTTCACTTACCAAATGTCAATACACTTGAATATATCATCAACATTGAACTCTTTCAATCCTTTCTGTGCAACAAGAACCTTTCTTGTAGTTTCTATATTGAACTCATTCAATATCTTTGTCTATGTACTTCTGGCACAACCATATTAGCATCTATTGATGCCAAATATTTGGGTTTTGCCTAAGTCTTTCATCAGGATGAAATTCTTAATATGTGTTAATAAAAGATACATCATTTCTAATCAACAATATGTCCTCCACATAATGTATTAGAAATATGTCTTAGTGCTCCCACTTAATTTCTTGCAAATGCAAGTATCTTCATTGTCTTTGATGAAATTAAACTCTTTTAACAGTTTCATCATAGTGAAGATTCCAACTCCGCTATGCTTACTTCATCCATTGAAGTTTGCATATGCTTTTAGCATCCTTTGAATTAACAAAACCCTTTGGACCGTGTCATGCACACGTCCTAGGTAACAATTCTATTAGAAGAACTTGTTTTGTTTATTCAACTACCACATAACAAAATTATATGTAGTGGTTGCTACATTAATCCGTCTAGACTAAATATCGCTATGAAAGATCAAATCTTGTCATAGTCAATCTTTGAACATTGTTGTGAACTCTTTCCCAACATGTCGACTTATAGATGTGAAACATCCATGTCTATTTCTTTATAGATCCAAACACAACTGTAAGGTCTTACACCTTTCTCGAGGGTCCTTCAAGTTCAAAACTTGATTTCTCGTGTATGGAATTATCACGGATTTTATGGCTTCAAGCCATTTGACGGAGTCAGGGCCCATCATTGCTTCTTTGCATGTAGTCCGTTCATTATTCTCAAATAATGATTCAACCCTCAAATCTTAGTATTTGATTGTTTACTTGACCTACTTGTTTCAATAGAAACTTAGACCTCCGTGACCACAACTTTTGAGGCACGTGAGCCATGAGCATTATTGCTGCCTCCGGAACACTTTTCGGTGCTGCGCAACTCTGCACATATAGCTAAGGTTCTTTTAACCTTATCAAAGTTCTATTGTCCTCCCACTTTAACTTTTCACGAAAAATTCCTTCTCAAAGAAACTTGACGTTCTAAGCGACAAACACTTTTGTCTCCGGTGTTTTGGAGGAATACTTAACAGTAATACAAAGACAGGTTTATCCGACTTTGGTTGCAAACATCTTTCTTATGCATAGCATACCAATGTTTAAGAAAGGACTACTTGGGTTTTATCCCAAACCATAACCTTATATGGTGTCATTTCAACGGATTATGATGGAGCTCTTTTCAGTGGAAAAACGGTAATCTCTAAAGCTTTTAATCTTTAAAATATAATGGCAGTTTTATAAATTATACCTTTGATCTTACCATGTCAAACAAGGTTTAATTACATATCTCGAACGCTCCATACACTTATGGTGTTTCGGGAAAATGCAAATCCACGGAACGATTCCTTAAATCTTAGGTATTATGCTAAACTTGTAATTCAAATATCTTCCTTTATGATCTTTATCATAAACTATTCATATTCTTGTTACAATGATTTTGCACTTCATCTTGAAAGTCTTTTGAACTTTTCAAATATTTCATACTTCATCCTTATTAAGTAAATATTCATATATTCACTCAAATTTTCGGAGAAAGCATATGAAGTTGAAATCCATCGCTCTTGACTACACATAATGGACTTCGTACAACAATATGTACAAGTTCCAATTAGCTAGTCATTCGTTCCCTTTTGGCCTATGAACGAAGTTTTAATTATCTCTAGGAAAGTTTCACAAGCGTTATTTGATCAAAATCAAATAGACTCCAAAATTCCATCCATATGGATTTTCTTCATGTTTTCTTTCCAATATAATTTAAACGGCGATGTCACTTCCTAAGTGATCTTTCAATCAATTTGTCTTTCGACATTTTAGCACTAGTTTTATGGATGTGATTTCTCCAACGAGATTTGTGAATCATCCATCTTTTATGGATTACGGAAATTATTTGAACAACCCTTTTGTTCTCATAATACCTGATAAAACAAATCTTTGAAGGCAAGCTTTGATGTTTAACAAGCAACGCAATAACCCTTTATTTGTTCTCGATGAACATCATCACATATTCTTTTGCTTGTTACTTAGGCCATTGTAGTTCATGAATTGTGTTGTTTCGTATGACGATTCACACCAACAAATTCAGTATCAAATACTTGAGAACCACATTGTTTAATAAGCAAAGAATATAGCCATAACATGTATATCATCTATATACTTAAACTGAACAATTCTAGTCTTTTCTTTTCTGCCATATATTTATGAGATTCTCTTTCAATATTTCCTTTTCTATTTGAAAGAATCTATCAACATCAATAGTGGAGTCATACATATGACACATAATCCAAAGCGTGTATAATTAAATACAAATGTCTTTGGACTTGCACTTTGAAGTAGATCACCATCATCAAATGTTTGGTGTTCTTCCAAATTCCTTTCTTTAGTAATCTCTTGGTGTAGTAAACAATTTACCTACATCAAATATTCACCTTATCATGGAATGTCCATGATCAAGCTACTTTTAGCTTATAATGATGAATTATGAGTATAATGTTGCTTTCCAAAACATTTTGGAGGATTAGGACAACTAGTGTCTCCAACCTTTTGCAAATTTTCATCAAATATGAGAACATGACTTTTGCCATATTATACTCTATCATGTTGTAACCAAAACTTTGTTTCAGATATCACAATATCTTCCACATATCATGGTTTCTGAAACAACTCTTTCAGATCCTAGATAACCTTGATATTAAGACAATTCTTTGAATATCAAGAATCACGGAGACAAACATGATACTTTATATACTAACACTTGGAATTGTTACTCTTGATTTAATACCAATTATTAAACTTCATGGAGTAACCGGAACTTACTGAAAGTTTGCAATAGGACTTTTAAACTTTAGATTAACACTTCAAAACAATACGATACCAGTTCGTAAAGTAACTAACCAGAATTCTATAGTTCTATCATCTCAATTATAACTAAGCGCAAGGTGGTAAACGGATGCCAATGACTACAACAACTATGCAAATTCACTTTGATTTAGTTTATGATAAATTGAGTTCTAATTAATAATTAAATTAATCTAGGTGAACTCCCACTCAAAACAACATCCCTCACATTGTTTTAGTGATCACACGAACCAAATCCACCACATCAAAACCGATCATCACGAGAGTTGATATGGCTTCAATGGCGAACAATCAACATGTTCATCATATCTACTATATGACTCATGCTCTACCTTTCGGTAATCCGTGTTCCTGAGGCCATGTCTGTACATGCTAGGCTCGTCAAGATCAAACCTTAGCTACCGCATAAGCAAATCTGGCTTGCTTACGTTGTATTTACCCGTGGAATCAAAGACACCCGATCATCACGTGGTGCTTCGAAGCAACAAGTTTTAGCAACGGTGCTAACTAAGGGCGAACACTTTAGAACTTGAAATTTATGTGCATGAGGGATCATCTTATAATGCTACCGTCGTCTACTAAGCAATACAAGATGCATAAAGGATTAACATCACATGCAATTCATAATATGTGATATGATATGGCCTTTCTTCTTTGTGCTTCCAATCTCCATCTTCAAGCACGAACATGATCTCCATCATCACCGGCATAGCATCAAGGTCAATGACGCTTCTTCATGGTTGTCGTCCGCCAACTTCAACTATTACAACTATTTTGAATAGACACGCAGGCCTTAACAGAAATTAAAGACAACCATATGGCTCCTGCCGGTTGCCAACTTACAATAAGGATCATTGCATACATCAAATATAATCACAATCATGGCCATATCACATCACTGCACACCCCTGCAAAACAAAGTTAGACGCTTCTACTTTCTTTGCATATTTTACGTGGTTTGGGGCTTTCCATAAGTGTCGTTCTAACTTACGAACAAGAACCACAACATTGATACTAGCATTGTTGATCACCCGTTGTAAATTGGATCTTTACTATGCTAGGAGAAACAGGCACCCGCAAAGCCACTTATGCAAAACGAGTTGCATGTCAAGCGTGGAGCAAGTCTCATGAACGATGTCATGTAAGGTTAGCCCGGGCCGCTTCATCCCAACATACCGCAAGATGCAAAGTACACAAAAAGCAATCTACAATAAAAGCATCAACGCCCACAATGACCATTGTGTTCTACTCGTGCAACAGATCTACATATAGACACGGCTCTGATACCACTGTAGGGGTTCGTAGCATGGAAAACAAAAATTTTCTATCGCATACAAACAAACAAGCCAAGATCTATCTACTAGATTGTAGCAACGAGTCGATGGAATAACTCACCCTCGAAGATTCCAAAGTGTTTAACGAGAGCAGATTCTCGTGGGTGATGTAGTCGTACTCTTTCCGATCTCAAGATCGCGTAGACGATCCTTCCGGCGCCGCGTTCCCGCAGCGCTCCCGCAGTCGGTCACACGTTCGGTACTCGACGAAGACCTTCCTCTCCCTTGTTCCAGCAGGCAGCGGAGGTTGTAGCACTCTCCTCGCGATTCCGGCAGCACAACGGCGTGGTACCGGAAGTAGAGGGGAGATCCCGCAGGGCTTCGCCTTAAGCCGGTGCGAGTATGGTGGAGCTTATGAGAGAGGCTATTAGTGGTCTAGTAATTAGACACACCAATTAGAGGGCTCTAAACCAATTAGAAGGCTCTAAACCGAAACAGCTCTAAACCGGGGTCTAGGTCTAGTTTCTAGTTTAGAGGATAGGAACTTGTGTGTGTTGGGAGGGAGCCCTGCCCCTCCTTATATAGGTGGGAGGGGCTGGCCGGCCAAGGGGAGGGAGTGGAGTCCCTCCCCAACTCGGCCTAGGTGGGGCGCCGGCTTGGGGAGGAGGACTCCTCCCTCAAGTCGGTTTCCTCCTCTCCTCCCACTTCCCAAAAACTGCCGTTTGACTTTCAAACTAGCCGTTTGACTTTTTCAATTTAGGAATTAAATAAACCCTTTATTTTGGACAGCGAGAACACTTAGTACATGATGCAATCATTCCAACATGTAATGACACATTCATGTACCCCTTCCCCCCCGGAGTGCCGGACAATCCGGAACCTTCTAGAATATCCCCGATGAAAACACCGGAATCATTCCCGAACTCCGAAACGGGACTTTCCTTATATGAATCTTATTCTCCGGACCATTCCGGATCACCTCGTGATATCCCGGATCCCATCCGAGACTCCGAACAACATTCGGTCTCTTTCTCATAATACCATAACTACTCAAACAACGTCGAATCCTTAAGTGTGTCTCCCTACGGTTCGTGAATTATGCGGACATGATCGAGACACTTCTCCGAACAATAACCAATAGAGGAATCTGGAAATTCATATGGCTCCCACATATTTCTACGATTACTTTGCGATCGAATGAACCACTTACATACGATACCAATTTCCCTTTGTCTCACGATATGTTACTTATCCGAGGTTATGATCGTCGGTATCTCTGCATACCTAGTTCAACCTCGTTACTGATAAGTACTCTTTTCTCGTTCCCGTGATATGTGATCCCTTGTGACCAAGTCACATGCTTGCAAGCTAATTGGATGACATTTCACCGAGAGGGCCCAGAGAATATCTATCCGTCATGTGGATGGACAAATCCCACTCTTGATCCATGTGTTTCAACCAATACTTTCCGAACACCCAATGCCACTTTTATAGCCACCCTGTTACGGTGTGGTGTTTGATGACATCAAAGCATCCATCCAGTAAAGGCAATATGCATGATCTCATGGTCGAAGGAATTTAGATAACTATGTATCAGAAAGCATATAGCAATTGAACTATTGAAATGACTTGATCTTTATGCTACGCTTATCTATAGGAGTATGTCCACCATATCATTCTCCTAACGATATGATCTTGTTGTTGATAACATCTCAATGTTCATGATAGGGAAACCACAATCATCAATCAACCAACAAGCTAGTTTAACAAGAGGCTTTACTAGGGACTCTTATTTTAGTTTACAAATCACACAAGTATTAATGTTTCCTTGTTAATACTATTATAGCATGAATATAAACATTTATCATAAACACAAAGATATAATAATAACTATATTTATTATTGCCTCTAGGGCATATCTCCAACAGCAACATTTACCGTAAAGGTAAAGTTACTAGATTCTCAAGTCATGGACTACAGTGTCAAGCTCCAAAAGATGAGCTAGATTACAAAACCCATGTATCAACAAGTTATCAAAAGATAATTTCCCCTACATGACTTGATTGCAACGAAACACAAATGCATCCTTATTGTTGAGAAACATTTAGGAGGATACTGAAGTTTGTAGGACTTCTTCTCTTCCATGACAATTCAGTTAGCGGCTTTGGGTGCGTAAAGAATCTTCTCGAGATGTGAAGGTATCACCCTACCATATCAAGAATACTTCACACATGCTTGACTGACTTGAAATGATTCCCGAGGAAACAAAGATAACTCTACTCGTGTTCAAGGCGACAACTTTCAACTATGCACGTGATTCGGAGAAGGTCACTCCCAACTTCCAGAACACATGTTTCGAGATAACTCGAAGAAGGTTCTCAAAAGTTTCCAACATTAATGTCAACTATTCCATATGAATCTAGTATAACATGGAGAAGATAAGGATGTCATTGAGGGCTCAATGACAAACTTATCAACATACTCCAAGAATATGGACTCATATATTGTATGAACAAGACATAGATACTGGTCGGACCAAAGGACATGATGATGTTCCTAGGTGAAACATCAGGAGTGAATACATCATCAGGATAGTCCCTCAGACTGAGTTTGATTTGACGATAGCCCGAATCAAATCAAAGGTGGGGACGATAACATTTCCACGAAGGAAACACTATCTTTCTTCAGCACAAACAAAACTAGACATACCTTTAGGAGGAACAAGTCTGATAGAAATTTTGTCTTACAACTCTCCAAGTTGTTGTTTAAGCTCAACCAACTAGTTCAGGGGTATCTAGTACGGATCCTTGGAGAAGGGAGCAGTTCAGAGAACTTGCTTGCTCAAAAACTTGACAAACACGGTGGCGACATAGCGATACTTCTAGTAGAAATTTAGAATATCACGAACCACCGATATGTCACTTAGTTCGAGAGGAAACTTGCTTGGTAAGGCAAGAAGACATAGTCTCAAAGCTTCGGCATGAGCCTAACTCTTTGACCGAAGAGAGTGTACCAGAATAGCGGACTTGGTAGCACAATCATCCTTCACTTAGTGATAGGTTAACCATCACGCTGAGAATGACACAATGTCCTTGTTGAGGTACAAAGCAATAATGATTGCTTGGAATCTCAGATGGCCACATTATTACGCACACACATCATTCACGAGCACTAAGGCTCGAAGGAAGGGTGGGTAAATATGTGTAAGAGTATCACTTCATTAAGAGGGTCATGGAACTCAGCACAACCTCTTAGTATAAAGGAGTGTGATACTTTAAGGTAGAACATATCAGAAGCTAATCAGTGCTCATTGATCTACGGGTTACAACACTTTGGCCTGGTCATAGATATGACAAGGTACTGGAGTTTGTTTCTCCTAACATCCCGAAATGGTTTGTCTTGACGGACCACAAGAGTATCTTGCATCGGAAGACAGCAATGCATGATACTACTTGGCTACCAACTGATAGACGAAGGTCAGAAACAACAAGGGGAAAAAGAACATGCTCAGGATAGAATCCCAAGATGTGGATGCATAAGTCAACAATCTTCCGAGGACCGATGCTGAAAAGTGAAGGTGTGGCAGAGTCACGAGTTTAGAAGTGAAACTCACAAGAAGTACTCTTGTTGTGATCTATTTGGTTCCATTAAAGAACATCCGCCATAGAATGTGGTAGGGAAAGTCCTTAGTTTCTCATAATTTAATCATGACAATAACCACAAGCCTGAAGGCTATACTAGAAGGTACTAGCCATCCTGAGGTAATGTTAAATCATTAACAACAGGGATCAACAAAATGGATCTTGGGTTAAAGGTCAGCTTCATGTACAAGATTCTCAACACCAGAATCCAATACAATCAGGGATCTTCGATTCAAGTCCAAGGGTTAAAACCCAAAGAAAGGAGTAACTACCATCTTAGTAGCACAAAGGGTACTACAATATAGTAATCACAAGGTAGCTTCCAAAAGAAGATACAACTTCTGAAGTACCCAAACAAATGGAAAGGAGGCACACAAGGCGAAAGGGAACCTCGAGACCTAGAACAGATCACTATGGAACCATCAACACAATGTTGTGGGCCCATAAGATCGAGAGATCATGATGGAAAGGAATCTCTCAGCTGAAAAAGAGCAAAGGGAAACAAGGAACACACACACAACTGACTCTGGAGAACTCGACACTAGGTCAATTGGTTAAGAAACAACATGCCAAAAAGGCACCTAAGTTTTGAAAGACAAGACGAGATAGCAAAACTTTTCCAAATCAACACAAGATAAGATGAACCAGAGTTAGAGCAAAACTGGATAAGGAGAAAAAGAAGCATACCAGAGTTTTCGCAATTACATTTCAACTTTAAAATAGTTTTCACAAGCACTAGGCTCAACATCGACCAGTAGAAAGGTTTTCCTACAGTCGGTACTGCTATGATACCAAAACCTGTGACACCCCCAAGATTAAGGCTAGGCAAATCCCAGACCTCTGTCTGATATAAGCATAACATAAATCTCAAAAGCATACAGAGAGAGAATCGGTAACATTACAGTGACCCTATGACACAAAAGTTATTACAGCAAGCTCATAACTGAGCATAGAACCAAATTAATACAAGCAGAGGTCACTGACCACAAACATCAAACAACGGAAGTCAAATTATGCTATTAAGTATAGAAAACTTAACAAATGGCCTAAGAGGCCTGAAGCATAATGATGACGTCCCAATCCATAGATTCCAGGCTGCCGACCGGGAATCCCAAGCTACTCGTTGATGTCGATGTTGTAACAAACTCACCTTCTGTGGTAACACTTACCTGCTGCAAAAGTATCAAAAAAGCAAGGCTGAGTACAGGGTGTACTCCGCAAGACTTATGGCTGGTGGGGTTACTTTGCATAAAGCTAACTTTCTTTGTAAAACAGAGAGGAGAAGATCGACTAAGAGAACCTTTTAAAAGGGGATAAGAAAGCAATATCCCTAGCTTTGATCATCTTTTGATATCCACCGAATCTTTATCAGTTGAACCTACCAACTAGGATCACCCCCTCGATCACTGAGGAAGCATCCTTAAGCACACCTCACTTCTCTTGTCAAGTTTTACGATTAGGTTATTCTTCTCTATGATCTTAGAATTCGTTTCCAAGTCGTTCATAACCGTGGACACGGCTTTTCGAAAAGATTATTACCCTATAGGGGTGCACAACTTTACCCACACATACCAACCGATTCTTAATGCCACTTAAGATTAGCCCTCTTCCTTGGAAGGCCAACAGAGAGTGGTTGACCACGACCTTTACCTTTCTTTCGCCGAGATCATGAGTCACGCCCTAAGGAGATGCCTCCGTAATGGGTCAAGTCCCGAAACCGGTCCCTAGAGATGTGTGCAGGGAACAAGATTACGGAGGCCGTGCCTCTCCTGTTCTCGACCACGCTTACCTACCTGTATGAATGCACCTCCTCCACCTCCTTCAAGATCGACCAGAATGCATATGTCGAATGGAACGCCTGAACTATGTGACTCATGGAATCTACTAGGCAAGTTAGTTAGTTGAGGGGGTTTCCAGGCCCCCGTGTGGTTGTACGCTCGTCTTGGTTCAAGAGGCAAGAACTTAGGTCCTAGTGGTGGCAAGTATGGGACTGCAAAAACCACAACCCGACGTGGCCTCCCATACAAGCCTTAGCATGTTTAACTTTCATCTTTGATCATACCACGTCATCCTGTCATACTAGGTTTATTTGCATCTCTGATTCCTCAATCGGATGGACCAGCGGTAACAACTAAGCTTGGCTAAGCACAACATATATAACATCTCTAGCGAAGCTCATAAGCCAAACCCTAGTTATGCTAGGAGCAGTGGATCAGGGAATATAGGCTACAAAGGAAACATGCATCAGATAGGATTATTCTATCCATCGATAAAAGATTTTGAAATCACATACACATGGCAAGAATGAAATACTTTGAAATCATAGGATTATATCCTGTGTGGGGCTATGCTTGCCTTTGCATGTTGATACCCAACTATAGATCTTCAGGTTCATCTACTTGGCGTCATTCGTCGATAACCTTCGATGGTGTTGATCTCGGTCTTCTATGTTGGACTTGATCTTGTTGCTCACATCAACTCTGAGGTCTACCGAGAAGAAGTACAAACACCAGAAAGGAGAGCAACAATCAACACATGGCATCGATGCAATGCTCAAGCAAATATGATGATATGGCAAGTTAAATTGTATTGAAATTAAATCCTATGACATGCTTGGAAAATTAAACGGGGTCCGAGGGGTCCAAACCCTAATTCAGAGAAACCCCAGATGCATATGGGAGGGGTTAGTTTGTTCTTCTAATTAAACTTGTCATTTAAGTTGCTTAACGATGTATGTTTATGAGTCTATTGTGTAGATTTTATTTTTCTGAATATTTTGATATAATATACATATTTTTCTGATTTAAAATGAATTAGTTATGATTTTTCCCAATTTTAATTCATTTTTAAATCATTATTAAAACAATTAAACATTTTTGGATTATATTAAATTATTTTACACTTGGTCCCACATGTCATATATTTAATCATTTCAGAAAACATTTATGAAAATATTAAATATCTTAAAGGTAGGACCCACCTATCATATTAATAATTACAGAAAATATTAATAAAATACATTAAATAAAAGAAAAGGGACTAATGACGTCATGATGACGTCATCCTGAGGTCAGCAATGGAGGTGCTCTCCAGATCGAGCGCGGGGCTAGCGTCTGGGCTCGCGCGGGGCTGCGAGGCATAACGCACTAGGTGCGGGCTTGCACGCTGAGCCATTTAGTGGCGGCGCCACTCTTGGATGGTCGCCTGAACACGACCAAAACGAGCACCTGCGACGGCCGGCGGAGGGTGGACGGTGCGGTGGCGATATAGAGAGAAGGATAGGGATTGGAGGGGTCTACGAGGACCACCGGCTCACCACAAATGCGACGGTGATGTCGTGGAGGCGAGGCGAGAGTGGACGGCGGAGAATCGACGGTGTCAACCGTGGCGGCCGGAGTTGGGGTCGACCTCGATTCCGGTCAAACGGGGTCCTCCCCGCTTGCGTGGCTCGACGAGGATGGCGATGAAGACACAACGCTTCCAACAGTGGCCTCGGTGTGGCTTGGTTAGGGTTTGCCTCGCGGGAAGAAGAGGAAGGGGAGAATGGCGTCTAGGGTTCGTTTAGTGTCGGCCAGGGAGGCTTGTAGGCTTCCGGGGATGACGGCACGCATCGTGGCATTGGGCGGGCATCGTGACGCCGGCGAGCGACATAGGCAGCGACACCGAGCTGCTCTCGTCGCGAGGAAGACGATGAGCGAAGAGGTATCGGGCCTATTGGGCTGAAGTGGGCTGCAAGCGGGCCGTGACAAAGCAAGGGCGGCAGGGAATGCTAGTTGCGCTGGGCGGCAGGAAGGAGAGAGGGAAGGTGGGCTTCGGCCCAGGTTAGGGCAGATTTTTATTTTAGAAAATCCTTTTCTATTTAGTTTTCTCTCTTTATTCTTTTGTATTTTCATATTTCAAACTGTTTTAAATATTTCCAAAATACAAGAACTTTGTGAACATATTAAAATATGGCAGAGACCCTTTATAACAGTTTGGGTCCTTAACTTTTGATATTTTCGAAATATAAAAACCATTTTGAATTCATTTGCAGGAGAGGGAAAATTATGGTTTAGGGTTTTTATTTCCCCTACTTATTTATTAATGCACATTTTCTTTAGTCCAAGGAGATGCATGCATTGCTCATGATGCATAAACAAAACCTAAATAATGATTAGCAAAACTAGGGGTGTTACATACTGCAAGGAAAATTAATTAGATTAAGAGAAGGTCATGTAATTCCGAGTCCAGAAGAATTGGGTAGAAGAGCTTATTGTAAGTGGCACCATTCTTTTTCTCATGCTACTAATGATTGTAATGTGTTTCATCGATAGGTGCAATCGGCCATTAGTGACGGACGATTGACATTTACAGAAGGTTCTAAGATGAAGCTTGACAATTATCCGTTTCCTATCAATGTAATTGATGTTGAGAGAAAGAAGTTGCTTATTCGGTCAGATCAGGCCGAGTCCGCAAGACATAAAAACGTAGTCGAAAATAATGCTCCTCTAAGGATGATCAAGCCAAAAAATCCAGAAGTAGGAGTATGGAAAGTCAATGGAAGAAAGAAACTAGCTCCGAGGCCGAAGCCGACTGTTAGCATACTGCTAGAGAAATATACATCGCGCAAGATCGACAATGAGTTCAATCGGCTTGGAGGTAATAGGCGTCCGAGGTCTCCGTCTGGACCTAGGGGTCATGAACAATGGAGAGGGAATTCGTATGACGAGCGACCCTATTTTCCAATAGAGCCGATATATTGGAGATGTTCACCTCCGATGTATCCTCAGTTTGCTCCATGGGACTTCAATCCGTGGACGCGTATCCTGTAGGGCCAGCGTGTTATTTTCAGCCGTGATGGGTTCCACCGAGCCCTACGTTCAGACCACATATGCATGAGAAAAGAGCTCGTTTTGATCATGACACTCGGTCACGTGGTGCAATTGTTGTGCAAAGGAACCAATCGCCGAGTCGTGGTGCCGGTGGTAAGAATTATAATGGTGACAGTCAGTGTATTTGGGTGCCGAAGCGTCGAAGCGTGATGAACTTAAGCATGTAAAAAGTTCAAATGATTTAAGTGTTGCTCCTGGTATGAAGGTTGATAAACACCAGTCAGCTAAAGGTGTTATGGATGGTACAGAAACAAGCAGCACTGATGATTCAAATCAAATCAGATAGGTACCAGTACAGGAGAGGAGTATTCGGCTCAGGCCGACGGTATTCAGAAGAATACTAGTATTGAGCTTAGCATGCGGAACGGTGGAGATAAGTTGCGTAACGTGTCTTGTGGTGCTAATTCAAAGGATGGTTCAATTAGTACACGTACAAATTCAGTTGTGAGTAGTAGCAGCTTAAGGACATGCACAAATTTGTCTCCCGTGGTTTTGAAGTCCAGTACTAGCACATCATGCAACGTGGGGGTTCGAGCAGTGGAGGCAGCCAGAGAGTTACAGCTAGCAACATGCTTGTTCAGGGAAAAATGTCTTCGGCCAAGAACAGTATATTTGCGCAAAAAATGATGATGCATACGTATAGGCCAGGGGATACAGTAGACAACCAGGTCAGTGGTGTCCTGCGGGCATTAGAAATTAAAGAAAATCTGGCCGACAAGAAGCGCGATGAGTGGTTCAATTGAGCTAGACCAATGGTGACGCCTACGAAGACTTGGAAAGAGAAACGCATCGCTGTCGAGGAAAATAAAAATTCTAGTGACGCGTCTATTGATACTGATGATAATTCAGAGAGTAAAAACGAGGCGCCTACTGATTTGGATGTTAATATGGTGTTCACCTTAACTGCTGATTTCCGTGCACCTGAAGTTGAAATTGCAGAGCTTGCTCTTGGTCCAAAAAATGCGATGTTTGAGAAACCGGAGAAGCACGGACAACATCTAAAACCATTGTTCATCCGAGGCCACATTGATGGTAAGCCGACTGGTCGCATGCTCGTTGACGGCGGTGCCGGTGTTAATATTATGCCTTTTTCGGTCTTTTCTAAACTGAACCGAAAAAAAGCGAGCTAATGAAGACCAACATGGGACTTAGCGGATTCTCGGGAGAATTATCTGAAGCTAAGAGCGTTATATCTATGGAGCTACAGTCGGAAGCAAAACATTGCCGACTGCATTTTTTGTTGTTGATGTCAAAGACCGCTACAATATCCTTTTGGGGCGCTACTGGATTCATGCGAATTGTTGCATCCCTTCTCCTCTACACCAGTGCTTAATTCAGTGGGTTGATGATGACGTGGAGGTAATTGAGGCGGATAATTCTACTTGCATTGCTTTGACAGAGGCGCCGATTGATTGGCAACACGGTGAGATGCGATGTTTGACCGGTAGGGATTTATCGGATTATGATTATATCAATATCGGTAGATTTGTATTTGTACCCATAAACGCACAACCGGCTAACATAGCTCGGATTAACAATTTATCTATATAAATGATGAGTAAAGATGATAATATTAAGTGGCTGCAAAAGCGCACCGCGGAGTATCGTTCCAGAAAGAACGATATGCATGAGACAATTGAAGAGTTTGGTGATATGGAGAAGCTCAGACAGGGATTTTCATCGGCTGACCCACTTGAAGAGGTGTATATTGGTGATGGAAGCATTCCAAGGCCTACATTTATCAACGCTAATATGGAAGCCGATCATAACAACGAGGTATGTGCATTACTTAAAGAATTTGTTGATTGCTTTGCTTGAAGTTATAGCGAGATGCCCGGTTTGAGTAGAGAATTAGTTAAGCATAGATTGCCTATTAAATCTGGTTTTAGGCCACATAAGCAACCCCGTAGAACTTTTAATTCTAATTTATATGATCCCATCAAAGAAGAAGTTGATCGGTTGATGAAAGCTGGGTTTATTCAGCCATGTAGATATGCAGAGTGGGTTTCTAATATTGTGACTATTGAAAAGAAAAATACTAATAATATTAGGATCTGCGTTGATTTTAGAGATTTGAATAAAGCTACTTCTAAAGATGAATATCCTATGCCTATGGCCGACATGCTTATTAATGATGCCTCGGGACATAAAGTAATTAGTTTTTTAGATGATAATGCTGGTTATAATCAGATATTTATGGCCGAACAAGATATGTCTAAGACTGTTTTTCGTTGCCTAGGTTTTGTTGGTTTATTCGAGTGGGTCGGTATGACGTTTGCTTTGAAAAATGCCGGCGCTACATACCAACGTGCTATGAATTTGATATTTCATGATCTATTAGGCATAGTACTAGAAGTGTATATTAATGATGTAGTTGTTAAATCAGATGAGTTTGATAATCATTTAGCCGATTTACGTTTAGCTTTTGAAAGGATGCGCTGGTATGGTTTGAAAACGAATCCACTCAAATGTGTTTTTGGTGTGTCGGCTGGAAAGTTTTTAGGATTTATTATTCATGAACAAGACATAGAGATTAATCCTACAAAAGTAGAGTCGATTAGAAAGTTGGAGGAGCCCAAATGTAAAAAGGATGTGCAAAAGTTGTTGGGAAAAATTAATTACTTGAGACAATTCATATCTAACCTTGCAAGGAAAATAAAATCGTTTGTTCCCTTACTTTGGCTAAAGCATGAAGCCGAATTTACTTGTAGGGCAGAACAACAGGATGCTTTTAATGATATAAAAAGATACTTGTTGACTCCTCCGGTATTGCGAGCGCCCAAGTCTGGTGTGCCATTCAGGTTATTATTGCTGCACAAGATACAGTGATCGGTGCGGTATTGGTGCAAGAAGATGACGCAAAGGAGTACATTATTGCATATATAAGTGGTCGTTTGCTCGACACCGAGACTCGGGAGTGAGGTTGCCAAAAGCCCTCAATGGAAAATAATTGAAAAAGTATTATCCTAGTATGTGGCAGGAGGCTTAATGATGCCATGGTCGATACATTATTTGGAGTATCGCCCTAAGGAGATTTTGGCCGATATATTACTTGAAATATCGTCCTAAGAAAAATTGGCCAATGTATTCTTTGGACATCGCCCTAAGCGATTATATGTGGTCGGTGAATTGATCAACATCATCCTGATGTAAGGGTATAGTATTTTTGATAAATATTATTGTACCAGAAACAGGGGCATGTGTTGATGGCGTAATTTGGCTAGCAGTTAACTAGGATAAGTTCTAAAGAGATTCTACAATGCATCAGGGTAAACTGCTAATGCCAAGGACAAGTCCTCGCTTATTTCAGATATCAAGCTAAAATTCTGTGATGTATCGTACCAGGGATATCTGCTCGCTAGTTTTGGATGTCAAACTGAGTATTATTTGCAAAGGTTTTGTTGTCATGCAAGAATCACATAACCGATCGCCTGCCCAACCGTAATTAACTGCAGTCATTAGCGTCTGGCCGGAGTATTTTATTGTTTCCGAGTATATTTTGTATGTGACCATCTTTGCATTTGTTACGTGCTAGCTAGGGAATAGATTAGGCGGGTCATATGGTAACCGAATCAAGGAAAGCAAGAGTCCTTTTCGGTTTTAATTTTGGAGTCCTGTACCCGTACACAAAGTCCAGCGTGCCTTTATATTAAGGCCACAGACGCTTGAAGAAAAAACACACAATTGATCTATTCACAAATTTTACGTATTGTTTTTTATGTTTTGCTATTTTCCGCCGTTCTTCTTTGCCAAACTCTAGCAATCTAGGGTTTGGTTTAATCTTTGCCGTTTGTGCTGAAAAACGGTCGGATTTCCTCCACGAAAACGAGGAATTCTTTGTTGATTTGCTCGAAAATCATCCGTTCGATGTCACGAAAGCACGACGGTTATCTTAATGTTGCACGGCAGATTTTTAGGGCAACATGGTGTAGTATAGACAACTATTTGAGTGGCGTTGTGATAAAAGTTTGTAGATAAGAACAGTTCTTGTGCGAAATCCCGAATAGTCACGTAAAACATGCAAAGATAAAGTAGAGGCGTCTAACTTTGTTTTGCAGGGGGACGTTGTGATGTGATATGGTTGTGACAAAGGTAAAGTAATTACCTTATGTTGCTAAGTAGTATATGGTCACAGAGGTGACAGACTATCACACCGGAAGGTATCGGTACCCTGGTGTCTATGGTGCCGGAACCCTGGGGCCGGAATCCGGAGGCGCGGGATGGAGATCACAACGAAAAGGACCATATCACATCACTCTTACATTCAATGTTTATTGTTTGTATATCTTATTGTGTGATAGTATTACATAATCGACGGTAGCTTAATAAGATGATCCCTAATAAAATACCAATGATTGTGTTCTCCCTTAGTGTGCACCATCAAGAAAATTCTTCGGTATGAGACAGTGTCGTGATGATTGGGTGTCAAACATATCTACGTTCACATATAGTGGGTGTAAGTCATGTTGCATAGTGAATACACTAAGGTTGAGTTGGCGAGGCTAGCATGTGTAGACATGGCCACGGAACACAAGGATCAAAAGATCAAGCACGAGTCACATGAATGATGTGATCGACCAGTAAAGTCCACCCTGACACCCACATTGATGGCTGTGACGATCGGGCGAGATATGGGGAAAGGGATCGTGTAATCACTAGAACCCTTCTGGGGATAGGTGTTTTTAGTGGTGTTATTATTTAACTCATTTAATTATAAACTTAGTCTAAATTTATTTTGCAATTATAAATATAGAAAATGGTTCTCCTTGATGCTACCTTCCCTGTTGACGATTGGTTAGATGGAGAGAAGCTCAGGCTGGATGGATCAAACTTCCCTATATGGGTTGCACGTCTCCATGTTCTCCTTAGTGAGAATGACGTGGTCGACTATATACTCAACGAGATGGATTTGGAGCAGCCCAGTATCTTAGAGACCCCAGAGAGCGGGCAAACCGATACTATCGCCAAGAGATATCAACCTTTATTCAGATAATAATGTGTTACGAAATGGTCAATGAACTACATCCGGTCATGGGTGATCTTGAGCCATATTCGATGGTGGATCAACTGAGAGCAGAGTTTATAAGCCATGTGCGCATGTGAAAGCACGAGCTGCTTGGAGAGTTCTTTTCTATAAAGATGGAGGAACACATTTATCTGAAGAGTTACTTGGAGCACATACTTGATGCATACATGCGACTAGTTTACTTCGTGGACCACTGGATGACTAAGTCATTTGCAATAGGCATGCTGCTTCGATCATTGTCTCCCAGCTACGAAGGACATGTCCGAAGTAGCATCATGAGTGGTGATACAGAAACATTGGATTTCTAGGATTTTATATTACGTTTCAGAAACATAAAGGTTGAACCAATCACCGGAGAGGTCATCGATGACAAAGGTATATATTTGATATACTATTTTATAAAGGTTATAATCTTGCAAAGACATATTGTAGTGTTAAGTATATTTGATACTTGTTATGTTTTGCTGAAAACAGGTCCTTCTGCATGAGAGTTGCTTACTGGAGAGGAGGTGACGTTACGTGTTGATGACGACCATGATGATGATGGTCAACGACACTCTCCCTCGATATTTATCATTTAGTTTATTGTTTTAGGATGATTATTGTAATCGATAGATTGTGAACTTCTTTAGTGTGTATGACACTTCGTGAGATGGTTATTCATATGAGTTTGTAACAAACATTTGTTCTACTTTTATGAATGACTTCTATTCGTGTTCATATCTTGTTCGATTATGTGTTAATTATCCTTGTTTTAAAACTAACTGATAATGCATGAATATTTATAAAATATTAAAATGCCTTAAAAATACCCAACTTAATGATACGTTCATTATGAATGAAACCGTTGTTTAAATTTAAAGTTATATTGATAATATGTGAAAGACACTTGTATTCTTATCACATATGAATCATGCCAAGTTTGGCAAGATAACTTAAATACCATGTATTACATGAATATAAAGTGTTTGATGAACTATTGAAAGTGAATACATATTCGATGCATTATATTTTAAAAAATGGTGATTATCATTATATAATTGTTTGAATTTTCGTAAATAAGTTTACCAAAGGAAACATGAGCATGAAACTATTTGATATGATCAAAGAATTTCAGCATATGAAGGGTATAAAGATAAAAGATAATCTAGTTACTACGATTTGATCAATAGTAATGAAATTCAATGTTATAAGATTGGCATAAGAAATTGTGAAATTATAATGTATTTGAAACGTCAAAATACAAAGCATCACAATATGATATTAGATATTAAGTGGGTGAATAGATGGCGCCAAATAAATCATTGTAGTATAGATGTAAAGACCATTGGTTAGAAATATTTAGCACTAAATTAGAATATTTAGTAAACCATCTAAATTCGTGAGATCGACACCATACACTACAAGAAAAGTTTCCTTCCTCAACGAATTGGCCCGACGATCGTCGTAGAAGGCGTGTCTTCCACGACGAAATTCTCGGCTTGGCCGTGGCCGATGAAAAACTTTTTTTTTGGTTTCGCGGCCCTCTACTACGACGGATCTACTAAAAACGTGTAGGAAGCTCGCCCAGCGCGTGGCAGAAAAAAGATTTTCGTTTCCTCGCGCGATGTTGACTCGCCAAAGTGTTTTGAGCCATGTGGGTCCCGGACGTCAGTGTCTCTAGCGGACCATATTTTTCGGTCGTGCCTCCTTGATTTGAACTCGATAATGTAGCTCGAGGCATCTGCCGTTTAGTCAGGCTGCTAGGTCCCACATGTCAGCCTCTCATTAGAAGGATCGTGTGTATGATGGAATTTTTTTCTTCACTCGCGCTACCCTGTTCCGAAGTTGATAATGCTGCTCGATGCATCTACCGTCTAATCAACCTCCTGGGACCCACATGTCATCCTCTCATTAGAAGAAACGTGTGTATGATGGATTTTTTCCTTCACTGGCGCTATCCCGTTCCGAGTTGATAGCGCTGCTCGACGTCTCTACCGTTTAACCAACCTCCTGAGCCCCACATGTCATCCTCTTATTAGAAGAAACGTGTGTATGATGGATTTTTTCCTTCGCTCGTGCTACCCTGTTCCGAACTTGATAGCGCTGTTCGATGCATCTACCGTTTAATCACGATGCTGGGCCCCACATGTCATCCTCTCATTAGAAGAAACGTGTGTATGATGGATTTTTTACCCTCTGTCGCACCTTCGTGTTCCGAACTTGATAGCGTTGCTTGCTGCATCAGCCGTTTAATCAAACTCCTGGACCCCACATATCATCCTCTCATTAGAAGAAACATGTGTATGATAGAATTTTTCCCTCGGTCGCGCCTCCGTGTTCCGAACTTGATAGCGTTCCTTCGCTGCATCTACCGTTTAATCATGATGCAGGGCCCCACCCCACATGTCATACACCCATTAGAAGAAACATGTGTATGATGGATTTTTTGCTCTCGGTCGCGCCTCCGTGTTTCAAACTTGATAGCGTTGCTCGATGCATCAACCGTTTTTTCAGGCTGCTGAGTCCCCCATGTGAGCCTCTCATTAGAAGAAAGGTGTGCATGCTGGACTTTTTTCTCGCTCACGCCTCCCTGTTTCGTACTTAGCAACATCGCTCGAGGCAGAACCTGTATAAGGCTGCGCTACTGGGTCCCATATTACTAATAGAAATTGAATCATTAAATATGTATTAGTACTACAACTTATGTATCAGTCTTCTAAAAAATATTGTTATTTTTCCATGTTATCTCTCTTAAAATAAAAGAGCAGTGCTACTGGAACCTCGATTTATAAAAAGTCACATAACGGATTAGTTTCTTAAAAACATGGGTAGGCAGAGTTTTTTTAGAGGTGGGGGGCACTGCCAAAAAAACCAAATTAAAAAATTTCTGGGCTATGGTCAATGGGCTTCTATCTCAAATTTCACTCGGCTGTGTCTCGCCAGATTCAAACACAAACCTCTTCGAGGGAGGAAAAAAAGGGATAATTTCTTTGACAGATATCCATGTAAAAATATCTAATGAACACACACCACATGCAGGGCCGGCCCTGGTATGCCAGGGGCCCGGTGCAAGACAAAAACTAGGCCCTATACATAAGTAAATTATAGAGGTGTCTGCTTATTCGACTTATGTATTGAAAAAAATCCCCTATAAGATATATATATTGAACAAAAACACTTAAGTTGTTTAAAAAACACACCTGGAGAAGCCGAGAATTCTACCGACCATTACAGACTGAGGACGAATTTATTGGAAAATCAACTCCTCCATTAATCACCTCAAAATGGGTATTTTTATCAATATTATATTAGTGAATTTGTAGGAAAATCAACTCCATTACTCAAGGTGGGAGCGCGCCTACCAACAGCGGCAGAAATGAAAAAAAGGAAACTGAGAGAAGAAATCGATTTGACAAAGGACCCGACCAGACATAGCACTCTTATTTGTCATTAGCGATACATGCACGCGTGCATAGAAGGGCCTGAATGCCTGAGTTGCTAGCAGTTAAGATGATCGATTGATCAAATTTCTCTCTAATCTAACATGCATGCTTGTGCGTTCCTAGGTGGGGGCCCCCAGCAATCGGGGGTCCTGTGCCACTGCACCGGCTGCACAGGCTCAGGGCCGGCACTGACCACATGCGCCAAAACAGGACTGGTATCCAATGACTTCACTTGGTGAAATCACGCTGTATGTCTTTACCCTCTCATCTCTGTCCAAAATGCATCCAACGGTTCTGATGACACAAAGGCAAAAGCTCTAGAGCAAGCAGCCATCAACAACGACAAAACTTTTGACAAATTCAATACCATTTGAAAGATTAAGGAGTACAGAATAATAAGACATAAAAAATAGTTCATATTCAGCAACACTTGACCAATTCAGAAGCATTTCAAAGTGACTGATTCAGCAATACAAGCACTGAAATTTAATATCACTACAGAGAGAGACAGTTCTTGTTTCAGCTCTAAAAATCATGCCACGCGATCAGTTTGCCGTTTTATCCAAACACACTCGATCACTGGAACACAATCATTGTCATAATATTTGCTCATATAGGGAACCGTTATATAGATACAGATATACCATACTAGTACGTACTAGTCATAGCTCTAATCCAGCAAAAGGTTATCACAGTTTTACCACCTATATATGATTAGTGGAGATAAGACAATCACATAATTAATTACAATAGCATGCGGCCAAAGAGCTAGACAACTAGGAAGTTCATGAACAACATGCCGCATTCAGGGCAACAAGATACATCGACCTTGACCGTTCTTCCAATAGTAAGTTTGGCTACTTTCTAGAACTTGATCCACCTAGAAGTAGCTGCCAAGCACCCATCAGTCGAGTTAATGGCGTAGCGTCCCTCGATAAGAAATCCTTCACTCTGCATCGTGAAGACTATTGTGCCCTTTCGTCTGGCCTGGAGTTGCTTTGTGGCACTGTTAGGCAATTTCTGAGTCAAAGCAAGAGATAGACGCATAATTACTAAGAGCGATGCACTGAATCATGTGAAACTTGAGAAGATATTCAGAACAATTTATCTGCCGCCATATACTCACAAACATAATCTGGTGCGACCTTGTGATGATACATGTGTAGGATATGGTCTGATAAGGTGCTGCCCGGGGTGATGAAGGAGCTTGTGCCTGTGCCTGTGCGGGGCCGGTGCTGGTGCAGGAGATGGTGCCACTAATTGTAGAGGGGCTGGTGCAGGAGCCAGAAGGCCCAGAACCGGTGCCGGCACCAACAACTTGATGCTAGATTCCTTCTGAGGGGTAGCTAAGCTGACTGCAGGGATGGTAGAGGCAGATGAGAAGTGTATAAGCAAAATGGTCTCTTATACAATAGTTACTCACAAGACAGTGATCAGAGGATATGATGAGTATACAAACAAATTAAGTTACTACCTCCATTCTTTCTACTTAGGTCAACAGGTGCCGGAGCAGGAACTAGGGCCAGTGCCGTTGGTGGTGCCAGCAACTTGGTGCTGGTTACCTTCTGAGGGGTAGGTAAGGGGACTGCAGGAGTGGTCAGAGAGGCATATAAGATGTGGACAAGCAAAATGGTTTCTTATACAACAGTAACTCCTAGACAGAGATGAGAGTATACAAGAAAATTAAGTTACTACCTCTATTCTTTCTCCTATTGAGCTCAACAGGTGCCGTTTTAGGAACTGGGGCCGGTGCTGGTGCCGGTGCCAGCAACTTGATGCTGGCACCCTTCTGGGTGGTACATAAGGGGAAGCGGACTGCAGAAGTGGTCAGGGTCATATGATGAGTAAAGACAATGGTGCAGAACAGTTAGTCGCAAGAAAATCATTAGAGGTTGTGATGAGTACATAATCAAATTAATTAGTACTACCTCTGTTCTTGGTCCTTCGGTCAACAAGTGTACAATGGCATGCAAGTATCTGTCCAGGCTTGCTAAAATCAAATGTTACCTCGCCCCCTACTTCAGACCATTCTCACGGACATACTTGGACCAACCTCGGCCACCCAAATAGGTGGTGGCCATTGTCTGGGAGACATGCACATCATATAGTTGCCGTATGCCTTTAGGGCCCTCGCTATACAGAGTTAGAAACTTGTCGTTTCCGAACATCTTGTTTATAATGGGGCGAGCGACACAAGGGACAACCTTCATGAGAAAATTGATAGAGAAGTAAGGCGACAAAAAAAAAAGTGAGATACAAGATCTTACATCAAGTCGGTATAAACCACTTGGAATCCATACCTGATACCATGGGTATCCTTTGCGAAGGGTGGCCATGCACCATTTTTCATCCGTCTGCCTTTGGAATGGCATACAGGGGCCCCCTTTCAATCCACAAGCTTGACAAGAGGAGGGTAGCAGAAAGGGCTGAGTAGCTGGTGCGTGGTACTGATTGAAATTGAGTGGAAATGTTAAATTATGTAAAGAGCAAGTAAATCTAATAATATAAGACAAAACCATTGCCTGTAAAACAAACAAATTTTATTTTTGTGAACTTCTAATGAGCGTAAACATATAGTACTAGCTGATAAAAATAACATGGAAAATCCTAACATGTGAAATTGTGGATTTCCAAATTATACCCACTTCTTAGAGAGGTCACTGCCCACCTGGGTACTGTGTTGGCGCTTCCTCATTGTGTAGAGGATGTCCTCTTTTGGTGCGGGCATCAGAAATCTACTAGCATCTATAGCAGCCTCAGCCTCCACAGTAGCACCTTCAATTTGCATAAATAGCAACAGAGTTCAACATTCCAATACTATGTAAAGTTTGGTCAAACTTTCCGTCGCTTGACTTTTCAAAAATACAGTATATGCTTAAGCCTTGGGACGGAGGGTGTACAGTACATAGTAGTCATATACTGTCTGTATGAGACAGTCTGACAGATCCAGATCTGGATTCACACAAACACAACGCTAGAATTAATAAAATCACACATATGTTTCTGAACATCTGATAAGCATGCATCACACCAAGCGGGTAATACTTAAATCTGTCTGCACCATGGTAATAAGGGTATTAAGAACAAATACCTTTCTCTTTAAGTCGGGCCCTCCCAGCTGGTCGGTGGCCTTGTGCTTATTTTTTGGTGAGTAGTGGTACTCGCCGGATCCTGCGGCATGTGGGGGTACCATCCTGTTTGTCGCAGCTGGAGCACCGCACGTTCGCAGGTATGTACCACCGTGCTATAGTAAATGAAGAAGAGATGGTGTCACAGAGGCTTCCACAAAAACAGGATGCAGACAAAGACAACTTTTAGCACATGGATACATTCAGGTTGCAGCCAACCACTTTCAGCATTGGAAAGAATGGAAGAACGCAACGAATATACTGCTTACCTTTTTTAGGCAACTTTTAAGGGAACTGACGGGACCATCCCTGTCCGTAGTGGCCGTGCGCGCCACTGACCCATAGTTCTCCATACAGAATCTGACGCAAAATGCATTGCACATTACGAGTAGCAACTAAAGGTTATAGAAGTGAAGACCACCGAAATCGAACCCGACCAAATGCCCCAATCAGAACAGCGGTGACCATGCCCTGATCCGGAATCCATACGAAATCAGTACCACCTCCCCCCATCCCCATCCCCACCACCACCCCCACCCCACCCAAATGACCCAATCAATTAGAGAATAGGAAAAATATCCTGATTAGGTGATTCCGAGGTGAGCAATAAGCAAGAACTCTACAATCAAAGCATACCGAATACTACTACTCCTAGTACTAATAGTATACCCCCAATGGCCCAATCGGAAGCAAATTAAGAAAAGCCGGATTTCGAGGTGAGCAAATACACCCACCTATTTCAACAAGAACTCCGCAATCGGAGGTTGCACCAGTTCCAACAGTTGCTTGCCGGATGTGAGCTAGCTAGTGATGGTTTCTTGTCTTGTCGTCGGTAGAAAGGCATGGGCAGGGGAGTAGTAGTACTAGTATTAGTAGGGCTGGGCAGTACACTTTTTTCTACAGTAAGTATTTTTAAGTGGCAGTGGCAGGAACATTTTGCCGGGAGAGAATCCCGAATTTTTGATCCCAGCTATCACGTGGTGGCCTACATCTGTTTCAAGCGGGACCCACATCACGGGTGAGTTAAAGCAGGTCCCACATCAAGTGGGTGAGATAATTGACCGAGCCAACCTCCTCATTCCCTTGGTACCAGTACTAGTTCTCCCGGGTTCCTCTCCAAGGACAGAGAAAATTGCCCCTCTTCGAATCAAATTGGTCCCAGCTTATTATCCTTCTGCCGATTCGTCTCACGGAGCAGTGGACAAGATGGCGGTAGTTGCAGCATAGGGCACCAGCACTAGGGCCTCAAAAACAATTTAGGAACCGATAAAATGATAAGCTCGAATTTCAGACTTGAAACACACACAAACACACATATACTCCGTATATACTAATATACAGAATAGTTTCCAATTATAGTTCTGCTAACAAAGTCCTAGAAATCATAATAAGGTAGCTCCATATTACAGAACTACGACAGTAGCGAACCAATCATGGGATAACTCTACACCCCAAGAGTTTTACAACTGGGCTAGTGATCATGAATGATACCAAAAGTACACCCCTGATGATCAGCAGCCCTGCATCAAATCCATCCAGATGAAGTGTACCCGATCCACAGCCTCAGGTACAGGCTCATCAATGAACAAGTCATCATCATTATCATCAAAGTCCTCTTCGGTCGTCTGCTTCTGCGATTAGTAGATTAACAGATACGTTTATAGACAAACATCAAAGACACACAACCTGAACATTTGTCGTTCTACAGATGTACCTTGTCATCTGGCATAGCGGTAGTACTAGAAATGAAACCTGTTTCATGCAGCTTGCGATTTTTCTCTACTCCCCCTTCTCCAAGTTGATCTAGATGCTCAGGAGCTGGCTCTGTCAGTTGATCTAGTTGATCAACATCTGCTTCCCCTACTTGATCTTGATGATAAAGATGTGCTTCCTCCGGTTCATATGGAGGATCATATGGTTCACCATGAAATACCCATATAACATATGTGCTAAGCATCCCAAATGTAAAAATATGGTCTTCCACTATACTTTAAGGCAGCACCCTACGATTCACACAACCGGCAAGGGCAATACACTTTTGAGTTGTCACAATGAGCTCTAACAAATCCCATAAATCGTAGAACATCAAGGATACGTTTAGTGCTGCCTAATGGAGCAATCTCTATCCAAAATCTGCCCATCTGTTTAATTATGACATACAAGGTTAGTTATTATTAAAAGAAAAGCACGAAACATATAGATAAAGTACAAAAACTATATATGCCTATGCGTTTCAGCAAACATATTGACAGCAAAAATTGCCGAAGGTATTTAGGAACACAGATCTAGCGTAGAATAAACTATGACCATGCAGATTGAGGACAAATTAAACTACGTAGGAGTATTTGAAAGGGCAATAAAAATGCCAACCAGATCGAGCTAGAGATAGAAGGCCTGCAGTGGGATCGACGTGCCCACCGGTGCGTCTCAAGAAGACCGACGGGTAGAGAAAGCTTCTTCGCGCATGTTGGTAAGGAGGAGCGGCCATAAGCGCGTCTGTTTTGTGGGGAAGGGGTGAGGCCTAGGCGGCGGAGGATGGAAGTTAATACACAACGCGAAGGGGTGCGGAGGGATAACTTTGGAAATTCTGGCCTACTGTGCTTTGGGCACCACCATATACGTGGCCCACCTGCCAGTCACCATAGATCAAAATTGATCCAAAACTTGTCAATATACAAGTTTATGTTTTACCATGGAAACTAATGCACATAGCATTGCACTTTGTGAACGGATGGCTTTATGTCAAAAAGTTATTTAATTTCAGCATCTTCAGCTAGGAAGCTTGGAAACTCATGAAAGTAGGGCATTATCCATCAAATCTGGAATCTCCTTTGTAAACAATTGCTTAAAATGCCAAGATGCACCGATCTACCAAATATGGCCAGGTTTGTAAGCTTGGTTGGCGAAGATACTTCAATGTACGGAGTAGTGCAAAAGATGAAAAAGGTACAGAAACTATGGCTGTGACCTTGATCCTCTTGTTTGAAAGCCTTGAATTAATGTTCATTAATTTCGGCAGATGTCTATAAACTCATTAAATCCTGGAAAGCATACAGGCCTGTGGGTCTATCTGACGGGGATAACATCCCAAGTGGGAGTAGCATACTGTACCTTAGAAGCTTCAACTTAAAAATTTCGGCAGAGCACCGAAATATCCTGCCCACCCATTCAAACATCCCGCCCATCCATTCAAACATCCAGCCCCAAAAATAACATCTAGCACCAAAAATTATTTTATTGCACAAATTTATCCTGGAAGCTTGAAAGGGCGTTATACATTGTGTGAAAAAAGGGGGCGGTAGCATTTTGAGCCATCATCTTTGTAGTTGCTTCACAACAAAACACATTGTTGCTACTTGGAAATTCGAAAACAAACTTCAAATTTGGAAGCAAACATATTGGTTGATTTACAAAGATGCACCGATCTACCAAATACGGACACGTCATCTTCCATGACCTTGGTCACCTTTTTTTGGATGATGGTCATCTTCTTGAAAGCCTTAAATTGTTCGAAAATTTCAGCAAATGCCTAGAAATTTGTTTAAATGATGGGAAGCAACTCTCGATGGCGTGTGGGCCTAGACGGTGATAGTGCGTCTGAGAGGCCCCACGTCGGAGTAGCGTATGCTAGAAGCTTCGACCTCAAAGTTTGGTACGGCGCCCAAACATCGCACTCATCCATTAAAATATCCCACGCATCCATTCACACATGCTTCACCTCTTTCTAGAATGCAAAATTCCTCTTCTATCCCTACTCCGGAAATAAGAATCCGAGGGAGCATTGCAATAACAGAGGGATATAGGTGGTAAATTTGCATTCTCCCAAGTGCATCACCCCATCAACGTTTCCCAGCCCTTCTTCAATATTTACCTGCTCGCCCACTCCGACCTACACCGACTTTTTGGACCCACTATGCAAGTGACCCACATGTCAGTGAGCCAGAATTACGGGAAGTAGAGATTCCCATCGCTTGTTGTTCAAAATTTGAACATTTTTCGCTAAACCAAGATAAAATTGTTAAAATCATCCAACCTTGCTTATAATATCATTCCACTATGTCAGAGTAAAAGCTAAAAAACAAAGCCAAAACACGTTCGTAGCTTTGTAAGCCAAAAATCAAAAGGCAAAATTCGAGCCCAACCAAACAGCGCCTAAATATCAAGGAACCCTTCCTGTTTCTCCCTTGTTTTAGTACCCGGGTACCTTCAATTTTATTTAACAAAAAATATGACCAAGCAGGATATCATCGACTTGTAGATCAATTTTTGAGATACTTTCAGTAAATTGCGGTAACACCATTCTGTTCCACAAATATATATAGCCATAAAGTTTGAAAATATTATTGAGAATTCACGGAATCCTAAACCATAAAATCTAAACCCCTAAACCCTGACCAAGAAGGTATCATGCAACTATAGATCAAAAATTGAGATACTTTCATTAAATCAGGTAACGCCATTCTATTAGACGAATATAAGCATAAATCCTGAGCATTACCAAAAATTCTCTGAACCCTAAACCGGAAACAACCCATAAAACTAAACTGTAAAACCCTAAATCCTCGGCCCATAAACCCTAATCAAGCAGGTATCATGCACTTATATATCAAAATTTGAGATACTTTCATTAAATTGCGGTAACGCCATTCTATTCCACGAATATAAGCATAAAGCTTGAACATAATTTAAAATTCCTGAAACCCTAAAATCTAAACAGTAAACCCTAAATCCTTACCAAACACGTAGCATGCACTTATCGATCAAAAGTTGATATATTTTTATTAAACTGGTAACTCCATTCTATTCGATGAATATAAGCATAAATCTTGAGCATTATTGAAAATACCCTAAACCCTAAACAACCCCTAATAAAACCTAAACCTAAAACCCCAAACTCTCAACCCATAAATCCTAACAGATCAGGTATCATGCACTTATAGATCAAATTTAGAGATACTTTCAATGAGTTAGGTAACGCCATATATATTCTATTCGACGAATATAAGCATAAAGCTTGAGTATTATTCAAAATTTGATAAACCCCCTAAACCCTATCTAGTCCATAAAACCTAAACCATAAAACCGTAAAACCCTAAACCCTCGACCCATATAAACCCTAACCAAGCAGGTATCATGGACTTATAGATCAAAATCTGAGATTCAATCTTTCATTAAATTGCGGTAACGCCATTCTATTCCACGAATATAACAATAAAGTTTGAACATTATTGGAAATGCCCTAAACCCTAAAACCCTAAACCCTCAACACCGCACGTAGCATGCACTTATCGATCAAAAATTGATATATTTTCATTAAACTGGTAACTCCATTCTATTAGATGAATATAAGCATAAATCTTGAGCATTATCAAAAATACCGTAAATAACCCCTAATAAAACCTAAACCTAAAACCCCAAACCCTCAACCCATAAATCCTAAACAATCAGGTATCATGCACTTATAGATCAAAATTTGAGATACTTTCATTGAGTTAGGTAACGCCATATTCTATTCAACGAATATAAGCATAAAGCTCAAGTATTATTGAAAATTCGATGAACTCCCTAAACCCTATTCAGTCCATAAAACCTAAACCGTAAAACCATAAAACCCTAAACCCTCGACCCATATAAACCCTAACCAAGCATGTATCGTGGACTTATATATCAAAATCTGAGATTCGATCTTTCATTAAATTGCGGTAACGCCATTCTATTACACGAATATAATAATAAAGTTTAAAAATTATCGAAAATGCCCTAAACCCTAAAACCCTAAACCCTCAACCCCGCCTAAACAACACTGGCAAATGAGGTATCACATGCACTTGTAGATCAAATTTTCAGATAAACATTCCTCAAATTGTGCTTACGCTATTCAGTTCCATGAATATAAGCATATATAAAGTAGCTTGAAAATTATCAAAAATTCCCAAAAAACCTAAACCCTAAACACCTAAATCCCAAAAACCATAAAAACCCTAAACCCTCAACCCCTTACCAAGCAGGTATGATGCACTTATAGATCAAAATCCGAGATACTTTCATTAAAGTGCGATAACACGAGTCTATTCCACGAATATATATAAGCACATATATATAAGCTTGAACATTATTATTGAAAATTCATAAACCCTAAACCCTAGAAGACCCTAAACCCTAATACCAACCTTAAACTCCTAAGACCTAATCCCTAAAATCCTAAATCATATTCCATAAACCCTAAACCCCTAAACCCTCAACCCAAAAAACATGAACCCTAAACCCCATGCTATATATATATTATGTGGAAACTAGGGCAATGGGATTTTGAGCCATACTTATTTGTAGTTTCTTCATGACAAAAGCCATTGTCGTTGCTTGAAAAATTGAAAATAACTTCAAATTCAGAAGCTTCCTTTGTAAATAATATTTTAAATGCCAATAATACGGACCAATCTACCAAATACAAACATGTTGTTATAAACTATAGCAAAGGTGTGGCCATGACCTTGGCCACCTGGTTTGAAAGCCATGCAAATTCATACATGGTATGCCATATATCATGTGACAAAATTAAAGCCATTATTATCGATTGGAGCTTTTAAAGTAACTCCAAATATGGAAGATCTTTTCCTAAACAATGTTGAAATACAAATATGCACCAATCTACCAAACATGGTTACATTATCATAAAGTATGGTAACACATATGGCCTTGACATTGGTCATCTAGTTTTTGAAAGCCATGAATGTTCAAACATGGTACGCCATATTGTGAAACGAGTTATTCAAGAGTTATTAAATTTTATAAATTTTCATGGAAAGTAGCCAATGCACACAGTGAGACACCAACGGAGAAACGAATGGTTGTATTTCCTTTTATATTTTGTTTCTTTATTTTTTTAAAATGCCCCAAATTTGGTGTCATTACTATTCATATCAAAAAATTGAAATCTTGCAAAACTCTCGGTGGTTCTCCAATATTTGACTAATTCTGTACCTTTAAACTATTTTTAAAAAGTCAAGATCAAGCTATATCACACAGTTTGTAGTTCGTAAATATACTTACTTTCAATCATCAAAAAGTTATTTAATTTCAGCATCTTCAGCTAGGAAGTTTGGTAACTCATGAAAGTAGGGCATTATAGATCAAATCTGGAATCTCCTTTGTAAACAATTACTTGAAATGCCAAGATGCACCGATCTACCAAATATGGCCAGGTTTGTAAGCTTGGTTGGCGAAGATGCTTCAATGTACGAAGTAGTACTAGTACAAAAGATGAAAAAGGTACAGAAACTATGGCTGTGACCTTGCTCCTCTTGTTTGAAAGCCTTGAATTAGTGTTCATTAATTTCGGCAGATGTCTATAAACTCATTAAATGCTGGAAAGCATACAGGCCTGTGGGTCTATCTGACGGGGACATCATCCCAAGTGGGAGTAGTGTACCTTAGAAGCTTCAACTTAAAAATTTCGGCAGAGTGCCGAAATATCCCGCCCACCCATTCAAATATCCCGCCCACCCATTCAAACATCCCTCCCATCCATTCAAACGTCTAGCCCCAAAAATTATTTTATTGCACAAATTTAGCCTAGAAGCTTGAAAGAGCATTATACATTGTGTGAAAAAAGGGGGAGGTGGCATTTTGAGCCATCATCTTTGTAGTTGCTTCACAACAAAACACATTGTTGTTACTTGGAAATTCGAAAACAAACTTCAAATTTGGAAGCAGACATATTGGTTGATTTGTAAAGATGTACTGATCTACCAAATACGGGCACGTCATCATAAACTATTTCCATGACCTGGGTCACCTTTTTTTTGGATGATGGTCATCTTCTTGAAAGCCTTAAATTGTTCGAAAATTTTAGCAAATGCCTAGAAACTCGTTTAAATGCTAGGAAGCAACTCTCGCTGGCGTGTGGGCCTAGACGGTGACAGTGTGTTTGAGAGGCCCCACACCGGAGTAGCGTATGCTAGAAGCTTCGACGTCAAAATTTGGTACGGCGCCCAAACATCGCACCCATCCATTAAAATATCCCACGCATCCATTCAAACATCCTTCACCTCTTTCTAGAATGCAAAATTCCTCTTCTATGCCTGCTTCGGAAATAAGAATCTGAGGGAGCACCGCAATAACAGAGGGATATAGGTGGTAAATTTGCATTCTCCCAAGTGTATCACCCCATCCACGTTTCCCAGCCCTTCTTCAATATTTACCTGCCCGCCCACTCCGACCTACATCGACTTTTTGGATCCACTATGCAAGTGACCCACATGTCAGTGAGCCAGAATTACGGGAAGTAGAGATTCCCATCGCTTGTTGTTCAAAATTCAAACATTTTTTGCTAAACCGAGATGAAATCGTTAAAATCATCCGACCTTGCTTATACTATCATTCCACTATGTCAGAGTAAAAGCTAAAAAAAACAAAGCCAAAAACACGTTCGTAGCTTTATAAGCCAAAAATCAGAAGCCAGAATTCGAGCCCAACCAAACAATGCCTAAATCTCAAGGAACTCTTCCTATTTCTCCCTTGTTTTAGTACCCGGGTACCTTCAACTTTATTTAACAAAAAATATGACCAAGCAGGATATCATCGACTTGTAGATCAATTTTTGAGATACTTTCATTAAATTGCGGTAACACCATTCTGTTCCATGAATATATATAACCATAAAGTTTGAAAATATTATTGAGAATTCACGGAATCCTAAACCATAAAATCTAAACCTCTAAACCCTGACCAAGCAGGTATCGTGCAACTATAGATCAAAAATTGAGATACTTTCGTTAAATCAGGTAACGCCATTTTATTAGACGAATATAAGCATAAATCCTGAGCATTACCAAAAATTCTCTGAACCCTAAACCGAAAACAACCCATAAAATTAAACTGTAAGACCCTAAACCCTCAACCCATAAACCCTAATCAAGCAGGTATCATGCACTTATATATGAAAATCTGAGATACTTTCATTAAATTGCGGTAACGCCATTCTATTCCACGAATATAAGCATAAAGCTTGAATATGATTTAAATTCCTGAAACCTTGAAATCTAAACACTAAACCCTAAATCCTTACCAAACACGTAGCATGCACTTATAGATCAAAATTGATATATTTTCATTAAACTGGTAACTCCATTCTATTCGATGAATATAAGCATAAATCTTGAGCATTATTGAAAATACCCTAAACCCTAAACAACCCCTAATAAAACATAAACCTAAAACCCCAAACCCTTAACCCATAAACCCTAACAGATCAGGTATCATGCACTTATAGATCAAATTTGGAGATACTTTCAATGAGTTAGGTAACGCCATATATATATATTCTATTCGACGAATATAAGCATAAAGCTTGAGTATTATTGAAAATTTGATAAAATCCCTAAACCCTATTCAGCCAATAAAACCTAAACCATAAAACCCTAAAACCCTAAACCCTCGACCCATATAAAAACCCTAACCAAGCAGGTATCATGGACTTATAGATCAAAATCTGAGATTCGGTATTTCATTAAATTGCGGTAACGCTATTCTATTCCATGAATATAACAATAAAGTTTGAACATTATTGAAAATTCCGGAAAACCGAAACCAGTAAAACCCAAATCCTAAACCCTATAACCCTAAACCCTAAACCCTCACCAAGCACGTAGGATGCACTTATAGATCAAAATTTAAGATAATTCCATTAAATTGGGTAACGCCATTCTATTTGACGAATATAAGCATAAATCCTGAGTAATATCAAAATTTCCCTAAACCCTAAACAACCCCTAAAACTTAAACACTAAACCCTAAAGCCCTAAACCCTCAGCCATAAACCCTAACCAAGCATGTGTCATGCATACATTGATCAAAATTTGAGATACTTTCATTAAATCAGTTAACACCCATTCTGTTCTACGAGTATAAGCATAAATCTTGAGCATTATTAAAAATTTGCTAAACCCTAAACCCTAAACAACCCCGTAAAAACCTATAACCCTAAACCCTCGACCCATAAACCCTAAGCAAAGAAGGTATTGTGCACTTATACATCAAAATTTGAGATACTTTCAATAAATTGATATAATGCCATTCAACGAATATAATCATAAAGCAACTTGAACATTATCGAAAATTCCTAAAATCCAAAACCCTAAACCCCTAAACCCCTAAACCCTAAACCCTTACCAAGCAGTAAAACCCAAATCCTAAACCCTATAACCCTAAACCCTAAACCCTCACCAAGCACGTAGGATGCACTTATAGATCAAAATTTAAGATAATTCCATTAAATTGGGTAACTCCATTCTATTTGACGAATATAAGCATAAATCCTGAGTAATATCAAAATTTCCCTAAACCCTAAACAACCCCTAAAACTTAAACACTAAACCCTAAAGCCCTAAACCCTTAGCCATAAACCCTAACCAAGCACGTGTCATGCATACATTGATCAAAATTTGAGATACTTTCATTAAATCAGTTAACACCCATTCTGTTCTACGAGTATAAGCATAAATCTTGAGCATTATTAAAAATTTGCTAAACCCTAAACCCTAAACAACCCCGTAAAAACCTATAACCCTAAACCCTCGACCCATAAACCCTAAGCAAAGAAGGTATTGTGCACTTATACATCAGAATTTGAGATACTTTCAATAAATTGATATAATGCCATTCAACGAATATAATCATAAAGAAACTTGAACATTATCGAAAATTCCTAAAATCCAAAACCCAAAACCCTAAGCCCCTAAAACCCTAAACCCTAAACCCTTACCAAGCACGTAGCATGCACTTATAGAGCAAAATTTGATATACTTTTGTTTAATTTGCTAACGCCATTTTATTCGATGAATATAAGCATAAATCTTAAGCATTATCGAAAATTCCCTAAACCCTGAACCCTAAACAACCCCTAAAACCTAAACCCTAAACCCTAAAACCCCAAACCCTCAACCCATAAACACTAACCAAGCAGGTATCACACACTTTAGAGATCAAAATTTGAGATACTTTCATTAAATTAGGTAATGTCATTATATTCAACGAATATAACAATAAAGCTTGAGCATTATTCTAAATTCGCTGAACTCTAAACCCTATACAATGATAAAACCTAAACTGTAAAACCCTAACCAAGCAGGTATCATGCACTTATAGATCAACATTTGTGATACTTTCATTAAAGTAGGTAACGCCATTCTATTCGACGAATACAAGTATAAATCTTTGAGCATTATTGAAAAATCGCTAATCCCTAAACCCAAAACAACACATAAAACCTAGACCGTGAAACCCTAAATCATCAACCCATAAACCCTAAACCAGCAGGTACCGTGCACTTATAGATCAAAATTTGAGATACTTTCGTTAAATTGTGGTAACGCCATTCTATTACATGAATATAAGCATAAAGCTTGAACATTATTGAAAATCAAAAACCCTTAACCGTAAACCCTAATAACCTCCTAACCCTAGAACTCTAACTTCTTAACCCTAGAACTCTAAACCCTTACCAAGGAGGTACAATGCACTTATAGATCAAATTTTGAAATACTTTTATTAAATTGCGATAACGCCATTCTAATCCATGAATATAACCATACATATAAAGCTTGAACATTATTATTAAAAATTCCCTAAACCTTAAAACCTAAACAATCATAAACCCTAAAACCTTGAACAACCCTAAACCCTAAACCACTAAACCTTGAAAGCCTAAACCCTAAAATCCTAAACGATAAACCCTTAAACCCTCAACCCAAATAAAACCCCGAACCCTAAACTTAATTAACCCTAGGATATATATACTTTGAGTGAAAACTAGGGCACCGGGATTTAAATCCATGTTTTGTAGTAGCTTCATGACTAAAGCCATTGCTGTGCATTAGAAAATTAATAACTTCCAATTCGGAAGCTTCCTTTGTAAATAATATTTTAAATGCCAATACACACCATAACAAATATGTATAGGTTATTATAAACTATAGAAAAGATATGGCCATGACCTTGGTCATCTGGTTTGAAAGCCATGCATATTCTTACATGGTACTCCATATATATTGTGATACAATTTTTTCTCAGAAATTATCAAATTTCAAGATTATATTTTTCCATGGAAACTAGCTAGTGCACATAGTGAGACACGAAGAGAGAAAATAATGGATGCATTTCTTTTTATATTTTGTTTCTTTGTATTTTTTTAAAATGGCCGAAATTAGGTGTCATTACCATTCATATCAAAAAGTTGAATTTTCCGAAACTCTCGGTGGTTCTCCAAAATTTGACTACTTGATATCTTTGAATTATTTTAAAAAGTCAAGAGCAAGGTATATCACACACTTTCTTGTTTGAAATTAGACATATTTACTTTAGATTGTCAAAAAGTCATTTTATTGCATAGATTTAGCTAGAAAGTTTGGAAATTCATGAAAGTTGGGCATTGTCCATCAAATCTAGAATCTTCTTTTGAAATGCCAAGATGCAGCTATCTACCGGATATGGACACGCTATTATAAACTATAACAGAGATATGGCCATGATCTTGGTCATCTTGTATGAAAGCCTTCAAAATATATTGTTTATGAATTTTGGCAAATGTGTGTGATAACCCACAAGTATAGGGGATCGTGTGTAGCCTTTTCAATAAGTAAGAGTGTCGAATCTAACGAGGAGATAAAGGTAGGATAAATGTTCTCTCAAGTTATATCAACCAATGATACAACTCTACGCATACTAAACATTTGCATTATCTAGGAAATAAAACTAGAGCAACAATACGAGTACTAGAGATAGATTTGCATGATAATAAATAACAAGAAAGTAAAGCTAGTTGCTGCAGCAATAAAATACACTAAACTAACAGAACCATGAGTGTGGAATGGTGGTGGTAATTGTGGTGGATTTCTCTAAGTTTAAATAGTGAATAGATCGGGTTCATTATCTTCGATGAAGTTTTCTATGTGGGAGAGGCTAAATATACATGCGCTTCACTACTTGGAATTACATGTACTATATGATTAGATTGTTAGCAAACATCTGTAAGTACTAACAATACATTAAGCTTTCTCCAACCATAGCCTTAAGTTTAATGGTCCTCTTACTCCCATACGTGCAACGTTCCGGTTCGCGTCCTCAGGTTTCTATCACTTCGGCAGAACTCCCCCTTTCTTTTACACATACTACAAACCCTATGATGTTTAATCCATGCGTGCACAAATATAATAGACACCAAAGGACTGTACCATATCAACATACAACTCTAATGAACCAAAGACGTTCAACCATTCAATCTAAGAACAAAGAAACTACACAAACATGACATAGATCATAGGATTATAACTTATAGCATCAAACACCATGTTGACATAGGACGGTACAGAGGTGTGTGGGAGGATGAACCACTGCATACTAGGAGGATTAGGTGATGAAGATGGCGGTGAAGATGGTGAAGAGAGCGGCAGCGGCGCGGGGGACTCCTTCCCTGCCGCCGGTATCATGGGGGAGCACCACCCCTTAGCCCCCTTCCTTCATGGCTTATTGGGAGCCCTCCCCCATGGTGGGATCCATGGGGAGGCAAAAAACATGGCTTTGGTGGCTGGGAGAATTAGGTTTCCTCCCTTTATATAGCTTCTCGGATTCCCGTCACCCCATCTTGGGCTACAGTAAATCGGGCCTAGCTGGTCCGTCGGACTCGGAATCAGCTAAATTTTATGTCCAGAACGTTTATCGCGAAATTTCCAACAACTTTGTAGTTGAAGAGTTTTCCGTTTGACGCTGTCTTCAACCCGAAACGTGACCATCTTCAAAAAGAGTTCTAAGACAGATTTCTAGAAAAATCCTAATTTGACTCCAACAAGGTTTCCACTTGTATCCTTGGTAATTCCTACACATCAAAGTGTAAAATAAGAACATTGTGCACTTTTTCAACTATTAGTAGGTTAGTCTAAATAAATCATAAACTTTATACAAAAAGGAGTGTCAAAAGCATATTATTAGCATAAAACCATAAAAAATTATAGATACGTTATGGACGTATCAGTGTGGAAACTCATTTATATGTTGATAAGCATACTGTCGCTGGCGTGTGGGTCTAGACGGGGCCACCATGTGAGAGCGGCCGCGTCGGAGTAGTGTACATCGGAAGTTTCAACCTCAAAATTTCCGCATGGCGCCGAAACATCCCGCGCACATCTATTCAAATATCCTGCCCCGCTTTTTGCAAATGCAAAATTCCTCTTCTATCCCTGCTTCGGAAATAAGGACCGTGGGAGTACTGCAATAATAGAGGGGTATAGGTGATAAATGTGCGTCATCCCACCTATATTACCCCCATCATCTCTTCCCCGCTGCTTCACCGCCGGCCCTCTCTTCCACACCGGAGAACTTCCACTGCAGGCGCTCTTTACCGGAACTATTTCATCGACTCCCTCGCAACACCAGATCTGCTTCGCCAACGCCGTTGTCTACCCTACAGGGCCGCTTCACTGAATCATTCATTGCTGACCCCGAAATGCCGAGCCACCGCCCCCGCCGCCCACTTGCCGATCCCACCCGTCCTCGCCGCGCAACGGTAATTTCTCTTGCCCGTTTGCTATATTTTTGTTACTCATAAGCTATGAAATCTTTAGGATGTTGCTCGATATCCTAGATGCTATTGCCATTTTGTTTGCACCCTTCATCTTGTAGGTCCTATCCACCTCATTAGCTTCTTGCTTTTATTCCCTTTCTTTATTCTCACGCTATCGGTTTAATCCTCCAACACGAACTCATTGATTCTATTCTTTTCGAGCGCTCACATGGGTCATGCAAACAGCTCATAGAGGATCCAACACTAACAATCTGACGCCCAACAAGGCTGAATCGTGAGATTTCCTTGGGTTACTTAGGCCAGTTTCTTGTCATGTTAATTAGTTGTCATTCTACCTAAGAACTTGCCATGACATTTGCATTTATGTTCAATTGTGAATATATGTGCGAATGCTTAATTCGGAAAATGTCCATCTAGTTTGGATGATATATCTGGTCATTTTTAATGCTATATGTTGGTGTTTTCACCTGCTTTCATCCTTCCAAACTAGCTATCTAGTTTGAAACATACATCTGGTAATTTTTAATGCTATGTTTTTGGTGTTTTTCAAGAGTTTTCATCCTTCCATACCAACCAACTTGGTTTCAAATGTCATGCAGAGAAATGACAATGGAGTACAAGGACCAGAGTTCCAACTGCTCTGCTCAGATTCTTCTGGTAGATTGACCAAGAGTCGCACCAGCTCGAGAAGGAGCTACTATCAGCCTGAGCGTGCTACTATAAGTTCATACTTACTTTAAATGATCTCTACTTTATATAATACTACTTGTTTCCCTTGCTGTTTGTTTTAACCTGTTTCACCATATTTTAGCAGACTATAGTTAAAACCCAGCAGGAGTCCTTGGAAGGCAGGACTGAAAGTTGTGATCCCTCGTCCCATTCATCCTCCCATTGCATTGCCGAAGCAAACTTACTTAACAGTCCACCTAGAACAACTCCTGCATGTGATAATATATAAATGTTGTATTGCATGCAGAACGAAAGGGTGTAGCTGCTCTTAGATCTGTAGCTGAAATGTTGAAGAAGAGAACAAATGATACAGTGAAGCGAATCGCCATGTACCGATATCTTATTGATGGTACTGACACGTTGTAATCTGTCGGAATTACGATCTTGTTGTATAACCTGTTGTAACAAACTTTTATTGTTGTGTAATAAGTAGTTTTATTTTTTGTGTGTTTATTAATTGATGTCTTGATATTCACCTGTTCTGCGAAAAGTAGGTGCTAGCAAAAAAAGTCCGAACAGTAACAAGCCGGAGCAGTAGCATGCCGAACATTGAAATAACATGCGCATGGACGGCCCAAAGCGACCAGAACAGTAAAAGTCAGAACAGTAAAAGGCCGTAGCAGCAAAAGGCTAGAACAGTAAAAGGCCAGAACAATAAAAGGCCAGAACAGTAAAAGGCTAGAACAATGAAAGGTCGGAACCGTAAAAGGTATCAACAGCCAAAGGCCAGTACGGTGGTAGGCCAGTATAGTAACAGACCAAACAGTGCCGGCCTTAATAGGCAAAAGCCCAAACACTAATGGGCCTAAACAGTAAGGGTCGAAATTCCTAAAAGGTTGAAACAGTAACATGACTGAACAGTAAAAGGCTAAATCGGTAACAGGCCTAAACAGTGCAGGGCCGGATTTGTCCAGGCCTCAAGTGGCAGCACATTGCTGAACCAACATGGGCCTTCTGTAGGCTGAAACAGAATTGGGCCTGAAAGTTGGCGGGCCACATCTATGGGCCCATTTCAAAAAGTGCAGGACAAAGCAGTAACGAGCCATCTTCTTGTTGGGCTCCCCAGATGGGCCGGCCCAGCTAGTATTTAGCAGGACTTGGCTGGGCCTAGCTTCTGCCACGGTTTCTATGACCGTTAATGGTGGTAACCGGCCGCTAACAGCGGCTACCACGTGGAAGTTTGCATGATGTCAGCCATCAGCATGGCTGGCGAATAGATCTACAACAGAACATGTTTTTGTGGCTGAAGGGTCCGATCCTCCACGGGCAAAAAAAACTGTGATTAATTCATTTGTGACGGGGCTTTTACCACGAAGGCCATCCATCGCACAAGACTCTTTGGCCACGAAAAAGGGCCTTCAACCATGAAAATCGTCCGTTGTAAAAGCCAACTTTTCTTGTAGTGATATCTTCTATGGATCACTGTGAAAGTTTTGGAGTTATTCGGTATAACCAAAACAATAGCGAATAAGTCCTTGTAGAATATTCATTGGAAAAATGAATACGAAATCCATGGCTAGAACCAAAAGAAAGGCAAAACTAATATTGCTTAAAGCTTTGGTACTTTTTTGAGAAAGTCTGTGTTCTCGAATAAGGAGATTTTGGAAGATAGTGGAAAACACGATGATGATTCAAAACCCTGCATCAGAGTTTGAGAAGCGCAATGGAAATCGTTCCTAAATGATTCTCTTCACAAAGGAAAGAATCAATGATAATGATCATTATGTTTTCCCCACTGGATTTTTCACTACATAAAGTAGGATTCAAAATGTACCCCATATCCTATATGGAGACATTTGTGAATCATTTGTCATGATTAACGAAATATGACATATCTACGAACTACTAAGGAAATAATGGTAAACTGAAGTTATGAGAAATCCTAAAGATAAAATTCACTTAAGATTATAAAGCAATTTGTCACTGAATCTTTATAAGTAAAGGGGTTACTTGAATTTTCCAAACGACTACAAAGTCACGAAGGAAAAGGTGAATGACAAAGCCGCAATTTTTCATGAATAAAGTATTGGACAAATTCAAATGAATTTGATTCAAGTGTGCTGAAAGTCTAGTGGATTTAATACTAGTAAAGTACTAGTATCTCATAGTAAATCTCCTAGTTTTATAATTTATCAAAGGGTTTTGAAGTTGTTCAAAATAGTGAGTGGATATGCAATTTGCGTGAAATTGAGTGGGAGCTATGAAAGTCTTCCTAAAACAATATGTGAATGACATATTTTTGAGTGGGAGCAATATAAGTCTCGAACTCAAGTATGTTGGGAACATATTTTGAGTGGGAGCTTAAAAGAGTGATTCTTAAGTGTGTATACAACATATTAAGAATAAAAGCGCAAGTACCGATAAATAAAGATTTATAGGGATTAGAAGTTGATAGTAAGTATATTACAATATTATGTAGTATTCCTAAAAGGGATTCTAAAAAGACTTTCGAAATAGGAATTGATTCAGGATTGGTCCTTGGTCAACTCAAATTAGGAATAGCATAAGTTTTACATTGATGGTTGAAAGAAATAAAGGGATCATCATCATCCACTATGTTCAGACATAGGTTCTATCTTGGAAAACCATGATGACAACTTAACATAATATATGATCCGACATTTTAGAAGTGATTAAGCACAAATCACAGAACATTGAGCTAAGTTGGTCCATAGTGTCTAATTGAGAACTATAGATAAGTTTCCAAATCCATGAAGGATGACATATCTTAAAAGCATAAAGGGTTATGTTGTAAGAAGATTGCAAACTCCTATATCGATAATACCGACTAAAGTCAAGTAGGAAGCGAGGTGAACAAAAACATCGAAAGTTGCACAGGGTGCACTAGTGTTTCAATGGATACATTTATAATAAAATTATAGGGGTACCATCTAAAGTGATGTATATTGTTATGGCGGGACTAGTTCGTCTTTAACATAGAATGATGTGTCCCAGGGCATAGTGCCAGTGAGGAAGCCCATGAGGTTGATCTAAATTCATTGTAGGCTCCTGGAAACTGGCCTCCTTCTGCTGCCATAACTATGATGCATACACAAAGATGTTATCATGAGATGATAAAGCATTAATGTCAATCAAGGTGACATTAGTAAGCTGCAAAGGATTTGGGACTGTAAAGTACATGCCCAAGACTCAACCTTTTCCATGAGCAAGCATGTTCAAGGTACTGGGATATATGGTGCCAATGAATAAGAACATATGCAGCTAGTTTATTTGTACTCTAGTGCAAGTGGGAGACTGTTGGAAATATGCCCTAGAGACAAATTGTCGTGGAAATGGCCACGGCAGTCGCTGCCACTGGCAGCGATTGAGTGTTTCGTGAGGAAGAGTTGGCGGCCATCTGCGGTGCGAGATGGGGGCGGATGCACATGGGTTTACCTAGGTTCGGCCCCTCGGAGGGTAAAGACCTACTCCTGCTAGATTAGATTACTGGAGAGCGAGTTACAGGGGTGGCGAGCTCGGCGGCTAGGCAGCGAGTCGCTTGAGGGGGTGTATGATGGAACGTAAGTCTCTAGGATACCCTAGGGAGGTTTATATATGAGGCACCTCGCTAGGGTTTACAAGTTATCACCGAACAAGATAAGGATCCGGAGGTTTTGACCTAATCCGACTGGGCTTTTGTTATGCTTCTGGGCCTCCAGTCGCCAGTCGTTGGGCCTTTCCTTCCTTCATAGTCCAGTTGCCGTCTTCCGGACGCACTCGCAGGCCCTTGGCCCATTCGGAACGTCCTGACGGACATACCCCCTTCGGCATATCCCCATCAGTAGTCCCCGAGGCCATCGTTGATGCAGGCGCAGACGTCCTTTTGGCGTTCGGAGTAGGCGAGCCCAATTTGGGCGTCCAGTCGAGTCGGCGATGGACTCCATTAGAACCAAGGAGAATTTCCCCATGTTTCCATTTGCCGTCTCAATGAATGTTATTGCCGCCAAGTCGTCGTCTTGGCGAATGGAAAAGACTGGCGGGTAGCGGGTGAAATAAAGGAGTTGGACCGTCAAATATGGTCAAACTATCCGTTGGAATTTCCAACAGTAACTTCGACGCAATTACCGTGAGTAACGGCTATCCCGATTTTGGCGGGTGGCGTTTCCCATATAAGGGGAGTGATGGTTCAGCTCTACAGACCTTCTTCGCATCCTTCATTCTTCCTCATTCGTTCTTCCTACCTGCAATCTCCCTGTCTGCGTCCTTCTGACTTGTCCTTTCTGCATCGTGCATTCCACATCCTACCCGATGGCGCCTCCCAAAGGCTCATGGGGAAAATCCAAGTGTACCACGGCCTAGCTTAAATCCTTCGAGGATGCCGGAGTGCTCCGCAAGGGGAACTGGCGGGTTCCCCCTCCTCCAAGACTGAGCCAAAGCCATGACCCGGCGAGTTCATCTGCTTCCCCAGTCATCTTGAGAGGGGTCTGGGATTCCCCACCTCGCTCTTTTTCCGTTGCTTCTGCGCGTATTACGAGATCAAGCCATCGGATCTTGGTCCGCATAACATCAAGCAGCTGGCGATCTTCGTCGCCTTCTGCGAATGCTACCTCGGTTGCAGGCCGTATTTCTCGCTATGGCTGGAGCTCTTCCACGGCTGCATCGGGCGCGAGGCGTCCAACGGCTTGATGCTGTCTGCAGGTGGAGTCACATTTCAACTAAAGCCGAAGGCCAATTTCGCCAAGCTCCTCCTACCGAAGAAGGCCGTCAGCGAGTGGAAGAAGAGTTGGTTCTACATCAAGGAAGCCACTCCCTCCGGCGAGGTGGCTCTTCCCAAGTTCGTCGCCGAGAGGAGCGAGCCCTGTCGGTTGGCGCTGAAGAAGCTTCCCGAAGACCAGCAGATGGCCGTCGCGGAGATGATGGATCAGATCCAGAAGCTGAAGGTCCAGGGGTTGATTCCGATCAACCTCTACAACTGCTGGCTCGGGCGGCGCCTGGTTCCGCTGGCGGCTCGGCCGCACTGGATGTATGAATACAGCGGGAAGCATGACCCATCCCGAACCAGCAAGGAATCATGGGAGGCTGAGGACTACAAGGCCGCCTTGAAGAAGATCATCGACGCGGAGTTCACCAGTGTGGCGGTCGGGGTCGCCCGTACACTCTTGTGAAGAATGAAGCCCGCACAGTAAGTTTTCTTCCCAATCGCTACGTCCATGTTTCAGTTTTTAGTCTCCTCGTTTGGTGTTTTACTCGTGGTGGTTCTCAACTTTTTCAGGTGTTGGAGGGCTAGCTCCCTCCGATCGATGAAGAGGTTCCCTAGGAACTGGAGGAAGACTCCGAGGGGGACCCTTCCAACAGCGACGGGGAGGAGGAAGAGGTTCCTCCCCCAGCGCCTGTGGCTCGCAAGACCCGCATGCAGAAACAACGTGAAGTCAAGGCGAGCCGCAGCCTGGACGAGCACGACGGAGGCGACGTGGTCGCACAGGAGAACACGTCCCGACATACTGCTACACCGTCGAAGCCCGCACGCAGGCCCAACTCGCCAGCGAAGAGGCCCATGTCGACGTCCAAGTCGGCGGTGGTGTTCGAGTCGGATGACGATTCCGATGATGAAGGTTCTCCCGAAGTCTCGCACAAGGGATCAAAGGATGCAGTCCCGACGAAGGGGTTGGAGGGTGAGGACACAGAGGTAGTGGTAGAGGTTCCTCTAGCGGCGATTGCGCCGATGGCCTCGGGGGTTCCAAGCCAAGAAGCGTCTGAGGCGATGACGACCAAGTCGCCACAACCGTCAAGGGCGGCCGCGTCAGAGCTGGAGATCCCAGCGACTGCAGCTTCATCGTCGAGGAAGCCCGCGGTTTCGTGGGCTTCAGACGTCTTCGAGAGGGGGCTTACCCACAAGTTGGGTCCCGAATTGGACAAGCCCGCCCACATCAGCACCGGGCTTCGCGTCCTCCCAGTCACTAAGTAAGTACTTCTCCCTCGTCCCGATTCACCTTGCTCTTTTGTATTGTCGTTATATTGATTGTGGGGACTCATGTAGGTCGGGGGCCAAGAAGATTGGTCGTCCTTCGGTGGCTAAGATTCCAGCGGCCATCCCCACGGGAGAGGGCGATCTCCCCAAGAAGAGAAAGGCCACCGGAGATGTGGCGACCGCCGAAGTCGCGAAGAAGCAGAAGGGGGGTGCCAACGACGCTGCAGCCAAGGACAGCGCCGCGGAGCCAGATGCTGCGCCAGTCGCCGAAGAGGTGGTGGCGACGCGATCGGAACTAGTCTTGGCTGCGTCCATGCCGGAAGCGCCGGTCCCGACAACCAGTGCCCCTGCCAGAGCGTCGGTGATGTTCCCGCGTTTCATGGCGAGGGGGTTTCTAGGTATGGCGGACACGTAGTCTCCGCAGAGTCCAAAGATCGTAGATGCAGACATTAGGTCCCGTCACGGGCGCACTTCCTTCACGATCCCGTCGACTTACGCCGGAGAACTTCACAGGATGCTCGGCGCTGCTATTCAGGTATGTCTAGTCCCCGAGTTCCTGGTCGCTGAATTTCAGCGGCTGGGAACTGAACCTCTTGCTCCTCTCCAGTCCCCGAATTCCTAGTCGCTGAATTTCGGCGGCTAGGAATTTAGTTTCTTTTCTCCTTCTCCAGTCCCCGACACTACTAGGAAACAACTCTTTTGTGGCGCATGAAAATACATCTTCTGTGGCGCATATCCTAGTCGCCACTATTATCTCGCCACTGATATCTTCTTCCTGTGGCGCATATGGGTATGCGCCACAGAAGTTCCGGACTTCTATGGCGCATTTCTTCATATGCGCCACAGGAAGAACTTCTGTGGCGCATTTGCATGTATTCGCCATAGAAATACCATGCGCCACTGACTATATAATTATATGTGCCACTGATTGCGTAACACATATTCAAAGTAAAATACTTTCCTGGTGTATAATCAGGTACTTATACAAGATTTATACAGTATTTATCCAGATGAGTATAAAATACATTGCACAAGTAGTAGATGCATGAAAACCGACATATATATAATACAAACACTTAGAGCCTGATCGAGATACATATATAGTGTCAAGTGCCAAATGTTTACACAAGCGCCGAATACAAAGTTCATATCATCTCACATTACAAATATGAAGTGTCCACCGCCGCCTACACTAGGATCAAATAGAATACAGCCGTGATAATGGTGAGCAAGAGCATTAGCCCGACCAATATCTTCATCCGTTCTTCTTCCAAAAGTGGTTCCTCCACTTGGCTATCGCCTCCTCTCTAGTCGCGTATCCTTTGTAGATGTTGCCGCTGAACTTGTTCACTTGTTTGTGGCAATCCTCCCACTCCTCGTAGACTCCTGGAATCCTACCCATGTACACCACATACCACCTCGTCGCCATCTCTATAGACGACAAGGCATATTAGTAAAAATATAATGAAAAGAATGAATAAAGGGTTCACATCCATATATATATATGTTCATAGAATATAAAACAAAGGATCCATAAACCTAAAAGTTAGATCATCAAAGAAGCAATAAGTTCAACGACAACACGACCACAAGGTAGTTTAAGTCTAACAACAATGACCATTTCGACCACGAGATAGTAAAGTTTATGACACACACACACACACACTAATACAGCAGGCATCCATCAAGAATATACACACACTGGATCATGCTAGAGGCACACATCGATCATGATGAAGACTTCCTCTTCTCGCTCGGCTTCGGGAATGGTAGATAGCCCTCTTTCGTCATCCACGTCCTTGTGTCACCCTGCTTACGGAGGCGTTCTTCGATCTCCCTCTTACTCAACCCTCTGGCTTGTTGTAGGGCACCGCCCCTTGTGTTGACATCTTCAATGATGATTTGCGACAACTTCATCTTAATGCGATGGAAGTCTTTTCTAAGATCAGCATCGTCGATTTTCGCCAAAGTTTCGGCCCATCCTAGGAGACTAGATGGCAGCGTTAGGTTACGGCAATCCCGAACACAACCTTTAAGGTGATGGAGGACGTAGAAGGCCTCCTTGTCACCAGTAGTCGATTGCTTGACGCAGGGGAAGTCGAGCACGTGCTTGAACACGTGTTTGCCATCCTTGATACATTCCCCCATATCTACGAAGGTGCATCCCTTCTTGGTGTAGCCCTTGAGAGCCTCATTGAGAACACCCCTTATTCTGGTGTAGTCTTTATTCTTCATCAAACTCCCCGAGTCGAAATACGTGGCTAGCGAATACCTCGGGGCATGGACGATGAGTGTGCAGTATTTGTCTCTGCGCAACACAATTGGAACGGAATGTTGGAAAAAGAGCAAAGGAAAGAAATCTATAAGAAATGCATAAGTTACGGTGGCGATGAGCGAGTGTGTGTACTTACTCGGGAAAGAAAGGCAAAAGAAGTGTGCCCTTCCTCTTGTTGTCCACCATGAACTTCTCAAGGTACGCCGTCGCCTTGGTCCGTGTCTCTGATCCTTTGACCAACTGGTTGTCCCGCATGTAGTAGGGATCCACTATCGTGAATTCCGGGGTACTTTCTCTCTTGATCGTGAGCGCTAGATTGAGCGCGTATAGGCGGACCAAGTTATAGTCCAGCCGTTTTGTGAGAAACAACTTGAATATGTCCTCGAACGCTATGAAGAATATATCCGTGGGGGGTTCATCGACGAAGCCCACGTCCAATGGCACCTTGGCCGTGAAAACCGGGTAATTTGGATCTTCGTCTTTAAGAAGGAGGGCCTCTAGTGTCTTGACACCCTCGTGCAAAGTTAACATGGCTCCAACTGCAATGTGGATCATATCCGGAGTCAATATCGGATCACCATCTACATGCACTCGGGGCAAGCCAAATTGTGTGGATGGTACGACGACGGTGTCTTGACCCCGGATCCTCTTCGGAAGAGGCTGGCTCGCACCCTTCTTATTATTATTACCTCTCTTCCTGCAGTGCTTCTTCTTCACAACAGTGTCAGCCACTGCTATCTGCTCATCAGTCGCCTTTCGGAGTGTGTTGGGGCTGAAAACCAATCCCGGTTTCTCTTGTGGTGGATCGGCGGCCGGAGGCGTCTCTTGAGAAAGACCATGGAAGACCAGGCGCTGCGTGCATGTATTGGGACGACCAACTTGATGGTCGTCGCGAGCTGTGAAGGGTTCTTCATCCACAGAAGGCATATACAATCCTTTGGCGGCGCCGGTGTTGATGAAGTCGTCAATGTTGACCAATTCATCATCATCTTCATGGGTGCCATTATGTGGTGGTGGTAGCGGGGGCGACGGCGGTTTCGGCACAACGTCTTTGCCATGTGGCGGTGCACACGCTGCCAAGAGTTGATGGTGACGGCTGGTGGTGGCGACAATGGCGGCTACTGGCTTCCGAGGTGGTGGCCGGGCGATGATCAGTCGAGAGGTGGCGCCGGTGCTCCCCCCTGGCATGGGTATACCCTGCAGGTACTCGAACTTGGTATATACGGTCCAAATACGTATAGGCCCACGGTGTCGCCAAGGCCTAGATAGAAGAACTCGAGTAACCTGCGGACTCTCGATTGCTTGAAGATCAAGAGAAAGCTGAAGATAGAAAGTTTGAAAGGGAAAACCCTAACTTGTAACCGACTCGACCTGCTACCCGAGACCTAGCCTATCTATATAAGGGCTAGGAGGGGGCGGCAAGGAGGACACACGCAACCCTAGCTTCCACAAACCCTCGCTAGATTGCATCTGCGCACCGTTATAACTCTCGACTCCCTCAATAATTCCACGAGTAGACAAGCAGGAGTAGGGACCTCTACGAGGCCTGAACCTGGGTAAATCCTTTGTCCCCTGTGTGCTTGTTTGCTAGCCGATAGATGTCTCCAGTGCTCCCTCCTTCTCCAAAACCCAAGTCCATAACAATGGGCATTGATGAGTTAAACCCTCGTCAATTGGCGCCGTCTGTGGGAATTGGGAGTGCTGATGTTGCGGCTTCTTCGGCCCCATCAAATACGATCTACAACTCTGCAACAGCGGAGATTCGCCAGCTTTTCGGCGCCTTCGACTTCACCGTCCACACGTCGGCTACTCGCCCGGCCTTCGAGTCCGTGGGCGACGGAATCAGCCTGGCGATTGGGAGCTTCCGCTTCCAAGTTGGTCAGATGGGCACGCTTCGCATGCCCGATCAGCCGACGGCACCTGCGATTGCCCTAGCATCATGGTTCCCTCCATCGATCGGCACCCTCAGTGAGCTCAATGCTCCGGCGGCAGTTGGGAACATGGTCAGCGACAGCAGTCGCGACTCTGATCTAAGCGATCTGGCCACTGAAGATGGAACCTACGATTCCGGATCTGAAAGTTGTGTGGAAGCAACAGCTTCCCAAACCACTTCATGTGCGCCATCATCAACGCGGGCGACACCTCCACCAACCGCGGTAACGGTGGAAACACTGGCAACGGCACCGATCCACCCAATCACGGCAACGGTGGTAACACCGGCAATGGCACCGACCCACCCAACGCCGGCAACGGCGGTAACAGTGGCAACGGAGGAGCAGTCAAACCTCCTAGCATGATCAACGAGCAAACCGGTGAACGCGTCGTAATCAGGCTCAATGAGCAAGAGTGCGATCGCTGCCGCGAAGCCCTACGAGGTGCACCTCTACCCTTCGGGTCCCCGCAGGAACTGCTGATGGGCTACCACTGGCTCCTAAAAGAGGAATTCAAGCGCCAAAAACAAGCAATCGCGCAACTTGAGGCGCGTAAAAAGGCGGCAGATGAGTCGAGCCTTCGTCACGCTGGGCTCTCCTCCTACGGAGGATCCTCCTCAAGGGGCAACGAGCACCTCGCCAAGAAAAGGCAATCGCGGATGGCTCACCTCACCAAACAAGAACACATAGACGCTGCGAAAGTCCTCGACTTCGGCTCTATGACAGTCGACACGAGAGGCAACGTGGTTCCCAGGATACCGCAGGCCGCGGTGACAGCGGCCACCATGTACCTTCTCAATAACCAGCCACCAGCTGGAGATCCCCGAACGGCCATGCACCGATCTACGATTGCGGGCCTGGGGCTAATCGAGGCCGCCCTCGACAAGGAACCGGTACCAGACCCCAAAAAGGGCAAAGCGTTAGCAAAGCGCCACTCCTCGCCCTCGTCTAGCGATGACAGTCACGACCTGTCTCGGTGCCGCCGCTCACGGCGACACGATCGCGACTATGATGCACACGATGAACTCACGCAGCGCAAGATCGACAAGTCAAGGGCACGACGTGCTCGGTCGACTGACTCGGAAGAAGAAGATGGGGAGCTCTGCGGCGCTAGATGCTTCAGCAGATCCATCAGGCAAAAGCGAATGCCTAAAGGGTTCAAACTCCCATCGGAGAACCCGAAATTTTACGGTCTGCAGGACCCCAAGATCTGGCTGGAGGATCACATCTCCTCCGTCAGGCTACATGGAGGCAGTCGAAGTACTGCCATGCAATGCTTGCAGCTACAGCTGCAGGGCGCCGCCCGGGCATGGCTCAATAACCTCCCACACGGATCCATTCGCAGCTGGGATGAGCTGGTCTACAGCTTCGTGCGCAACTTTAAGGGCACGTACAAACGCCCCGCCTCAATCGAAGAACTGAGATGCTGCCAGAGATCTGGCGAATCGTTGCGCTCTTACATCCAAAGGTGGTCCATCATCAAGAACTCCACAGAGAACATCTCGGAAGACCGCGCGATTGATGCATTCAACGGTGGTGTCCGCCGCATGGAACTCAGGGAGGAGCTAGGCCGCTCAAAGCCCCAGACCATCAACCACCTGATGGAGATCGCGGATCGGTGGGCCGATGGAGAAGATTAGGTGAAGAATCGTGTTCACTCTGACGAGGAGGCAGATCTCGAACGAAGACGAGACCGCCAGAGTAAGCGTCGCATGCGCGTCTACGACGATCGCGATGACGTCAACATGGTCGCAGCCGGCTACGCCGATAGACGCGACGATAACCGCAGCAGCGGATACTGCGACTCTGGGAAAACCACGCAAGTGTGGCAACGCCGCACTCGCGATGAAGCACCCGCGACCTCCATCGAGGACAAACTGTCCGGGCAATGAACGGTACACTTCTACATCGACAAGCATGATGGCAAGAGAAAGTCCAGCCACCTCCTCAAGGACTGCCGCGAGTTCCTCAAGGTACATGAGGGATTGGTTCGGATGAACCGCAATGCAGTCGAAAGAGGCTACGGAGCCGCTCTAGGCGTCGTGGCACATGGCGCACCACCACCACCACCTAGGCCACCCCCGAACGGAGCTGCACCGGACCAGCACCACGGAGGCGAACCGTACCCACGGGCCATGGGTACCATGATGATCCAAAAGGGGCGCCCCTCCAACAGGGTGCAGAAGGCCATCACTCGCCAAGTCAACTTGGCCATGCACTTGCCACCATCCACCACTGAGTACCTCAGTGGCAGTGAGGCATGCATTACCTTCGACAAACGCGACCACCCGCCTCAAGTACCTCGCCCAGGTCATTGCCCCCTCGTACTCGAGGCGCAAATTGGAGGCTTCGACATGAGTCGCGTCTTCATGGATGGCGGAAGCGGCATCAACCTCATATTCCCGAGTACCTTGCGAGCAATGAGGATCCCTCTAACCTGCTTGGAGGCATCGGAGACAACATTCCACGACATCGTCCTAGCAAAAGGTGTATACCCCCTGGGCAAAATCAACCTCGACGTCATATTCGGCATGCCAAGGAACTTCCGGCGCGAGCGCATCGACTTTGAGGTCGTCGACTGGCCCTCACAATACCACTGCATCCTCGGACGCGTCGCGTTCGCTAGGTTCATGGAGGTACCCCACTACGCCTACCTACAGATGAAAATGCCAGGTCCCAACGGCGTCATCACGATCAATGGGAGCTTCGAGCAATCTGACAGTTGCGACAGGGAATTCAACAGAATCTCCCAGTCCTTCGGCATGCAGGAGGAGCTCGCGCGATTGAAGGAAACGACAGACAAATGTCTGCCCCCTGAGTAGGCCAAGCTCACCTGACCTCTCCTTCAACTCATCTGTGCACACAAAGAAGGTGCAGGTCCATCCATCAGATCCCGCTAAAACGGCCCTCATCGCCAACAACTTGAGTCCCACATAGGAACTCGCGCTCGTCGAATTCCTCCGTGAGCACTAGGAAATTTTTGCCTGGTGCCCTGCGGACATGCCAGGAGTTCCCAGGGAATTCACCGAGCACGCACTCAACGTCAACCCCGACGCAAGGCCAGTCAAGAAAACAATCAGGCGACTGTCTGAACCACGAGCGCAGGCAGTCGGAATGGAGATCAACAGACTCCTCGAGGCCAAATTCATACGCGAGATCAAGGAAAGCACTTGGCTCACCAATACGATGCTGGTACCAAAAAAGGACACGGATATCCTACGGATGTGCGTGGACTTCACTTCTTTAAACAAGCACTGCCCAAAAGATCACTTCCCGCTACCACGGATCGATCAAATCATCGACTCCACCGCTGGATGCGAGCGCCTCTGCTTCCTCGATGCCTACTCAGGCTATAACCAAATTCGAATGAAGGAGGAAGACCATGAGAAGACCGCGTTTACAACGCCCTTCGGTGTGTTCTGCTACAACACAATGCCCTTCGGGCTAAAAAACGCGGGAGCCACATAACAGCGGTGCATGCAGGCTTGCCTCAAGGAGCAACTAGGTCGCAACATCCAAGTCTATGTCGATGACATAGTAATCAAAACCAAGGAAGAAGCCTCTCTAATCGACTACTTGCGCGAAACCTTCGCCAATCTCGATCGTTACCAGATAAAGCTCAATCCGGACAAATGCGCCTTCGACGTACCATCTGGGCAGCTGCTCGGGTATCTCATCTCCGCAAGAGGGATTGAGGCAAACCCGAAAAATATAAAGGCCATACTGGCCATGGAGAAGCCAAAGAACATAAGAGGCGTCCAGCAACTAGCCGGACGAATCGCGGCCCTCAGTCGATTTATCAGTCGAATGGGAGAAAAGGCGCTGCCCTTCTATCAGCTCCTCCGCAAAGCTGACAAATTCGAGTGGACCAATGAAGCTCAAGAAGCATTCGAAGACCTCAAGCACCTGCTATCCACCTCGCCAGTATTGGTGACTCCACGAGAAAGGGAACCACTGCTGTTGTACATCTCCGCTACCAACCATGTGGTTAGCACAGTGCTCGTCGTCGAGCGGGCCAAGGAAAACAAGGTCCACGGCATACAACGCCCGGTATACTACCTTAGCGAGGTCCTCACGCCAACAAAATAGCGGTACCCGCACTACCAGAAGCTGGCGTACGGCGTCTTCATGACCGCCCGACGACTGCGCCATTACTTCCAGGAACACCCAATCGTGGTAGTCAATGACGCCCCATTGGGACATATCCTCAATAACCCCGACGCCACGGGGCGAGTCGCGCTTTGGGGAATCGAACTGTCTCCACGAGACATCACATACGAAAAGTGCGACGCAATCAAGTCGCAAGTTCTCCCTGACTTCCTCGTGCATTGGATGGAAAACCAACTCCCGGACAAGCCAGACATGTCCTATCTCTGGACAATGCACTTCGATGGGTCCAAGAGGAAAGATGGAGCAGGAGCAGGTGTCATACTAACATCACCTCAAGGGGACAAGCTAAAATACATCCTGCGAATGCAGTTCACAGCCTCAAACAACGAGGCTGAATACGAGGCCCTATTGCACGGGATGAGGATGGCAAAAGCCTGCGGTGCAAAGAGGCTAATCATATATGGCGACTCCAAGCTGGTCGTCAACCAAACAATGCACGAGTGCGATGCACTTAACGGCAACATGATCGCATACCGCGACCTCTATGACACACTTGAAGGAGACTTCGATGGTTGCGAGTTGCGACACATAGGTCGCGAAAGCAATGAGGAGGCGGACGCACTCGCCAACATAGGCTCCACCTGCGCACCCATACCACCTGGGGTATTTCTCAAGCGCATATGCGAACGCTCCATCAAGCCAAAGGCCGCAGAGAAGAAAACAAGCGCAGCAACGGACTCGGGGGCTACGCCACCCAATGATCCAATGACACTCGATGACTTGGAGAACGACACAGGACTCGAGGGACCAATGAGCGTCATGATGATCGAACAATCCTGGACGCAGCCATACATTACGTACCTCCTCAACAAGCGCCTACAGGACGACCCGACAGACGCACGACACATCGCGCGATGCTCCAAGGCATTCGCCGTTATCAACGGCGAACTGTATAAAGGCAGCATCATATGTGTGTTACAACGATGCGTCTCCCTAGCCGATGGAAGAGCAGTCCTCCTCGACATCCATGAAGGGACCTGCGGGCACCATGCCGGCAGTCGCGCCCTCATTGCCAAATCTCTACGAGCTGGATTTTACTGGCCCACGGCCATGCGCGACGCCAAGGACATAGTCCAAAAGTGCAACACTTGTCAGCGATTCGCGGACAAGCCACATGCACTAGGCGCAGAACTACGTCCCATTCCATTGGCCTGGCCCTTCGCACAATGGGGGCTTGACATGGTGGGCAAGCTCCCAAGGTCCTCGCAAGGAGGCTACGTCTACCTCTTGGTCGCAGTCGACAAGTTCACCAAATGGATCGAGGCCATGCCAATGACCAAGCAATCAGGGCACAACGCGGTCAAGTTCTTTGAATCCATTGTCTACCGCTTCGGCGTGCCGCACAACATCATCACTAACAACGGGAAGAACTTCACATCCAAGGAGTTCCAAGAATTCTATGGAAACCTGGGGATCAACATTAGTTATGCCTCAGTCGTGCATCCACAGACCAACGGTCAGGTGGAAAAAGAAAACGGGCTCGTCTGCAGCGGCATCAAGAAGCGACTCCTTCGACCACTCGAGCAAGCCGCGGGTTGCTGGCCAGATGAGCTCCAATCCGTACTCTGGAGTCTACGAACAACTCCAAACAGCGCCACGAGCTACACACCATTCTTTATGGTGCACGGAGCAGAAGCAGTACTACCCGCCGAAGTGCGATACAAGGCGCCGCATGTAGTCTCTTATAGTGAACAAGAGTCATCACTTGCACTCGAAGACTCCGTCGATCTCCTCGACGAGGCAAGAGAAATCGCCACAGCAAGATCCATGATCTACCAGCAGAACCTGCGCAACTACCACAGCAGAAGGCTTCGCCCCAGATCCTTCGTCGAAGGTGACCTGGTCCTGCGACTGAAGCAGCAGGGGCATCTCAAGCTCGAATCTCCCTGGGAAGGACCGTACGTGATTACAGAAGTAATCCCAGGTGGTGCCTATCGCCTTCAAGATTTAGAGACAGGAGTCACACACTCCAACCCTTGGAACGTCGCACAACTGCGACGCTTCTACCCTTAGTCATCTTTTCTTTACTTTTACATCGCAAATAAGGCTATTCAGCCAAGGCTACTTCGCCGCACATTGTACTTCGTACTATTCTTCGAATAAATAAAAGCTAAGTGCCCCGAAACTCTGTGCCCTCCTTTACTTTGTCAATTTTCATACTCGGGGGCTACGCCACACATATGTTCTTCGAACAAAAACGCGACATCCTGAGTAGCTGGCACATCAATCGAACCCCTTAACACAAACTCAACCCAGCTGCAATGCACCTGACAGGTTGACAAGGGAACGACATTCAAAGATGGCCAGGCTAACGAAAAGGACTCGCATAAGTGCAACGCACCCCACGCTTATAAAGCTATTTGTACACATTCAACAATAAATTATCTACAAATATATATGAGCTTTACAACACTAATACACTTATGTGCAGGATACATATTTGGATACCCTTGCAACAGAAGAACATTAGTCTGTTCCTCGAAGAAGTCGATGACCTCCTCGGCTGGACGGTCCACCGCCTGATAGTGCGGCACCATGTTCCAGGAAGATCCTGCTGGTGGCACCGGTGGCCCAGAGGCAATGGCGGCGACATCCACGTCAGGCCTGTGCAAACGCACCATGGAGAGGGTAGCCTTGGCACCAACCACCAACTGCTGCCTCACGCACTCGCGAACCGCGGACATATCTTGAAATTTGGCCAGGAGAGCCAGCAGGCTTGATGGAGTATCATCCAGCGGGAACATCGCCCGATAGATGTTCTTCAAACACGACTGCGACTTCTTCAGAAAGAGCAGCACTCGCGAGGCGCGATCCTGCAGGGTCGCCAATGCAGTTGCACGATCATGATCTACCCAGAAGTATCCACTCTCCTGAAGTTGCTCCTGGGTAAGATCATGAAGGCGGATGGCAATCCTATCCCTCTCCTCCTGCGGATGGCGTGCGCTAACAACTACACGAAGCAGCATCAACAGCATGAGTACAACGTACCATTGCGATTAACTACAAAGGAAAAGACGAGAATGAGAAAAATAACACTTAAACTGGCCGCCCAGCTGCGTCACCTCGCCAAGCAGATATTGCTCGCGGGCGGCGGCTTTTTCAGCCTTTGACTTCCACACGTACGCGCTACCGCGGATCACGGGCAACTCACGCTCCAGTTGCTTAACGCGATCACGAAGTCGTGAAAGCAAGGACATCTCCTCTACCCTGGAGCGTGGTGGTGCCATTGTATCCTCAAGAGATGGCGAGTCCGGGGTTCCCCCCACAGGACCACTTGATGTACCCTACCAAAAATCAAGCTAGAGGCAAATAAGGCGACCAACTCAAAAGTCAAAAGTAACAGATGCATTTAGGATCAGCATAAAGTATCCACAAACACACTTGCCAACAGGCATGTTCTCCAATCAAAAGGGCAATTCATCAACTATTACAATAAACTAACTACGAAGCAGCTGGCTTCTTCGACTTCGATGGCCTCAGGGGCTTCATCAAGTCCATGGCAGTATCAGATGCCACTGACTTTCCGCCGACCCCTGAGGCCGAAGCTTTCGCCGCCTTCTTTGCATGTTGGAGCTCCTCCGAATACTTGGCAACAGTATTTATCAAGGAATGGCCATATTTGGCACAAGCAGTCGCAAAGGGAGCGAATACTACCTGCTGACCATCCGCGCCAACAGGCATCGTCTTCGACACCGCAGAAGGATCTACTTCGACTCCGTGGGCTTGCACCATGGCAAGTGAGATGGTCGTGTCAGCTGTGCGGAGGGAGTTCTTGTACGTGGCAGGCACACCCCCAGCGAGCGACTCCACCAGCTCTTCCACATTGTCGACCAGCTCCTCCTTCGTCATCAACTCCTCCTGGAGGCAACTCAGGGTAACCTTGGCCTTGGACAACGTATTTTGGACAGCGGCGGTACGATCCTCGACCGCAGACACCGCGCCCGCCAGAGCGTCATCGTGACAAAGGGCTTGCGGATCAAAACTCAAGTCGCCAGCATCTACACCAAAATACACACATGGATCAAACTTCTAGTGCCACCGGTACTCTAGATGCAGAGAAGAACATCAATAAAATATCTGCCAGTAAAGGTACCTGAGAGGGCCTTGGCGACTGAGAATAGTTGCTGTTCGAACAACTTCTCCCTGTCCACAAAGGAGGCGCGCAGATCCTCTTCGCGCTTTTGGGCATCATCACGAGCCGCGATTGCCTCGTCGCGCCCCTTCACAGCTGCGGCTAGTGTCTTGTCCAACGTGGCAACGTCGCGCAGTATAGCGTTATGCTCAGCTACATGGCAGTCAATAATTGGCTGTCAGTCGATTATACCAAAACAGAGACAAGACGAAAAGAATAAGTATAGAACACTCACTCTCGACCACGTGGTGGCGCGTCTCTAGCATCGCATGCTGGTGACCCATCGCCATCACCTGCTCCGCCACCTGCGCGGCTTCCTTTACAAGGAGCTGTCGCACAAAACAAGGAGTCAGCAGAGGGCAGCAGAAGGCGTTGACTACCACATTAAAAAAGAAGGAAAGATATACTTACATGGTCCTCCAGCGACTCCGAAGAAGTTTGCTGAACCGTCATCCGAGCAACTACTCGATGATCCCCTACGTGAGGAGAGCTCGAAGAATTGTGCCCGGAGTGGGCCGCCGCTGGAGGAGAAGGAGCGCGCTCGACCTCTACCTTGGCCCTTGAAGTCGCGACTCCCGATTCCCTCAAAAACTCGACGTCGCTAGAATATGACGATGCCTCTTGACTACAAGACAAAATCCACATTGAGAAAAGGGCAAACTCTAGGGCAAAAACCAACAAGAAGAAAACAGAAAAGAATGAATGACCCAACAAACTTACCAGTTAAAGTTGTCAAGATCAAACGTGGTAGCCGCCGATTCTGACGAAGACTCCTTGGGCAATCACATCTTCTTGCGAGAAGACGGTGCCACAGCCCTCATAGGAACAGATGGAATTGGCGACTCCGCGCCAATAGCCGCGCCTCCTGGAGTTGAAGGAGTCGACGCGTCGGAGTCCCCGCTACGCGAACGCTTGCGAGTATTCGGGCTCTCAGACTCGGGGGCTTCCTCTTCGACATCAGAAGGGACAGTCGACTCAGACTCGTCCTCTTCCAAAGCTTCACAAGGAATAATCCCCTCAGGGAGGGGAGGCATACAAGGCGACATCGCCCAATCCTGCATACAAACAGTGAAGATCAGCAAACATAACATGTAAGCAACAGAAAACACAATCGCGAAAATAAGCTATTGCGTAGCACAACTGTACCTCAGGAGGAGGATTCGAAGCATCGAAAGGAGGAACGACTGGGTCGTTCGGAAGCACATCCTTGAGGGTGTACTTCGTGACCAGTCGCACCCTCTTATCTACCTCACTCGCGGACATGCCATCAGCATACACGCGAGTGGCATCATCAGCGCCACCCCATTGAAACATGGGATGGACCCTGGCCTGGAGAGGCTGGACACGACGACGCAGCCAAGTCCTGACAAGGGCTCAGCCTCCCTCTTCTGCGCCTATGCAACTCTCAAGGTCGCAGACGTGTTGATATAGCACGTCTGTCTCCGCGAGTTCGGAAGGCATGATCACGTTCTTCCAAGAATGCATCTTCTTGTAGGGAGTCATGGGATCGAAAGGCGCGAGTCCAAAGTGCTCGTCCTTGGCCTTCTGGTCACGAACATAGAACCATTTGTCCCTCCATCCCTGGATGGACTTGGTAAGCTTGATCTCGAAGTAGGTGGCAGATGGGTCGACATGGATACCACAACCACCTACGTCGTAAACTAAAGAGACAGAGGCGGACTGACGCTTCAATTTAAACAGGCGCTTGAAAAGACCAAAGTGTGGCTCGATTCCGAGCCAGCACTCGCAAAGAGTAATGAAACAGGTGATGTGGAGAATCGAATTTGGGGACAACTGATGGAGCTAGAGCCCGTAGAAGCAAAGAAGACCCCTAAGAAAGGGGTGGAGAGGCAAGGAGAGACCACGAATGACGAATGCAAGAAACATCACTCAAAAACCAGCGGGAGGCACAAGAATGGTCTCACCGCTAGGGGCACGCGCATCAGCGACTGCCGCAAAGATAACTCCATCTTGGCGAAGAAGACGGAGATCCGACGCCTTGATGATAGAGGGGTGCCATGCGCAATTGGTCACGCGGATGCCCACGACCTTCTTCTTCCCGCCGACGGCGGCACTGGTGCCCGCAGCAGCGGAGACACCCTTCTTCTTTGTCGCGGCGACGGTGGCCGCGGAATCAGCGCCAGCACCTCCTTTCTTTTTCCCCATTGCACGGCGGCGATGAGAGCACAGAAAGTAACTTGGAAACGAACGGAGGTGGTCCAGCGCTGTGAAAGAGACGAGCACATGAAAGCAGAAGAACAGCAGCAATGGCAATGGCAGCGAGGACGAAAAAGTGCAGATGAAAAATTACCACCGCAGCACCGCTATTTAACCCCTGGAAGATGCAATCCAACGGTTGACAAAAACCCTATTAGACGCGTGGCGTGCAAAGCGTTGGACACGTGGAGAAGAGGAAGCGCAAACCGTCCCCCCACTACTACCATTACGCGCGGAAATCGAGGAGGCGCAGTTAAAAATAAGATTAAGCACGCCCAGTCAAATCAAAGTCAGAAAGTAGGACCCACCGCTCGTCACGTCCCATCAAACTCGCTCACGCGGGCAACTAAGGTCATACAAGCGTCAACACTGACGTCACCAAGGCTATGCAGTGGAAAACTTCGACTATTTTTAGTCCTTGCTGGAGTCTTCGACTCCACCAAGCACTCGGGGGCTACTCCCATAGGGAGCGCTGGCCGCGCACCCTACGACATTTCTTTTTCTTGTTGCAGGAACATGGACAATCACAAAAGGAAACCCAACCACTCGAAACACAGTTCGATTATGTACATGGGTTACTCCCATAGGGAACACCGGAAACAAATTCGACTAAAACAAGCAGGCAAAAGACGACATCAGTCGTGAAAGTTTTTTGGTCCCTGCCTGAGTCATCGACTGAAACAAGTAAGCAAAAAGATGACAGCAGTCGCAAAAGTTTTTTAGTCCCTGCCTGAGTCTTCGACTCAACCAGGCACTCGGGGGCTACTCCCATAGGGAGTGCTGGTCGTGCACCCTATAATTATTTGCACAAAAACTGTGTATTGATGACATCCGCACTCGCAACCTTTGGCGACACCGCCTCACAAATTTTCCATACAAAGAGACTATGTCTCCTGGGACGCCCGAATCGTCTCCGTGGTGATAAAATTCGGATGCCGCGCCTACGACCTGAATAAGGCCTGGCAACGCATTTAACTACGCACTACCAGAAACATATCCGTGCCTACAAGCACGATGAACATGCCTTGACGGACGCGTCAAGTGCTCACACCCATATAACTGAAATTCGACTCTTGTAAGACCTCCGCGGCCTGAGTCGAATTACACCAGCACTTTTCCGGATTCAAGTCCGGGGACTCGAATTTGAGTAGATTGCGTTGTTTCACCCTAAGGTGGTTAACTGATACCGATACTTCGGTTATATCAGGCACGTATATCGACAATCCCTATGACATAAATAAAGGCAGTCAAAAATGTGCTCATTCAGGCACTCGAAGACTTCAAAAAAGTCTCCAGTCGAATATGCGATTCCACTGGACACTCGGGGGCTACTGACATGGGTATACCCTGCAGGTACTCGAACTTGGTATATACGGTCCAAATACGTATAGGCCCATGGTGTCGCCAAGGCCCAGATAGAAGTACTCGAGTAACCTACGGACTCTCGATTGCTTGAAGATCAAGAGAAAGCTGAAGATAGAAAGTTTGAAAGGGAAAACCCTAACTTGTAACCGACTCGACTTGCTACCCGAGACCTAGCCTATCTATATAAGGGCTAGGAGGGGGTGGCGAGGAGGACACACGCAACCCTAGCTTTCACAAACCCTCGCCATATTGCATCTGCGCACCGTTGTAACTCTCGACTCCCTCAATAATTCCACGAGCAGACAAGCAGGAGTAGGGACCTCTACGAGGCCTGAACCTGGGTAAATCCTTTGTCCCCTGTGTGCTTGTTTGCTAGCCGATAGATGTCTCCAGCGCTCCCTCCTTCTCCAAAACCCAAGTCCATAACAATGGGCATTGATGAGTTAAACCCTCGTCACCCCCGCAAGACGAATCTGGGTCTTTGGCCATGTCAAGGGCCAGTTGTAGCATTCCCCAAGGGTCTTGTGTTCGTCGGCTCCCTGAGGTTGAAAGGAGGGGTCCATGTCGTTGCACCCTGGCAACACCCGAGCCAACCTGACCCTCACCACGTCATCATCCATTGGATTCTTGTGCATCGTGCGGCTCGCCGGTTGTATAAGAGTGCCCTTGGCAACATCCTTCAACTCACCGCCGACATCTTTAAGCAGGAGTACGCAAGAAGTGTCCTGAGGCAAAAACATGTTGTTGGGCGTCATGAGATGGCAACAGTCATGCATCAAAGGCATAAAGGAGATGACGTGCACTAACTAATTAGTTACCCTGGTGATGGCGTGGATCTCGGCTAATGTAGAGACACTATCATCATTTGCAATCTCCCGCTCGGGTGCCTCAGGAAGCACCACCACCGTCGGCTGTGCCTTATTGGTATCTTTGGCGGGAGGGGGCGTCGCTGTGACCAAAACGAGGGTCTGCGTCCCGACGTTGACGGCCGACGGGTTCACCAGGTCTGGCGACACGGTAACATTGATGCCCGAGTTGCTGCCGCTTAAGCTAGGTAGATGTATCGGCCCCTGTCGACCTCCCGCATTCCAAGCAGTAAGCCCCTTGAAAAACTCAAGGGGATCATCGAGCGGAGCTTCTCTTCCACTAACTTGTCCACCGTTTTCTGGTCCACCGCCTTCTCCTCCAGTGTCTGCACCTTCATCTTCAGCTCTGCAACAGCGGCTTTATCCTGGTTCTTCCTCTCCCTTCTTTTCTTGGCGTCCTCTTTGTAGTACTCCTTGAACTTCATGCTCGTACCGAAGCCGGACACACGGCTAGCTGAGGACAGCGGCAACCCCTTGTCCCTCTTCTTGTAAGCATTGGTCACCCTGTTGAAAACCGTGTCCCACGGCTCCGTCGAATCCTAGGACGACTCTGTGGCAGTAGCGTTCAGTTCCTCCTCCTGCAGAGACAAGGAAAGGTGAATCCATTTAGATTCTTGACTTCATTATCTTAATTAGAACGCAATAGACTTGAGATCAGCGATAAATTCCTTACCAGCTTCTTCTCGAATGCCTTCACCTCCGGATCGTCGGTGATGAACTCTCCTGTTTCCTTGTCCAGGTAGTAGCGGGGCCGAACAAATTGCCTAAGCTGCAAGTCCGTGATTTTAAGCCAAGGGTTGTCTTTACCAAGGCGTTCAAGCTCGGCGTCCTCCTTGTCCCAAATGGCCTGTTTCCCCTGTAACCGCCGCTTCCAAGGCGGTGGTTACCTATGTTCTATTCCCGCATACTCCTTCCCCATTGAGTCCATTTTATAGCGTCAGCGGTAGCTATATCCGCCTTGAAAATCCTAAACTCCTCTTCGTCGAGCATCAAATTTTTCTTACTAATAACCTCCCAGCTTTCACCTTTGTTAATGCTATTCTTCACCTGGGTTTTCCAGCTGCTCAAGGCGTTGCTCATCTTCATGAGGGCTAGTTTGTTCACCGGGTTCTTATTTCTCTCGAGGTTTCTAAACTGCTCTGGGAATCTGTATCGCTTGTGAAGCTTCTTAAGGAGGTTATCGACCAAAGCTGCATGGTCAGCATGTCTGATGTACTTCGTGTTGATCAACATGCTTTCCTGGACGATGCACCCGAGTTGCAGGCCATACCCTTTAGCAATCGCCTCTGGCGCAATGGGTTGGCCACTTTCTATGACCTCAGTGAACTCATCGCAGACGGTGGCGAGCACTGGCACCTTCCGCTCCTTCTGTTCCTTCTTCTTCTTCTTCTTCTTCTTCTTCTTCTTCTTCTTATTCTTCTTCTTCTTCTTCTTCTTCTTCTTCTGAGAAGCGGCCGGGTTGCCGCTACCGCCATCCGTGTGCTCGCCGCCATCGGTGTGGGCGCCGCCATCGGTGGTGTCATCCTCTTCGCTGCCGCCTTCACTAGTTCCATCGTAGTCATCTTCGTCCCCCTCGTAATCAAGATCTCCACCCTCATTGGCCCCAGCAGCTCTCGCGACGGTCGCCTCCTCCTCCGGTGGTGGTGTCATCCTCATCGCCTCCTCCTCCTCCTGTTGGGACCCCTGCCAGAATGACTGGTTAGCCTGTCTAGCTTGTTCTTCGACGCTGATCATGTGCTTAGAAGGGCCAGACTCCTTGTTGCCCAACATGTTTGCACTACTCTATTTAAAAGAGGCAAAAAGTTAGCACAAATATCGGCCAAAAAATTCAGCATGACCTTTGCTAATTTTTTGACCTAGGAGTGCCCATTTCTCAACCGAAACGGAAGTGAATCGACACTTCAAGAGAAATGGGCAACTCAAATGAAATCCCTGCAAGACAAAACACCCCATCCCCATATTGACAGCCACATTCCCATTGGCAACCCAAATCATCAATTTGCTACTAGCACTAGTAGCACATATATGACAACACCATTTCTTATGACAACACATATATGACAACACCATTTCTTATGACAGCACCATTTCACTAGAAGGATGAAGTAACAAGCTACAAAAAGCTGCAGGTAAAAATTCATTAAGGGCATCATAAACCTACTGTACAATTAAGTAACAAGCTAGAAGGACCAGATCATGTATGCACATGATCTAGTGAACACAAGCAACCAAAACCTACTGTACAATTAGGCATATATGACTGAGAATAACATTTTCCAAACCTGATATTATTCGCCCACAGTTAACAGAATTGTGAATACAGAATAGTGTCATTGTGAATACAAAATTACTACTTCCTTTTGCTTCTGATGCTATGACACAAGAATGTGGTGGTTCCTTGTCATGGAATGTGGTTCTTCAAAAATCTTCTTTGGGGCTCATTAGACATAGAGTTAAACCTAGTCTAAAGGAAGACATGCAAGATTGGCTTGACCCGTTGTATATTTTGGACTCTGGACTCTAGACTGTTGGTATGTTGTACATATTTTTAACCATTATATGAATGATGAAAAAGATGCACTATATTATGCATTAAAAAAGACCACTAAACTTTGACTTTTTTATGTCGGAAAACATACATGTTAACTTTTGCATTTAAATTTGCATGAACATAGACCACAGTAACAAAACAAGTACACAAATTTTTGGAATTCAAAATTTATTTCCTAGCATGTGTTTCTTGAGCCAAAATTCCATATGTAGGAGCACTCACACGACCTCGGTGGAATTTTGCCATCCGATCATGCCTTTGATTAGAGCCTTCTTGGCTGTCTGATGCTCCTAGCGGTATGTCCCAAAACCCGCTACTCTAGAAGACAAATCACGTGTCTTTTCCAAACAGACTGATCATCAAACATCCAAGAAGGCTCTAACAGACTGATCATGATAGAGCCACATATGCATTAACAAAAACCCTCCTCCCCGCATAGAACACCAGATCATAACACATGTCCTAATCTCGACCCTGGGCTCTCTCTCTCACAGACACACAATATATCAAAAGTCAAACATGTGTAAATCTCTAATAAAAATTGTACATATTAGGTTGTTTACAGTACTAATTAAGCTATAACCCCTCTATGTGTATAAAATGCATTCGATCTAATATACAAAGACCACAATGACACTGGTGGTTTAAACAAATTTCGATCTAATATACAATGACACTGGTGGTCTAATATAACCCCTCTCCGTGTATATAAGGCCACAAATTTCGTCTAACCAAGTTTACACTTTTTAAAAAAAATCCACAACACATATTTCATTATTGATCCATTCTATTTGTTAGTACTAAAAACAAAATGCATGCCTTCTCCTTGTAGCAAAATGCAGCTAGCTAGGGTTCAGAGGGGGGGTGGGGGTGGGGGACGAAGTGTGCTCACTTGTGTAGTGACAGCAGACAAGAGGGGGGACGAATCGTACGTGTGCGCTGCTGCTGCGGTGGTCGACGACGACGAAGTGCTGCGGTGGTCCGGCGCGGCGGTGGCAAGGCTTTGGCGAGGTGTCCCCTTCTCCTCCTCCTCCTGTTGCGGATGGGCTCCGGCGGCTCCTCCTCCACGCTGCAGGGCTCTCCTCCACGTACGGGTTCGTCGGGCGGCGCTAGGGCTCCGGCGCGGCGGTGGCTGCAGGGCTCCTGCGATGGGGGCGGGCTCCGGTGGGGGCGGTCGAGAGCTAGGGTTCTGTCGATCGGGCGCGATAGAGATTGGGGAAAATAAAGTGGAAGAGGAAAAGGAGAAGCAGCGAGCCGTTTTGGCTAAGTGCCAAGGTTCTGTGGCGCATTACTCCGAAATGCGCCACACACAGAACTTCTTGACATAGTAAAAACCGTGGCGTCTCGTAGTATGACAAGAACTGATACTTGTCCTAGTGGTCTTGCTCGCTTGCTCTCACCTGGGGCAGCCAGGTTTGAATCCTGGCTGTCTCACACATTTTTTTTCTTTTTTTTAAATATTTTTAATTACATACATATGCATATTTATTCAAAAAAAGCAAGAACATATACATATATGCATATTTATTCACATATGCATATTTATTCAAAAAAAGCAAGAACATATACATATATGCATATTTATTTACATATGCATATTTATTTAAAAAAGCAAGAACATATACATATATGCATATTTATTCAAAAAAAGCAAGAACACATATGCATATTTATTCATACATATATATTTGTGTGTTTTCTTGTCACACACAAATGTGAATTTGTATACCCACACGAATATCACATTATATTTTTTAGTCTCTAACTAATACCCACACGAATTAATACACCAAAAAGTCACATAATTGCTAGTGTCTCTTCACAATCTTCTTGCCCTTTTTCGTCGCGGTTGAATACTTTAGCCCGTGCACTTTGAGATTTCTTCTTGTGAATGGACAACCTTTAGTAGGTAGTGTGGTCTTCCTTCTTACTTTAGTAGTAGTAGGCATGTCGAAGTACTTGTCGAATTCCTCTTCGATCTTTGGGTCGCCATTTTTGTCGAAGTTTTGCTCGTTGGCGGCTCCTTCCATTCCGATGATGCTCCTCTTGCCCCTCCTAACTACAACACGGTTGGGCTTTGATGGGTCGGTAATAAAAAAACATTGATCAACTTGGCTAGCGAGTACCCAAGGCTCATTTTTTGCGGAGGCGTTCTTTGTTGATTTGGCATCTGATATAACCATTGTGGTGAAATAGCGGCCTTCTTTGTCCATGTTCTTGGCCCATCTAACACGGAACATCGGTACGATCTCTCCATAGTACTCGAGCTCCCATATCTCCTCGATCCTTCCGTAGAATCTTTCCATCATAGTAGTTTCATCATCAGCAAAGGATAACATGGTTACTCCTGAGTTTTGATATTCACTATTCTTGTCCTTTTCCTCGGTGTAGAATCTGTAATCGTTTATGTTGTATGACTGATAGGTCCTTAGGTTGTGCCCTGGGCCCTGCGATAAGGAGAATATGAGTTTTTGATCTTCCGTAGAAGGCGTCTGTGGGGGATTGTCCAGTTGCCTTTTCTTGAACCAACCCGTGAAGCTGGAGTTGTGCTCTCTGGTTATGTCTCACTTCTTCCTCGGCTGGCCCTGGTCGACGTACTCCTGCTCGATTAAGCTTCTGTGCTCTTCGACCCAAGGGCCGACCACTTCAATGTGTTGTAGCGCGACTCGATGTGCCCTTTCAAAATCAGTGCGTCGACCATCAATGCCGACATGTAGTGAGGGGCAGCCCTTGCGGTGACCATATCCACCAAGCCTGCCGAGGTGCTTCTTTGTGGGTATTCCAACATCGTCGTTCTCGGTGGTTAGATAATTCTGGCAGAAGGAGATGCACTCGTAGATTAGAAAGCCCTTGGCTACGCTTCCATCTGGACGAGACCTGTTGTGAACGAATCCTTTGATGACACCGTTTAGCCTTTCAAACGGCATCATGTTGTGCAGGAATGTCGGCCCGAGCTGGATGATGTCGTCCATGACATGTACAAGCAGATGCACCATGATGTCGAAGAATGTGGGCGGGAAGTAAATCTCAATCTCGCATAGTATCATCATGATCTCTTCCTGTAGCCTGTCGAGCTGCTTCACACCGATTGACTTCCTAGATATGACGTCGAAAAAGTTACAGAGGCCAAACAACGTCTCATGGACATGCTCGTCCATTATCGCACGGATCGCAACGGGGAGTATCTGCGTCATCAGCACGTGACAGTCGTGAGACTTCATACCGCTGAACCTCTTCTTCGCCATGTCCAGATATCTGCTTATCTTCCCCGAGTAACCGTGAGGAACTTTCACTCCTAAGAGGCACCTAAAAAACTGCTCGAGCTCCTCCATACTCAGAGTGAAGCAGGCAGCACGAAGCACCACCTCATTCTTCTTAACTCTTTTGCGGCGACCTTGAGTCCCTTCCTGATCATCATCATCACTATCAGGGTACTGAAGATCTTTCTTTATGCCAAGCAATTTAAGGTCCTTTCTTGCTTTCGGCCCATCCTTAGTCCTCTCCGGCATGTTCAGTAGAGTGCCAAGCAGACTCTTGGTAACATTCTTCGTGATGTGCATTACATCGAGGCTATGGGGAGTGTGAAGGACCTTCCAATACGTCAGGTCCCAGAAAACAGACCTTGCTTTCCATACGCCCAGCAGCGGCTTTGTCCTCGGTCGTTTTTTTCCAGGCACAGGGCAATCTACCCAATTATTCAAAAGCTCCTCGATTTCTTCGCCACTCCTTGGGCGCGGGGCTCTTTCGAGCTCGTCCTTACCATTGAACATGTCACCACGTTTTCTCCACGGGTGATCCATGCGGAGCCACTTTCGAGTACCTTGGAACACGGTTTTCGAAGACCCGGGATCCCTTGGTAGCTGGAGATGCGGTGTCTCATCCATGCACTTGAGGCATGCATTGTGTCCGTGGTTCACCTAGGCCGATACATATGCGTAACCAGGATAGTCCTGCATGGTCGTGAGCAACACAACTCTCAGATGGAAATATTCTTTAGTGTAGGCGTCCCACATACAGGCCGACGTCTCCCACAAGCTGGCTACCTCGTCTCACAATAGCCCGAGATACAGATGCATATCGATACCTGGTTGTTTCGGCCCCTGAATAAGAATGCTCATGTGTACATACCTTTGCTTCGTGCATAGCCACGGGGGGAGGTTGTATGGCCATGCAAACACGGGCCAGGTGCTATGCGTGCTACTCTGGTTTCCAAAAGGATTGAGTCCATCGGTGCTCATACCCAGCCTGACGTTCCTTGCATCGCCCCCGAACTGTTCGAACTCGATGTCTAATGCATTCCACTGGCTAGCGTCTGAAGGGTGTGTCAGGATCTTGCCCTTCTCTGGATCATCTTCGGGTGTCTCTCTTTCCGCGTGCCATTGCATGACCTTTGCTTCCTTAGGATCTACAAAATATCGCTGCAGACGAGGGGTGATAGGAAAGTACCATACCACTTTTCGAGGAACTTTCTTGTTCCCTCTCTTGTATCGTCCTTGGCCACACACCGGACATGTGGTTCTATCCGCGTACTCGTTCCGATAAAGTGCGCAATCATTGATGCATGCGTGGTATTTAATGTGTGGTAGGTCGAGAGGGCACATGATTTTCTTGGCCTCCTCGATACTTGTTGGCAATGTGTTCCCCTTAGGAAGTCGGTCGTGCCAGTATTCCATGTTCGCGTTGAAGCTCACATCGGTCCATTTGTGTTCAGCCTTCATCTCTAGAGCCTTGAGCGTTACACTCAAACGTGTATCCTCGGGGCGACACCCAGGATACAAGGGAGTCATCCCGTCTACCTCCATTTGGGCCAGCTTGGCTTTCTATCTGGCTGCAGCTTTGTCGTTACTCGTCTCCTTGAGGAGCAGTTCTTGAACATGAGGGTCCTACAAGACCGAAGTTAGCAGCGTCTGTGTGTTCGCGTCTTCTCCTTTCTCATGATCATGCCCGTCGTCATCTCCTTCTCCATGCTGATCATGCCCGCCGGCATCTCCTTCATCATGATGATCATGCCCGCTGGCATCTCCTTCGTCATGATGATCATGCTCGGTAGACACTTCGTCTTCTCGCCCGCCCACGTCTTCGTGACCACCACCATGTCCTGTCGGCGCCTCATTGAGGTCGCGCATGAAACCGCGCCTGAGCAGGTGGCCCTCCAATTGTCCAGATTCAGGGTCGATCCAGCGCTGCAGTTTGCATGTTCGACATGGACATGTTATCATGGTCTTGTTGTTCAGAATCATGTCCTCCTTCGCGCCTTTCTTGTACCTAGCAATTCGACCTTTGCTCATCGTGAGGACCATGGTTGCCTGAGCGGTCAAAACAGAGAGTATAGGTGAGAACCACACCATATGAACACACACATGCATGAATGCTAGCCGGAAAAAAATCGGCATGACCTTTCCTAAAATTAGGACATATCGGTAGTGCAAAAATTTGCCGAAATGGAAATGAATCAACATTTCGGCAAACATCCATGCAACCACACCGACCGGGCCCGACAACAACAAGCAACCAACAAAAAACTTCCTCCCATTGCAAACATTCATGCACCACACAAGCATCGTCTCGCCATGGATCGCACACACACACCGCCCGCGCGACAAGCTTCACCTACATGTTCATGATGGCCAAGTACTCACCTATAGTAGACACAATAATAGCGAGACGAGACCGTGCGATGAGAGTGTGTGAACAAATAGATCGACAATGCAAGTTGGCAGAGAGGAAATTAGTAAAAAATTAGAGATGTGAGAGAGAAAAGTAAGGAACTTTTAGATCTAAAAGTTGGAGCGAAGCTTCCACTTACCAATCTATGGATTAAAGTAGGTTTAGTTACAAGAAAATGGAGAAACTATGGGCAAGATGGGGTGTGAGGGAGGAGGAAGATGAGTTGGGAGGAGGTAGAGATGTGAAATGGGTGGTGGTGGATAGATAGATAAGAAAGCTAGCTCTTGTCACCTTTTTAATAGGATCTAGACGCCCTCATCTGTGGCGCATATGGAGGAAATGCGCCACAGATGCTGAAACTTCTGTGGCGCATATGTCCATATGCGCCACATAAGTGGGTGAATAAGATTCCCTGTGTAGGGCCCACCTCCAAGTTATGTGGCGCATGTTGGACTTATGCGCCATAGAAGTGAAACACATCTATGGCGCATATGCCAGCATGCGCCACAAAACTTGGGTGAATTAGATTCCGTGGTGGGGCCCCCCTCCATTCCCCGTGGCGCATGAGGACATATGCGCCACAGAAGAGGCAACTTCGGTGGTGCATATTTCAGAATGCGCCACAGAACTTGGATCAACCCACCGTGGCCGGCGGGTCCCACCAACCTTCTGTGGCGCATGTTCTAGAGAATGCGCCACATAACTTCCAATCTTCTGTGGCGCATGCTTTCTGGTGCGCCACTGGTGTTTTCCTGTGGCGCATGCTTTCGCATATGCGTCACTGAACATCTTGTCTATCTATAGGCCGTTTCCTAGTAGTGAGAGTTCCTGGTTGCTGAATTTCAGCGGCTGGGAACTGGGTTTTGTTTTGTCAAATGCTGAGGCGAGTTGTTTGTTTGCAGGGATTGCAAAGGGAGTCGACCGATTGGCAGGCCACGAGAGAGCACTTGGAGCGTGACTTGCACGAAGCACAAGAGGCGAACCAGTGCCTTCAGGAAACTATTGGTGAGTATCTATTTGTCTTTATTCTCCTCTTTCGGGTGTGAGCTAGTCGTGTACAATACGCTGATGGCTTCTCTTGCAGATGGTTTCCCGGCTGAGATCTCCAAGGCCCATGAGGGGTATGTTCCAGTTGCCGAGCTGGACGTGGCGAATGGATGAATAGCCTCCCTGGTCAAGGACTTGGAGGAGGCGAGAGCGGCCTCAATTTGTTCGGAGGAGCGAGCGAAGGCTGCCTTCACTGCGGCTGAGGAAGAATGCAAAGCCACGGATTCCATCATCGTGTGGCTGCACAACGAGCAAACCGCCTTGGAGAAGCACGTTAAGGAGAACTTCCGCAAACTCCTTGGTGAGTCTCTCTCTTCACCTGACCCGTTTGTCGAGTCCTCGATTTGGGGGTTTCATAGTTTCACTGACACCTGACTTTGCATCTGTGGTAGGCCAAAGTGACCCGATGGTGCAAACTTACAATGCCTCGCAGTGCGTGACTGCCGTGGTGAACGCGGCCACAGCCTCAGCGTTGTGCGTCCAAGCGGCTCTTCAGGGCATGTCCCCCACCGAAGTTATTCCTGGGGGGCTTACGGAGGTGTGGCGCTATCTAGAGGAGGTGCCTGCCGTTGTGGAGTGGATGACACGCTCAGCGTTCAGGCGCGGGGCCACCACATCATTGAGCTTAGGTCTCGCCCACTTCCCCGACGACTTCGACCTTAACGATGTGACAAGTGGCTATCCATCGGTGACTGGCACGGTGGAGATGTCAGAGGTGCTGAAGCTGACCGCGAAGGCCGCCCCTTACGCCGATCGGGTCTTGGCGATGGGGGATATGCTGCCGTACCAGTGTTGGCGCCTGGCGACCCCGAGCCGGAGCATCACGACATGAAGTCGGAGCAGCCCTTCCGGTCGTCGTTGTTGAAGTCGCTGACGACATACCCGACGAACCCGTGGTAGCCTTTTGTTCCTGTCAAGGGGGTGGCGCTGCTTCTTCATTAGGGCCTGTGGAGTAAACGATGTAATTGTCCAAGTTGTGATGTATGCCAAGTGGCGAATGCTGTAAGATATTTTTGCAATATGTGCCAAGGGGAGTCGATCGACTCGTATTGCGACTAGGAATGTGTGGTGTGTTTTGTTTATGCATTGTTTTGATTGAGCGAGTCCTCGAGCGTGTCCGCCCTTTAATGGGGTATAACTCGATTGTATACTTTTGTGTATTGTTTTGTTTATGCATTGTTTTTATCCCTCGCGTCTTCTGAGTGGCGAGTCCCCGGGCGCGAGTAGGACTGATTTATAAGCGAGTCCCCGAGCGTGGTGCCCGACCATATTGGTCATGCTCCTGTTGCAGGTTGTGAGTTCGTTGTTTGTAACGCGTCTCCTCCCCTGGCCCGGAGAGCCAGTCGCTTGGCGAGTCCTAGGCAGCTCTCTTACTTGGTGTGTTCCCGAGCCGCGTGGTGGCTCCCGTTTTGCGGAGTCCCTGTGCGTGGTACTTAACCATTCGAGTCGCTTTGCACGAGGGTGGGAGGGACAGGTCGCTGTGAGAAGCGTGTACCGGTTGTCTTGGCCCGGTGGGCCAGTCGGGCTAGGCGACTCCAATGGCAGCTCCGGGTTGGAATTTTTCGTGGACGACCCAAGGCCCGAATTTTCCGGTGCCCTTGTGCTACACTACTTAGCCGTGTCGGTCGCTCGACCAGAGGTTGACTTCCGTAAGTAGCGTATTGCTAGTATGTACGAGTGCGAGTGGCACAAGAATATGGCGAGTGGACACAATTTGTGCGATCCGAATGAATTTCATTATATATTTCGATGGAGTACAATGTGAGGTTCTAAGTATAGAACTTTCTGAGGAGGTTTACATTCCATGGCCTCCCGACCTCCAGTTGGCCGTCACCCCGTATGTCAATGAGGTAGTAGGCATCATTACCGAGGACTCGGCCTATGGTGAACGACCCCTCCCATGGGGGGGAGAGTTTGTGCATGCCCTTCTTGTCTTGGGCTAGTCGCAGGACCAGGTCGCCTTCCTGGAAGGTGTGAGTTCGCACTCGGAGGCTGCGGTAGCGGCGGAGTCCTTGCTGGTATATGGTGGTGCGGGAGCGAGCCAGGTCGCGTGCCTTGTCGAGTTGATCGATGCTGTCTTGGCGGGCAACCTCGTTGGCCGCCTCAACGTAGTTGGCGACTCGAGGTGAGTCATGCTCCAGGTCGGTTGGCATTACGGCCTCGGCGCCATACACCATGAAGAAGGGCGTGAACCCAGTTGAGCGGTTGACGGAGGTGCGAATCCCCCATATCACAGAGGGGAGCTCGTCGACCCAGCATCCTGGGGTGTGCTCGAGGGGCACCTGGAGTCGCGGTTGAGCCCATGGAGGACGCTCTGGTTGGCGCGTTCTGCTTGGCCATTTGACTCTGGGTGAGCGACTGATGCGAGGTCGAGTCGGATGCCATGTTCTTCACAGAATTCCACCATGGCCCCCTTGGCAAAGTTGGTGCCATTGTCTGTTCTAATGCTGTGCGGGTAGCCGTACCGATAGATGAGTTCGCGTACAAACTTGGTGGCCGTCTTGCCGTCGCACTTTTTTATTGGCTTGGCCTCGACCCATTTGGTGAACTTGTCGACTGTGACCAGGAGGTGAGTGAAGCAAGACAGGGCCTTCTTGAACGGTCCTACCATGTCCATGCCCCATACGGCGAATGGCCACGTGATGGGGATAGTCTTGAGTGCCGAGCCAGGGAGGCGCGTCTGGTTGGCGTACTTCTGGCACCCGACGCATCGTTGGACGATGTTGGTGGCGTCGGCGTGTGTGGTGAGCCAGTAGAAACCGTGCCGCATGGCCTTGGCGACTAGCGACTTGGCGCCGACGTGATGGCCGCAGTCGCCGGCGTGAATGTCCTGGAGGATCTTGCGGCCTTCTTCTGGCTGTACGCAGCGCTGGAACACGCCGGTCACGCTGCGCTTGTGGAGCTCACCGTTGATGATGACGAAGGATTTGCAGCGGCGCACGATCATTCGCGCCTCTGTCCCATTGCTCGGTAGGAGTTTGTGTTCCAGGAAGGCGACGTGTGGTGCTGTCCAGTCGCTAGGTTCCACAACCATGGCGACTAAGGCCGGTTCTGGTTGCAGTGGGATCCCGACGTCGATCTCTTTTGGTGGACTGACCGATGGTTTGTGGATGATGTCGAGGAAGACGCCTACTAGTGGCGCTTGTCGGGTCGATCCGATGCGGGAGAGGGCGTCTGCCTCCTCGTTTTTGCGCCTGTCGATCCATTTGACGGAGTAGCCGTCGAAGTGTCCCCCCAACTGGTCGACAGCTTGGCGGTACGCGATCATTGTTGGGGAGACGGCGTCGCACGTCCCGGCGACTTGGCCGGCAACTAGGTCGGAGTCGCCATAGCATCATAGGCGGTTGACGTTCATCTCCTTAGAGGCTCTCATGCCGTGGAGGAGGGCCTCATATTCTGCCATGTTGTTGGTGCAGGGCTTGAAGTTGAGGTGGAGCACGTAGTGAAGCTTGTCTCCTTTGGGGGAGGTCAGGATGACCCTAGCCCCTGCGCTGTCGGCGTTCTTGGAGCCGTCGAAATGGAGCGACCAGTAGTGGAGGTACGGGAGCTTCTCTGGCTGCTGTGCTTCTTCCCAGTCTGCAAGGAAATTAGCCAGGGCTTGTGACTTGATCGCTTTGCAGGGCTCGTATTTGATGTTGTGGACGCTGATTTCGACGGCCCACTTGGCGACTCGCCCGGTCGCCTCGCGATTGCGTATGATGTCATGCAGGGGCGCGGAGGAGACCACCGTGATTGGGTGCTCCTGGAAGTAGTGTGGGAGTCGCCGCTGTGCTCGGAATACCGTGTACACTAGTTTTTGGTATTGCAGGTAGCGCTGTCGTGAGTCCGTTAGGACTTCACTGATGTAGTAGACGGGGCGCTGTATGGGGCGCTCCTTGCCCTCTTCCGGTCGTTCGGCGACCATCACGGTGCTGACGACTCGAGTAGAGGCCACGACGTAAACGAGCATTGGCTCTTTGTCGAGTGGCGCGACGAGTAGTGGTGCCGTGAGTAGCACTTCTTTGAGCGCTTTGAGTGCGTCGTCGGCCTCCGCGTCCCATTGGAACGTGGGGTTCTTGCGCATCGGGCGATAGAGGGGCATTGCCTTCTCGCCTAGTCGGGGGATGAAGCGACTGAGGGCCGCGACTCGCCCTGCCAACTTCTGGACGTCGCGTAGGCACTCGGGTTTCCCGAGTCGCGTGATGGTGTTGATCTTGGTGGGGTTGGCTTCGATGCCTCGCTTGGAGACTACATAACCCAGGAGTTGTCCGGTGGGGACGCCGAAGGTGCATTTTCCGGGGTTCAGCTTGATGTTGTACCTCCGCAAGTTTGCGAAGGTTTCGGCTAGGTCGGCGAGCAGGTCGTCCTGGCGGGTGGCTTTTACCACCATGTCGTCGATGTAGACGTGAATGTTGCAGCCAATTTGGCTCGCTAGACACTCCTACATGCACATCTGGTATCTGGCGCCTGTGTTCTTGAGGCCGAACGTCCTGGCCGTGTAGCAGAATGCGCCAAATGGTGTAATGAAAGCCGTCTTCTCCTCGTCTTCGACCGCCATCTTGATCTGGTTATAACCAGAGTAAGCATCGAGAAAGCACAGCGACTCCGATCCTGCGGTCGAGTCGATGATCTGATCGATGCGCGGTAGGACGAACTCCTCCTTTGGGCAGGCATTGTTGAGGTTGGTGTAGTCGATGCACATTCTCCACGTGTTGTTCTTTTTTAGAACCAGGACTGGGTTTGCCAGCCACTTGGAGTACTTGATTGTCCAGATGAAGCCTACGGCTAGCAGGCGCTAAACTTCTTCGGCGATTGCTTGACAGCGTTCTTCATTAAAGGGCCGTAACGACTGCTTTACTGGTCGCACTTTGGGGTCGGGTTGAGTTTGTGCTCAGCGAGTTCCCTCGGGACACCTGGCATGTCAGATGGCTTCCATGCGAAGATGTCACGGTTCTCACGGAGGAACCCGATGAGCGTGCTTTCCTATGCGGGGCTCATGTGCGCCCCAATGGTGACCGTCTGGCTGGAGTCGCCTGGGACGAGCTCGACGGTGCGGGTGTGCGTGGTTTCCTTGAACGTGGAGTTCGCAGTGGTTGGTTTCTTCAGGATGGTGGGGTCGTCCTTGTTGATGTTGCCCGCGTATTTTGCGAGCTCCTCCGCGTGGTCGGTCTCCACGGCGATGACGGCGTCGGCGAGCTTGGCGCCTTTTTCCTCGCATTCCACAGCCATGACGGGGTCGCCGTGGATGGTGATGATGCCGCTTGGCCCGGGGAGCTTCATCATGTTGTAGGCATGGTGTGGGGTCGCCATGAACTTTGCGAATGCCTGGCAGCCCAGGACACAGTGGTAGGGGTTGTGGAAGTTCACCAGCTCGAACACAATTCTCTCCGTATGGTAGTTTGCTGGAGTGCCGAAGGTGACTGGCAACGTCACTTTCCCAATCGGGTACGCCTTCCGACCGGGGACGATGTCGTGGAAGGTCGTCAGTGTTGGCTCAATGGCTGCTTCTGGGAGCTGGAGCCTTTTGAACGTGTCGAGGTACAAGATGTTAATGGATCTCCCACCGTCAGCCAGTAGTCGGCCACCTTGGGCCTGACTACCAGGGCGACTCGCCCTGGGTATTCGATCCTTGGCACATGGTCCTGGTGACTCTAGGTGATGCTCTGCTCGGACCAGTTTAGGAAGCGAGGGATGTCGACCTGTGTCACCGCAGTGACGGCGACCGCGCGGCGAGCACCTTCTTCTCGCGCTTGGTGCCAAGTCCGGTGAAGGTGTGTAGCGAGCCTACGGTGGTGCCGAAGCCGCCGCCGTTCTCGTTGTCCCGAGGTGGGTTGTTGTTTGGGTCTTCCCTTGATCGTCTCGCCTTCTCAATCTCTTTGAGAGAGTGGCAATCGACGGTGGTGTGGGTGGCGGGTTTTCCCTCCCCGCTATGGTAGATGCAGGGCTGACTGAGCAGGGCGGCAGGGTCGAATTTTGGCCTCGTCGCGTTGTTGGCGCGGTAGTTCCCGTTGTCGCGGTAGCTTCCTCCGTCGCGGCGGTAGTTCTTGGGGTCGCGCTGGCCATAGCCGGTGTTGGCGACTAAGTCGACTCGCCCGTCCATGCGGCGCTTGCCAGTGATGCGGGTGTTGCTATAGCGCATATCGCGTAGGCGCCCGCTGTCGTGGATGCTAGTGTGGCATCTTCCTCCGGACTCATCGTCGGAGTCTTGTTTGGGGTCCTCCTCCGCATAGCGCTTGGCAATCTCGAGAAGGTCGGGGATGTTGTCGAGCGTCTGGTAGACCCTCTTGATCTTGGCGACCAGGGGTTCGTACCGGCACATGTTCTCAAAACAGTGTATCACCGTGTCTGGGTGTATGCCGGAGGCGTTTATCCACAGCTCTTGCCATCTCTGGATCCAGCAGTGAGTCGACTCGCATTGTCCCTGGATGCATCCCTTCAGGTCTTCTATGGTGGTGGCACAGGTGTAGGAGCCCTCGAAGTGCCTGACGAAGGCGTCCCGCATTTCTTCCCAGGAATCGATGTTGTCGGCGGGGAGCGTGTTGATCCGCTGCCGGGTGATACATCCATTTTGCATCACTATTCTATGTCTTAATTCACTATTATTCATTGATATATTTCATATTGATAGGTGATACTTATGTTATTTCATCTGTTTTTGCATGGTTGATGACTTTTGGAGCATGGACCGCTGGAGTCAGGATTCTGATGGAAAAGGTGCTGTTTGGAGGCAAAATTCACGAAGATCAAAAAATCCGGGAAAATATACGGAAAATCATATTTTACCAGAAGACTAAGGATGCCAGAAGATGGAGTGGAGATGGGCCACCGGGGGCCCACACCACCCCATGGCGCGGGCAGCCCTAGGCCGCGCCTGGAGGTGGTGTGGCCGCCCTGGCCCACTCTAGCCTCTCCCCTCTGGCGTATATCACCCTCCCGAAACCCTAAGACTCGGGGAGCGACCACAAAAAGATTCTGCCGCCTCTGCGGGGCGGAAAACACCGAGAGAGAAAGATCTCTCCGGCAGACAGTTTCTGCCGAGGGAATTCCTTCCCGGAGAGGGGAGATCGTCGCCATCAACACCACCATCAAGCTAGACTTCATCGGGATCATCATCATCACCACCACCATCATCACCATCAGCACCCTCATCACCATCATATTGCTGTAACAATTGCGTTGAACCTTCCATAGTTCATAGGGGAAACTTTCCCGGTGTTGATTACTCTTTGTAGTTGATGCTATTGAGTGAACCATTGAATTATTGTTTATGTTCAGATTGTTATACATCATTATTTCATCTCTAATCATGATCCATATGATGTCTTGTGAGTAGTTCGTTTTTTTCTTGAGGACATGGGAGAAGTCTTGTTGTTAGTAGTGGAGTTGCGTTGAGAAAGATTCAATAGATTGTTATTTAAGTTGTGGTGTACTTCTTCTAGTGGTGTCATGTGAACGTCGACTACATGACACTTCACCTATATGGGCCTAGGGGAATGCATTATGTATTTGGCTACTAATCGTAGGGGTTGCCGGAGTGACAGAAACCTGAACCCCCGTTAGGAAACCATTGCACAAGGGACGTAAGGGTCTTAGAGTTTAAAGCTGTGGTTAGGTTTCTACCTTAATTACTTTCTTTTACTTACGGGTGTTTGCAAGGGGTATAATCACAAGTATGTATTAGTCTTGGATGGGGCTGTACATTAGCACAGGTTCACACACACAACACTTAGCAAGCTAAAGAAGATTAATGAACTATATGAAGCGAAAGCACTTGATAGTCTTCCCATGTGTCGTCAAAAACGTTTGGTCATCTTAAGTAATACAACTGGCTTGTCCTTTGCTTCATAAAGGATTGGGCCACTTGCTGCATTTATTCCTATAGTCTTTTATTTACTCGTACTTTGTTTACTTGCTTTATCGAAAACCCCTAAAAATCCGTTTGCTAAGTATTTGGAGAGAATTCCTGATCCATACCACTAGCCAGCACCTTCTGCTCCTCGTTGGGTTCGACACTCTTACTTATCAAAAATACTGCGATACACCCCCTATACTTGTGGGTCATCAAGACTATTTTCTGGCGCCGTTGTCGGCGAGTGAAGCGCTATTGGAGAGTGGAACTGGTAAAGGAAACTTCTACTGTGAGTATTGTTTAGTTCTGTTAGTTGCTTTATTTTCGTTATGGATAATTTGCTGAGTTTCTTATTTGGTAATGCTACTACCACTTCTAAGTTAGTAGATAAACCACCACCTGCTGAGAATGATGTTTTCAAAATACCTACAATGTTGGGGATGGAACTGTCCATCCCGGTGATCATTTACTCTTTATACACGAATTATGCGGGTTGTTCAAGTGTGCAGGTATTACTACAGATCAAGTTAAGAAGAAGTTATTCTCATTGTCGCTGAAAGGAAGAGCTGAGGAATGGTATAAGCTGCTGAAGAATGGTCAAGCTCTGGAATGGGAGGAAATAGCGCCTCTCTTTTATTCAAAGTTTTATCCTCCTAGTGAGATTCACAAAGATCGGAATCAACTATTCAACTTTTGGCCTCTTGATGGAGAGAGTACAGCTCAAGCTTGGGGGAGATTGAAGTTACTAATGCACAAATGTCCCATTCATGAGATCCCCAACAATATTATTATCAATAACTTTTATGCAAGGCTCCCTCTACATGATAAAGATTTATTGGATGCTTCTTGTGCTGGATCATTCACTCGCATGGAAGAAGAAGCTAAATGGGATCTTCTGGACCGTATTCAAGACAATGCTGAAGCTTGGGAGAATGACAAAGGTAGAAAGTCAGGTATAAATTATGATTATGAATGCATTGAATGTTTTATGGGAACTGATGGCTTTCAAAATATTAAAAATGCTTATGGTCTAGACTCTCAAGCTATTGCTTCTTATTTTAAGGCTTTTGCTTCCTATATTGAAGTGCCTAAAAAAAGTGGAATAAATATCATGAACCTTATAAAGATATTGCTAAGAGTGTTCCTGCAAGAAATACTGAAGTTTATACTGCTAATCATGTTTTACCTAAACCTTATATTGAGAAAATTCCTTTCCCAGTTAAGATGAAGGAACATTCTATGATAGCTAGTATGGTTAATGAAAGTATGAATAAATCTGTTGAACCTGATAAACAAATGGTTGATGAACCTATAATAGCAAATGTGAAGGACTTTGTCACCAAGTATGAAAAATAGGGACACCCTATCCTTTGTAAGGATACCTCTAATATTGTTTCACAAAGTAGTGTTATGAGAGCTAGTATTCCTGTGTTTTCTGTTAGAATAAGTGATCATTCCTATGATGGTCCTTGTTATAGCTATATTGTTAAGTTTATGCATGATACTGAATGCTACTATGAGAGAGGGAAAAGTGTTCTTATGTATCTCAATAATATCAAGTTTCCTCGTTTTGTGCTGAAAGTTTTTATGTTGCACTTCTTTTGCCATCTTATGCAAGTTGCCTCTGGTTTAAATAACTTGTTTGTTTACAAAATCCCCTTGCATAGGAAGTGGGTTAGACTTAAGTGTGTGTGTGTTTTTGCTTCTCTATGCTCTCTTTCACTTCAATTCATATCCCTATGAGAGCTTCTTCAAAATTATCATGCCCATCTTAATGGCTATAAAGAAAGAGCTTTATGGGAGATAACCCAATTTGTTTTTGCTTTTAGTTTGTTTTTGTTTCTTTGAGTATTGGAAGTTATTACTTCGGTAATAACCACTCCTTATCCGTTTTGTTTGGTTTTTGTGTCAAGATCAACCTCTAATGAGAGAGAAGTAAGATTTGGGGAAGTTGCTGTCCCGAAACAGATTTTTGTGCTTCACCATAAAAATTCGTGAGAGATCTCTGTATGTTGGATTGATCTGTAACTCTTTGTGCTTCTGCCCCAGGTTGTTATTTAACTTTCGTTAGTTTTGCATGTTTTGATTTGAGCAACAGAAGATTTTCGAAAAAATTGATCTTTACCTGCTGGTCTGTTTTGATAGATTTTGCCACTCTTGCATTTGCTTCTTTATTCGATTTCCTTTTTGAATTCTTTTTGGGTTTTCGGAAGGAGTTGCTACAGTAGCTTATGTTTTGATGGTTTTCAGTTGAAGTTGGACTCAAAAGGTTTTATCACATCACTTATACTAATGTTGCTAATGAGAACTTTGTGAAGTTTTGTGTGAAAGAAATTTCCAGGAAGTGGAGATAATGGTGTAATAAGGAAAAGAAGGGTTTTATGAAAAAAGTAATAAGTGTATGAAGATGAAGATATTGATGATTCAAGTGGTGACTCCGGAAGGATCCACTAAATACCAAATTCAGAGACCTGCAGAGTCTTTTCCAACTAGGTAACAGTTCTGGTAAGAAAAGTTCCACGAAAATACAATCCAACTATATTTTTGCAGTTTTCAGTCAATAAGCAAAGCTATGAAGCAAAAAAGGGACGGAAACGGAGCCAGGGTGGCTCACACCACCCTGTGGCGCGGGTACACCCCTGGCCGCGCCACCAGGTGGTGAGTCCGCCCCGGACTCCGCCTCCGACTCGTTTTCTCCCAGTACCTTCCTTTTGATATGAAACTTCGTAATATATAACCCCCTGGATCCCCCGAGGTCCGTATATCGTGTTTTCGTCGTGTTTTTGTTTCGATCTGTTTCTGCCAGGACATACTCTTTGAAGGTTTAGAAGCACAATGGTGTCCGCCAAGGATAAAGGGAAGGAGCCTATGGAGGAAGACCTCCAAGACCCCGGGAAGAAGAAGGAGATCAAAAGTGAAGATGAAGAAGAGGCAAAGCACACAGACACTACCATTGCAAGCATTGGAGTGGTGGCGAACCCTTCCAGGATCAGAAGGACTGCACGGATGCAGACTGAGGGGAAAGCTCCTTGTCACTGTTTGGCTCCACGGTCACCTTCTCCAAGCACCAAGAGTCCCTTCCATACCTTTATCCATAACCATGTAGGAAAAGAAGACTCCAAGAGGGAAGAGCGGAAAAATAATCACAAGAGCTGGGATCCACAATCCGACATGATCATGCACCGCATCGAGCACAACTCGGAGTTGATTCGTACACTCACCTTTGAGATTGAGGACTTGGGGAAATTGGTCAAGAAGCTCATCGAGAGGATACCACCACCACCGAAGGAGTAATTCGTCATCAGGTTTGGCATCCCCTTGGTTTGTTCCAAGCTTGGGGGAGTGCCGCGGTATCACATCACTATCTTCTATCTTTTTACCTTTTTAGCAGAGTCATATCATGGATAGAGGAGTTATTATGTAGTATGGTTTGCATTATGGAAGTGTCCCCTCTCTCGTTAGATATGTATCCCTTGGTGTGAGTTGCCGTTATGGAATATTAATGAGAAGTTCTATCATTCACTCTTTTTCATAGATTATATTAGTTTTCAATTCGTGGTTATATGATTGATCTTGTTGTTAGTATTGGTATCACTCTGGGATCATTGAGTTAATTTAGTTCGTTTTGGCAAACCTGGCTCGGTCAGTAGCAACACTATTTTTGAGAGGTGAATGAAAAGATAGAAGTACTCTATAGAAAAATTATTTCATCATCTTTCTTTCTTTATTTGCTCATAAGTCTAGTATTCTCTAGTTAAGATCTTTTGTGCTTCCAAGGAAGATTGCATGTTTGTCTTTATCCCTTGTATGTTTGGTTGTTTCCTTCAACTCTTATACTTGCTACCCAGCCTTGCTAGCCAAAAACCTGTACTGAGAGGGAATTCTTCTCGTGCATCCACCTCCGTTAAACCAAAACCTTTGCCATTTGTGTCCACCATACCTACCTATTAACATTATTGCTATTCCAAGTAAATTCTTGTTTTATCTACCTCCCAAATTAAACTTATTATGTGAAAATTAGTGATTAAAGCTCTCACGAACTTGATGGCACCTTTACTTTCTTGCATTTAATAAACTTGAACCATTCGGTCCTTCTTTGTTATGTATATGCTTGCGCTTTATGAGTTGAAGTTAGCAGAACCATGTATCATGGGGACCGCTTTCAACACTTCATTGGTACTTGTACCTAGTTGATATCATGTTCTTTTGCTTATGGATCCCGGTAGTGTGAAATAGAAGTGGAACTTGTAAGATCATGGAGTTTATATGTGTGTTAGAGAAACGCCTGGGCCGCTAGCCTAAGCCATGCCTAATCATGGTGGAAACTTGCAGCCTAACTATAGTGAGCATTCTATGAAGCATCCTCAATAAAAACCTATGCAAATAGAAAATAAAAAGATCGCTGAGATGCTCACTGTCTGCTTGCCTTGTCATTTTGATTATGGGATAGCTCATGTGTCATGTGCAAGGGGTGCCCCGTTGGCGGTTCTCAATGATACACATGTATTTACAATGACAAGAGCTTGCTCGTGACTGAAGTTGAGTAGCATGAGGATCGGTGCTCATAAGTAAGGGGCATGAGATTTCAACTTACAACTTGTCAAGCATATCCTCATATTTGATCACTTTAACCTTAATCACCTAAAGGTGCCTATGATAGGGGCAATGAGAGATGAAAGCTAGTAAGTATCATAATTTTTGGGAGCTCTTTATGAGACTTGCAATCCCTGCTTCCCTCTTTGAAGGGACTTTCTTTTACTTTGTAGTTGAGTCAATAAACCTATTTCCCTTCAACCTCAGCAAGTATTTTGAGTTGTTGTGTTTCATTCATTCGTATGAAGATCTATTCAATCATGTTTCTTATGTTCCTTGTTTTGCACTTTGCTCTTATCTTAGTGTCTACTACTTTGAAAGCTATCATTGAAAATTAGTTATTTGTGAACTCCACCAAATTGTCAACTATTCTTCGACCAAGAGCTAAGTTTGCCATTACCAATTATGATTTACTTTATGTATCTTTATTGTGTTTCCTTTACTTATTGCAAGTTAAAGTTTATAATAGTGAGTTGTCTTCTATTATGACTTATGTATTGATGAATGTGATGCTTCTTGTCCATATTCTTTTATCGACTCTTCACTCCATAAACCTGAGGTCATGTTTATTGAGTTCAGTTTCACTTGGGGACAAGCGAAGTCTAAGCTTGGGGGGAGTTGATACGTCCATTTTGCATCATTATTCTATATCATAATTTACTGTTATTCATTGATATATTTCATATTAAGAGATGATACTTATGTTATTTCATCTGCTTTTGCATGGTTGATGACTTTTGGAGCATGGACCGCTGCAGTCAGGATTCTGATGGAAAATGTGTTGTTTGGAGGCAAAATTCGCGAAGATCAGAAAATCCGGGAAAATACATGGAAAATCCTATTTTTCTAGAAGACGAAGAAATCCAGAAGGGGAAGTAGAGATGGGCCACAGGGGGCCCACACCACCTGGTCCACTCTAGGCCGCGCCACCAGGTGGTGTGGCCGCCCTGGTCCACTCCAGCCTCTCCCTCTGGCGTATATTATCCTCCCGAAACCCTAAGGCTCAGGGAGCAACCACAGAAAGATTCTGCCGCCTCTGCGTGGCGAAAAACACCAAGAGAGATGATCTTTCTGGTAGACAGAATTCTGCCGGGGGAATTCCTTCCCAGAGAGGGGAGATCGTCGCCATCAACACCACCATCAAGCTGGACTTCATCGGGATCATCATCATCACCACCACCACCATCATCATCACCAGCACCATCATCACCACTTCATACCGCTGTAACAATTGGGTTGAATCTTGCATAGTTCTTAGGGGAAACTTTCCCAGTGTTGATTACTCCTTGTAGTTGATGCTATTGAGTGAACAATTGAATTATCATTTATGTTCAGATTGTTACACATCATTATTTCATCTCTGATCATGATCCATATGATGTCTTGTGAGTAATTCATTTTGTTCTTGAGGACATGGGAGAAGTCATGTTGTTAGTAGTGGAACTGTGTTGAGAAAGATTCAATAGTTTGATATTTAAGTTGTGGTGTACTTCTTCTAGTGGTGTTATGTGAACGTCGACTACATGACATTTCACCTATATGGGCCTAGGGAATGCATTGTGTATTTGGCTACTAATCGTAGGGGTTGCCGGAGTGACAGAAACCTAAACCCCGTTAGGAAACCTTTGCATAAGGGACGTCAGGGTCTTAGAGTTTAAAGCTGTGGTTAGGTTTCTACCTTAATTACTTTCTTGTACTTGCGGATGCTTGCAAGGGGTATAATCACAAGTATGTATTAGTCCTAGGAAGGTCGGTACATTAGCACAGGTTCACCCACACAACACTTAGCAAACTAAAGAAGATTAATCAACTATATGAAGCGAAAGCACTTGATGATATTCCCATGTGTCCTCGAGAACGTTTGGTCATCTTAAGTAATACAACCGGCTTGTCCTTTGCTAAAGAAAGGATTGGGACACTTGCTGCATTTATTCTTATTGTCTTTTATTTACTCGTACTTTATTTACCTGCATTATCAAAAACCCCTAAAAATCCATTTGCTAAGTATTTACAGAGAATTCCTGCTCCTAGCCACTCGCCAGCACCTTCTGCTCCTCGTTGGGTTCGACACTCTTACTTATCGAAAATACTACGATACACCCCCTATACTTGTGGGTCAACAGCCGGCTGGGCCTTGCCCCCTCGCGTGGGGCCCACTAGGGACCCTAGGGGCTGGCGGCCACCCCCTCTCCCTCTCTCCCTTTGTTTAGTCCCACATGGCTAAGCTAGTTGGCTTGGGGGGGTGGGATTTCCCATATATAGTGGGGTATTTTGACCAAATAAATACACACAATATTCAATAAAGGTTTCCTAACTTTTGGGGAGACCTCCAATTAATATTTCTCTCTCTCTCTCTCTCTCTCTCTCCCGTGACCATGGTCCCAAGTCCGAACGATGCGAACAAGAGACATCTTCACCCCGGAGCGCCTTCGTGCTGCGGGATTTAGATCCAGGAGTTCTACTTCCGCAACTGCTGATGGATCGGGGAAGCGGGAGTCATCGCCAGGCACCAGATGCATGTAACGCCCTGCGAGGTGCAACATTTGAGGTACTAGAAGTCGTTGAAGCCACAGGAGCACAATGACTTCATCACGACCTTGGGGTCAGCTTCGGCTCGTCTACATCAACCACGCTCTCATGAGCGTTGACAAAGCTTTTCGGTCTTCAAGGGTAACTTCGTGAAAAGCCCCTCCCGTTACTTCATTACTAATAGATAGGTCCTGGCAACAAAGTGGTTCAGGGGCGTAGGGTAAAAATTTATTGTTTTCATGCGCGAACCCCTACAACAACGATGTGTGTGTGTTGCTAGTTAAGTAAGCATGTAACCCTGAAAATATTATGCTGAAAATTGAGATAGGAAACCGAAGTTTCTCCTCCTCCTCTCTCTAAACTCCTTTCTTATTTCTCAAGCTAGGCATTCGATCCCCAATTTGGCAATCATACTAGGGGTGATACACTTGGTATCAGATTCAATCGATCCAGAGACTATGGGAAGGGGTGCACTTCCCAATTCACTGTGCCATGATTGCTGTAAAATTCCATCAAACTTTCGAGCGGAATGGTTGGCACCAGCCGGTGAGGAAGCATCACGGCACCCTCCAAGACTTTCCCGCAGACACTGTTGGTATTGTAGGCGATGGGAGAGGCGGCAACGACAGCGGCGGAGTCCCTCGCTGAATGCTGACAGGCCTTCAATCTGTTGCACGGGAACGTTGTTGTCATGGATTCCACACAACAGGGCCTTGTCGTGCAGATCGGGTTGATCACGACGGCATTGGAAGCAGGAGTGAAGGCGCAGTCCAATGTGGCTCTATAGCTTGCATCTCTACACACCAAGCTCTCCATGATAGTCGAGCGGCTCGATCGCTATCATGCATTGTATCCTTCCCTAGAGGAAGACGATCTAGATCTAGAGTATGCCATGATCGGCGACAAGGGCACTCTACATCCGACACGAGTGATGTGGTCAGGGAACACTCATGGTGCCTCAGCGTCTACACAGGTCCAGGGTGAATACTCGGTGGCGGGGTTGGCGCTAGCGGCGGTGTGTATGGAGGCGCTAGTGGCGGAATAACGAACATCACGAGTGATGTAACGCCCCCGAATCGGGTCTATGCATATCTTAGCATTTCCGCCAAAATCCGCCTAGAAGCGATTCAAAGAGATGCCCACCAGACACTTTTCATGTGGGTGGATTTGATTACAAGTAGTTACATCACAATAGTTTACAACAGAACCCACAAGAAACATAAATATGCATCAACGAGTCGATGAGTCAAGAATACAAATAATGGAGAAAGCCAAATCGTATTAGAGTACAGACAAGAACCAAACGGGACTAAGATTCCTGAAGAATAACCAAGCGGTGTCCATAAACCCTGCCCATGCCAAGCCGGAAGGGTAACCTTGCTAACATCATCGAACACATACCTTTCAAAGCCAAATGGGTGCCGACAGAGGGGAAAAGAAAACGAAATAGAGCGGTCAGTATTGAGGCTAGTACATGGCAAGTCTTAGAATTCGGCGGCTCTCGCCTACATGGGTATGGTAGGCTTAGTGGCAACAAAGCATACAATATCTAACTTATAGAGACACACTACAACTTTGGATATTAGAGCGAGATGAGAGAGCGCTATACAATAACTTTAATATAACACCAAACATAACCCATCCGAAGATTTCCCCATCGAAGGCCAATCGAGAAAGTCCTCTTGCAAGACACACCCATTGCAATTTTAATTATCCAACTGTTTAGTTTGTAAGGCTAATTACTAGTCATATTATGAAAGAGGCAAGATATTAGTGGCGTCGTGTATGATCATGACACTATACCCCTGAGGCGTCCATAACCATGGACACATGGCTTCTCGAAAACAAAGTGGTTCAGGGGCGTAGGGTAAAAATTTATTGTTTTCATGCGCGAACCCCTACAACAACGATGTGTGTGTGTTGCTAGTTAAGTAAGCATGTAACCCTGAAAATATTATGCTGAAAATTGAGATAGGAAACCGAAGTTTCTCCTCCTCCTCTCTCTAAACTCCTTTCTTATTTCTCAAGCTAGGCATCCGATCCCCAATTTGGCAATCATACTAGGGGTGATACACTTGGTATCAGATTCAATCGATCCAGAGACTATGGGAAGGGGTGCACTTCCCAATTCACTGTGCCATGATTGCTGTAAAATTCCATCAAACTTTCGAGCGGAATGGTTGGCACCAGCCGGTGAGGAAGCATCACGGCACCCTCCAAGCCTTTCCTGCAGACACTGTTGGTATTGTAGGCGATGGGAGAGGCCGCAACGACAGCGGCGGAGTCCCTCGCTGAATGCTGACAGGCCTTCAATCTGTTGCACGGGCACATTGTTGTAATGGATTCCACACAACAGGGCCTTGTCGTGCAGATCGGGTTGATCACGACGGCATTGGAAGCAGGAGTGAAGGCGCAGTCCAATGTGGCTCTATAGCTTGCAACTCTACACACCAAGCTCTCCATGATAGTCGAGCGGCTCGATCGCTATCATGCATTGTATCCTTCCCTAGAGGAAGACGATCTAGATCTAGAGTATGCCATGATCGGCGACAAGGGCACTCTACATCCGACACGAGTGATGTGGTCAGGGAACACTCATGGTGCCTCAGCGTCTACACAGGTCCAGGGTGAATACTCGGTGGCGGGGTTGGCGCTAGCGGAGGTGTGTATGGAGGCGCTAGTGGCGGAATAACGAACATCACGAGTGATGTAACGCCCCCGAATTGGGTCTATGCATATCTTAGCATTTCCGCCAAAATCTGCCTAGAAGCGATTCAAAGATGCCCACCAGACACTTTTCATGTGGGTGGATTTGATTACAAGTAGTTACATCACAATAGTTTACAACAAAACCCACAAGAAACATAAATATGCATCAACGAGTCGATGAGTCAAGGATACAAATAATACAAATCTTGGAGAAAGCCAAATCGTATTAGAGTACAGACAAGAACCAAACGGGACTAAGATTCCTGAAGAATAACCAAGCGGTGTCCATAAACCCTGCCCATGCCAAGCCGGAAGGGTAACCTTGCTAACATCATCGAACACATACCTTTCAAAGCCAAAGGGGTGCCGACAGAGGGCAAAAGAAAACGAAATAGAGCGGTCAGTATTGAGGCTAGTACATGGCAAGTCTTAGAATTCGGCGGCTCTCGCCTACATGGGTATGGTAGGCTTAGTGGCAACAAAGCATACAATATCTAACTTATAGAGACACACTACAACTTTGGATATTAGAGCGAGATGAGAGAGCGCTATACAATAACTTTAATATAACACCAAACATAACCCATCCGAAGATTTCCCCATCGAAGGCCAATCGAGAAAGTCCTCTTGCAAGACACACCCATTGCAATTTTAATTATCCAACTGTTTAGTTTGTAAGGCTAATTACTAGTCATATTATGAAAGAGGCAAGATATTAGTGGCGTCGTGTATGATCATGACAATATACCCCTGAGGCGTCCATAACCATGGACACATGGCTTCTCGAAAACAAAGTGGTTCAGGGGCGTAGGGTAAAAATTTATTGTTTTCATGCGCGAACCCCTACAACAACGATGTGTGTGTTGCTAGTTAAGTAAGCATGTAACCCTGAAAATATTATGCTGAAAATTGAGATAGGAAACCGAAGTTTCTCCTCCTCCTCTCTCTAAACTCCTTTCTTATTTCTCAAGCTAGGCATCCGATCCCCAATTTGGCAATCATACTAGGGGTGATACACTTGGTATCAGATTCAATCGATCCAGAGACTATGGGAAGGGGTGCACTTCCCAATTCACTGTGCCATGATTGCTGTAAAATTCCATCAAACTTTCAAGCGGAATGGTTGGCACCAGCCGGTGAGGAAGCATCACGGCACCCTCCAAGCCTTTCCCGCAGACACTGTTGGTATTGTAGGCGATGGGAGAGGCGGCAATAACAGCGGCGGAGTCCCTCGCTGAATGCTGACAGGCCTTCAATCTGTTGCACGGGCACGTTGTTGTCATGGATTCCACACAACAGGGCCTTGTCATGCAGATCGGGTTGATCACGACGACATTGGAAGCAGGAGTGAAGGCGCAGTCCAATGTGGCTCTATAGCTTGCAACTCTACACACCAAGCTCTACATGATAGTCGAGCGGCTCGATCGCTATCATGCATTGTATCCTTCCCTAGAGGAAGACGATCTAGATCTAGAGTATGCCATGATCGGCGACAAGGGCACTCTACATCCGACACGAGTGATGTGGTCAGGGAACACTCATGGTGCCTCAGCGTCTACACACAGGTCCAGGGTGAATACTCGGTGGCGGGGTTGGCGCTAGCGGCGGTGTGTATGGAGGCGCTAGTGGCGGAATAACGAACATCACGAGTGATGTAACGCCCCCGAATCTGGTCTATGCATATCTTAGCATTTCTGCCAAAATCCGCCTAGAAGCGATTCAAAGATGCCCACCAGACACTTTTCATGTGGGTGGATTTGATTACAAGTAGTTACATCACAATAGTTTACAACAAAACCCACAAGAAACATAAATATGCATCAACGAGTCGATGAGTCAAGGATACAAATAATACAAATCTTGGAGAAAGCCAAATCGTATTAGAGTACAGACAAGAACCAAACGGGACTAAGATTCCTGAAGAATAACCAAGCGGTGTCCATAAACCCTGCCCATGCCAAGCCGGAAGGGTAACCTTGCTAACATCATCGAACACATACCTTTCAAAGCCAAAGGGGTGCCGACAGAGGGCAAAAGAAAACGAAATAGAGCGGTCAGTATTGAGGCTAGTACATGGCAAGTCTTAGAATTCGGCGGCTCTCGCCTACATGGGTATGGTAGGCTTAGTGGCAACAAAGCATACAATATTTAACTTATAGAGACACACTACAACTTTGGATATTAGAGCGAGATGAGAGAGCGCTATACAATAACTTTAATATAACACCAAACATAACCCATCCGAAGATTTCCCCATCGAAGGCCAATCGAGAAAGTCCTCTTGCAAGACACATCCATTGCAATTTTAATTATCCAACTGTTTAGTTTGTAAGGCTAATTACTAGTCATATTATGAAAGAGGCAAGATATTAGTGGCGTCGTGTATGATCATGACACTATACCCCTGAGGCGTCCATAACCATGGACACATGGCTTCTCGAAAACAAAGTGGTTCAGGGGCGTAGGGTAAAAATTTATTGTTTTCATGCGCGAACCCCTACAACAACGATGTGTGTGTGTTGCTAGTTAAGTAAGCATGTAACCCTTAAATATTATGCTGAAAATTGAGATAGGAAACCGAAGTTTCTCCTCCTCCTCTCTCTAAACTCCTTTCTTATTTCTCAAGCTAGGCATCCGATCCCTAATTTGGCAATCATACTAGGGGTGATACACTTGGTATGAGATTCAATCGATCCAGAGACTATGGGAAGGGGTGCACTTCCCAATTCACCGTGCCATGATTGCTGTAAAATTCCATCAAACTTTCGAGCGGAATGGTTGGCACCAGCCGGTGAGGAAGCATCATGGCACCCTCCAAGCCTTTCCCGCAGACACTGTTGGTATTGTAGGCGATGGGAGAGGCGGAAATGACAGCGGCGGAGTCCCTCGCTGAATGCTGGCAGGCCTTCAATCTGTTGCACGGGCACGTTGTTGTCATGGATTCCACACAATAGGGCTTTGTCGTGCAGATCGGGTTGATCACAACGGCATTGGAAGCAGGAGTGAAGGCGCAGTCCAATGTGGCTCTATAGCTTGCAACTCTACACACCAAGCTCTCCATGATAGTCGAGCGGCTCGATCGCTATCATGCATTGTATCCTTCCCTAGAGGAATACGATCTAGATCTAGAGTATGCCATGATCGGCGACAAGGGCACTCTACATCCGACACGAGTGATGTGGTCAGGGAACACTCCTGGTGCCTCAGCGTCTACACAGGTCCAGGGTGAATACTCGGTGGCGGGGTTGGCTCTAGCGGTGGTGTGTATGGAGGTGCTGGTGGTGTAATAACGAACATCACGAGTGATGTAACGCCCCCGAATCGGGTCTATGCATATCTTAGCATTTCCGCCAAAATCCGCCTAGAAGCGATTCAAAGATGCCCACCAGACACTTTTCATGTGGGTGGATTTGATTACAAGTAGTTACATCACAATATTTTACAACAAAACCCACAAGAAACATAAATATGCATCAACGAGTCGATGAGTCAAGAATACAAATAATACAAATCTTGGAGAAAGCCAAATCGTATCAGAGTATAGACAAGAACCAAACGGGACTAAGATTCCTGAAGAATAACCAAGCGGTGTCCATAAACCCTGCCCATGCCAAGCCGAAAGGGTAACCTTGCTAACATCATCAAACACATACCTTTCAAAGCCAAAGGGGTGCCGACAGAGGGAAAAAAGAAAAAGAAATAGAGCGGTCAGTACTGAGGCTAGTACACGGCAAGTCTTAGAATTCGGCGGCTCTCGCCTACATGGGTATGGTAGGCTCAGTGGCAACAAAGCATACAATATCTAACTTATAGAGACACACTACAACTTTGGATATTAGAGCAAGATGAGAGAGCGCTATACAATAACTTTAATATAACACCAAACATAACCCATCCGAAGATTTCCCCATCGAAGGCCAATCGAGAAAGTCCTCTTGCAAGACACACCCATTGCAATTTTAATTATCCAATTGTTTAGTTTGTAAGGCTAATTACTAGTCATATTATGAAATAGGCAAGATATTAGTGGCATTGTGTATGATCATGACACTATACTCCTGAGGCGTCCATAACCATGGACATATGGCTTCTCGAAAAGATTTACCCTACAGGGGTGTGTACCCAAACACATGCTCAAGCCTTCAGGCAACATACTAAGCGTGCCTTCCGAATCTCACAACAAGAACTGTCCCATAACTACACGCGCATCTAGAGGTATCACCTACTGTATTGACCCAACCAGGAGGTACGATGATTCTCAAGGGAGGTATATTGTTTGCGTCGAGAAGGATCGGACCTCCACTATGGAATTTGACATCTCCATCATACCGCGTTTATATATGCAATGCAGCAGCTATCCACCAAAGTATCATATCATCACCATGTCTGAGGACATATTATGCGTATACACTAAATGGAAACCAATTTGTGACCCTCCAGTAGTTGAGGGGTGTTCCTAGAGGCCTCACGTTTTCTTAGTGCGATCAACTCGGAACTGGTATCGTAGAACGAACGATTCCAAAATCGAATCAAGTAGTCCCCAAAGGTGGTTGCTATCGGGGCCTTTATCATTAGGTGATGCCATAACCAACAATATTAGGTTAACTATCTTATCACCAACAATATCCAAGTATCATGTTCCACATGTATGAGAGCGATACTAAGCATGCCTATGACTCGCAAGTACAAAGCTAGCTAATCAAACAAGGCAATAGGATAAAACTAAGGCAATATAGTGGAGCAGGTAAATAAAGGAACGGTACTAAAGCATCGACAATAAAGTATAACTATAGATCAAAGGAAGGAAGTAAAAAGTATAAATGCAAAATAGGTAGAAGGGGGAGAATGCTTGCCTGAGAAGATCAACCGAAGGCTTGTCGTACCTCGCATCAACTCAATGTCCCTCGCATCAACTCAATGTCCTATTCGATGAAGAAGGAAAATACTAGAAAGAACAACTGATGCAATATTTATTACTACAATAGAAGATCCAGCATGTTCATGATATGATGCATGACATGGCAAGATGCGATGCAATTAAGCAATATTTAAGCGGAAAATCGAGGTTCCGATAATGAATTAGACGGTTTGAGTTGTTTAGATACCCCAAATGTTGACTTAACAAGACAAAACATGTCATCAATGAGCTACACAAATTTAAATGGAGTCGAGATAAGGCAAAAAATCCCGCATGTACACTCCATATGTGATTATTAGGTGAATTGACAAAATACCCCCAAATGACAAAATATGTATGCAAGCATGAACAATTTAATATGCAACAAGTTGTATGGCAATTTGTAAAATAGAGAATCAGAAAGGGGTCACATGTTTAGGTTTGGAGGTCTTGGCTTCACAGGGTTCGGTCTTCAAATTCCATGATCAGGATCTTGTAGTTCTGTGAAGTAAAGCTCCAAATCATAAGATCCATGTAGGAGAACTTAGTGTTGTGAGACGAAGATCTTGACATTGGATGGTCCTTGTCAGAGTTTCTTCAGGTTTAACTTCATTGCCATCGATTTCCGGCTTCGATTATTAGTGACTATCTTGGATTGGCGCCAACGGTTCATCGAATTCATATGGGTCATTGTCGATCTTGCGATGGTTGGCCTCTAGCGGTAACTCTCGGTCACTGACGATCTTGTTGAGATATACAGAGCTATCTGTCATAGATTTGGTAGCACCAAAATGCTCGAAGAGAAAAACCACATTGAAAAAGCCATAGCCCATGTAGAGTTGCAGCAGGACATATGCGATGTCGAGAGATCAAACAAAACGGGAGGCGAGGGGATGTGCTAGGCCAAGCCTAGCATGGGTGGAGGCCTGCGAGGCGGGTGTCAATGATGAGCGGAAGGAGGAAAAAGTGCCTAGGTGGTGGCACACGAGCGGCACCTGACGCTATTCAGCACAAGCTCGACGCGCACAGGCGGGAGCAGAGGTACGACATCGGCCAGAGGCAGCGACCTGGTGTCGAATACGGGTCATAGGTCATCGCGGTCAGGTATGAGGTAGAAGGAGGCCGCAAGGCTTCTGGAGGAAGTGGAGGGCGGCGCTTGCGAGTCGAGGATGGGGAAGGCGCGACGAGGGGCGACGAGGACGCGTGGCCGGGCGTGGCAGGTTGTAGGGGCACGGGCTCCCAGCGAGCAGGGAGACAGTGGACTCGGGTTGACCCTGGGCAGGCACATGGGGCAGCGGGGTGCCTGTCGGCGGTGCGCTGATGTCAACAATCGGGCCCAATTTTCATTGGGACTCCAAGTGTATAGTGTTGTAGCAAGCTTATTTTCCCCACAAGGGTGACTCGAGGGTTTAAATCGAACTCTCGGGGAACTGGCTTAGAAGTTATTCGCCTTCTCCTTGTCAAGCAACCTATAAAGCAAAATAATTTGTCTTATCTCCCCAACTCCACCAAGTGGTTGTCAAGCACAAGGTTTCGTATTAGTAATGTGAAATAAAATATAATAAACTGAAATAAATAAATCAAATAAAATAAAACAATGCAAACTATATGAGATATGTGAAGATAAAATTGTTTTTGGGTTTTTATGAGTGATTGCAAGTAGGAAAAGTATTTTTGTATTTTCGAAATAATAAATTACAGAAAATAAAAGTGATGATAATTGCAATGGAATGGTGTTTCTTATGATTAAAATTGGACCGGGGTTCATGGGTTCACTTGTCTACTCTCTTTTTAAGTTGTGGTGATCATAAAACAATTCATCAATGATAAATATTCATAGAACTTCTATATGTGTATGATAAGAATTCATATGGGCATCACGCCCTAACATGGAGATGAAACACATCTCTCTTATACTCCTCAATAAAGGGAAACCTCCATGCAATCTTGAATTAAGAACAAATCAGAGTATAGCTTTAAGTAATATGACATGATGTTTGAAATACAAATATGCTACCTTGACCTAACAATATTATTTCACTGTCACAAGATAATTATAGCACATGATTTCACTTTATCCCTAGCGAGGCAGCAAAAGAAAGGTAAAAACCAAAGTACATCTTGAATATTGTTGTCACAATTCAATCACTACCACCATGCCACTCCATCTAATACACACTTCTCCCCATATAAGTTCTTGCATACAAGTTGGATCAGAACAAGCAATTAAGAATGGGGTACATGATATGCATCTACCAATACATCTTACACAAAATAGGTTCCAATCTCATATATCAAATCATAGAATAAAGATCCATCACATAGGAATTACATATATGACCATAATCATGTTGGGAAGCTCATATGGTACTAGATATATGAAGAACAAGAGATAAATAGATCAAGATACTTCCACAAACCCATAGTATAGGGGTGGACTACTCCCTCTTCATCATGGTGATGAAGCTAGAGATGTTGGAGAGGGTGGAGATCCCTCTAGAGGCAGCTCTGGTGGAGTTTCCCCCTCCAATCTTTGCTGAATGTGACTCTATTTGGTGGTGTTTTCGTCTCTGGTGTGCTCCGTCTCAAGGACTCCCCGGGGGTCCTTATATAGGGGTTTTTAGGTCAAGAGAACTTCGTGTGCGAAAGAATCAAGGCGATCGAATGGCCAAGGAGGAAACAGAGGTAGGGCGTGCCGACCTGGGCTGGGCACGCCCTCTGGGCTTTTTTGGCCTCCTGGCCCTTCTCTCGAGGTTCTTGCGCTCCAGATGCATCTCGTGGTAAAATATTGAGATCCCCAAAAGCTCAGGTCCATTTGACTCCGTATAGGTCCTGAAACATCAAAAATATAGAAACAGGTTTTTTCTGCCCTGCAGGGTTATAACCAAAATAAACGGAATCATTGGTAAATCCCCAAAAATCAATGTAAAACATGGATATAACATTATATATGATGCAAATATGTGGGTAAACATGTCAACAAACTACAAAGTTCATGTATGCATTTACATGCATCAACATCCCCAAGCTTAACCTATGCTCGTCCTCGAGCATAAAGGTGATAAAAATAAACATGGATATTGGAGTTTGTTACTTTGCTTCTTTCATTATCATAAAAAGTTCATAGGTTCAACTCTTTCCAATTAAACATAATAAGCAAGTGTACTATCAAGTTGTATCTTTCGCACATCTATAAACATGTTAGACAATAAGTAATGGTGTGCTAAAACAAATGAGGAACAAAACAAACCTTCAAGCACACTTTGATGAACCTATAGAATAAGAGACTCTTCCTATCATCGACGTTGGTGTTTTATGACTCTAATTTTATTTTTGGGCCCACTCCTTAGTTTAATGCCCGACTAGAAGACTCACTTCTTAGTTTCATGTCTTCCCTTGAGATGTTTTGCATCTCGTACTGAAAGTAAGCATTGAATACATATGTTATCCCTCCATAAAGAATGTAAAATAAAGTTTTGAGCTATGTAGTTCATGTCAACAATACTAATAAGGATGGGGTTCCAAGTAGCTTTTGTTTCAAAAGTTGCATATGGTTTATGTGTTAAACATTTTAAAAGTTGAATGTCTCATGCACCTTTACCAATGAACTGACACTACAACCTATCATTGTATAGCATAGGTTGTCATAAAAATTGTTTCAGTGAGTTACCTCTTGCCCCTGTGTGACTATATGCCCAACATATGTTTGGTAGCTAGGAAGCATGGTTCTTTTGCGTTATTTTCATAAGGGGCATATCTCCACATTTCAGAAGACAAGACAAACATACATATGAGTCCTCTCAGCAAATTTCTTTTGAAAAGAGCGTCATTGATTGTCATGCTGTAAGTTTCCACCATGTCATGCAAGGGTTTGGCTAGCGACCCAGGAGCATTTTCTATTTCCTTATGCTTACTCCAGTGTGTAGTGTAGGATAAAGCAAGAACAAACATGATATTTCAATAACGGATATTGTAAGCTTGTGCCATGAGAGCATGGTTTGGCCAACAAACAACTTATAAAATGTAAAGCACATAAATTTCCATAGTGGTATGACCCCAAACCTTACTTTGTTATGAGCTTTAAATTACACAAAAGAGATGATTTTGAATATTTTGGAGGATCAACATGCATATTATACTTAGAAGTAGCTTTTGGCACAAATAGGTAGATATGCCTAATCTAGTTTAAGGGGTTTGGAACAAGTCTTAGCTTGCATTGTGAAGGCTTAGCAAAAAGAGATCTAAAGAGTGTGCCATCTAGTTCATAATGCCAACATTTATTTTCTCACCTTTCTCCTCATGGTTGAACATAAATATACATGAGAAAAGGGTACAAATTAATAGGAACAAACAAATCATACTTCATGTAAAGTATTTGAGCTTAGTAACTAGGCATAACATGAATTTCCGCCTTTTGCTTTTATTCCCCCTTTCCTTTTATTTCAAGCCATTCATATTCAGTTTTAATCTCATCATGGCAAGTTTATTTTTAGTAGATTAATCATAAACATGCATAATGATTCATGATGGCGGTCCTTTTATTGTAAACAAAAGTAAAATAAACAAAACAGATGCTCCAAGTTTCTATGATAGTCTTATGTTGCTCGAAAAACAAAGTTTAGAGGTTTGCAAACCGAGAGTTTAATAGGTACAGTGGGGTGCCTTGGGCATCCCCAATCTTATGGTTTTCACCATTCTTGGATTGATCTTGGTGTTGTGTTCCTCTATTCCCTGTCAAAAAACTTCAACACAAAACTTTTCTCCCATCTCTTTTCTGAGTGGTGACATTAGTGGTAGAAAAGCATAATAGTTGCTGCATATATATCAAATATAAAATTATTTATAAATGTTATAGCAAGCATATAATGTTCCCACACATCCCTAGCATATAATATAGCTCATAGCAATCATTTTAGGACACTTGGGAATGGTTAAAACAAAACATGGCAGAATCTGTCCAAATTTTCAGCAGCAGCAAACGAATTTATTTCGCCCACTTAAACATGTCATAAATTTTAGCCTATTTATGTACATACAGAGAATGAAAATTTGTAAATTCTGTGCAAATATGAGCATAAATAGAGTTACATAAAAAACCAAAGAATGTTTCTACTAAAAACTGTTCTCTAGGAATTTGCTACTCCATATGTTTTACAACTTTTATCATCCAAGATGAGTTCCACTTGGTATTTTGTTACTACTCTACATCAAAGACACTAAAATGGACTCTTTTAACAGCAAGCAAACATAAAATTAAATGACCGGGTTGCCTCCCGAAAAGCAATTTCTTTATAGCCATATATCTAGGCTTTACTTACTTGGTTTAAGTGATATGGAATTCATGTGGTAGCTTGTGCTTCTTTGCTACCTCCTTCTTCCTTGGAAAGTGTTCCATACACGTCTTGTGAGGAAACTAAAACTTCACATTTCCTTCTTTTGCATCAATGATTGCACCTGTGGTTCTAAAGAGAGGTCTACCAAGTATTATAGGACTTGAGGTATTGCTCCCTATGTCCATGACAATAAAATCAATAGGTAAAAATGTCATATGTAATTCAACCAGGATATCATTAACTTTCCCTAAGGCATGTTTGGTTGAATGATCAACAAGTAAAAGATCTATATAGCATTTTTTCCATGGGTTTCAAATCAAGCAAATCATATAGATCTTTGGATAAAACTGAAACACTAGATCCTAAATCTAGAATGCCATGATGTGTCTCTTTTCCAATAGTGATTAATATCCTGGGGAGCTATGCATCCCCAAGCTTAGGTAGTATAATAGCTTAAATTTTTTTCTTTTATAACATAATTTTCTATGTATGAACCAAATCCTACTTGATGAACATTAAAAGAAGGATCATTAGCAAACATTTGCAATATGTTAATGAGTTCATGCAAGCTACATTTATCAAGATCATGTAGAGGTCCCTTTGTTTCACTAAGCATTTTAACTTCCTCTACTTTTTTATCTCTATTGTATAAGTTGAAGATTTCATATCTATCACCAAATACATCTTCTGGCACTTTAGCTTTTCAAGGCTTTCCTTGACTTTTACTACTAAGAGTAGGCCATCTAACAATATATAAGCGTTGTTGGATGTTATATTCATGAAATAACCTCCACTTTATTTATCTAAATAGGCCATTGAACTTTTAGTTAACCCTCTATAGAAGATATGCATTAACATCCAATCTCTAAAACATTTTCTTTTCCATAAGCTAGTTCTCTAAATCTTTCCTGAGCTTTTATAAGAGGTTCATCTTTATTTTGTTTAAACATGATAAGAATTTCCCTAAGATGGCCTATTATTTTAGGGGTTCCAAATCTTTCAACAAAAGAAGCTTTAACATTAAGCCAAGAGCTAAAATTTCATGGTGGCCATTTTAATATCCAATCTAACGCCTTACCAGCAAGTGAATATTGAAAAAGTTTAACTTTGATCATGCTATTGTTTTTATTACTCATGTTTAAATCTTTGCATCTTTCATTAAAAGTCCTCAAATGCTGCATGAGGTTTTCATCAGGTTTACCATAAAAACGGTTTTCATAAATAGCTTTAGTAGCTGCAGGGTCTATTTCAAATGATTCAAAGGGCATCTCACCTTCTTTTGGGAACTTCTTTACACTAAAGGGACAATAAGCTCTCTTTTCCATTTTTATGTGTTTTTGTGTTTTAAGGAAAGACTAAAAACAAAACAAAGTAAAGTGCTTTAAAAATAAAAAAGGAGAAGAAAAATCTCACAGTGGTGCAACCTTCCCAAGCTTGGGTTGTTACACAAGTTGATGATGATGGTTCCACTAGTGATGTCCTTCTCGTAGTTCCCTGGCAATGGCACCAGAAAATATGTCTTGATGGCATCAATCGTGGCCAATTTCGTTGGGACTCCAAGTGCAAAGTGTTGTATAAAGCTTCTTTTCCCCACAAGGGTGACTCGAGGGTTTAAATCGAACTCTCGGGGAACTGGCTTAGAAGATATTTGCCTTCGTCAAGCAACATATAAAGCAAAATATTTTTTCTTATGTCCCCAACTCCACCAAGTGGCTGTCAAGCACAAGGTTTCATATTACTAATGTGAAATGAAATATAGTAAACTGAAATAAATAAAGTAAATAAAATATTGCAAACTATATGATATATGTGAAGATAAAGTTGTTTTGGGGTTTTTATGAGTGATTGCAAGTAGGAAAAGTATTTTTGTATTTTAGAAATAATAAATTACAGAAAATAAAAGTGATGATAATTGCAATGGAAAGGTGTTTCTTATAATTAAAATTGGACCGGGGTTCATGGGTTCACTTGTCTATTCTGTTTTTAAGTTGTGGTGATCATAAAACAATTCATCAATGATAAATATTCATGGAACTTCTATGTGTATATGATAAGCATTCATATGGGCATCACGTCCTAACATAGATATGAACCACATCTCTATTATACTCCTCAAGAAAGGGAAACTTACATGCAATCTTGAATTAAGAACAAATCAGAGTATAGCTTTCAGTACTATGACATGATGTTTGAAATACAAATATGCTACCTTGACCTAGCAAGATTATCTCACCGTCACAAGATAATTATAGCACATGATTTCACTTTATCCCTAGTGAGGCAGCAAAAGAAAGGTAAAAACCGAAGTAGATCTTGAATATTGTTGTCACAATTCAATTACTACCACCATGCTACTCCATCTAATACACACTTCTCCCATACAAGTTCTTGCATACAAGTTGGATCAAAACAATCAATTAAGAACTAGGTACATGATATGCATCTACCAATACATCTTACACAAAATAGGTTCCAATCTCATATATCAAATCATAGAATAAAGACCCACCACATAGGAATTACATATATGACCATAATCATGTTGGGCAGCTCATATGGTACTAGATCTATGAAGAATAAGAGAGAAATAGATCAAACTACTGCCACAAACACATAGTCTAGGGGTGGATTACTCCCTCTTTGTCATGGTGATGATGCTAGAGATGTTGGAGAGGGTGGAGATCCCTCCGGAAGCGGCTCCAGTGGAGTTCCCCCCTCCAATCTTCGTTGAATCTGACTGTATTTGGTGGTGTTTTCATCTCTGGTGTGCTCCGTCTTGAGGACTCTTCAGGGGTCCTTATATAGGGGTTTGTAGGTCAAGAGAACTCCATGGGCAAAAAAATCAAGGCGATCAAATGGTCAAGGAGGAAACAGAGGCAGGGCGCGCCCACCTAGGCTAGGTGCACCCTCTTGGCTCTTTTGGGCCTCCTAGCCCTTCTCCCGAGGTTCTTGCACTCTAGATGCTTCTTGTGGTAAAATATTGACATCCCCAAAATCTCAGGTCCATTTGACTCTGTATAGGTCCTGAAACATCAAAAACATAGAAAACAGGGTTTTTCTACCCTGCGGGGTTATAACCAAAATAAAGGGGATCATTGGTAAATCACCAAAAATCAATTTAAAACATGGGTATAACATTATATATGATGCAAATATGTGGGTAAACATGTCAACAAACTACAAAGTTCATGTATGCATTTTACATGCATCACACGCGCATGCGGGGAAGCGAGGAGGCCGACGAGAGGAGGATGAGGAGCTCTAGGGAAAGGAGAGGGCACTGGTGGCGGCACCACAAGAAGGGGAGGGCGGCAGCGGCGTTGCAGCTCTGCAAGGGGCGCATCCTGAGGGCACATGATGGACGAGGCGATATCGGGCAAAGGCTCGCAGCTAGAATGCACGTGACGGATGTAAACTGCATACATGAACTTTGTAGTTTGTTAACATGTTTTCCCACATATTTGCATCATATATAATGTTATATCCATGTTTTATATTGATTTTTGGGGATTTACCAATGGTCCCCTTTATTTTGGCTACAACCCGGTAGGGCAGAAAAACCATGTTTTCAATGTTTTTGATGTTTCAGGACCTATACAAAGTCAAATGTACCTAAACTTCTGGAAATGCCAATATTTATCCACGAGAAGATTCTAGAGCACGAGAACCTCACCTGGATGGCCAGGAGGCCCAAAAGAGACTAGGTGGCGCGCCCACCCTAGGTGGGCGTGACACCTATGCTCTTTTCCTCCTCGTCTGTCTGATCGCCTTGATTCTTTTGCCCACGGAGTTCTATTGACCTAAAAAACCCTATATAAGGATCCCTCGGGGAGTCCTTGAGATGGACAAGGGTGGAGATCTAAAACACATAAACAGAGAGTCTGCAGGCCACCACCGGTAGAGATCAGAGGGGGGAAACGCTGCCGGAATCGCCTCCGGTGGACTCCACCCCCTCCGGTGTGTTCATCATCAACATCTACAACAAGATCCTCTCCATGCCCCTACTATAATCTCTTGGCAAACATGATGTATGATGCAATATATTGTTTTCCCGTGATATATTGTATCTCTATGTTGATGTTTGAGTAGTGACTTATTTATCGCAATTGTGATATAGTTTGTTTTGGTTGCATACAAGTATATGTTGTCCTCTATGATGATCTTGATGCACTAACATATGAGTGCACACATATGTTGGGGGATGCACAAGGTTGTCACCATTGCATGTTGATAGGATGAGGGATAGATGGAGTTTGACAGAATCCAAACCCCAAGTCTTAGAAATATATGTAGTATTAATTCATGGTTAATCAATGGGGGTATTATCATGGGGACCTTAGATCTAAATGCGGTGGTTGAACTTTATGTCTTAATATTTCCTTGTTTGTTCTTAAGTGGCCTTGGGATCAATCACTAGTGGTGTATTTGCTCGTATCTATGGCTACACCTAGTTATGGCTCCTCCTAGAAGAAACAATAAAAAGACTATATATGTTCTTCACTAATTGTGACAACCAAATGAATGAAATAGTAATTTGCCTAAACATTTTCTCCCATATATTATCCACATCCACTCCAATAGCTCCACTTCATTTGCATTATTTTACTTATAGTATTTATTTCAACTACTTTATTGTTTTCTAGTTAATACTAAAAACAACCACACACACACTTTAGATCCTATCTTTTTAGAGAAGGCCATATAAGTGGGTTATAGGGCTTTAGAGTATAGATAATTTACCTTCAGCTCCTCGTGGGTTCGACACTCAAATACTTATCAAAATGTACTACGGTGATCCCCTGCACTTGGGGTTATCATTGTGTTGGTCCCCTAGGATCACAGGTGGACCGGGTCGGGTGGTGCATGTGTGTGTGCTGTCAAGTACGGTGTGTGTCCTGGTGAGTTAGCACAGTGTGGCGGCGAGGTGGGTGTTTAGGTTTTGATTTTGGTGGATGGGTGGTTAGCATATTATAGTTTGGAAGGGATTAGCATTTGGTGACCGGGGTGGTAGGTGGCTGCCGGTTGGGATTTGGGCCTAGCCGGTGGCTGCCTTCCATGAAAAAGAACATTATTTCTATTTTATTTGATAAAGCCTTTCGCAAATAGTTTTAGACAAACAAAATATTTAGAAATACTAAGATTTGAATTTGAAATTAAATGAGGAGAACAATTAGAAAATGAAAGTAGGCTTTTGGCGAAAATATTTTAGAGGCAAATTATGCATGATGATGTCATGATGATGCAAAAATAAAAATAACAGGAAATTCTAATTGGAATATTTTCTAGGCATTACAAGTAATAGTGTTGTTGTCGGATTGAGGACAAGTACGCCATGAGGGGGTCCTCGAGGCTTGTGGAAGAGAGGGGTGTGAGTCATACGGTGTTCCGGGACGGTGATCACACAAGCTTACCTAGGTTCTAATCCACCGGCTTTGGACGAATCCTACTCCTGCTAGCAATCCAGTAATACGACAGAGCCAGAATATGGGTTACAAGGGTTTTGCCTGCGAGTTGAGATTGTAGACTATTGTGGGGTTCCCTAAAAGCTGGTCCCTAGGACGACTTATATAGATATCTGACCTAGGGTTTACAGGAGAGACCTATCCGGCTACAACTAAGAGTTGGTTACAAAGTACATCTTGAACTACAAGTAACACTACATGCCTATGTTGGTAAGTCTTCTGGGCCTTCCCGTAGCCGAACTGGACTCCGTGTTTTCTCTTTGACTGGGCCGCCCGTGAAGCAAAGCTCTAACCCAAAGTGGGCCACCCTGGTCAGGGAGGCACAGTGAGGATACCTAGAAAGTATATCCCCAATAGAAGCCCCCGGAAGCCTCCAAGATCCAAAGTCGGATTTCACCATCGTATAGCTTGATTTACCTTCGGTTTGTAGAATCTTGAAGGGTTCCTGAAACTTCAAAAGAAAGGATAGGATCCGAGTCTTAAAAATAAGTTAGACCTATGAGTACATTATTCAGGTTTCCAACTTGAAATTCAAACTAAGCCGGAACTTGGTCTTTGACGTATCCTGACATCAGTCAAGGTCAAGACACATCACTGACAAACATTCCTAACAGCACGACCATTGGTGGGTCTGCCTTTCGCAGAACCGAGGCGTCATTTTAATGTGTGCACGGAGATCGAGGTAGCGTAATCCTCACGAGGAGGTTACCTAGCTCCTTCCACGACCAGTGGCACAATTACTGTTTATTTTGCACGAATCTTAGCGTAGGTGAGGGATATAACGCGTCAAGATTTCTTGTTTCTTCCTTACCAACGCTAGTGTCTTCTCCTTCCTCTCGATGCCACCGTGCAAAAGCTCCTCTGCCTCCCCCCAAACGGACAGCGCCGCCCATCCTAGGTCACCACCATTCACAAAAATGGCTGAGTCTTCATCTTCCGACACGGCGGCGACAACGGCGATGGCCTCCACAGCGGCGGAGAAAGAGAACTTCCACGGGGCATGGATCCGCTGCGCCCTTGACGACGATAAGATCATGTTGTCGAGAAGGAAGGCCTCCTCCACGCCGGTGACTGGCGGAGCGACTACGGTCAAACCATCCCCTCCCCCAACGCTGACGAGTGAGTGCACTTCGGCACCCACCTCGACAGAGGTTTGAGCTTTCCTCCCTTAGATTTCTTTTCTAAGGTTATAGATTACTACAGAGTTCAACTCCATAACTTCCCCCTGAACTCAATCTTAGAAATGAGAGCTTATGTGTCTTTGTGTGAGGGGTATGTTGGAATTAGGCTATGTATTGTTCTATTCCGGTACTACTTCGGTACCCGGAGAAATTCTATCACTTCCGGTAATCCTTATATTACTGGAAATCTTAGCCTCACTATTAGGAGAGAGCGAGTCTGTCCTAGAATTAAGGCTAGCGAGTCTCCGAAGAAATGGTCGTCCACGTTCTTTTATCATAAGGACAGACCGGCTCCTGGCAAAGAAACAGCTTTGTCGGTTTTCTTCGATGGCGCCGCCACACCCCAAGAGTCCTGGGACACGGAAGCTCCGACTCTCACCGACGATCTGCTTCTTGCCAAGAGGCAGATCGAGTATCTGATGAAGCACAAGGGTCTAAAAGGATCCAACTTAATTCACTGCTGATTGGCATACCGGATCCATCCCCTCCAGCACCATGGTGACTGGCTCATGCATACGATCACCAAGAGCAGGACGGATTCTCTTCGGATCTGGTCAAAGTCATATTCGGAAAAGGACTACGAGTCCCAGATCAAATAGTTGATAAAAGAGCAGATCGAGAGGAAGATTCGGGACATCTTCCTGGATATGTATACGGTTGACGATCCCGTGACACTAGTAAGTTTTCCATCAGTCACTCTTATACTCGAATATGTTTTCATCCGTACTTTGTTACAACTTTTCGCAATACTGAGGTGATTCTTCTGTCAGCTTGCTAACCTCCCCGAGTCGGAGTTTGCTCCTCTTGAGGGATATCCTCCTGAGGTGTCTCAGGAGGAGGGAGAACTTGTACCGCTGCCGGAGGCATTTACCCGGAAACGCAAAACTCTGACCGTTTCCATTGGCACAAAAGAAGTGCCCGTTGTGAGGAGGTAACTTTCCTCACAATGACTTATATTTTATCTCTTTTTCTTTCTGAAGCGTAATGATCTTGTACTGTCACTTCTTTAGAGCTAAACAGCTCATCAAGGGAAAATAGGTAGGTAACCTCGTCAAAGCCCCTACGCTAGTCAAAGTTAAATTTGACTTTGCCTGCAGCTCCGCCTCCGACTCCTACCCCAACACCTTCTACAGCACCGGAGGTTACTTCATCTCCTTGTGTTGCAGAAGATCCGACTCTGCATTCTGAGCCAGTGAACCTTGGCTCGTAGACCGACATCACCATGAGTGATTCGGTAACTGATAAGGGTGAACCCTCAAAGGGTAATGATCCCTCGCAGATGTTTTCACGGATAACCTTGTCAGCAATCCGGGTATCGCCAAACTTGGTATACTCAAAAAACTGCTGAAGAGATCCAAAAGTTGGCTAGGCAATGCTTGGAGAGCCGGAACATCACTACCGAAGAAGAGGCGCAAGAAGCCGAGGACGTAAAACTCTCCGAGCTTCTTGACCAAGTTCGTCTTTGCGATGACAAGTTGAAGGCCGGCGTGGCTCTGCCAGCACCAGTGATCCCTCTGACTCTCGCTGAAAGGTTTCTTCTGAGGTGAACATGAGTCTGAGCAAGCTAACCCATGAACATTATGCAAGTCGGAATTTGACTCTTGCTTTCACTTTATTTCATATCATATCCTCTAGCCCCCAAGCATGAAGTTGGATAGGAAATCCGGATTTATGCTTTCATAGGATGCCAAAGAACAAACTAGTATAGCCCCCAAGGCTCATGCTGATATTTAACTTAGTTAAAATATTAGCCCAAGTCTTTAGTAGACTTCTGACTCTGGGTATTATTCTGACTTAAAGAAAGTTAATGCTTATAACCAGGAATTGCTGAAGAATATCTACAATAAGCGGAGAGAGATCAGAGCTCTCAGTCTACAAAATGCTCAATTGAAAATTTCCAAGGATGAAGTTGAAGGTAATCATTTCAGTCCTGATACTTGCTCTTTTGATTTCATAGTCGAATTGTTATTCGACTGTTGTCTTGTGTTTACAGAACTGGTCAAACAGTCATGCAAAATGATTGAAGAGGCCGAGAATTTCAAGACCCTGGAGGTGGAGAACGCCGACTTAAGGCGAGAGCTGAATGAGCTTAAGGTGGATCATGAGCGCATTATTAACACTATTCTTGAATCATCCAATATGGCCACCGAAGAACGTGATCGTAAGATCGCTTACCAGGATAAGAAAATCTCGGATCTCGCAGACGAGTTCGCCAGGGAGAAGGACATCACCCAAGCTCTTCGGGATGAACTCCAGAGTCTTCGGGCGGAGAAAGCCAAAGTTGACGACGTCATCTTTCGTAATTTTCCTGTCTCTGACTTTTCTTTCTTTCGACTCTAGGAGTTCGGATATATTTTTGACTTTTGCTTTATATATGCAGGCCCTCTGAATTTGCTGGATTCTTCTTCTGCCGAGTCTCGCATCAGCCGGCTTAATGAAGTCAGAGATCTGCTTCACGATTTCCACTAGTCAATGGAGGATATTGGCGAAGCTTTAAAGATTTCCGATATGAATAGAATGTCTACCTTTGAAGTGTGAGATAAGGAAAAAGAGATGCCTTGGCTCATCTAGGACTAGAACATGTCGTATGCACGAACTTCAGCATAGAATGCCCTAACAATGGTTATGAGCCACCATGGAAGCATGGAAATTTGGCAAGTAACCAGGGGTTATTCGACTGTTGACAAAGATGGCAAGGAGCAAAATATCAAGGATATCATGGACTCCTGCATCGGCCATGGGTGTCACGTAGCTGATCTGACCAACTATGACACTCCCTTCTTCACTCGCGTGGAAACGCCTCCTCTGCCTCCAGAAGAAACAGCTGAAGTTTATGACGATGAGCAAACCGAATCTGATCTGCTCGTCTCGGAAAGATACCAAGGCGGAGGTGATGTCACCAGTGAGCCGACAACTCCTACCTCTTCTCCTGCATCGTAGAGTACCAGAAAAAACAATGTGTTATTCTAAAACAATCGGATTGTAATAAGTAGTATAATATTTTGCTAGTGCTAAGTTTGTAAGAACTGATGCTTTTTACTTACTTTTAGCACTTTTGGCTTTATTTTGACATGCCTGAAATTTCACATAAGAACTTTTTGTTTTGTATATACTTATCTCTTATCTGGATTTCCACCTCGTCCCTTTTGTGAGCCGGCAAACCTTCAACACAAAAACTTTGTCGAGCAATGGAGCTCACTTGCTAAACCAGTTTAAACTCGGAAACAAAGCCAACTACCAGTATCAACAATTCGCTAATCAGAATATAACCGCATCTAGCAATCAGATAAAGAACCAAAGTATAAACTAGAAAAATTTAGATTTATACCTGAAGGTAGCATTTTTAGAATCGGAAATCTAACCTGAACAAACATGAGCAGAAAGTACTTTCAAGTATTCTAGGATTTTTGACTGTGACATGATCATTCGGAAATAAGATGGTAATATAAAACTTCTCAGAAAATATTGAGGCAACCAATACTTTATTTCTCATTGAACATGTACACATATATGATTACAAAGAAAGAAAATTTAAGAATAAAAGGGATGTAGCTGAGTAATATTCTACAGTCTGTCTAATTCTTTTGGGTTTGTACTTCCTCCAGCTCTCTTTCTCTTCTTAGTAGCAGATCTTTCTTTGACTGGCCATATATCAGTTAGATAGTAAGAACCATTGTCTAATACTCGGCTAACTAAAAAGGGCCCTTCCCAAACTAGGGAAGGTCTGTGCTTTATTTTTGCACGAGCCAGAGAACCAAATCACCCTTATTGAAAGACCGGTTTCTGAATCTCTGGCTATGATACTTGCGTAACTTCTGCTAATAGGTTGTTCATCTCTGCTCAGCCACGACACGAACTTCTTAGATTAAATCGAGATCATCTTGCAAGAAATTTCAACATCCTCTTTGATATATGCAACAACTTGGGGATAAGTATGAATAAAATCACTAGGAAGAACTGCTTCTGCGCCATAGACCAAGAAGAAAGGTGTGTATCTGTTTGACCTGTTCAAAGTTGTTCTCAAGCTCCGTATCACAGACGACAATTTGTCTGCCCAAGCCCCCGCAGCACGACAAAGTGGTGCTTCGAGTCTTGGTTTGAGGCCTTGAAGGATTAAACCATTTGCTCTTTCGACTTTTCCGTTGGCTCGTGGATGCGCGACTAACGCAATGTCAAGCCGGATTTTTTGATTGTCGCAGAATTCGGCAAGTTCTCCCATAGAAAATTGCTCCCGTTGTCCGTGATAATACTGTGCGTATAACCGTATTGGATTATAACATCCTCAACAAATCTTCTGGCTATTTATCCATCACAACTTGTGATGGGTTTAGCCTCAATCCACTTCGTGAACTTATCCACCATCACTAAAATGTGAGTAAATCCACTTGGAGCCCGTTTAAACGGTCCTACCATGTCAAGCCCCAGACCGTGGAAGGCCATGTTATTGGAATTGTTTGCAGCTGATGAGCCAGAACATGAGCTTGTTTGGTGTACTTTTGGCAGCCTTTATACGTCTTGACCAGCCGTTCGCCATCTGCCTTGGCTGTAAGCCAGAAAAATCTGTGTCTAAAAGCTTTTGCCACTAAAGATTTGGTTGTACCCCTGGGTAGGGTCACACCGGAGTATTAAGGCCGAGTTAGCCGAGGTACGGCACGATCAAAGCAAGTGCTGGCCGAGTCACCTCAAGGTAGGCCGACTTATGGGGTAACCCGGCCTGATGGGCGTTTTCCTAACATTAACCCGGCCGGCATAAAATATATGTCGGCTATGTTAATCTACCTTGTGTGTAGGTATCCTTGTAGCCGGGTTAGCTACATGCTAGCCGGATTACCACTTGGCTTCCAATCGAAGGAAGGAATCTCCTGCTGGTCAAAAGGTGGCCTTTGTCCACTATGACATGAGCAAAGCGAACAGAGGGAAGGACCAGCGAGGCGTGGCTAACAAAGGTGACGCGGGCTGTGTCGGCTGACGTGATCCGTGGCTGGTGACGCCAAAAGACAAGCAACTCATAGAGGACTACGTCCATAATCCGGCCTAGCCGTTTAAAGTGAATAAAGAGGCATCTAGCTTTAACCAAAGGGAATATTCGAGGAATATGCTTCCATGTATGCCCTAACTTTATAACCTGGGCTTGCCTATATAAGGATCACCATGGCCCCCATAGAGGAGGATGGGTCATTTTTAATCTTTCTAAGGTAGAACTCTAGAGCACTGTAGTGGGGGGGGGGTAAGAGAACTAGTCTCCTTCTCACGAACAGCTCAAGGAGCCCTTGTAATCCACCATTGATAGAGAAAAATTACAAACACTTGTGGGTGGAATCACCATGCTATCCCTCCCTGGATTCCTCTAGCGCACATTGGCCCCATCTTTAGCTTATCCATGGCATCTGCGGTGCCACCACCACGACAGTTGGCACCCACCGTGGGGCTAGCGGTGCTAGAAGGGGTGAAAATCCGGACGGGAAACATCATCGGGACCAGCGAGCGCGTCGTCTCTGGGCTAGTTCGGCGCTTTGGAGTGCTGGACTACGTCAGCGACAACACTGGGAGCTTTGGCAGGCGTCCTCCTCCTCGCAACGGTCTCTTTATCAAGCTTGGTGCCCACAAGATCTACCTTGGCGTGGATGAGTCTTGTGTTCATCCACGGCATGTCGTCGAGGGAGGCGCGCCACCTTTCAGCATGGCTAGCGGCGCGCGTATGGCTCGCCCTGCAAGCTGCATTGAGGTCATGATGACCGTGCTAGACGCAGAAGCAAGATCTAGATTTCCTCCACTAGAGAGGCCAGAGAATGTATTGTAGCAAGGAATATATAGATTAGCAACACCAATAGCTCATGTGGTAGATCTGGCTCAGGCGCAAGCTGAGTTAGAGGAAACTAGGCAGAAAATCCTAGCTAGGGCGAAAAAAATAGCTGAGTTGCAAAGGCAAATCACATAGATGGAGTAAAAATCCAAGGTAGAAACCTGATTACAGAAATTGATAAGGAGTATGAGCCTAGGCCAGGTCAGACAACTACTATAGTAATTGGAGGGCTAGAGAGGTACAGTACCCCGGCAAAGAACCTCAGGGCTGCAAATGCAGCTGCATCCGAGTTAGAAGGCTTGACATGAGAGGCCCGAGAAAGGCAACAGGAAAGAGTAAACCACTTGTTGAGGGTGGCATGCCAGTAGAATGAGGAAATGAACAAGGCAAACCCAGCGCAACCCGGAGCATCACAGGTAGTTCATTCGGATAGGAATAACCCGACAAAGTCTGCTGGAGCTGCTTCTTCCCCTGGTCATGGCCCAAGGAGAGAGGAGGTGGTAACTTCGGGTAGAAAGGACAAACAGATGGTCCCCTATGATCCGATAAGAGCTAGGAAAGGAAAAGCAGTGCAAGTTGATGAAGATCGCCACAGTGTCAACCGAGGTGAAGCTGGCCGAGGTAACCGTGACCAAGGCAATGACGGTCAAAGGAACGTTGACAACGGCAATGCCGGATAATGAGATCCGGCGGGAGCAGGGCAAGATGCACCTTGGCAACAGCAGCAACAATACATACCTTGGCATGAGAGAAGTGCAGGCCCAGCAATGCAGCAGTAGTATGCTCGTCCAGATTAGGACAGGTACAATGATGATTACTCGTCTATGGTCAATGACGGGTACCCCAGACTAGAGCACCATGTAATTGGATCAAGGTTGGGGAGCAAGAATTTGCAGCCGGATGATGCAAGGCTGAGGCTGGACCATATTTATAGGTCAGAGATGATCGAGGTGCAAGGCCCTCCAGGTCCGGCATGCTTTGGACCTCAGATCATGATGGAACCACCAGTACCGAACTTTCAGTTGGACAGAGGAACAAACACCTACGATGGCCGCACCAAGCCAGAGGACTGGCTCATTGACTATGCAACATCAGTTAAAATCGTGATAGGTAATTTGAGATGGGCAGTGAGATATGTGCCCCAGATGTTTGGGGATGCCACGCGTGTCACCCCAAGAAATATCCAAGAAGTACAAGCGTCAAAGCTTGGGGATGCCCAAGGCATCCCCCTCTTCATCAATAAAAATCCCAGGTTTCTTCCAAACACTTCATTTTTATTGTTTCGTGCACAGTTGTGTTGTTCTTGGAGCGTCTTCTTTTTCGTTTTCGTTTTGGTTTTTCGTTTTCTTTGTTTGCTTAGTTTGCTGAATAAATTGGTTGGACCCCCTCTTTCATACATTGGTTTTCAAATAGTTTGGTTTGGTTTGGAAAAGAGTAGGAAAGTTCATGCTTAAGAGGTAAAGAGAGCTCGTTTTTGACTGTGGCCTATGCTTTGTCATGCCATGCTTGATATTGTTTTGGCTTTATGCTTAGTATTCTTTGCTGTAGCATGACTTGTTATAAACAATTGAGATTTCTTAATGTGCCTTGGATGAATCATGCGTTGTTTTAGCATATTAAAGCATAGTATAGTGGTATTCTCCTTTGATGCTTTATTTGGGTTGACTTGGCGCATGCTCACACCATGTTATGACTATCTCAAGTCACCATAGCCTTTATGATCCTTTAGTTTTCAACTTGTAGTATCACTTTATGCTTTGATCAATGATGTTTTGTTGCTCTGCATGATTATGGCCATTATTGCTCTCTTAGTTTGTCGCTCCCAGTCTTTTTCTAGCCTCCACAACCAAGTATGAGTTCCACTCATGCATCGAACTCCTTAAACCAAGTTATTCCAAAGAGTCCACCATACCTACCTACTAGCATATGCTATTCCAAGTATATTCATATTTTTGTTTTACCTTCCAAATTAAACTTGTTATGATAAAACTAGTGATTAAAGCTCTCACGAACTTGATGGCACGCTTTACTTTTTGCATTTAATAAACTTCAACCATTGGGTCCTTCTTTGTTGCGTATATACTTATGGTTTATAAGTTGAAATTAGCAAAACCATGTATCATGGGGAACGCTTTCAACATTGCACCTGTACTTTGTACCCCGTTGATATCATGTTCTTTTGCTTATGGATCCCGGTGGTGTGAAATAAAAGTGGAACTTGTAAGATCATGGAGTTTGTATGTGTGTTAGAGAAATTCCTGGGCCGCTAGCCTAAGCCATGCCTAATCATGGTGGAAACTTGCAGCATAACCATAATGAGCACTCTATGAAGCATCCTCAATAAAAACCTATGCAAATAGCAAATAAAAAGATCACTGAGATGCTCATTGTCTGCTTGCCTTGTCATTTTGATTATGGGCTACCTCCTGTATCATGTGCAAGGGGTACCCCATTGGCGGTTCTTTATGATACATATGTACTTACAATGACAAGAGCTTACTTGTGACTAAAGTTGAGTAGCACGAGGTTCGGTCTTTGTAAGTAAGGGGCATGATATTTCGGTTTATAACTTGTCAAGCATATCCTCTTAGTTGTGTCACTTTAACCTTAATCACCTTCAAGATGCTTATGATAGGGGCAATGAGAGCTGAAAGCTTTAAGTACCATAATTTTTGGAAGATCTTTATGAGACTTGAATCCCTACTTCCTTCTGTGAAGGCCCTTTCTTCCACCAATATATTGAGTCTCCACCTTCTATCTTTATGCACCTACTTTGAGAGCATAGTGGCCATTCTTAGTTCTATGTGCATTGACCCAAGACTTGTTGATTGATGCATAGCTTTGATATTGTTTGATTTAAACTATTTGTATCTAGTCACTCTTATGAACTTTGAAGGTCACATGCATTTATGTTTTGCTACTCTATGAGGGACAAGCTGAATGCTACTATGCTATGTTTTCTTTATGTGAAACAAACAAACGTCTTGCAAAGCATTGTTATTCATGAATCTTTTGTTTGTGCCTTTTCATGTTGCAACATAGTTTCTTTGTCTTATTGCTAGAACTTTGTCTTTCATGTTATGATTGAAGTACTATGATCCCATCTTTGAATGTTTTACAAATACTTTGATCAAGTTTATGATGGTGCATGTCACCTCAAAAATTATTCTTTCTTTTTATCACTTACCTACTCGAGGACGACCAGGAGTTAAGCTTAGGGATGTTGATACATTGCAAATGTATCTATAATTTTTGATGTTCCATGCTTGGTTTTATCTACTTTCTTCTATTTTGTCCACACTTTGGAGTACTTTTCATCTGATTTCTTGGACTAACCTATTGACAAGAGCCACAGTGCCAGCTGCCTATTTTCTGCTGTTTTTGGTTCTAGGAAGTCAGAAAATGAATACTCTCGGAATTGGACGGGACAAAAGCCAAAGTTGCTATTTTACCGGAAGACATTTGGAGCCAGAATACGAGAAGGAGAAGGGCTGGGGCCTGGCCACACCACTTGGCCGCGCGGCTAGGCTAGGCCCGCGTCAGGGGGTGGTCTGGCCAACCCCAGCACCCCCTTGGCCTCTTCTTCCGCCTATATATTGCCTCCGATACCAAAACCCTAAGTACCCGATCAAAAATCCACGAAAGAGTCTGTAGCCGCCGTCATCTCCATCCCTAGACCGGGAGGGATCTGAAGCTCTTCTTGGCACCCTGTCGGAGAGGGGAATTCACCCTGGAGGCCTTCTTCATCATCATGCAAGCCTCCGGTGTGATGCATGAGTAGTTCATCTCTGAACTACAGGTCCATGTAGTAGCTAGATGGCTGGTTCTCCTCCTTTGTGCTTTCATGTCTAGATCTTGTGAGCTCCGTTCATGATCAAGATCATCTATTTGTAATTCTGCATGTTGTGTTTGCGGGGATCCGATGGATATTGAGATGCTATTTCAGATTGATTATTGATTCTATCATGTCTTTGTTATTTGTGATCTTGCATGCTTTCCGTTGTTAGTAGCTATCTTGTCCAAGTAGATGCTAGCAACTCCAAGAGTTAGTATTTATGCTCGATAGTGGGTTCATGCCTCTGGTAATCTGGGGAAGTGACAGAAATCTCTAAGGTACTAGATGTGCTGTTGCTACTAGGGAGAAAACAACAATCCTTTGTTCATAGAACAAACATATTGTTTACTTTACACTCAATTCATAAAGCAATAATCTGTTGCTTGCAACTTAATACTGGAGGGGGTTCGGATAACCTGAAGGTGGATTATTAGTCATAGATGCAGTTGAATGGCGGTCTATGTATAATGTTGTAATGCCCAATCAAGTCTCAAAGGAGTCAAGATGATTAGTATATGCTTGTATGATTTCTCGATGTTTGTTAATTGCCCCGCTGTAATTTGTTCACCCAGCATGTTATCTATCTTAAGGAGAGCCACCTCTAGTGAACTATGGACCCCGGTCCTTTATTTTACATTCAATCTCCAAACTGTTTATTGCTTTGTGTTTACTTTCTGCAAACTATTACTTCCTTCCATTCGATATGTTTAATCCTTTGTTTTTAGCAAAACCAGTGAGATTGACAACCTCATCGCAAGTTGGGGGCAAAGTTCTGTGGTTGTGTTGTGCAGGTCTCAAGGTTGCTGCTGGCATCGGTAGTGCGCCCTGCCAACGTTTAGCTAGCTACACCTTTGGGGTGTTTCCTTGCTCCTACTAGATTGATAACCTTGGTTTCATACTGAGGGAAAACTTGTTGTTGTGCTCATCATACCTTCCTCTTGGGGTTCCCCAACGAGCTCGATATATTTTGGGCCATCATCCATGAGAAATGATTTCTAGGGTAAAGAAGGGATGATCGTCCTGATTACAGGTACAACTCGCAGCAGGTGGCGGATATAGACCGAGATTAGCCCAATGTCGGTGCTAGCCAACACCAGAAAACTGGAGGACAACATTGACATCAAAAGGGTGAAGGCAAGAAGCCTTGGACACTGGAGTAGAAGAAACAGTGGCAAGAAAGAAAGGATCGTCCGAGGTACACATTCGAGTCTATGTTGGACCAGCCTTGAAAGTTCCATACGCAAGGTCCAAATAGTCCAGTGAACCACATGACCCAGCAATGTGAGTGGATGAGTAATCTAGAACAGGGTAGCTCGGGGAATGCTCAGGCACCTCGAAATGAAGCACCTTAGCACGATGCACCTCGGAATGAAGCACCTCGGCAGCAATTGCTCACAGGGGGGAATAGATAGCAACTAATGTTTCCACCACCTCCACCGAGGTATGAAAATCAAGATAGAAGGGATGCAGTGCATCAAGTGAATAACCAGCAACAACAAGACCAAGGTTACCATGGTAATGAAGGAAGGAACGAGTACATGGAGCATCACCAAAGCTACTGTGTGTTTACCACGGAAGAGACTGACAGGAAGAGCTTGCAGCGCCAGCATATGGAGGTAAATGTGGTGATGTCGGCTGTGACGAGGTACATCCCTTGGTCAGATCAGGAGATTACATGGAGTATCAAGGATCATCCCAGGCTCATGCCAAGTCCTGGATCATATGAGCTAGTGCTGGACTCGACGTTCATCAGTCTGAATATTAATGTGAGACTTTCCAAGGTGCTGATAGACAATGGCAGTAGCATTAACATCATGTACAAGGATAACATGCACAAGTTAGGAATCTTGGAGAATATGCTCTAAGCAACAAGGACCACCTTCCATGGCATTGTACCAAGAATTTCTTGTGAGCCCATTGGCAAGGTCTGAGTTGATGTGTTGTTCGGTACAAGGGATAACTGCAGGACTGAAAACTTGGAATTTGAGGTGGTTAACTTGGAAAGCGCTTATCACGCGTTACTCGGTAGGCCTGCGCTGAGCAAGTTCATGGCAAGTACTCATATTAGCGACCTGAAGATGAAATTGCTTGGACCTAGGGGAGTGATTACTGTGTCTGGGAACTTTAGGCGTTCCATTGAATGCACGTCTGCCGGGTCTAACCTAGCCGAGTCACTTGTGATTGCTCAGGAGAAAAGGAGAATTTAGGAGGTGGCGGCTTTGGCTCAGTCCGTGCAGCAGCATATGCCGGCTCTGACCAACCCGCATGGAAGTGTTTCTTTCCAAGCAACAAAAGATACGAAGAAAGTACCCATCGATGATCAGTTCCCACAGCGCACCATAACCATTGGTGCCAGGTTAGGTGACAAATAGGAAAGCGAGCTCGTCAACTTCCTCCGTGAGAATCGGGATATCTTTGTTTGGTCTACACAAGATCTGCAAGGTGTACCGAGGGAGTTGGCCAAGCACTCTTTGAATGTGAGACCCGGAGCTAAGCCAGTGAAGCAACCTCTCCGCCGCTTCACCGAAGATAGGAGAAAAGTCATTGGAGATGAGATAGCTAGGCTCCTTGCAGCCGGATTTATCATTGAAGTGCTTTACGCGGATTGGCTCTCTAATCTGATGCTCGTGGAAAAGAAAAAGGATGATCCGAACGTGGCTGTGGTGTGGTGTATGTGCATTGATTACACGAACCTGAATAAGGCGTGTCCAAATGATCCATTCCCACTGCCTAAGATAGACCATGTCATGACTCAACTGCCAGATGTGAATTGTTGTCATTCATAGATGCATATTCTGGTTTCCACCAGATACCTCTGAATCCAGATGATCAAATAAAGACTGCATTTATCACCCCGTATGGGGCTTATTGCTATCACACTATGTCGTTTGGATTACGTAATGCAGGAGCAACATATCAGCGATGCATGCAAAAATGTCTACATGACCAGATAGGTCGAAATGTGCAAGTTTATGTGGATGATGTTGAGATAAAAACTAAGGAAATCAATACGCTCCTTGATGATATCCGCCAGACGTTCGTGAATCTATGGCAGTTCCGGATGAAGATTAACCCGGAAAAATGTACCTTTGGTGTGCCGGCAGGGAAATTACTCGGTTTTCTCGTGTCCAGCCGAGGTATCGAAGCTAACCCAATGAAAATCCGGGCTATAGAGAGAACGAAGATACCAAAATCCATTAATGATGTACAGAAGTTCACTGGTTGCCTAGCATCGTTAAGCCGGTTTGTAAGTCGGCTGGGAGAGAAGGCATTACCCCTCTACCAGTTAATGAAAAAGGCAGACAAATTTACATGGACACCGCAAGCAAATAGCGCGTTTTGAGAGTTAAAACGATGTTGTCTTCCCCACTAATATTAGCTGCCCCACTACCTAAAGAGCCAATGTTGCTCTATATAGCCGCAACCAATCGAGTTGTAAGTGCAGTGGTAGTGGTGGAACGTGATGAGGAAGGGAAATCGGTGCAAAGACCAGTGTATTACTTGAGCGAGGTATTATCGGCCTCAAAACAGAATTACCCACACTACTAAAAGATGGCATATGGTGTGTATATGGCAGACAAGAAACTCAAACATTACTTTGAGGAGCACCCCATCAAGGTGATATGTGAGGCACCTATATCTGAGATTATGAGCAACAAGGACGCTTGCGGCCGAATCGCAAAGTGGGCAATTGAGCTGGCCCCATATGCTCCACAATTCGATAGAAGAGATGTGATCAAGTCACAAGCTGTGGCGGATTTCTTTGTGGACTGGGCCGAGATGCAATATGAACCACCTTTGCCGGACTCCAATTACTGGCGAATGCATTTTGACCGGTCAAAGCTGAAAGAAGGACAGGGGGACGGGGTAGTACTTACCTCGCTCAAGAAAGATCAGTTGAAATATGTCCTCGAAATCCATTTCAACGCGTCAAATAACGTTGTAGAATATGAAGCACTTGTGCATGGGATTGAAGTAGCAAAGGAAGTAGGAATACGTCGAATACAATGCTTTGGAGACTCGGATTTGGTGGAGCAACAGGTATCTGGCAATTGGGATGCCCTAGATGCCAACATGGCCCTTTACAGATTCCATTTTCAAAAGATAAGTGGGTTCTTTGAGGGATGTGAATTCCATCACGTACCCCATATTGAAAATGAGGCAGCCGACGTATTGTCCAAGTTGGGGTCATCCCGGCAAGCAATCCCACCAAATGTTGCATTGGAGCACCTAAGAAAACCATTAATTACACCATCACTAGAATCCGACTCAATATATGTCCCGGCAATTTCCGGATCAGAAGTTACACCTATGGAAATAGATTGGGGAAGCACCTAAGCAAACCCGGGACTACTTCGGCAAACCCGAGGACTGCCTCACAGAACCCAGGGACTGTTCAGCTAGACCTGGCTAGAGTTATGTCAGTGGATGCAGTGGAAATTGATGAAGAGATCTTCCCTGTTCGGCCTATACCTGCATGGGCTAAACCAATATTTAGTTTCCTAAGAGAAGGAACTTTGCCGGATGATGAGATACACTCAAGGCAAATTCGTAGAAGAGCCAAGGCATATACCATAATCAATGCCGAACTATACAAAAGGAGTGTCACAAGTGTTTTGCAACGATGCGTAGACCCAGAAGAAGGGATTGACATACTCCGGGATATCCATCAAGGAGAATGTGGTCATCATGCATCTTCAAGAGCATTAGTGGCAAAAGCTTTTTGGCATGGATTTTATTAGCCAAGTGCCTTGGAGCAAGCAGAGGATCTTATAAAGAAATGCAATGGCTGTCAGAGGTATGCCACCAAGACCCATGTGCCAATGTCGGAACTCAAAACCATCCCCATCACTTGGCCATTTGATGTGTGGTGCCTAGACATGGTAGGACCATTTAAGCCGGCTAAGGGAGGTATGACCCACATCTTGGTCATGGTGGACAAGTTTACCAAATGGACTGAAGTGAAAACAATCAAGAAATGTGATGGGGCAACAGCAGTGACGTTCCTCAAAGATATAATCTTGAGATATGGCTATCCCCATAGTATCATAACTGATAATGGCACAAACTTTGCCGAAGGAGAAGTTGCAAGGTTCTGCCGAGAAAAGAAGATCCGGCTAGACATTGCTTCAGTAGCCCACCCCGCATCGAACAGGCAAGTGGAAAGATCCAACGAACTGGTTTTGTCCGGGATAAAACCCTAGCTCATGGATCCACTTTAAAGATCAGCAGGGTGGAAGAACTACCAGCGGTACTGTGGAGTTTGAGAATGACTCCGAATCGATCAACAGGCTATACGCCATTTTTTCTGGTATATGGGGAAGAAGCTGTGTTACTAGCCGACATAGAGCATGATTCGCCAAGGGTCGCCCAATACACAGAAGCCTAAGTGCGTGAAGTCCGGCAAAATGATGTTGATCTGCTAGAAGAAGCAAGAGAACTAGCCTTGTCCAGATCCGCCATATATCAGCAAAATCTCCAACGCTACCATAGTCGGAAAGTAAACCCCCGAGTTTTCCGGGAAGGTGATCTCGTACTTCGGCTGGTGCAGCGCACTGCAGGCATGCATAAGTTATCCCCTCCATGGGAAGGACCTTTTATTTTTAAGCAAAGCTTTGCACAATGATTCCTACTATCTTATCAATGCACAATCACAGGAGAAAAACAAGGCGGACAGGTCTAGCGAGGAAACTAAGCTTCCTTGGAATGTAGCTCTACTTCGTCCATTTTACACCTAGCAAAGAGGTGAATGTATCCGAGTTACTCATATTTTGATATGTATGTCGGCAATGAGCACATCAATGAAACTTTGGCACCCCTAGCCAAAACTCGGGGACTACCTCAATAATTGTCCTTTTTGTATTTACTTTTTTATATGTCGGCTGGCTTAAATTACTTGCACCTTAGCCGGATTAGTAATGTGTGAGCACCAAAAATCTAACTCTTTGACTTTGCTGCTGTCCAACAAGAATTGGCTTCATGGCAAGCGAGAGGACAAGTTTGGAATTGCAAAGCACATGAAAAACAACTAAGGAAAGGAATGTAATCGAGCCGACATTTGTTATTTCGACTAACCCCTGTATTTACTCTATCTCTGTTGCGTCGGATTATTTTGAGCCTATCTCAAAGTTTCAAGTATTGTTAAGTCAATTTTTTGAACCTAGGCCTCGTAAGTCAAAAAACCGAATCAAGGTAGACGCGAGCCGAGTCATAAAATTGGATGAACAAGAAAAGGAAACTCAAGGACTTCGCCCAAGTTAATCCGGCATTAAAAACTTAGTAGCAAAACACAACTAATTGTAGCAAAACAAAACATTGTGCATAAATACAACTGCACCCGGCATACTAGGGATCTGATGGTTATCAAAGTGTTTTTAGTTCATGGAGGGAGGAGGTACTTTGGCTAGAGACGGATCATCGGTCGAGGGAGGAGGTACTTCGGCGTCAGTAGGTGGGGCACTAGTCCCTGCCTCATCTTCAGAGTTACCCTCCTCATCCTCCGGATCTTCGGTGTCATCGCCCAGTTCGGAGGCTTCTTCTTCATCTTCTTCGCCCTATTCGCCATCCGAAACATAGGCGTCATCAACTGCATCGAGGTAGCTCGGACCCTCATTCCAGCTATGGCAGAAGGCGTACAGGATAATCTTGTTGGCGCAGGCCTTGTGTCTAGCAATACAGTACAGATCATTGGACCACTTTGATCCGGCGCGCAGGCGATCCAGCAGATTGAGGTCTAGCTCTTCATACCATGAAAGAACGAAGTTCGGTGCAGTATCATCTCCGGCTCGTGCAGCAGATTCTCAGCATAATTTCAGCTGAGTCTCACACTCCATCAGCTTGGATATAAAAGCTATACTGCCTTTGGGAGTGGGCTTAGTGGGCCAAAGAGCGTTAAACATTCGGATTGGTGCTGGCATGATGTCCGCGCCATAATTCTTCACCAATTCAACGCGGGCAGCAAGGCTCACCAACAAGTCCTTCGTGTCATAAGGAACTAACTCGGTGGTAGGGTCGGCTGGGGTACCTCACTCCGTGCGGGACTGAAGGAAATATGCCCTGAGAGGCAATAATAAAGTTGTTATTATATATTCCTTATATATATGATAGATGTTTATTTTACATGCTAGAAATGTATTGATTCGGAAACATCAATACATGTGTGTTTAATAAACAAAAAGGGTTCCTAGTCATGTCTCTCTTATAGACTAGCTTGTTGATTAACAGGATGATCAAGGTTTCCTGATCATGGACATTGGATGTTGTTAATAACAAGGTCACACCATTGGTGGAATGATGTGATGAACATTCATCCGAAGTATAGCATTACGATCAAGTCATTATGTTTATATTGCTATAACATCATACGAAGTAATCTTTATCCTTAGACCATGAGATCATGTTAATTGCTAACACCGGAAGAGTATCTTGATAACATCAAACGTCACACCGTAATAGGGTGACTATAAAGATGGGTTCAGTACTACGAAGGTGTTATGTTGAGGCTCATGGATCAAGAGTGGAATTTGTCAATCCAGATGACGGATAGATATACTCTGGGCCCTCTCGGTGATATCACATTAGGATAGCTTGCAAGCAAGTGATGTGATCACTAGAATGTTATATCACGGGAACGAGAAAAGAGTGCATGTCGGTAACGGGATCAAACTAGGTATGGAGATACCGATGATCGAATCTCGGACATGTAATATATCGAGAGACAAAGGGATTTAGTTACAAGCGTTAAAGGTTCTCATGATCACAGGAGTCATCGTTGAATGTGTAGGAGTCAGTACGGATCTCCAGGTCCCGCTGCTGATTATTGATCGGAGAAGGGTATCGATCATGTCTGCATTATTCACGAACCGTAGGGTGGCACACTTAAGAGTTACCGGACACCATTTTGGAGCACATATGTTTCAGACGAAAGAATTGCAAAGCGTAGGAATTGTTTCAATAGAAACCGAAAATTGTTTCGGGTGAAATTGCAGAAGGTGGTTCTGCATGTGATATTGAAATATTGCAAGGGGCTATATGCGAATGTTTGTTAATTAAAGTAATTAACAAAATTCTGAATAAATTTAATAAAAAGAGTTTTATTAAATGAGAGAGCATTAAATTTGGAGAAATTTAATGCATTTAAAGTGGAGACTTTAAAAGGGAATGTGAAGAGGCATTTTAATGTGGAGGGGTTACCACCACATGAATGGGGGAGGTGAGGGGTCACCCCCCATGCGCCGGCCATGGAGAGAGGGGGCACCTCCCTCCTCCTATAAAAGGCCATCCATTCCCTCCTTCATCCTCACACCTCCTTGTGAAGGATCTCTCTCCCCCTCTAGAATTATTCCCGCATGGTCTCGGATTAGCGAGATACATGTTCTCAGTGGCATTTCGTCTGGAAGGAGTTGCTGCTTCCGCTGGATCGCTTGAATGTGTGTGTGAGTGCGGATGCGCTGCTGAGTTGCGGCGCTCGGACTTCCTCACAATCTTGAGATCGGCAAGTGTACGACTACATCAACCACGAGTTCCTACTCGTTAACAAAGCTCGTTGTCTACGAGGGTAAGTTCTCATTGGATGTATGTCCACCCATTGCTTTGTACCTAGTAGATAGATCTTGGCGTGTAGTTCACACCGTAGGAATTTTTTTGTTTTCTATGTTACAGACCCAACAGTGGTATCAGAGCCTGATCTATGCGTAGGTGCTTAGCACGGGTAGTACACACATGGTTGATATGTGGGCGATGATGATCATGTTATTGCATCTTCTATGTATTTTGGATATTGGTGGTGTAATGGGATGAAGCGGCCCGGACCAACCTTACATGTCATCGTACATGAGACCGGTTCCACGACTGACATGCAACTTGGTTTGCATAAGTGGCTGGCGGGTGTCTGTCTCTCCTACTATAGTCAATATCTGATTTACAACGAGTTGCTAATAACTTAGTTATCCTTGTTATGGTTCATGTTCGTAGGTAAGAATGATTCTATCTCCGAAAGCCCTAAGCCACGTAAAACTTGCAATTGATAAATTAGAGGCGTCTAGTTTAGATCGTTGTTGGGCTAGTGTGTTGATATGGTATTGTTGTAAGTAGATGTATGGTGGATACTCTTACAACACACTCAACGTGTAAGTTCCATAGACCTTGGCCTTACACACAAAGGAATGATAGAGATCATACCATGATGCAAGTGATAGAGATCAAATGCATGGACCATATCATCTCACTTTACACATTAGATGTTAGCATCTTATACTGCTAGTTTGGCGCGTTTGATAGCATTATAAGATGATCCCTCTTTTAGATATCAAGATAAAAATGTGTTCTTCCTTGAGTATGCACCGTTCTATGGATCGTGTTTCGAGACATCACGTGATGATCGGGTGTACTCGAATCTACACTTTCATAGGAATGGGTGTAAGACAGTTTTACACACGTGAATACTAAGGTTCTTACTTGGCGAGCCTACCATGTACAGACATGGCCTCGAAACACGGACCGAAAGGTTAAGCATGAGTCATATGGTTGATATGATGCCCATATAGATGCTCTCCTTTGAAGCTATATCAACTCACGTGATGATCAGACTTGGTATAGTGGATTTGGTTCATGTAATCACCAAAAGGACACGAGGGATGTCGTTTTTGAGTGGGAATTCATTAGTAATTTGGATTAGTTGAACTCAATCTATCATAAACTTAGTCTAAATAAACTTTACAAATTCTGTTGTAGATAGCACCACCTGCTTTTAATTTCAATGTGTTCATGGAGAAAAAGAAACTTGCTGCGAACGATAGCAACTTCACCAACTGGGCTATGAATTTGAGGATTCTCCTCATTGCTGCACAAAAGAAATATGTGCTAGATGCGCTGCTAGGCCCCCCACCAGCTCCTGATGCCCCTAACGAGGAAAAGAATGTCTATGTGACCTGTCAGGAGGACCACAAATTAGTTCATTGCGGCATACTGTATGGGCTAGAGCCAGAACTTCGAAAGCATTTCGAAAATGGCAATGCCTTTGATACCATGGGAGAATTGAAAATGATTTTCGATACCCATGCTGTCGTAGAGAGTTATAATGCTACAGAAAAGTTCTTTAGCTGCATGATGGAGGAAAACAGCTCCGTTAGTGAGCACGTACTCAAAATGTCTGGGTACGCCGATAAGCTTGTGTCCTTGGGAATAACGATTCCCATTGACTTAGGCATACATCGTGTTCTCCAGTCTCTGCCACCTAGCTACAAGAGCTTTGTGATGAACTATAATATGAAGGGCATGAATAAGTCTCTTCCCGAGCTTCTGTCAATGCTTAAGACTGCAGAAGTGGAGATTAGGAAAGAACATCAAGTGTTGATGATCAATAGGACCACCGGTTTCAAGAAGGATAAGAAAGGCAAGCACAAGGGAAAGAAGGGTGGCAAGTCTGTTGCCACGCCTGAAAAGAAACCCCGGGCTGGCCCTAAGTCTGACACCGAGTGCTACTATTGCAAGGGGACTGGCCATTGGAAGCGCAACTGCCCCAAGTATTTGGCGGACAAGAAGTCCAGCAAGGCAAACAAAGGTATATGTGATATACATGTTATTGATGTGTACTTGACTATTACTCGCAGTAGCACCTGGGTATTTGATACCGGATCGGTTGCTAATATATGTAACTCGGTTCAGGGGCTACGGAACAAGCGACAACTAGCAAGGGATGAGGTCAGGATGCGGGTCGGCAATGGATCAAGAGTTGATGTGATCGCCGTCGGGACGCTACCTCTCCATTTGCCATCGGGATTAGTTATAAACCTAATTAATTGTTATTTGGTGCCTGCACTGAGCATGAACATTGTATCTGGATCGTGTTTGATGCAAAGTGGTCATTCTTTTAAATCTGAGAACAATGGTTGTTCGATTTATAAGAATGATATCTTTTATGGTCATGCACCTATGTTGAATGGTTTATTTCTATTGGATCTCGATAGTAATATTACGCACATTCATAATGTTAATGCTAAAAAGATTAAACTTGATGATGATATGTCTACATATATGTGGCACTGCCGTCTAGGTCATATTGGCGTTAAACGCATGAAGAAACTCCATTCTGATGGACTTTTGGAATCACTTGATTTTGAATCATTTGATACATGTGAGCCATGCCTTATGGGCAAGATGACTAGAACGCCGTTTTCCGGTTCAATGGAACAGGCGACAGATCTATTGGAAATCATACATACTGGTGTGTATGGACCAATGAGTGTGTCGGCGCGAGGTGGATATCGTTATTTTGTTACTTTCACGGATGATTTGAGTAGATATGGGTATATCTATTTGATGAAACACAAGTCTGAAACGTTTGAAAAGTTCAAGGAATTTCAGAATGAAGTGGAAAATCATCGTAATAGAAAGATCAAATTTCTACGGTCTGACCGTGGAGGAGAGTATCTAAGTTACGAGTTTAGCACACACATGAAAGAGTGTGGAATAGTTTCACAACTCACGCCTGCCGGAACACCACAACGTAATGGTGTGTCGGAACATCGTAATCGTACCTCATTGGATATGGTTCGATCTATGATGTCTCTAACTGACTTACCTCTGTCATTTTGGGGTTATGCACTGGAAACAACTGCATTCACTTTAAATCGGGCACCATCTAAATCCGTTGAAACGACACCGTATGAATTATGGTTTGGAAACAAACCTAAGCTGTCATTTCTTAAGGTTTGGGGATGCGATGTTTATGTGAAGAAACTTCAACCGGATAAACTCGAACCCAAAGCGGAAAAATGCGTCTTCATAGGATACCCTAAGGAAACAATTGGGTATACCTTCTATCACAGATCCGAGGGCAAGGTTTTCTTGAGAAGGAGTTTCTCGCGAAAGGTGTGAGTAGTCGAAAGGTAGAACTCGAAGAGGTTATTGAACCTTCTCTTCATGGAATGGCGAGTGGCGCATCACCGGAAGTTGTTTCGGAGTTGACTTCACCTGATGAAGAGAGAGCTAATGATAATGATCATGAAACTCCGAAAGAGGACACTACCGAACCTCGCAGGTCAAGCAGGACACGTGCAGCTCCTGAACTGTACGGCAATCCTTGTTGGGTCCGCAGCATAGAAAACAAAAAATTTCCTACGGTGTGAACTACACGCCAAGATCTATCTACTAGGTACAAAGCAAACGAGTGGACATACATCCATAGAGAACTTACCCTCGAAGAGAACGAGCTTTGTTAACGAGTAGGAACTCGTGGTTGATGTAGTCGTACACTTGCCGATCTCAAGATCGTGAGGAAGTCCGAGCGCCGCAACTCAGCAGCGCATCCGCACTCGCACACACGTTCAAGCCACCGGACAACCTCCACCTCCTCGCTCCAGCGATCCAGCGGAAGCAGCAACTCCTTCCAGATGAAATGCTACCGGGAACATGTATCTCGCTAATCCGAGACCATGGGGGTATAATTCTAGAGGGGGAGAGAGATCCTTCACAAGGAGGTGTGAGGATGAAGGAGGGAATGGGTGGCCTTTTATAGGAGGAGGGGGGTGCCCCCTCTCTCCATGGCCGGCGCATGGGGGGTGACCCCTCACCTCCCCCATTCATGTGGTGGTAACTCCTCCACATTAAAATGCCTCTTCACATTCCCTTTTAAAGTCTCCACTTTAAATGCATTAAGTTTCTCCAAATTTAATGCTCTCTCATTTAATAAAAACTCTTTTATTAAATTTATTCAGAATTTTGTTAATTACTTTAATTAATAAACATTCACATATAGCCCCTTGCAATATTTCAATATCACATGCAGAACCACCTTCTGCAATTTCACCCGAAACAATTTCCAGTTTCTATTGAAACAATTCCTGCGCTTTGCAAGTCTTTCGTCTGAAACATATGTGCTCCAAAATGGTGTCCGGTAACTCTTAAGTGTGCCACCCTATGGTTCGCGAATAATGCAGACATGATCGAGACCCTTCTCCGATCAATAATCAGCAGCGGGACCTAGAGATCCGTACTGACTCCTACACATTCAACGATGACTCCTGTGATCGTGAGAACCTTTAATGCTTGTAACTAAATCCCTTTGTCTCTCGATATATTACATGTCCGAGATTCGATCATCGGTATCTCCATACCTAGTTTGATCTCGTTACCGACATGCACTCTTTTCTCGTTCCCGTGATATAACATTCTAGTGATCACATCACTTGCTTGCAAGCTATCCTAATGTGATATCACCGAGAGGGCCCAGAGTATATCTATCTGTCATCTGGATTGACAAATTCCACTCTTGATCCATGAGCCTCAACATAACACCTTCGTAGCACTGAACCCATCTTTATAGTCACCCTGTTACGGTGTGACGTTTGATGTTATCAAGATACTCTTCCGGTGTTAGCAATTAACATGATCTCATGGTCTAAGGATAAAGATTACTCTGTATGATGTTATAGCAATATAAACACAATGACTTGATCGTAATGCTATACTTCGGATGAATGTTCATCACATCATTCCACCAATGGTGTGACCTTGTTATTAACAACATCCAATGTCCATGATCAGGAAACCTTGATCATCTTGTTAATCAACAAGCTAGTCCATAAGAGAGGCATGACTAGGAACCCCTTTTGTTTATTAAACACACATGTATTGATGTTTCCTATCAATACAATTATAGCATGTAAAATAAACATCTATCATATTTAAGGAATACATAATAACAACTTTATTATTGCCTCTCAGGGCATATTTCCTTCAGTCTCCCACTTGCACTAGAGACAATAATCTAGTTCACATAGTGATAAATCTAACACCCATGGAGTTCTGGTGTTGATCATGTTTTGCCCTAGGGAGTACTTTAGTCAACGGATCTCCTACATTCAGGTCCGTGTGCACTTTACAAATCTTTATATCTCCATCCTTGACATGTTCGCGGATGGAGTGAAACCGGCGCTTAATATGCTTGGAATTCTTGTGAGACCTTGGTTCCTTGGCGTTGGCTATGGCTCCATTGTTGTCACAATAGATCACCATCGGGTCCAACGCACTGGGAACCACACCCAGTTCTGTTATGAACTCTTTCATCCAAACTGCTTCCTGCGCCGCTTCTGAAGCAGCAACATATTCCGCCTCCGTTGTTGATCCAGCTACCACAGGTTGTTTGGAGCTCCTCCAACTAACTGCTGCTCCGTTCAAGAGAAATACGTATCCGGATTGAGACTTAGAGTCATCCGGATCGGTGTCAAAGCTAGCATCAACATAACACTTAGCGACTAGCTCTTCTTCACCTCCGTATATGTGAAACATATCCTTAGTTCTTCTCAAGTACTTGAGGATGTTCTTTCCCGCTATCCAGTGTTCCGAACCTGGATCAGATTGGTACCTACTAGTCAAACTAATAGCATGTGCCACATCCGGTCTTGTACATAGCATGGCATACATAATAGAGCCTATGGCCGAGGCATAGGGGATCTTATCCATCATCTCTCTTTCTTTCGTCGTAGACGGACTTTGAGTCTTACTCAATGTCTTGCCTTGCAACATAGGTAAGAACCCCTTCTTACTTCCGTCCATATTAAACTTCTTTAATATCTTATCAAGGTATGTACTCTGCGATAGCCCAATTAGGCGTCTTGATCTATCTCTATAGATTTTAGTGCCTAATATATATGAAGCTTCACCAAGGTCCTTCATCGAAAATTTGCTGTTTAGATAACTTTTAACACTGTTTAAAAGATCTAAATCATTTCCAATCAATAATATGTCATCCACATATAATATTAGAAATGCCACATTGCTCCCACTCACTTTCTTGTAAATACAAGCCTCTCCATAAGTTTGGACAAATCCAAACTCTTTGATCACCTCATCAAAGCGGAGATTCCAACTCCGTGATGCTTGCTTCAGTCCATAGATGGATCGCTGAAGTTTGCACACCTTATTAGCATCCTTAGGATCGACAAAACCCTTAGGTTGTATCATATACAACTCTTCTTCAATATTACCATTGAGGAACGCAGTTTTGACATCCATCTGCCATATTTCATAATCGAAATATGCAGCAATTGCTAACATAATCCTAACCGACTTAAGCATCGCTACGGGAGAGAATGTCTCATCGTAGTCAACTCCTTGAATTTGTCGAAACCCCTTTGCGACAAGTCGAGCCTTATAGATGGTCACATTACCATGAGCATCAGTTTTTCTTTTGAAAATCCATTTATTCTCAACGGCCTTTCGGTCGTGAGGTAAGTCCACCAAGTTCCAAACTTGGTTCTCGTACATGGATTCCATCTCGGATTTCATGGCTTCTAGCCATTTGTTGGAATCCGGGCTCATCATCGCTTCTTCATATGTCGCAGGATCATCCATTTCATCAATCATGAAATTCATAACAGGATTGCCGTACAGTTCAGGAGCTGCATGTGTCCTGCTTGACCTGCGAGGTTCGGTAGTGTCCTCTTTCGGAGTTTCATGATCAATATCATTAGCTCTCTCTTCATCAGGTGAAGCCAACTCCAAAACAACTTTCGGTGCTGCGCCACTCGCCATTCCATGAAGAGAAGGTTCAATGACCTCTTCGAGTTCTACCTTCCGACTACTCACACCTTTCGCGAGAAACTCCTTCTCAAGAAAGGATCCATTCTTGGCAACAAAGACCTTGCCCTCGGATCTGTGATAGAAGGTATACCCAATCGTTTCCTTAGGGTATCCTATGAAGACGCATTTTTCCGCTTTGGGTTCGAGTTTATCCAGTTGAAGTTTCTTCACATAAACATCGCATCCCCAAACTTTAAGAAATGACAGCTTAGGTTTGTTTCCAAACCATAATTCATACGGTGTATTTTCAACGGATTTAGATGGTGCCCTATTTAAAGTGAATGTAGCGGTTTCCAGTGCATAACCCCAAAATGACAGTGGCAAGTCAGTCAGAGACATCATAGATCGAACCATATCCAATAAAGTACGATTACGACGTTCTGACACACCATTACATTGTGGTGTTACGGCAAGCGTGAGTTGTGAAACTATTCCACAGTCTTTCATATGTGTGCTAAACTCGTAACTAAGATACTCTCCTCCACGGTCGGACCGCAGAAATTTGATCTTTCTGTTACGATGATTTTCCACTTCATTCTGAAATTCTTTGAACTTTTCAAAAGTTTCAGACTTGTGTTTCATCAAATAGATATACCCATATCTACTCAAATCATCCGTGAAAGTAATAAAATAACGATATCCACCTCGCGTTGACATACTCATTGGTCCACACACATCAGTATGTATGATTTCCAATAGATCTGTCGCCCGTTCCATTGAACCGGAAAACGGCGTTCTAGTCATCTTGCCCATAAGGCATGGCTCACATGTATCAAATGATTCAAAATCAAGTGATTCCAAAAGTCCATCAGAATGGAGTTTCTTCATGCGTTTAACGCCAATATGACCTAGACGGCAGTGCCACATATATGTAGATATATCATTATCAAGTTTAATCCTTTTAGCATCAACATTATGAATATGCGTAATACTACTATCGAGATCCAACAGAAATAAACCATTCAACATAGGTGCATGACAATAAAAGATATTATTCATATAAATCGAACAGCCATTGTTTTTAGACTTAAATGAATAACCACTTTGCATCAAACACGATCCGGATACAATGTTCATGCTCAGTGCAGGCACCAAATAACAATTATTTAGGTTTATAACTAATCCCGATGGCATATGGAGAGGCAGCGTTTCGACGGCGATCACATCAACTCTTGATCCATTGCCGACCCGCATCGAGACCTCATCCCTTGCTAGTTGTCGCTTGTTCCGCAGCCCCTGAACCGAGTTACATATATTAGCAACCGACCCTGTATCAAATACCCAGGTGCTACTGCGAGTACTAGTCAAGTACACATCAATAACATGTATATCACATATACCTTTGTTTTCCTTGTCGGACTTCTTGTCCGCCAAATACTTGGGGCAGTTGCGCTTCCAATGGCCACTCCCCTCGCAATAGTAGCACTCGGTGTCAGACTTAGGGCCAGCTCAGGGTTTCTTTTCAGGCGTGGCAACAGACTTACCACCCTTCTTTCCCTTGTGCTTGTCTTTCTTGTCCTTCTTGAAACCGGTGGTCCTATTGATCATCAACACTTGATGTTCTTTCCTAATCTCCACTTCTGCAGTCTTAAGCATTGACAGAAGCTCGGGAAGAGACTTCTTCATGTCCTACATATTATAGTTCATCACGAAGCTCTTGTAGCTAGGTGGCAGAGATTGGAGAACACGATGTATGCCTAAGTCAATGGGAATCGTTATTCCCAAGGACACAAGCTTATCGGTGTACCCAGACATTTTGAGTACGTGCTCACTAACGGAGCTGTTTTCCTCCATCATGCAGCTAAAGAACTTTTCTGTAGCATTATAACTCTCTACGGCAGCGTGGGTATCGAAAATCATTTTCAATTCTCCCATGGTATCAAAGGCATTGCCATTTTCGAAACACTTTTGATGTTCTGGCTCTAGCCCATATAGTATGCCGCAATGAACTAAGTTGCGGTCCTCCTGATGAGTTATATAGACGTCCTTTTCCTCGTCAGGGGCATCAGGAGCTGGTGGGGGGCCTAGCGGCACATCTAGCACATATTTCTTTTTGTGCAGCAGTGAGGAGATTCCTCAAATTCATAGCCCAGTTGGTGAAGTTGCTACCATTCGCAGCAAGTTTCTCTTTCTCCATGAACACATTGAAATTAAAAGCAGGTGCTGCCATCTACAACAGAATTTGTAAAGTATATTTAGACTAAGTTTATGATAGATTGAGTTCAACTAATCCAAATTACTAATGAACTCCCACTCAAAAACAACATCCCTCGTGTCCTTTTGGTTATTACATGAACCAAATCCACTACACCAAGTCCGATCATCACGTGAGTCGGTGTAGCTTCAAAGGCGAGCATCTATATGGGCATCATATCAACTATATGACTCATGCTTAACCTTTTGGTCCGTGTTCCGAGGCCATGTCTGTACATGCTAGGCTCGTCAAGTAAGAACCTTAGTATTTGCGTGTGTAAAACTGTCTTACACCCGTTGTATGAAAGCGTAGAGTTGAAAACACCCGATCATCACGTGATGCCTCAAAACACGATCCACAAAACGGTGCATACTTAAGGAAGAACACATTTTATCTTGATATCTAAATGAGGTATCATCTTATAATGCTACTAAACGCGCCAAACTAGCAATATAAGATGCTAACATCTAATGTGTGAAGTGAGGTGATATGGTCCATGCATTTGATCTCTATCATTTGCATCGTGGTATGATCTCTATCATTCCTTTGTGTGTAAGGCCAAGGTCTATGGAACTTACACGTTAAGTGAGTTGTAAGAGTATCTATTATACATCTACTTACAACAATACCATATCAAAACAAAAGCCCAGCAATGATCTAAACTAGACGCCTCTAATTTATCAATTGCAAGTTTTACGTGGCTTAGGGATTTCGGAGATAGAACCTGTCTAACCTACGAACATGAACCACAACGAGGATAACCAAGTTATTAGCAACTCGTTGTAAATCAGATATTGACTATAGTAGGAGAGATAGACACCCGCCAGCCACTTATGCAAAACAAGTTGCATGTCAGTCATGGAACCGGTCTCATGTACGATGACATGTAAGGTTGGTCCGGGCCGCTTCATACCACTATGCCACCAATATCCAAAGTACATAGAAGATGCAATAACATGATCATCATCGCCCAAATATAAATATATGTGTACTACCCGTGCAAAGCACCTACGCATAGATCAGGCTCTGATACCACTGTTGGGTCCGCAGCATAGACAACAAAAAATTTCCTACGGTGTGAACTACACGCCAAGATCTATCTACTAGGTACAAAGCAAACGGGTGGACATACATCCATAGAGAACTTACCCTCGAAGACAACGAGATTTGTTAACGAGTAGGAACTCGTGGTTGATGTAGTCGTACACTTGCCGATCTCAAGATCGTGAGGAAGTCCGAGCGCCGCAACTCAGCAGCGCATCCGCACTCGCACACATGTTCAAGCCACCGGACAACCTCCACCTCCTCGCTCCAGCGATCCAGCGGAAGAAGCAACTCCTTCCAGACGAAATGCCACCGGGAACATGTGTCTCGCTAATCCGAGACCATGGGGGAATAATTCTAGAGGGGGAGAGAGTTCCTTCACAAGGAGGTGTGAGGATGAAGGAGGGAATGGGTGGCCTTTTATAGGAGGAGGGGGGTGCCCCCTCTCTCCATGGCCGGCGCATGGGGGGGTGACCCCTCACCTCCCCCATTCATGTGGTGGTGACTCCTCCACATTAAAATGCCTCTTCACATTCCCTTTTAAAGTCTCCACTTTAAATGCATTAAGTTTCTCCAAATTTAATGCTCTCTCATTTAATAAAAACTCTTTTATTAAATTTATTCAGAATTTTGTTAATTACTTTAATTAATAAACATTCACATATAGCCCCTTGCAATATTTCAATATCACATGCAGAACCACCTTCTGCAATTTCACCCGAAACAATTTCTGGTTTCTATTGAAACAATTCCTGCGCTTTGCAATTCTTTCGTCTAAAACATATGTGCTCCAAAATGGTGTCCGGTAACTCTTAAGTGTGCCACCCTATGGTTCGCGAATAATGCAGACATGATCGAGACCCTTCTCCAATCAATAATCAGCAGCGGGACCTGGAGATCCGTACTGACTCCTACACATTCAACGATGACAACTGTGATCGTGAGAACCTTTAACGCTTGTAACTAAATCCCTTTGTCTCTCGATATATTACATGTCCGAGATTCGATCATCGGTATCTCCATACCTAGTTTGATCTCGTTACCGACATGCACTCTTTTCTTGTTCCCGTGATATAACATTCTAGTGATCACATCACTTGCTTGCAAGCTATCCTAATGTGATATCACCGAGAGGGCCCAGAGTATATCTATCCGTCATCTGGATTGACAAATTCCACACTTGATCCATGAGCCTCAACATAACACCTTCGTAGCACTGAACCCATCTTTATAGTCTCCCTGTTACGGTGTGACGTTTGATGTTATCAAGATACTCTTCCGGTGTTAGCAATTAACATGATCTCATGGTCTAAGGATAAAGATTACTTCGTATGATGTTATAGCAATATAAACACAATGACTTGATCGTAATGCTATACTTCGGATGAATGTTCATCACATCATTCCACCAATGGTGTGACCTTGTTATTAACAACATCCAATGTCCATGATCAGGAAACCTTGATCATCTTGTTAATCAACAAGCTAGTCTATAAGAGAGGCATGACTAGGAACCCTTTTTGTTTATTAAACACACATGTATTGATGTTTCCTATCAATACAATTATAGCATGTAAAATAAACATCTATCATATATAAGGAATACATAATAACAACTTTATTACTGCCTCTCAGGGCATATTTCCTTCAATCCTGTTGTGAATTTCATGGTTGATGAAATGGATGACCCTGCGACGCATGAAGAAGCGATGATGAGCCCGGATTCCAACAAATGGCTAGAAGCCATGAAATCCGAGATGGAATCCATGTACGAGAACCAAGTTTGGAACTTGGTGGACTTACCTCACGACCGAAAGGCCGTTGAGAATAAATAGATTTTCAAAAGGAAAACTGATGCTGATGGTAATGTGACCATCTATAAGGCTCAACTTGTCGCAAAGGGGTTTCGACAAATTCAAGGAGTTGACTACGATGAGACATTCTCTCCCGTAGCGATGCTTAAATCAGTTAGGATTATGTTAGCAATTGTTGCATATTTTGATTATGAAATATGGCAGATGGATGTCAAAACTGCATTCCTCAATGGTAAGATTGAAGAAGAGTTGTATATGATACAACCTAAGGGTTTTGTCGATCCTAAGGATGCTAATAAGGTGTGCAAACTTCAGCGATCCATCTATGGACTGAAGCAAGCATCACGAAGTTGGAATCTCCGCTTCGATGAGGTGATCAAAGAGTTTGGATTTGTCCAAACTTATGGAGGGGCTTGTATTTACAAGAAAGTGAGTGGGAGCAATGTGGAATTTCTGATATTATATGTGGATGACATATTATTGATTTTAAATGATATAGATCTTTTAAACAGTGTTAAAAGTTATCTAAACAGCAAATTTTTGATGAAAGACCTTGGTGAAGCGTCATATATATTAGGCATTAAAATCTATAGAGATAGATCAAGGCGCCTAATTGGGCTATCGCAGAGTACATACCTTGATAAGATATTAAAGAAGTTTAATATGGATGAAAGTAAGAAGGGGTTCTTACCTATGTTGCAAGGCAAGACATTGAGTAAGACTCAAAGTCCGTCTACGGCGGAAGAAAGAGAGATGATGGATAAGATCCCCTATGCCTCGGCCATAGGCTCTATTGTGTATGTCATGCTATGTACAAGACCGGATGTGGCACATGCTATTAGTTTGACTAGTAGGTACCAATATGATCCAGGTTCGGAACACTGGATAGCGGGAAAGAACATCCTCAAGTACTTGAGAAGAACTAAGGATATGTTTCACATATACGGAGGTGAAGAAGAGCTAGTCGCTAAGTGTTATGTTGATGCTACCTTTGACACTGATCCGGATGACTCTAAGTCTCAATCCAGATACGTATTTCTCTTGAACGGAGCAGCAGTTAGTTGGAGGAGTTCCAAACAACCTGTGGTGGCTGGATCAACAACGGAGGCGGAATATGTTGCTGCTTCAGAAGCGGCGCAGGAGGCAGTTTGGATGAAAGAGTTCATTACAGAACTAGGTGTGGTTCCCAGTGCGTTGGACCCGATGGTGATCTATTGTGACAACAATGGAGCCATAGCCAACACAAAGGAACCAAGGTCTCACAAGAATTCCAAACATATTAAGCGCCGGTTTCACTCCATCCGCGAGCATGTCAAGGATGGAGATATAAAGATTTGTAAAGTACACACGGACCTGAATGTAGCAGATCCATTCACTAAAGTTCTCCCTAGGGCAAAACATGATCAACACCAGAACTCCATGGGTGTTAGATTTATCACTATGTGAACTAGATTATTGTCTCTAGTGCAAGTGGGAGACTGAAGGAAATATGCCCTGAGAGGCAATAATAAAGTTGTTATTATATATTCCTTATATATATGATAGATGCTTATTTTACATGCTAGAAATGTATTGATTCGGAAACATTAATACATGTGTGTTTAATAAACAAAAAGGGTTCCTAGTCATGCCTCTCTTATAGACTAGCTTGTTGATTAACAGGATGATCAAGGTTTCCTGATCATGGACATTGGATGTTGTTAATAACAAGGTCACACCATTGGTGGAATGATGTGATGAACATTCATCCGAAGTATAGCATTACGATAAAGTCATTATGTTTATATTGCTATAACATCATACGAAGTAATCTTTATCCTTAGACCATGAGATCATGTTAATTGCTAACACCGGAAGAGTATCTTGATAACATCAAACGTCACACCGTAACAGGGTGACTATAAAGATGGGTTTAGTACTACGAAGGTGTTATGTTGAGTCTCATGGATCAAGAGTGGAATTTGTCAATCCAGATGACGGATAGATATACTCTGGGCCCTCTCGGTGATATCACATTAGGATAGCTTGCAAGCAAGTGATGTGATCACTAGAATGTTATATCACGGGAACGAGAAAAGAGTGCATGTCGGTAATGAGATCAAACTAGGTATGGAGATACCGATGATCGAATCTCGGACATGTAATATATCGAGAGACAAAGGGATTTAGTTACAAGCGTTAAAGGTTCTCACGATCATAGGAGTCATCGTTGAATGTGTAGGAGTCAATACGGATCTCCAGGTCCCGCTGCTGATTATTGATCGGAGAAGGGTATCGATCATGTCTGCATTATTCACGAACCGTAGGGTGGCACACTTAAGAGTTACCGGACACCATTTTGGAGCACATATGTTTCAGATGAAAGAATTGCAAAGCGTAGGAATTGTTTCAATAGAAACCGGAAGTTGTTTCGGGTGAAATTGCAGAAGGTGGTTCTGCATGTGATATTGAAATATTGTAAGGGGCTATATGCGAATGTTTGTTAATTAAAGTAATTATCAAAATTCTGAATAAATTTAATAAAAAGAGTTTTATTAAATGAGAGAGCATTAAATTTGGAGAAATTTAATGCATTTAAAGTGGAGACTTTAAAAGGGAATGTGAAGAGGCATTTTAATGTGGAGAGGTTACCACCACATGAATGGGGGAGGTGAGGGGTCACCCCCCATGCGCCGGCCATGGAGAGAGGGGGCACCCCCCTCCTCCTATAAAAGGCCATCCATTCCCTCCTTCATCCTCACACCTCCTTGTGAAGGATCTCTCTCCCCCTCTAGAATTATTCCCGCATGGTCTCGGATTAGCGAGATACATGTTCCCAGTGGCATTTCGTCTGGAAGGAGTTGCTGCTTCCGCTGGATCGCTTGAATGTGTGTGTGAGTGCGGATGCGCTGCTGAGTTGCAGCGCTCGGACTTCCTCACAATCTTGAGATTGGCAAGTGTACGACTACATCAACCACGAGTTCCTACTCGTTAACAAAGCTCGTTGTCTACGAGGGTAAGTTCTCATTGGATGTATGTCCACCCGTTGCTTTGTACCTAGTAGATAGATCTTGGTGTGTAGTTCACACCGTAGGAAAATTTTTATTTTCTATGCTGCGGACCCAACAGGGACTTGGCTACAGTAGCAGAAGCAAGGGGATCACTCTCTGGGAACTTTCCCGCAAGCAAAACGGAAAATATCAGTGAGCAAGGACACTTGACCCAGAGAGACAAGAATCGAAAGAGGAAGAGAACTCACATGAAATCTGGCAAAGGATCCGCGTAAGCTCATTATGTTTGTTGGCATGCCTCGATTGGAGCTGCTCATACTCAGTGGTCACCAACTTAAGTTTGATGTCGGCGTCCTTAAGAAAAACATTGTCCTTGACGATTTGAGTCTTCAGGCGCTCTTTCTCCTCGGAGAACTCCTAGTCAGCCTTGTCCAGCTCAGATTTATGCAGATCCTTGAGCTTCTGGATTTTAGCATTCCGCCGAGAAATCTCATCGTCCTTGAGGCACAGCTGAGCGATTTCATCATTTTTCTTCTTCAGTTCGGCCTGATGCCTTCCTGCTTGTTCGAGAAAGTGAAGCGTCATGTCAGGAATGGGCACGCTATCTTGAAGATTAATTGCAATAATGGTTTGACCCAGCAGAGCCAAGGTATAAATATCTGCCGAGTCAAGGAAAGAATATACAGGGGCTAAGTGAACAGGATAAGTTACCCTGGATCTCAGCCAAGTTCTTGCGCATGATGATGTTTTCAGCCTCAACCTCGGCTGCACAATACGGATGATAAGTTAACACGAATAGCACGTAACTCAAATAAAAAATGCAAAATCTTAAGTAAAACATATTACCCTTCTTTTCGTGATCAACCAACAGCTTGCCGTATCTGGCGCGCGGATCCTTGTATGAGTCCAATAGACGCTAGAACTCAGTAGTGTGGCGGTTGGTGGTGATCTAAAACAAGCCAATGTTAGTTCAGAAATAGGAAAAAGGATATTCGAAGTCTACAAGATCCGGGCCAAGTGGAACTTAACCCGACTCTAGGTGTGTGGATATTCGAAGTCTACAAGATCCGGGCCAAGTGGAACTTAACCCGGCTCTAGGTGTGTGGATATTCGAAGTCTACAAGATCTGGGCCAATTGGAACTTAACCCGGCTCTAGGTGTGTGGATATTCGAAGTCTACAAGATCCGGGCCAAGTGGAACTTAACATGGCTCTAGGTGTGTGGATATTCGAAGTCTACAAGATTCGGCCAAGTGGAACTTAAACCGACTCTAGGGGTGTGAATATTTGAAAATACTAAGGACTTGCGCTAATTCTCTAAGAGCACCCAGCTGAGTAATAAATTACTCCCCGGAGGCTCGAGGACTAGTGGGTATATCTCTAAGTATTTGCATATAAAAGGCATAGCAGAAAAGGGCTTACCTCCATCATACAACCAACAAGGGAGATGACCCTAATGGCGGTGTGCATCCGAGCGCTGAACTCTGCCGGACCAAACTTCTCCGGGAGATCATCCTACGGGTTTATAAATTCAGTGTCATTCCAGTTGTTGACATACTCAATGAGCGCCGGACTATAACTCTACCCGCTAAGCGAATGGCTCGTCACCAAGCCCTTAGCATGGGCTTCCCGCCTTGCAGACTGAGCAGCAGCTGGACTAGTATGCAAGGTCAATTCTTTGCTGCTCTTTGATCCAGCAGCAGAAGGACCGAAGGATGAATCCTTGGCTGACTTGGCAACCTTCTTGCTTTTTGGCTGCTGCAGAAGAGCCGAGGCTGCCGCTCTGGAGTGAGCTTGTGAGGCCAGCTGAAATATATCTTTAATAGACACAGTTGATCCGGAGACGGCAACCTGAGATTTCTTCTTGGTGGCTGGCTTGGTTGGCGCTGGTGCTAGTGCTGCTGTTGCTAGTACTCGTGCTGCTGGCGCTGTTGGTGCTGGTACTGGTGCTGCTAGTGCTGGTGTTGCTGGTGTTGGTGCTGCAGATGCTACTAAAGAAACTGGAACTGAAGAAGAGGAAGTTGTCTGGGGCGGTGCCGATGAAGCGGGCACCTCAGAGGCTGGAGGTGGCGGCAATGCCGAAGAGCTGGGGAGATCCGGCATCGTCGTATCCTCGGCAGTTCCACTGCCCCCCGCATCGATGTTGCCCTCCTCATGGCGAGGTGGGATCAAATCCGGCGCGGCCGCAGAACCCTCTAGGATAGGGCTCAGTGGACGAACGTCCCCATCACGGGGGGAGAAGAGGTACTCCGGATAGGAGAGGAGATGCTGGGGCCACTCTGGGGGATCACCCTAGGAGCACTGCCCAGTTAAGCAAAAGAACAATAAGTTACAAATAAGAATAGAGACGAGTACTATGTTTATGTGATAAAGCAAGACCCGGAAAAGGCCAAGGAAGGAAAGGTGACTTATTCGGCCAAGGTCGTAGGTTCCCGAGGCTTGGGCACTCTTCGGACAGTGGCCTTGGGCACGGGCTTGCCTGCACCCTTAACCCCGGATTTCTTCTGCCTCTTCTTGGGCGGGGGCACTTCCGAAGCTGGAGCCGAGGTAGCCGGGCGCTTCTGGGAAGGGGCAGGAGCTGGTTCCTCCATGTCAAGAGGAGGGATCTCGTGGACCTGACCGGCCGGGTTAGCTGACGCCGAGGTAACCATAAACACGTAAGAGATGGGCATTGGATCAAGTACCTCCATAATTTCAACATATGAGTCATCGTCATCCGACCAATCCCTTAAAGAAGAAGCCTTACCAGAGGTGTGCCTGGTGACGTCCGGAGTAGGCAAGGATCTCTCCGGGTCAGGCTCGTCCACATCCGGCTCTGCGCGGTCCTTCACCCACTTCAAGCATGGATCCTTGCCATCCTCGATGGTCTACTGAAGAAACATCTGAGAGAAAAAGTACTAAATGGTCAAGTTAGGATACAATCCGACATACCAAAAAACTCAGAAAAATATCGGGAGAAGAACGTAGCTTGGGTGGCAAGTTTGCCCGGGTGAAGGGCACCAGCCCCCACTTCCATGCCTCGGAGAACTCCTTCTCCACCTTGAAAATGGCCTTAACCTGGCGGAATACCTCGGAGTTATTAAACTCAAAGGAGGAGGTCCGGTTGGGGTCAAGGGGGCCGCTCAAGTGGCAAATCTTATGGGAGCGCTTCTGTAAGGGGGAGACCCGGCTGCGGACAAAAGTGATCATGATGTCCTCGCTGCACAGACGCAGCCCGACGAGCTCCTTGACCCGGCGATCTACCTGGGCCGCCAAAGTAGTAGGTCGCTTCGGGATCTTCTCCCACAGGAAGGTGTCTAGAGGAGCTATCTTTAAGGGGAGTAGCCGGATCAAGTCCTCATCCGTGTTATTCTAGACGTAGAAGAAGGTCCAGGCCTAGCCCTTGCAAGATTCAAGGCTGGTAACCCGGGGGAAGGCAGAGTTCTTGCAGGAAGAGATAGAGGCTCCCCCGCACTGGGTCAAGTGTTTGTCCGCCGGGGCAAGGAGACGATCCGGGATGACATTTCACTTAAGACCAAAGAACTTGATCCAAAGTTCTTTGGTGGGCTAGAGGCTGACATATCCCTCTATGCTGGAGGCGAAAGAAGAGAGGGAGGTGATTGCATTGGTAGGAAGATGGTGAAGCTGAAGCTGGTAGATGGAAATAAAGTCATGAAATAAATCGCTTACGGGAAGGCCGAAGCCGCGCTGGAAATGAGACAAGAACAAAACAAAATCGCCGGGATTTGGAGAAGGAGTGATCTCCTCAGCGGCGAGGCGGCACATGGCGCCGGTGGGGATGCGGCTGGTGGCATAAAGCCAACCGATGTCATCCTGACAGACGAACGTGCCCGTCCAGGCACCGCGCTCGTGGACTTCCTCCTCCTCCTCAACAATAATGGAGGCTTCTTCCTCAGTCATCTCCAAATCAGGATCCTCGAAGAAATTGTCTGCGGTGGAGAACGTCGGTTTGGAGGTGCAGGGCCTCGTAGTGGAGAGCTTGCAGGGAAACTACGACGTGGATGTGAAGGAGCAGCGGGGCACAACAGTAGCAGCGCGGCGCTTAAGGAGGAGCGGCGGCGGCGATGTTGCTGTGGAGAAGAAAGGGGCAATGGGCAGGGGCGCATGAGAAGTGGGGGAACTTCCCCAAAGAACCGCCCCTACCCCCTATTTAACCGCGCCTTTGAGGCGCGTAGTGGGATGAACCTCTGCGGCGTGGCCACATGGTGTGGCCGTGTATTCTCCCTAAGGACCAATCAAATCCGCGCCACATCAAGGGCCACATGGAGCAGCGAATCCAATGACAAGATGTTATGATACAGTTAACGAGGGGGCAGCCATGATGTGACGCACGCAGCAATTATTCCTGACAATCAATACAGTAACCGGCGCAGTAAACTGGCGCGGCCCTTAAAATGAGGCAAAGTGATGATTACCCTCCACGTGGGATGTGGGGAAGCGTATGAGAGAAGGAAAGATAACCCGGATACATAGACAAAGACCCGACCAACGAGGAATAACTCAGGTTGAGCCAAGGAAATGACAAACCAAAGAAACCGGGTTATGGAATAACTCGGCAGGAGAATAGCAGATCTATATAAGAGGAACCTGCTATGGCCTTATCAACTGAAGTTTCTAAGACCGCACTAGCTTCGGGGACTAATGTTGGGGCGATACCCCCGGGCAGGGTCATGCCGGGGTATAAAGGCTGAGTTAGCTGAGGTACGACACGGTCAAAGCAAGTGCTGGCCGGGTCACCTCAAGGCAGGCCGACTTACAGGGTAACCCAGCCCGGTGGGTGTTTGCCTAACATTAACCTGGCCGGCATAAAATACATGTCAACTATGTTAATCTACCTTATGTACAGGTATCCTCGTAGCCGGGTTAGCTACATGCTAGCCGGGTTACCACTTGGATTCCAAGAGAAGGAAGGAATCTCTCGCTGGTCAAAAGGTAGCCTATGTCCACTATGGCATGAGCGAAGCGAGCAGAGGGAAGGACAAGCGAGGCGTGACCGATAAAGGTGACACGGGCTGTGTCGGCTGGCGTGATCCGTGTCTGGTGACGCCAAAAGACAAGCATCTCACAGAGGATTACGTCCATAGTCTGGCCTAGCCATTTAAAGTGAATAAAGAGGCATATAGCTTTAACCAAAGGGCATATTCGGGGAATATGCTTGTGCCCTAACTTTATAACCTAGGCTTGCCTATATAAGGAGCACCAGGGCCTCCATAGAGGAGGATGGGTCATTTTTAGTCTGTCTAAGGTAAAACTCTAGAGCACTGTAGTGGGGGGGGTAACAGAACTAGTCTCCTTCTCACGAACAGCTCAAGGAGCCCTTGTAATCCACCATTGACAGAGCAAAAATTACAAACACTTGTGTGTGGAATCACCACGCTATCCCTCCCTGGATTCCTCTAGCGCACATTGGCACCATGTTTAGCCTATCCATGGCATTTGCCGTGCCACCACCATGACACTTTATACATCTTGACCAGCCGTTCGGCATCTTCCTTGGCTGCAAGCCAGAAAAATCCGTGTCTAAAAGCTTTTGCCACTAAAGATTTGGCTGTAGCATGATGGCCGCATTTGCCTTCGTGAATTTCCCTTAGGATTTCCACTCCTTCCAGAGATATGCAGCGCTAAAAAACCCCAAATACACTCTGCTTATAGAGCTCACCATTTATTATTGTATAGGTTTTTACTCGTCGGACGATCTGCCGGCTCAGAATCTCATCTTCGGGTAATTTTCCGTCTACCAAGAAATCGAGGTAGGGTTTTTTCTAGATGGGAATCATAAACTGAACTGCTACTAAAGGTGAGCCGGATTTGGTCGGATATTCCTCATCAACTCCTGTGATAGAGGGAACCTTGAGGTGCTCCAAAAAAGCACCATTTGGGACCTTTTTCCATGCAGAGCCTATTCTAGATAATGCATCTGCTTCCTCATTTTCTGTTTGAGGGATGTGTTGAACCTCAAACCCTTCGAACGATTTAGATAGTTCATCCATGATAGCCCTATATGCTGCCATGTGTTTGTTTGATTACAGTGATCCAACACTTGTTGAGCAATAAGATCCGAATCTCCATAACACATAAGTCGTCAGATGCCGATATCCTTAGCAATCCGGATTCCATGTAGCAGTGCTTCATATTCACCAATATTGTTTGTTGCCGTGAAGTGGATCTACAACACATAGAAAAGCTTATCTCCTTGGGGTGATTTGAGCACCACGCCAGCCCCCGAGCCCCCGAGCGCTTTAGACCCGTCAAAATGCAAGGTCTAGTATTCTGACTATGGCAGGGTCATATTCTTTGTTGTCTTTGTCCAATTAGCAGCAAAGTTAGCGAGGATTTGGGATTTGACTGTCGTACGAGGTTTATACTCAATGTCAAAAGCTAAAAGCTCTAATACCCATTTTGCGACACGTCATGTAGCATCGTTGTTGTTAATTATGTCTCTCATGGGAGTTGTGCTCACCACGGTAATTTGGTCTTCCTGAAATTAATGCCATAGCTTCCTAGATGCAAAGAACACACCATAAGCCAGCTTTTGATAATGCGGATACCGCTACTTCGATTTAGTTAGGACTTCACTGAGGTAGTAAGTCGGACATTGCACCAGGTGTTCCTATTTTTCCTCTGGTCTTTCCACCACCATAACGACGCCGACGACTCTATTTGTCGCAGCTAGATAGAGCAACATTGGTTCTTGAGGTTCCGGCACTGCAAGGATAGGGGCGGGCGAGAGTACTGCTTTCAGGTCTTATAGTGCAGCTTCAGCTTCATCAGTCCAGACGAATTTTTTGGTCTTTTTCAGGAGCTTATAAAGTGTTGCGGCTCTTCCACCAAGCTGGCTTACAAACTGACTGACTGCAGCAATGCAACCACTTAGCCTTTGTATGTCCTTCAGGTGATTCGGCCTAGAAATGTTGAGTATAGCCTTAATCTTGTCACGGTTCACCTATATGCCTCTTTGAGACATGATGAAACCTAACAACTTTCCGGCTGGTATTCCAAAGAAGCATTTCTTCGGATTAAGCATTATGTTGTATTTGCGTAGATTGGCGAATGTTTCCTCCAAGTCGGAAATTAAAGTTTCCTTCTTTTTGGACATCACCGCTATATCATCCATAGATGCATGTACATTGCGTCCGATTTGATCGTAGAGGCAACGCTGCATAGTGCACTGGTACGTAGCTCCTGTGTTTTTGAGCCCAAAAGACATCGTAATGAAATAGAAGGTTCCGAAGGGGGTTATGAATAAAGTTTTTACTTTTTCAGATTCCTTCATCCGGATTTGGTGATAACCGGAATATGCGTCGAGAAAACATAGGAGTTCCGAGCCTGCCATAGATTCAATAACTTGATCAATTCTAGGAAGAGCGAACGTATCTTTGGAACAGGCCTTGTTCAAGGTGGTATAATCAACACACATCCTTAATTCAGTGGTGTCCTTTTTAGGAAACATTACAGGATTGGCCAACCACTAAGTGTGGATGACCTCTTTTATGAATCCAGCTAACTCGAGTCGGGCTAGTTTCTTAGCTATTGCCTTTCACTTTTCATCGCCAAAATGTCGTAAGAACTGTTTGACGGGTTTAGCGTTCGGGTGTACATTTAGAGAGTGTTTGGCAAGTTTCCTAGGTACTCCGGTCATATCAGATGGCTGCCATGTGAAGATATCTTGATTGGCTTGGAGGAACATAGCGAGCGCACTTTCCTATGCACTATCTAAACCTGCACCTACTTGGGTCACCTTGGAGGGGTCATCATCCCTCAACGATGTCGTCTTCGTCTCTTCCGATGCCTTGAACTCCGGAGTCGGCTTTGTCACCTCATTCTTTGTCACGGGCATCTCGGACGGGTCAATGGTCTTCTTTATCTCCTGGTACTCCTAGGCGTGTACTACGGCTTCAGCAAAGGCGGCATTTCCATCCTCGCATTCTCGCGCTTTCTTCGGGCCTCCCCTGATGGTGATCACGCCCTTGGGACCTAGAATTTTCCTCATATTATAAATGTAACATGGACGAGCCATAAAAGCCCAGTAAGCCGTCCATCCGAAGATAGCGTGGTATGAGCTCGTGAACAGGACCACTTCGAAAGAAAGTGCTTTCGTCCAGTAGTTCTTTGGAGTTCTGAAAGTAACGTCCAAAGTGATCTCTCCTAGGGAATTTGCTTGTCTTCCTAGGACAACTTCGTGAAAGATCACAAAGCTATGATTCAGCTGTGTTTCCGAGATCCTCATCCGACACAGCAGTTCGACGTAGAGGATGTCGATGCTACTGTCGCCGTCCATGAGGTTCTTGGAGAAACCATAGCCGTCAATAAGTGGATTGAAGACTAGATCGTACTTTCCTCGTCTGTATAATTTAGGTGGATGATCAGCACAGTCAAAGGTGATTGTCACTTCCGACCAGTCCAAGAACTGAGGGACAGCCGGAATAGTTGCGCTGAGATCATGCAAAACTGCTTTCTTGACTTTAGCTGGTTGAGACCCAAGGAAACTGACATAAGTGTCTTTCTTTGTTGGGAAGGTCTTCTTTCCATCTGACTTGGGATTTGAAGGCTTTGCTTCCTCCATGTCGGAATCCTCCTTGGTCTCTTTTTCTTTCTCGGAATTTTTCTTTCCTTTTCTTCGCTTGCCCCTATAGCCAGCGGATTCGTCTTTCTTGATATTGTCATTAAAACGACACTCGGATTTTGTGTGGGATGAGCCCCCGTTGGCATCTAAATGATGCACACAGATTGTTGGCAATGTCGGCCCAAGAGTAGGTTTTGCCAGGTTGTTGGTCTCCTCTACCTTGGACTCTGGATGTCCCACGACCGCATTCGCGGCCGCCTCCGCGGCCTCCTCATCCTCTAGACCCGAAAGTAGCATTTACTATTGTTGTTTCCGTGGTGGGATTTTCTTCTAAGGTGTTCTTGCGCTTCTGAGTTTGTTGCTTCGGCTGTTTTGCTGACTGTGGCACAACTAGGATGTTCAGTAGTCCTTCTGCATCATCGTCGGCATCTGCATACTTGCTTGCCATCTCTATCATCTCTCCCAGATCGGTGACCTTGTCGCACTTCAAGCAGTGACGTAGTAAACCAATTGGGAGTCCTGCAATGAAAGCTTCAATCGCAGTTTGATTGTTTACTCCTTCACAGGAGTTCTTGGTGTCGATCCATCATCCGAGATAATCTCGGCAAGTTTCTCCGGCTTTCTGGGTGCAACGCTGTAGGTCTCCTACCGTACAGGGCCTCCGATATGTGCCTTCAAAATTCTGAAAGAACACGCTCTGCATGTCATATCAGTTGTGGATGGTGTTTTCTGGAAGTTCATTGAGCCAGGATCATGTCGTGTTCCTCAGCATAAGTGGGAGATACCGGATCGCGACCAAGCTATTTCCGCCTTTGGTGGTGCAGCAAGCCTAGAAAAAATCCTGAAGCCAAGTATCTGGCTGGGCCACACTATCATAGGGTTGGATGTGTCTCGAGATAGAAAATCATTCCGGGAAGTTTGTTTGTCGAATGCGCGGTTCGAATCATTTTGGACCCACATAGATATTGTCCGACTCGTAGCATCGCGCCTCTATGTTAGAGTTGATCCGGTGCCTCACGTCACTTGGTGACAGAGAACGCCGTCGTGGTTGTTCACTGTAGCTGCGGTGCCTTGTAGCCGGACTTCTACTTCTGCCACCACCTCCTCCGCCGCCATGACGCCCTCCTTGGCCCCCTCGAGAGACGCTATGATGGCTGCTTGGTGGAGAGGGTGGTGCAGGTGGATTATTTCTGGCTGAGTACCGGCCTCCGTCCGGAGCATCATTATTCCGGTTCCGAGGAGGGTCTTGATTACGACGACCCCCTGCCGGCTTGACTCGACATGGTGTCCATCATTCCTTCGTCTGTCGTTTCCCTCGCTACGACGAGGTTTAGCCGGACGGCTTGCATGTCTAGGAGGTGGCATCCTTTGTCGGTCCTCCTCCCGACGCCGCTCTTCTTCATCTTCCCTGTGATTGTTTGACTATCACCGGGGAGGCTGCCTTGGAACCATTGCTGCAACTGCGTCTCGCTCCGCGGCCGGAGCAACATTACTCCAGTCACATGCGACTCTGTGCCGTTGCCCTGAAGTTCCGGTTTTTGAGTAATTGTCCTCCCAACGGTCGAGATGGTGATGCTGTTCCGGGTCCCGTCAGGGCCTTATGTCATGCCAAGCCAGATCCGTGCGACATTGGTCGGATTTGGAGACCAGTTTTCCGCTCCCGGATTTCACGGCCTTCTGTTGCTCTATACCCTTGGTGAGTAGCTTTACGCCCAACCAGATTTGATCTAGGTTTGGGTTGTTTGCCAAGATATCTCAAGCTACGGCAGTGTTTTCCACTGGTGTTCCATACACCATATCTCCCTTGCTGTCGAGCCGAGGTTCTCCCTTAACGGCGTCATCTCCCTCAAAGAGGGTCTTGTGGACTTCTAGATTTTTGTTAGCCCACATAGGGCCATTTCAGGTCTTCTAGTGCTACAGGGAGTTGAAGTATCATGCAGCCGCAATGCAATTTTTCTCCTCGAGCAGATTGGTAGCTTCATCCAGGAGTACTTGGTGATGCGCCTCTATGGACTGGGCCCTGTCTTCTAGCTCTTTAGGTGTAAGTTCTGTAGCGGTAGGGATTGTAGTAGTTAGCGCATCTTCGATGAGTTTACGGGCACCAAGGGTAACCACGTGTCCATCCACCAGAGTATCTTTTGGCTCGTCTAGGATTAGGGCTCCACCCGAGTCTTCCTTGTATTCTTCGGCGATCACCTCCTCAGCTGGAGGGTCCTTTGCTGGAGTATTCTTCTTCTTCTTCTTCTTCTTTGCCTTCTTTGCAGCGCCGGTAGCAAAGACGGCTTTGGATCCGTTTCCCGGAGTCAAGCTCTGATCAGTACTTTCAGACATCTAGACGTTGGGATTGTCTCCGAGATCCATATCATCCTGCGCTTTGGGAGAGTTTTCTCCGGATCCTTCATCCATGGCTTCTCCTTCTTCTGCAGCTTTGGAGTTGTACTCCTCTTCATATTCCGCGGAGAACTTTCGGAAATCCGCCGATGTCATCGAATCATTCGAAGATGCCGGTAAGCCAATATTTGTTCTAATCGCCTCCAACACCGAGCCTTTGTTGTCTCCAGCATCGGCAGAGCCTGATCCGAATCCAACGTATCCGACAAAGTGCGACGCGTGCATCCTGAGGTAGTTGCGACTTTCCTCGTGGGCTTCCTCGAAATGCCTAATGGTCCCGAGAATCTCATCCACGCTGGCGTCATGCAGCATCATACGCCTACGTGTACCTCAGGAAAGGTTGATCCGTTCCGGTGTTGGTAAATCTGGAACCAGAGTTGTTGTTGCTTTGTTCCTCCTGGATTTTGACCTCGCTAGGAAGATCGATCAGGGATTCGACCTCGCTAGGGAGATCCACTCCAGATTTGACGTTCACCATGAGATCTGCTTTAGGCTCAACTTTCTCCACTACCTCCATGTTAGGTGCGGGCTGGGTGGGATTAGGGTTTTTCTAGATCTGAAACTCTGCCACCTCTGCGAACAAAGTGGACCCGAAGGCTTCTTCTACCTCTATCATCATTGTTGGGGTGGGTGGGGCAGGTTCAGTGAAACCAATGTAAACATCGATCTCACCAAAAGACATGATGGTGTAGGTAGTCACGGCCTTCCTATCCGGAATCCAGGTCTCGTCGAGAACAATGAGAGGGACATCACTGGCATAGAGGACGCAACCAATGGCGATTGTCTCGCTGATTCTGATTCTCGCAGATTCCGCTCGAAACGCACATCCGAAGCTCACTTTCCCCACGGTAGGCGCCAACTGTCGTCGGATTGAGGACAAGTATGCCATGAGGGGGTCCTCGAGGCGTGTGGAAGAGAGGGGTGTGAGTTGTACGGTGTTCTGGGACGGTGAGCACACAAGCTTACCCAGGTTTGAATCCGCCGACTTTGGACGGAACCTACTCTTGCTAGCAATCCAGTAATATGATAGAGCCGGAATATGGGTTACAAGGGTTTCACCTATGCGAGTTGAGATTGTAGAGTATTGTGGGGTGCCCTAAAGGCTGGTCCCTAGGACGGCTTATATAGATATCCGGCCTAGTGTTTACAAGAGAGACCTATCTGGCTACAACTAAGAGTCAGTTACAGAGTACATCTTGAACTACAAGTAACACTATATGCCTATGTCGGTAAGTCTTCTGGGCCTTCCCATAGCCAGACTGGACTCCGTCTCTTCTCTTTGTCTGGGCCGCCCGTGAAGCAAAGCTCTAACCCAAAGTGGGTCACCCTGGTCAGCGAGGCACAGTAAGGATACCCGGAAAGTATATCCCCAACAAGTGTGCTTGGCGGCATTGGTGGCGGTGGAATCGGAGGTACTGGTGGTGGACATGGAGGAACTGGTGGTGGTAGAAACAACCAGACAAGTGATTCTACAAACAAACATAATATGGAGATGTCTTTTACTAGGTTTGACGGTGATCAACCTCGCATTTGGAAGGATAATTGTTTGGATTATTGCTGCTTATTCAATGTCCATCTATCGTTGTGGCTTGTATCGACAACTCTGCACATGGATGTGAAAGTTGCACTCTGGCTCAAGGTGTATCGTCTTCGCCATGAGATCAGTACATGAATTGCGTTGATGTTTGTGGTGGAGGCAAAATTTGGTGCTGATGATCATACAAAATATCCGAAGCAATTCCTGGCTCTGAAGCAAAGGGGCCCTATGGAAGGATATCAAGTTCAGTTTGAGTCCTTGTCCTATCAGATCTCTCTCCGTAATCCTAATTATGATGAGCAGTTCTTCATGTCCCATTTCATCAAAGGTCTAAAGGCTGAAATCACAGGGGTGGTGGAAGCGCAAGTTCCTGACACTACTGAGCGTGCTATTCTTCTAGCCACAGTCTAGCAAGAAATATTGAGAAATACTAAGAGATGGAGACACTACCAGGGCATCAAGAAAGAGATGAACCAACCATGCCCAAATGATAAGCAACCTAACCACCTATCAGACTGGGAACTGGTGATCTCTAGAAAGATAGGAAACTACGGGATTTCAGGAGAACTAATGGGCTCTGCTTCAAATGTGGAGAAAATTTTTGATCCTACCCATCATTGTCTGAAGAAACCCACAATAGATTTGCATTTGACACAAACTGATGCAGACCCTGAAATTCTATCAGATGAGATTTTGAATATGATAGAGGAAAATGATATGGCTCATGCTGAATAGCTCAGTTTGTCCATCCATGCTATATCTAGCATTGAAGGCATCCATGCTATATCTAGCACTAAAGGATCCAGAACAATCGTATTAAGGGCATTGATTGGTAATCAAGTGTTACTCATTTTAGTTGATTCTGGCAGCAAAAATAGTTTAATTAATGCTAATATGATAGACAGACTTCAGTGCAAGGTTCAAACCATTGATTCTATTCATGTGAAGATAGCAAATGGCCAGTTTATGCATTGTGATAAACTAGTTCCTGATCTTTCTTGGTGGTGTCAGGGACAAACTTTCACAACTGACATGCGAGTCCTTGAACCGGGAGCTTATGATGCTATTTTAGGGATAGATTGGCTAAAACAACATAACCCAATGGTTACAGATTGGAAGAATCACACTCTAGCCTTTTCTCATAACAATATACTCATCACATTAAAAGGAGTCCTAGCACCTACTGAGACAATAGACTCATCACATTAAATGGAGTCCTAGCACCTACTAAGAATACTGTCAGAGAACTTACAGTAGACCAACTCATCAAATGGTACAAGGGTAATGAAATATGGGCAATAGCTCTGGCCAAGCATGAGGCAGAACATACTGAAGTTCCAATCCCAGAGTGTGTTCAAACAATATTGGACAGTTACACAGACGTGTTTGACACACCAACTGAACTACCACCTGAAAGGCAGTATGATCACCCAATTTCTCTCAAGCCGTATGTTGTCCCTTTCAACGCACGCCCCTACCGCTACTCTCCAGCGCACAAAGACGAAATTGAAAAGCAAGTGAAGCGGATTCTTGCAACAGGAATCATAGTGCCTAGCATGTCATCCTACGCATCACCAATACTCCTAGTACAAAAGAAGGATGGCTCCTGGAGGTTTTATATCGATTATAGATGGTTGAACGAACTCACTATCAAGAATATGTTTCCAATGCCTGTCATCAACGAGCTCTTGGATGAATTGGCAGGTGCATGTATCTTCTCCAAGCTCGATCTTCGAGCTGGATATAATTAGATAAGGATGCTTCCTGCGGATGAACATAAAACAACGTTCAAAACCCACCAAGGGCATTACCAATTCTGTGTAATGCCATTTGGTCTGTGCAACGCTCTGGCGACGTTTCAATCCGTGAAGAATCAAGTTCTTAGCCCGTTCTTGCGTCGCTCAGTGCCGTTTTCATGGACGACATATTGGTCTGCAGTCCGTCAGTGGACACACATGTTCAACATCTGATAAAGGTGCTGGAACTGCTACGACAGAACAAATTGTTCATCAAGGCCAGTAAGTGCTCGTTTGCATGCTCCAGTCTTTAGTACCTCGGACACATAGTATCTGCATAGGGCATTGCAAATGATCCTAAAAGACTGAAACAATGGTGAATTGGTCGTAGTCGTCTACTGTAGCAGAACTACGTGGATTTCTTGAACTCACGGGTTATTATCGTAAATTTGTCAGAAACTATGCTATGATTTCTTGACCCACTAACTCTGTTACTCAATAAGAAAACATTTTGCTGGAATGACCAAGGTATGGTTGCCTTCCTACATTTGTGGTCGAGTTGGACGCCTGAGATTTAGGGATTGGTGCCGTGCTAATGCAAGAAAACCACCCTTTGGCATTCCTGAACAAGCCTCTGAGCCAATCTCATCAGTAATTATCCATTTACGAGAAGGAATTTCTCACTCTGCTCATGGCGGCTGAACGCTAGCGTCCGTACTTGCAACGAGGCGAGTTCAAGATCAAGACTGACCACCACAACCTATGCTACTTGGACGATCAGACGCAACAGTCACCTCTGCAATGCAAGCAATGACACGATTTATGGGACTTCAATTCAAAATTGTATATCGGAAAGGAAGTGAGAATCATGCAGTAGACTCGCCCTCCCGGGTTGGTCATCTGATTTCCATCCAGGCATGCTCCGAGGTGCAACTAGCATGGTTACAAGAAGTCATCAACTCATATGTTACTGATGCAGATTCCCAGCGTCGTCTCATGGCTGACAAACAAAGACGAGCAGGGATATGAGCTCAAAGATGGCCTTACTAGATTTCACGGACGAGTTTGGCTAGGGGAAAACTCTGCGCTTCAAACAAAATTGATCACGAGATTCCATGCTAGTGCTATAGATGGTCACTCCGGTGTTGAGGCCACGTATCAGCGCAGCAAGCGACTCTTCATGTGTACTGGAATGAAAACAGCGGTCACGGAATTTGTGAAATAGTGTGATGTTTGTCAACCTGCGAAACACTCTAATCAGCACCCCTAAGGATTACTACAACCATTACCAATACCGGCAGGAGCCTGGCAGGACATTACCATCGATTTTGTGGAAGGATTGTCGTTGTCTGGTGGCGCTAACACGATCTTAGTGCTGGTTGATCGTTTTACCAAGTTTGTGCATTTTATCCCGGTGAAACATCCTTTTTCTGCTCCTCAGGTTGCTCGCATATTCGTCGATTCAGTGGTGAAGTTACACGGGATGCCTCGCTTGATCATCTCAGATTGAGGAGCGATCTTCACCAGTAATTTCTGGAGACTCAAAAAACTGGCGATCAAGTTGAAATTTACCATAGCATGCCATCCTTAGACTGATAGCCAGACTGAGCGTGCCAAATAGAGTCTCGAGATGTACATGTGCTGCAGTGTTCAGGAAAACCCAAAGGAATGGAAGAAGTGGCTCCGGTTGGCGGAACTGTGGTACAATCCTTCGGTGCACAGCTCCACGGGTATGTCCCCTTTCAAAGCTCTCTATGGCCACGAGCCCAATCTGGGTGCCATGCCCACAATCACTAAAGATGTAGATTCCTCGGTGTCTACACTGCTAGCTGATCGCGCGTCCTAGCTGCGACGCTTGGCAATCAATTTGGTTGCGGCCCAGAATCGCATGAAACTGAAACAAGACAAGCACCGCACATAAAAGGAATTCCAAGTGGAGAAAGGGTACTGCTTAAATTGCAACCATATGTGCAGAATTCTATTGTCAGCTGACCATATCCTAAACTCGCATACAAGTATTTTGGTCCATTTGAGATACTGGCCAGAGTGGGCAACGTTGAATATAAACTGGAGTTGCTAGAGGGGGGCCTGGTGCATCCCATGTTCCATGTATCACAGTTGAAGGAACATCGTCCCGACTACACTCCGGTATTCTCTGACCTGAACAAGATACCTGCTCTTAATCTACTCGATGTTGTCCTAGAGAAAGCACTTGATCAGAGGATGGTGAAGAAGGGCAATGCATCGATCGTGCAAGTGTTAGTCAAATGGACAAATTTCCCAGATGACCCAGCGACATGGGAATACTAGGAGGTGCTCAAGAACAAGTTTCATGTTGTCTTTGATTGGGGACAACCAAGGTCTTCTGAGGAAGGTATTGTCACGCAGCAAGACACACCTTAGCGTGGGCGTCGCCACCACTCCAGCACCAGGGAAATAGAGTGGTGGCAAGGAAGGGATGAGGGCGACTCTGTCATGTGGGCCTATCGTGCCAGACTGAGCTGTAACGTGACAATGGTGTGTGTGTGTTGCTACTTAAGCAAAGCCTGTAACCCTGAAAAGGTTATGCTGAAAATTGAGAAAGGAAACTGAAGTTTCTTCTCCTCCTATCTCTGAACTCCTTTCTTCTTTCTCAAGCTAGGCATGTGATCCCCAATCCGGCGATCATACCAGGGGTGGTACAAAATTTAAGAGAAACATCGGATCACAGCTCTCCATCCAGATCAAACAGCCTATGTTGCTCTAATGACGTTGGGCGTCCTTCCATGCTAACCTCGGCAAATTTGGAAGATTAAATAGAATGTGATTAATTTGGAAAGTCCAATTATGACCCCCGTATCCGAAAGGTATCAATTGCTGACGAGACGGCCAGCGGACTAGGCATCGGTCAGGTGACGAGGTGGACGACAACAGGGAGTGAGCAGGCAGCAAGGTGTACGTGACGGAGATGGGGAGCACAACCCTCCCATGTGGCGGCAGCCGCGACGACAGTGAAGGTTTTGCAGCAGTTGTTTGCTCCTAGGCATCTTCGCCGTGCACGCATGTGATCACCCGCCCACCTTATCCCTGTCAAATCTGGCTGATTTTTGCATAACCGTTGTTTTGTTTGTGGCCCGGCCATTGGTGCTAACATGTTAAATTTTGGGCTTGAACGACCGACAATAGTGTTGATGATGCAAACAGTAGAATTTGATGATGCAGGTGATCACCTTCCATTGAATTATGGGTTTGAATGACCAACTGTGGTGTTGATGTTGCATAAGCAAAATTGAATTTCTGTCAAATTATCTTCCATTATCACTAATATCGTAACAAACGTTTCTGATTTTTCAGGAATAGTGGGATACAAGTTCTCTTGTTTTCATGAAGTGAAGGTACGAGGCTCCGAGTGTTGCTGGTGCCTTTATCTGGATCATTTTTATTTGTTCATGAGTAACGCATGTAGTTGTTTCGTTGAGCGAGGAACGAGAGTTCATTCTTCTTCTACTTGCTCCGTTCCAAAATATAAGGTGTCTAAGGATTAGTCAAAAGTTAATATTTTTTAAATTTAACAAGATTATATAAAAATATATAAACATTTACAATACTTAATCAATATCAATAGATTCACCATATATTTTTTTTACTGTGTCCATTCAATATTGTAGATGTAGATATTTTTTTCCTAAATATTTGGTCAAAGTTAGTAAGATTTGACTTTTGATTAATCCTTTCGTTAGCCATCCACATCATCATCTAGAGAAGACAATATCTATAAATTGTACAATGCATTATATCCTATTGTCATCTCTAACAATTAATAAAAATTTACTATTTTTTTAGCAAGAAACTGATTTTCTAAGGGGAAACATATGGTACAATGGAGAAAATAGTCTTCTCTTATTTTTAAGGGATCATCCCTTAGCTAAAAGAAGATAACCTTCTCTTTTTTATTTCTCTCTCATCTAACTAAGCAAAAATATAACGTGACAATCATGAGAGAAGGCTGACGTCACCATATTGTATGTGCCCTTAGGCATCTTATATTTTGGGAGGGGGGAGTATATGATTATGATAAACTGGTGCCACTTTTCCATAGAAATGCATCTCCTACTTAATTTAACTTCTTGATTTCAAAATATTTTATTTTCAAATTAAAAGACTATGTTCAACTACAATTCACCGTAATGTGCACACTACAGACCTTTGTATCTAATCTAAAAAAAAAGCAACTAGCGAAAAGAAGAATGACATTCGAAAGACGGTGCTTACTAGTAGTGACGTGTGGTGCGCGTACACATGAACTAGTCCACATCAGAGCATCATTGCTTTTTTATAGTGCACGAAAAGGGAAGTACTAAAGTTAAAAAACTATTTATAGAAATGGTGTCAAAGAAGCATTTCTTCAGAAAAGATGTCAAATAAGCGGTACAAAGTACTCTCTCTGTTTAGAAATATAAGTCATTTTAATTTTGTGAAATAAATGTATCTAGATGCTTTTTAGTGTATAGGTTCACTCCGAACCTCTACGAAACTTTACACTAAAATACGTCTAGATACATTCGATTCATAAAGCTAAAACGTCTTATATTCCTGAACGAAGGAAGTATGTGTTAAAGTTTACAAAAGTAGGACCACACTTGAGCTTAGCATCTATTACTACCCTCAAGAAGTTGGGGGTTTCGGTACATTACCAACAAATATAGTCTATCATTTGATTATTACTTACACTCTTCTTAATGGAAATGTAGAACTTATGTCAGTTGTTACAAGAATGACATTACTAGCAATACTTAGTTGTTAGAAACAAGCAATTTCTCTGTTAGAAATTGGTCATTTCTTTCACAAAGTTGAGATCCTCAGTAAAATGATGGTTTGAACATGTCTTGAGTCAATTTCTAGAAACTTTGACCATCAATTATTTTCAAAATAGTTTAGAAACAAAAGATCACGTGCATGCACAGATTTAATATCCCAAAATTAATAAATTTGTTGGCCATTGTACACCATGTCAACATCTATAATGCCAAATTTGTGTGCACCAAAGAAAAAATAAGAAAATTTTCTTTGCCAATCAATGTAAAGATACTGAACATTAAAGTTGTTATTTTTTTGTAAAAGATAGTTCTTCTATCTCCTTGTAACAGACTAAGAGATGAACTATTGAAGATGCCTTAAGTGTATAAAAATATTATGGACGGTGGATGCCTCCTGACCTTGGGAAAACAACTAAATCCCTAGAACATGTACCGAATGATGTAAGTGTTATGGTGGCCAGCGAGTCTGCTGAGCCGTTCTAATGAAATCGGGGAGTTCCATGTCAAAAAGAAAAACTAAGTCACTAGAAAATAATTTGCTTTTTGATTGTTTCTTACTACTTAACAACATGATCATTTTAGTTTTGGAAGCAACTTTAATCACTTCTCCCTCACTCTCACAGGCAGGACACGTACTTGCATGCGCACACACACGCACCGCACCCGCACACACGCTCACACGCACATGCGCACACACCTGTCGGCCTGATATCTAGAGTTCGTGCTTTTGCAACTTGGGGCCATGTGGTTAGCATTGTGTCAAAAAGAGAAGAGAATCCATTTTTTTTGCTCCAATTTTGTTTGTTCGGCCGCTATGTTGTGAAGGGAGGAGCACCAGAAGTACAGTCACGAGCAGGGTGGATAAAGCAAAAACCAACATTTTTTTGCTTCTCATCGTGTACGACCAACGGGACTAGGTGGATGCGTGCGATCAACACGGAGGTGAATGCAAAGAGGAAAGAGATTTTTTCTTATCAAACATCATGAGCGGTGCAGCCGGTGGCAGGGTAGGAACCACAGGCAGGGTGAATGTATACGAGCAGAGGTGGAGGTGACAACTAGAACAAAATAACACTTTTATTTTAAAGCATCAGCCGTCGGCAGTGCATGTCCTAGAAGTTGGTCGTGGGCGCGGACACTTGAAGTGCCATAAGAAAATCATATAGTTTATTTTGTCGGATATGGAGTACAACATTAATGACCCTTTCTAGTGTTCTTCAATGATCACGGTTCACTTTTTGGTTAAAATGAGATATGTGAGGTCTAATGTTCATTATGTTGACACCCTTTGATGTAGATAAGGAACAAACAATTTTTGTCCCGATACGAATTTAAAGTAAATATTAGTTATACTAAACTTGTATACTTATATGTAGCTCATTTTAGCAAACTTAACAATGACGTTAAATATGAAGTTACGATGTTCCTTAAGTTGCCATATTGTTCTAAAGTCTATCATACATTTTTCACTAAACTTAGGTTATTTTTTACCTATATTGTTGTATCCTTAATACCTTAGTAGATTACTTTGTGAAACTTAGTCTAACTATAATGAATACATATTTGTATTTATGTTAGCGTATATTTGAACATCTTGGCCGGTTTCTCTAAATCTTATGATCTAACAAGTATCTATATAGAGGTTTCAAGTGTATGATTGTGTATAACCAAATAAAAAGATCTATAGTGTATATAATGTTAAAGAGAAATATGTAATGAAGCTGTCGGTCCCGTTGATTTACAAGTGTTCTTCTGTGGCCAAATATTCCTTGCACGTTCCTATGTGAGCAATAGTAAGGTAACATCATATGCATGCTTTTTTGAGAGGTATATGCATATTTTCTAGGTGGTATTTAAATAACATCCCTGATGACAAATAGCAAGGAATCTTTCGTATTCTACTTCCTTAGTATGATCAGCACGTTGCATTACACAATGGAAGTAAATGTTGCAAAAATATACAATGACTCCCTCCTTACCCTCTATATACGAGCAAACACCCATAACTCTCTTAAAACCATCCAGGGGCAGAGATCCTAGTATGGCAAGGTAGGGCAGTCGCCCTACCTTGATTTTTGGCAAAAAGGTTTAGACGCGCATGTTTATTCTGAACAATTTAACTGGTTATGCGATGAAAACAGAGTTCATATAAAAAAGTTATGCTTGTTTTAGTGAACACTGTGCAAACTAATTCGAAGTGAAATAAAGGATTAGGTGTAATTTAGTTTTAAACTAACTCTTTCTCTTTGCAATAGCTCTCAATCTAATAAAACTAGACTCCAAACAATGTCCTAAATGGGGAGGACCTGAGATTATTTTGGCCACCTTATAGCATATGACCAAAACCAACTCTAATTATGCGATGGTTTATGTTTTACATTTCTACTTTGGCTTGTTTATATTATTGGTCTAAAGTTCTAACTGGTATGCTTATGAATTGGAGAAATGATGGTTTAGAGCCCTCCTCAAATAAGTGAATTCACACAAAAAATGATGGAAAATTCCATTGACAGGCGCCGCACACGTCTCTCCTCCGTGCGGCGGCGCTCTGAGATTGGTGAAACGCACCGCACGGCTTCCCTTATCTCTTTACCTTATCCTCTCGAGAGATCCTCCTGCCACACTGTAAGATCTCACCATGATAAGTTAAGATCCCTGTGATTGCAGTGCTAGTCCCTGGATCGAAATGCTAGCACCCACTGTTTAAGATGAAGTACACAGAAACAAAGGTCATTATTACATCGCACATCCAGGAGTATAATAGTTCTTACAACTCACTTAGCCCAAGGCTAAGACACAAGTTCACATAACATATAATAATAGAGTCCTTAGTCTTCATGTGCCACAGACAAGCATGTTGAGTGTAGACCCGCAATCCTACTCATCATCAGAGTATCCTGCAACATAATAAGTTACAGCCACAAGGGTCAATATATTTGGAATTGTATTGGCACATGATACCAAAAATACTTAGTATAATCCAACAACTACATGAATATATGGCTAAGTGGGATTATGGTTGGTTTTGCTAAAAGCTGGTTTAACTTATAATTTTTTAAGAGGTTTTCATTCAAGCTATAAGGTACCAGTGATAGACATCACTGAACCTCTACCCATGTTCACCCACAAGTTTTAACTTAGAGAAATTTGAATGAGGAGATTATCGAACTACTTCACTGTCTTGAGGCTCAGAAGTTGTCCATAACCGGGGATACGGCTAAGTACTTAGTTTTACCATCTCGAGAGGTGGTGCACTTTCCCCACAAGACTCGACATGCATCGAGACAAGACTTTTCAGAAGCAATCCCTCAGACCACCACGAACGCGTTCCATCCTATCATCACTACCATCCTCTGTCCGTCTGGCTGAGTTCTCGCAACTTAGTCGGTCAAGGCAGAGCCCATATGCCATGTGGCTGCACTAGAAGCTTCGCGACAAGAACGTCTCCAATCTCTTTGTTCCTGGGTGGCCGTCCACAAGTGTGATACACCAGCTGACCATATACATGGTCCCTGAGTAACCACTCAACATAATCCAAGCAAGCCCATTCCACCAAGGTGTTTCATTAACATTAGTTGTTTTCTTAGTTAAACAAAATAATATCTTTCCATAATGTCTTATGTGTATATTCCACCCACAAATTCTACTAGCATAGCTAAGGATTTTAGCATACAAAGTCCTTTGACTAGTGGATACTACCAAGATATAATCTATATAGCATAGCATAGTATAGCAATATAGAGATAATTCTATCATATCAAGATCTACCAAAATATCACTAGTGCAATAGTGAAAAAAAATAGGACATGAGATGAAATATCGCTTGCCTTGGTAGCTAGGGGAATAGGTACAATCCTCACAGCAACAAACTTCACAATCCACACAATCTACACAAGATCAATACAACAATAATAATTCAATCAATAAAACATTACAAAAACATGAATGCATGCAAAATGCAATGATATGCACATAATTCTATAATTTACAGAGTCTACAGTACAGAGGATAGAATACCTCATCTAAATGCATAAGAAATACCCAAAAAATAATTTATAGAACAATTTTTATGAGCAAAATACTCCTAAAAAGGTTCTGTCTATAATTCCAAATTTACAGAGGCAAAAGTGTGAAACAAGGCCTCCATAATAAAGGTCTCATTTTTCTGAATCCATAGACACCAAATTTGCATTTTTCTGATTTGTGGATCAAAAGCTATTGAATTTCTAAGTTTAATACTAAATATGTCTATTTTCTAATTAAACAGAAATAGTCTGGGTACGTGGCATTTTCCTATTGGCTGATACCGGTTCGGTCGGATCGACTGATGCGAGCCGTCAGATTTAAGTGACGTTGGACGGATCAGATCAGCCGTACCCCTTCGTTTAAGTGATCTAATCTTAACCGCTAGGATCTGATCGAACGGTTGCTAAACATCTCGCCGGAGTCTGGCAGTGCTAATGACGGCGCGTGGCGGCGGAGCGTCGGCCGATGGGGTTCTGGCGACTCTACGAGGGCTGGGAGACCGTGGACACGTACCAGAGGTCAGGGAGGTCGCGGCGGTCTCGATGGAGGTTACTGCGGTGCGGGGGGGTACTCGGGCTTGGCCTGGATCCTTCGCCAGAGTTGCGGTTGCCGGCGGAACTCTCGGGTCAGCGACGGAGATGACGACCTGGGGCTCAAATCAACCGGCAAAGAGGTCAGCGAGGTGCACAAGCGTCTGCACGACCTAGTAAAGACCAAAAAGGGGCGGCGGGAACCCTACCTTTGCCAAAGAAGGCGACTGACGGCGGTGGCAAAGGGAGTTCGCCGAAATTGTCCGTGTCGTCGACCTGGGGCAAAAGAAATCGTGTGGCTCGGTCAGTAGGTGCGCCAGGAGATGGGGAAATATATGGGACCAAGGGGAGGGCGCCGGGCGGCCTGGGCTCACCGGAATCGTCGCCGGAGTTCGTCGGACTGCGGCGGTTCGAGCTCAGAATTAGGGGAGCCTGGGGGCTCTCCAGGGTGGTGTCTAGGGGGAAATGACGAGGAGGAAGAGGGGATTTAGTAGGGGCAATCACCGGGGCAATTAATCGCGAGAAACTGACGGATTTGAATCGATTCGAAAACGGCCAAAGGGGGGGTTTGCTCGACGGTGCGGTTGAAGACGACGGGGTGGGGGTGACGTGGCGTGGGTCCAGTTTGTCAACGAGAGGGAGTAGAGACGGGGGAGTGAGAAAAGACGAGAAGGGGAGAGGGAGTGGTCCGAGTGGGCTGTGCCTGTTGGGCTAGAGTGGGCCAAATTGCTGCTGCAGCTGTTTGAAATTTTCCCTCCTTTTCTTTTTCTGATTCAGTTTTTCTCCAAAACTTTTGATTTAATGATTCAAATTGCTACAAACCAATTTGTGATAATTTGTAAAAACTCAAACTAGGTTTTTAGGGTATTATAAAACATACTTGGCTACCATTTTAATCCAAGTACTCACTTGGACTTAATAGGTAATATTTCCATAACAATTCACAACTTTTATCCATGGCCCAAATTTCACCAAATTTTATTGGAGGACATTCTAAATGCAATGCAAAACATGCCATGATGATATGAGTGCAGTGGTGATGATTTTAGATGAAATTTTGGGATGTTACAAATCTAACCCCCTTAAGATGAATCTCGCCCTCGAGATTCGGGTTGGCTAGCAAATAGGTGAGGGTGATCTCTCCGAAGTTCATCCTCTCGCTCCCATGTTGCTTCTGATTCAGTGTGATGGTTCCACTGCACTTTGCAGAATTTGATGGTCTTGGTACGGGTAATTCTTTCTGCAGTCTCCAGAATCTTAATAGGTTTCTCTTCATAAGTGATATCATTATCTAGCTGAACTTCCTCCAATGGTATAGTGTCTTTCAGCGAAGTTTCTTCCATCTCTGGGTGACATTTTTTTAGCTGACTAACATGGAATACATTATGAACTGCTGACAGAGATTCTGGTAATTCTATCTCATATGCCACTTCTCCTTTGCGACTCAAAATATTGAAAGGTCCTACATAGCGTGGTGCTAGTTTTCCTTTGATTCCAAATCTCTTTACACCACGAAGTGGTGATACCCTGAGGTAAGCTATATCACCAACCTCATAGGTAACCTCTCTATGCTTTGGATCAGCATAGCTCTTTTGCCGAGATTGAGCTACCTTTAGCCTATCTCTTACCATCTTGACTTTCTCCTCGGCCTCTTTGATTAGGTCTGGTCCGAACAAGTTTCTTTCTCCTACCCCATTCCATAGCAATGGTGTAGTACACTTCCTTCTATAAAGGAATTCAAATGGAGCCATTTCTATGCTTGACTGATAACTGTTATTGTAAGAAAACTCTGCGTACGGTAGACTTTCATCCCAACTGGATCCATAATCTAACGCACATGCTCTCAGCATGTCCTCTAATATTTGATTGGTCCTTTCTGTCTACCCATCTGTTTGAGGATGAAATGCAGTGCTGAATTCTAACCGAGTTCCTAGTGACTCGTGAAGTTGCCGCCAAAAGTGCGAAGTGAATTGAGTTCCTCTGTCGGACACGATACTTTTAGGTACCCCATGCAAACTTACAATCCTATTCATGTAAATCTTGGCTAGTTTTGCACTTGTATAAGTGGTCTTCACTGGTATGAAATGGGCCACTTTTGTCAAGCGATCAACGATAACCCATATGGAATCGTATCCAGACCTAGTTCTTGGCAGTCCAGTGATGAAATCCATACCGATTTTATCCCATTTCCAATCAGGTATTGGTAGCGGTTGCAATAGTCCTGCCGGTTTTTAATGTTCTGCCTTTACACGACTACACACGTCGCATAGAGCAATATGTTCTGCTATATCTTTCTTTAGATTATTCCACCAAAATCTTCCCTTAACATCCATATACATCTTGGTGTTGCCAGGGTGAATTGAATATGGTGAATTGTGAGCTTCTCGTAAGATCAACTTCTTAAGTTCCGGATCCTGTGGAACACAGATACGTTTTTCGTACCATAAGATTCCTTGTTCATCTACATGGAATCCTTTTGCCTTTCCTTCACTAACTTTACTTTTGATTTCATCCATTTCTTTGTCCAACTTTTGGGCCTCTTGAATTATATCCATTAGTGTGGGCTGCACCTCCAAGGATGCAAGGTACCCTTCAGGCACAATTTCGAGTCTTAGCTCTCTAAATTGAGCACACAACTCCTCCGGCAATTCTCCTTTGTTGAGGCCATTCACATAGACTTTGCGGCTTAATGCATCGGCTACAACATTGCCTTTCCAGGATGGTATTGTAGACTTAAGTCATAGTCTTTGATGAGTTCTAACCATCTTCTTTGTCTCATGTTGAGATTTTTCTGTGTAAAAATATATTTCAAACTCTTGTGATCGGTGAACATCTCACAACGTTTTCCCATAAGATAATGCCTCCATGTTTTTAGTGCATGCACAACTGATGCCAACTCTAGATCATGAGTAGGATAATTTACTTCATGATTTTTGAGTTGCCTTGATGCATACGCTACAACTTTACCGTGTTGCATCAGTACACCTCCCAATCCTTGGTGAGATGCATCACAATAGACTTGAAAATCTTTCTCAAGATCTGGCAAACATAACACTTGTGCTGACACAAGTCTCTTTTTCAATTCCTGAAAGCTGGTTTCACAAGCTTCTGTCCAATTAAACTTATTCTCCTTCTTCAGCAGATTAGTCATGGGCTTTGCAATCTTAGAGAAATTCTCAATGAACCTTCGATAGTATCCTGCCAGACCAAGGAAACTACGGACTTCTTTAATTGATTTAGGAGGTTCCCATTCTGTCACAGCTGCCACTTTTGCTGGATCAACAGCTATACCATTTCTAGATACTATGTGCCCAAGAAAACCCACTTCGTTCAGCCAGAATTCATATTTACTGAACTTGGCATAAAGTTTATGTTCCCTGAGTTTCTCTAGAATCAGGCGTAGATGTTCCTCATGTTCTTTGTTGCTTGTGGAATATCCCAATATATCATCGATGAATACCACTACGAACTTGTCAAGGAATTCCATGAATACTTTATTCATCATGTTCATGAAATAGGCTGGTGCATTAGTTAATCCAAACGGCATCACTGTATATTCATACAACCCGTATCTAGTGGTGAATGTAGTCTTGGGTATGTCATGTTCTCTAATCTTTAGTTGAAAGTATCCTGATCGGCGATCAATTTTTGAGAACACACATGCTCCCTTTAGTTGATCGAAGAGATCATTTATTCTAGGCAGGGGGTACTTATTCTTTATGGTCACTTCATTAAGTGAATGATAATCTATGCATAGTCTTTGGCTTCGGTCCTTCTTTTCAACAAACAAAACCGGTGCTCCCCGGGATGATGAACTTGGTTGGATAAATCCCTTTTTCAGCTGTTCTCCCAGCTGCTTCTTAAGTTCTTTTAACTCGTCAACCGACATCTTATAAGGTCTCTTTGCTATAGGCCCTGTTCCTGGCAGTAGGTCTATTAGAAACTCCACATCCCTATCTGGTGGCATGCCGGGTAATTCTTCGGGAAACACATCTGGGTATTCCCTCACTATTGGCACATTATCTAGGCTAACCCCCTTAAGAGAATTAACCTTGCTCCCCTTGGGTTCAAAGTTAGACTTGAACCTGATCCTTTTCTTTTCTGGGGTGATGAGCATAACAGTTCGCTTGGCACAATCAATCACCCCTTCATAACGGGTCAACCAGTCCATCCCTAATATAACATCTAATCCTTGGGACTCTAGGATTATTAGACTAATCGGGAACCTGTGTTTTCCAATTTCTAGGATGACATGTCGGCACCCTGAATTTACTATCATTTCTCCTCCCGGAGAACTTACCTTAATAGGACATCCAATAGTTTCAGTGGTGAGTCCGTTTTTGATTACAAATGTTCTTGAAATGAATGAATGCGATGCACCAGTATCGAAAAGGATGAGTGCGGAAAAGGCATTAATTTTGAACTTACTGATCACGGCATCAGATCCTTCTTGGATTTCCTCAACATTAATGTGATTCACATGGCCCTTTTGGAATGGGTTTGGCTTAGCCCCATCAGTCTTCTTTTCTGGGCATTCATTAGCATAGTGTCCTGTCTTCTTACACTTGAAACATTCCACCTGGCTGATGTCTTTCTTCGCTGGCTGACTGTGACGGTTCTGACCATTTTGGTTCCCATGGCCATGATTATTGTGGTTGTTCCTGAATCCACTTTTGTTGTGTCCATGATGATTGTTTCCATCATGGTTGTGGTTGTTGTTACGATGGTTATTATGATTCCCATTCTTGTGGAATCCTGAGCTCCCACTTCCTTCACCATGAGGGCGCTTGTGAGGAGATCCTGATCCAAACTTATCGAAATGGTGTTTCCTCTTTCTACTCTCCACTAGCTTCATCTTGTTTTCCAGGATGGTAGCTTTATCACATAAAGATTCATAAGTTGGAACATATGCGACAGATAGTTGCATAGCAATTTCATCATTCAGCCCATCCAGGAATTTCTCCTTCCTCTTTGCATCAGTGTCAACGTCATCGGGTGCATAACGTGACAAATTATTGAACTCCTCGATGTATTTAGAAATACTGCGGTGGCGTTGCTTGAGGTTATGGAACTCCTTTTTCTTCAATCCCATTATTCCAGCAGAGATGTGAATGGTGCGAAACCCATCTTCGAACATTGCCCAAGTCACTTCCTCAATAGGGTGGGTAATTTGGAAATTATCCCACCAAGCAGCTGCATGACCTTCCAACAAGTGTGCTGCAAATCTGACTTTTCAGCATCTGTGCACCCAACCGTGACTAGGTCCTTATTCACAGAGCGTAACCAATCATTTGCTACCATGGGGTCTGAGGTGCCTGAGAACTTGGCAGGTCTCAGCCTTAGAAACCTGGTCAGCATATCCAAAGGTGGTGGATTGTTCTGGTTGTTATTGTTATTATTGTTGTTCTGGTTCTGGTTTGCCATAAATTGAGTCATCATTTGCATCAATTGGGTCTGTGCAGCCATCATCTGCTGCATTCCATTGTCATTGTCATTGTGATCCTCGTTGTTGCGTCGGGGAGGCATCTGTGGGTTTAGAAAGGGTAAGTAATGACAGATAACCCAAATAAAACAACAATTCAAACAAACAAGCACATGCAAGTTCCAAGATCACAACAATAACAGAGTCTGCAACGATAACATACTAGCATAGTCACCCACAAGTCGGTATGACTTATGCACTCAATAATAATAGAACGATAGGTAGATGGAACAGTATCACTACTCCTCCATGTCGACTTCCTCCTCCACTAGAGCAAGTCCTGCTGATGCGAATCCTGCCTTGTATTCCTCCAATCTGGTAGTCAGAGCATTGATCTTCGCCTGTAGCTCTCTCTTCTGTGTGCGTAGCCTCTCTATCACTTCGTGATCCGCTTCCAGCTCAATGTTCTGTAGCTCTAACTCGGTCTCCAAGTTTCTAATCTTCTTGTTCTTCCCCTGAACTCTCTTCTCTTGGTTCTTGAATTTCTTATCTTGGTCTTCAAACTTCTTCTCCATTTCCTTGATTCGATTTTCCTGTTCCTGGAAGTCCTTGTCCTTCTCCTTGAGTTGGACTCGTAGTTCATCATTGCTAAGCATCACATTAGTCCTGTCAGTATCAAGGTGTCTAACAAGGCTCTCTAAGTCCTGGAGGTAGTGACGCACGGGCTTGATAGACTCCTTAGTGGCCTTATCCAACACAATAGGCTCTCCATCCTCGTCGCGCCTCCCAAAGAAGTGGAAGTAGTGGCTCTTGATCTCAGAAGAATGACGTCCACATAGACGTCCCAACAGCTCCTGCATAGCGACGTCGAGGCCCCTCTCCATGTCATCATGGAGAACCTTGAAGGTAATCTCCCCAGTTTGGGGCTCTGTCTCATGTCCTGGCTGGGTAACTCTGAATCCCCATAAGTCCTTCCTCTGAAACTTCTTCAGTTGAAGTCCCTGGATAGTAGGAATCGGAAGAGCGAGTACTTGGACTAGCTCCAAGATACGAGTCCCAAAGCGAGTCCCCTTGAAATCCTCGGCCGTGCTGTAGAAAAAGTTCGGCATATTTTGCATAGTATGGAGAAAATTAGTAACACAATAAAGAAAGAAAATACAAGTCACACAATAAAAGAGAATTCAACCAACAAAACATTCCAAGTAGCAATACATTAATTCAACTCAAGCACTCAAGGTTCCAGACATAACTTTATTTTTGCCATACCACATAGGTTGGTATGGTCGAGAAACTAACGTGATAAAACGCCAAGGGTGGTGGTCCAACTAATATCTCACTCCTTCTTAACCAAGGTGGCAATCAGAGCATCCTTGGCTGAAATCTGCTTGTCTTGGTCACATAGCTCCAATGCTAGGCCTATGATATCCTTACTTAGGCGTTTCACAGTGGCCTTTGAGTCTTGGGCAAGACGCTTCTCCTCTTTGAGATCCTCCTGAGTATTGAGCATTCTATACTTGAGTTTCTCCCCAAGTTCCTCAATAGCCCTCCATGCAGCATTCCTTGCAGAGTCAAAGAATGACGGGTGCATCTCAGAGTTGGTGAACATGCAAAATCCCGTACTCTTGTGATCGTCTTCCTTGTTCTTGTACAAGTGGAGTTGCACCCACCAATACTCTTGTCCTTCATCTATCACAGGAAATCCCTTGTACACGGCTTCACCATTCATCCCCAAGCCGAGCATGAGGTTCTTGAGCACATTGGGAAATTTTGTCTCGCACTCCAGGGTCATAGTCATCAGTGGTCCCTTCTTGACAGATTCATTAATGGTGGACATCTACAAAAATAGATGAGAAGGAATATTAGGAAAGACTTTACGAGATGAAAAGACAAGTGTAAAGTTGAAATATAGAGTTATTTTCCTAAGGATTTTCCTTAGTCTAATCCATTCTAGGGTCACGAACCTACAGGCAACACAAGGCTCTGATACCATCTGTAAGATCTCACCATGATAAGTTAAGATCCCTGTGATTGCAGTGCTAGTCCCTGGATCGAAATGCTAGCACCCACAGTTTAAGATGAAGTACACAGAAACAAAGGTCATTATTACATCGCACATCTAGGAGTATAATAGTTCTTATAACTCACTTATCCCAAGGCTAAGACACAAGTTCACATAACATATAATAATAGAGTCCTTAGTCTTCATGTGCCACAAGCAAGCATGTCGAGTGTAGACCCGCAACCCTACTCATCATCAGAGTATCCTGCAACATAATAAGTTACAGCCACAAGGGTCAATACATTTGGAATTGTATTGGAACATGATACCAAAGATACTTAGTATAATCCAACAACTACATGAGTATATGGCTAAGTGGGGTTATGGTTGGTTTTGCTAAAAGCTGGTTTAACTTATAATTTTTGAAGAGGTTTTCATTCAGGCTATAAGGTACCAATGATAGACATCACTGAACCTCTACCCATGTTCACCCACAAGTTTTAACTTAGAGAAATTTGAATGAGGAGATTATCGAACTACTTCACTGTCTTGAGGCTCAGAAGTTGTCCATAACCGGGGACACGGCTAAGTACTTAGTTTTACCATCTCGAGAGATGGTGCACTTTCCCCACAAGACTCGACATGCATCGAGACGAGACTTTTCAGAAGCAATCCCTCAGACCACCACAGACGCGTTCCATCCTATCATCACTACCATCCTCTGTCCGTCTGGCTGAGTTCTCGCAACTTAGTCGGTCAAGGCAGAGCCCATATGCCATGTGGCTGCACTAGAAGCTTCGCGACAAGAACGTCTCCAATCTCTTTGTTCCTGGGTGGTCGTCCACAAGTGTGATACACCAGCTGACCATATACATGGTCCCTGAGTAACCACTCAACATAATCCAAGCAAGCCCATTCCACCAAGGTGTTTCATTAACATTAGTTGTTTTCTTAGTTAAACAAAATAATATCTTTCCATAATGTCTTATGTGTATATTCCACCCACAAATTCTACTAGCATAGCTAAGGATTTTAGCATACAAAGTCCTTTGACTAGTGGATACTACCAAGATATAATCTATATAGCATAGCATAGTATAGCAATATAGGGATAATTCTATCATATCAAGATCTACCAAAATATCACTAGTGCAATAGTGAAAATAAATAGGACATGAGATGAAATATCGCTTGCCTTGGTAGCTAGGGGAATAGGTACAATCCTCACAGCAACAAACTTCACAATCCACACAATCTACACAAGATCAATACAACAATAATAATTCAATCAATAAAACATTACAAAAACATGAATGCATGCAAAATGCAATGATATGCACATAATTCTATAATTTACAGAGTCTACAGTACAGAGGATAGAATACCTCATCTAAATGCATAAGAAATACCCAAAAAATAATTTATAGAACAATTTTTATGAGCAAAATACTCCTAAAAAGGTTCTGTCTATAATTCCAAATTTACAGAGGCAAAAGTGTGAAACAAGGCCTCCATAATAAAGGTCTCATTTTTTTGAATCCATAGACACCAAATTTGCATTTTTCTGATTTGTGGATCAAAAGCTATTGAATTTCTAAGTTTAATACTAAATCTGTCTATTTTCTAATTAAACAGAAATAGTCTGGGTACGTGGCATTTTCCTATTGGCTGATACTGGTTCGGTCGGATCGACTGATGCGAGCCGTCAGATTTAAGTGACGTTGGACGGATCAAATCAGTCGTACCCCTTCGTTTAAGTGATCTAATCTTAACCGCTAGGATCTGATCGAACGGTTGCTAAACATCTCGCCGGAGTCTGGCGGTGCTAACGACGGCGCGCGGCGGCGAAGCGTCGGCCGATGGGGTTCTGGCGACTCTATGAGGGCTGGGAGACCGTGGACACGTACCAGAGGTCAGGGAGGTCGCGGCGGTCTCGATGGAGGTTACTGCGGTTCAGGGGGTACTCGGGCTTGGCCTGGATCCTTCGCCGGAGTTGCGGTTGCCGGCAGAACTCTCGGGTCAGCGACGGAGATGACGACCTGGGGCTCAAATCAACTGGCAAAGAAGTCAGCGAGGTGCGCAAGCGTCTGCACGACCTAGTAAAGACCAAAAAGGGGCGGCGGGAACCCTACCTTTGCCGGAGAAGGCGACTGACGGCGGTGGCAGAGGGAGTTCGCCGGAATTCTCCGTGTCGTCGACCTGGGGCAAAAGAAATCGTGTGGCTCGGTCAGTAGGTGCGCCAGGAGATGGGGAAATAGATGGGACCAAGGGGAGGGCGCCGGGTGGCCTGGGCTCACCGGAATCGTCGTCGGAGTTCGTCGGACTGCGACGGTTCGAGCTCGGAATTAGGGGAGCCTGGGGGCTCTCCGGGGTGGTGTCTGGGGGGAAAATGACGAGGAGGAAGAGGGGATTTAGTAGGGGCAATCACCGGGGCAATTAATCACGAGAAACTGACGGAATCGAATCGATTCGAAAACGGCCGAAGGAGGGTTTGCTCGACGGTGCGGTTGAAGACGACGGGGTGGGGGTGACGTGGTGTGGGTCCAGTTTGTCAGCGAGAGGGGGTAGAGACGGGGGAGTGAGAAAAGACGAGAAGGAGAGAGGGAGTGGTCCGAGTGGGCTGTGCCTGTTGGGCCAGAGTGGGCCAAATTGCTGCTGCAGCTGTTTGAAATTTTCCCTCCTTTTCTTTTTCTGATTCAGTTTTTCTCCAAAACTTTTGATTTAATGATTCAAATTGCTTCAAACCAATTTGTGATAATTTGTAAAAAACTCAAACTAGGTTTTTAGGGTATTATAAAACATATTTGCCTACCATTTTAATCCAAGTACTCACTTGGACTTAATAGGTAATATTTCCATAACAATTCACAACTTTTATCCATGGTCCAAATTTCACCAAATTTTATTGGAGGACATTCTAAATACAATGCAAAACATGCCATGATGATATGTGCAGTGATGATGATTTTAGATGAAATTTTGGGATGTTACACACACAATCCTTCTTCTCTTTTCTCTCACACAGATGACGAGCGAGCAGCGGAGAGCTCCGTGCAGCCGCCGTTGACGAGCATGCAGTGGTGGTGCTGCGCTGCGTCGGGGAGGCGGAGGAACGCCGCATCGGGAGGCATCAACGGAGGAGGCTACTGCTTGTCGGTGAACTCCGGCCTGAGAGGAGAAGGCCGCCATCGAGAGCATGCAGCATGCAGCGGCGGTGCCATTGGACGTCCTGGAAGGCGGATGAATGCCTTGCCGGGATGCATCAGAGGAGGAGGCCGCCGTGCGCCGAGCACACATCGGGGGCCGCTGCGTCTGGGAGGTGGCGAAACGCCGCGCCAAGAGGCATCAACGGAGGAAGCAGCCGCCGCTGAGCACGCATAGCAGGCGCCATGTCGGGAGGAGGAAAGCCGCGTTGGGGAAGCACCGAGGTCGCATGCATCATGCAGATGCAAGCCAACAAGCTTAGTAAACACGGCGTGATATTCCAGCGGCCGCGCTAGGAGGACGTGTCCATCTCGTTCGCCGTGATAATCTAGCGGCCGGCATGATAGCTTTCCTGAGTTTTTCCTCTCCTCCTATATTTCGATTTGTTTGTAGTTTTATCCGTTGCATTTTGTTTCGTGTGAATGATCCCCTAGTTGGACTCACAGCCAATCTGGCCATTATGTTTAGTTAATAGGGCAATTAGGTGGCTTAGGCTGCTCCTAGTGGGACTATCATAGCTAGTATCATGCATGTCATGTTGGCAAAAATCTGACATGGCACAATAATTAATAAAGAAAGAGATGGTTAGAGTATCATAGGTAGATACCGTATCGTAGCACGTAAAACTAGAAAATCCTCATGCAAATAAATCTTATACACAATTTTGCATTGAAATTCTACAAATTATTAAATATAGTACTAGTATGATACTACTATATGATACCATGTACTATGGAGATAGTATCATACACTAGTATCATATACATGATACTAGTAGTATGATACTACCACTATGACCAGCCTTAAGGCTGGTAATTAGGATTAATTAATCTAGCAATTAACAAGCATGCGGAAGCGGAAGATCGCTGCCAGATTGTTCAATGCGACAAACACTACAACCCGACAATTATGTGATTTGAACCTAGCAATCATGTTTAATTGATCGGGAAATTAGAACCTGGCAATCATGTTTAATTAATCGGGGAATTTGAACCAGGCAATCATGTTTAATCAATCTGGCAATTTGGTGGCTTGATCCCATCAATTACTAGTAGTAACAGTTAACCTGGCATTTAGGACTAATTAAGCTGGGAACATAGAACTAAGTAATTGACAATTACTAACACTTAAGTGCATATTTTATTTATCGACGCAACCTTGTGCCTGCCATTTCATGTGAACGGGAGGAGAAAATGTTGGTCATATTAATTGGCATGTGAACTGTGGGGCAGCAGCGTGTCTTTTAGCTTTTGGCGTCGCTCACGTCCTTGGTTTTTGCCTCGCTCGGGCAACGGTTAGCAGCTGCCACACAGATTCAAATTTATGCGACGCTGCGCATTAGCACAATCCAAAAATAATATGACAATCCTAAGTATAGATGAAATGGTAAAAAATAAGTAAAAAGTCACAAGGAAACACTAGATCACTATTGATTATTTCACGTTGTGGACACCTTCTATTTTTTTCTATATAATCTATTACAACTCATTGTGACCATCGCTTTTGAAATATCACGGATGTCGCCTAGAGGGGGGATGAATAGCCGATTAAAACTTCTACGAGATGGGCTTAACAATGACGGAACAAAACTAGCGTTTTCTTTTGTTAAGCACAAAGCCTAGATATACTAAGATTCACCTATGTGCACCAACAACTTATGCTAGGCAAGACAAGCAACAATATGATAGCAAGATAATTACTTCAAGCACGATGGCTATCATAATATAAATTTCCTAAGTAAAGAGCTCGGATATAGAGATAACCGAGACACGCGGGGATGACGATGTTTTACCGAGTTCCTCTCAACAAGGGAGTACGTCTTGTTAGAGGGGTGAGCGGTACTAAGACTACCAATGCCACAAAGGCCTCACCCTATTCTCCCGAGCACCCACCACGCGGGCAAGCACCCGTTCCACTATGGGACACTTAAGGGTGGTCACTGAACCCGTACAAGATTGGGGCTATCTCCACAACTTAATTGGAGGCTCCCAATAATCGCCACCAAGGCCTCAATCTTGGGGGAGCTTCACAACTTAACTGAAGACCCCAAGAACACGCCACAAAGACCACACAACCGTCTAGGGTTCCAAGAACCCAAGAGGGACAAGTAGCGATGAATATCACTGAACAAATCCTCTAGAGAGAACACACACCGATGCACCAAATGCAAAAGGCAAGAACACCACAAAGATGCCCCAAATCTTCACTCTCAAGTTCCAACAAAGCTACTAAAACAATTGGGGGAACAAGAGAGGAAGAACACAAAAAGCCCCAAAGATCTAGATCCCAAAGATTCACTCCACAAAAGGGGTTATTTGATTTGGTCAAATTGTAGATCTAGATCTCCTCTATCTTTCCTTCAAATATGAGCAAGAACCATTGGGGGAAAAGAGAGAAATCAAGCAAGAGAGTAGAAAGAATAATAGCCAAGGCTTGAGAAAATAATAGAGGAAGAGCTACTAAAAAAGAGAGGGGAAAAGGCTTTATATAGGGGCCCCAGGAAAACTGCCCGTTGGAGCCAAATTCCTGGATGGGCCGGTAGTACCGGGTCCAACTGGTACTACCGCGCGACCCAGCAGCGGCAGCATGCAACACACAGCGAGCGAGAGGAAGGGCAAAGGGGATCGAGGTGGGGGCAGCTCAGCGAGCGCGCTGAGCGAGGAGGGGATCGGGGCAGGAGCCAGGCGAGCGAGGCGGAGGGCTGCGCGGAGGAAGCAGGGCAAGCAGAGCGAGGCGGCCTGGGAGCTGGGGGGCGAACGCATTGGGCCGGCCGGTACTACCGGCAAGTCCCGGTACTACCGACCCCAACCACCGGACGGGGCAAAGAGCCAGAACCGCGCGGGTTGGGTTGGGCGGTAGTGGCCCGATAGTGCCGATCGGCGGTGCCGGGCCAGGCAGAAGGAGGGAAGCTGCAGCTCAGGGGCGGGCGGTACCGGGCCCGGTAGTACCGCCCGGCCCACACCAGACATTTTTCTTTTTCCATTTAAATACAAGACAAATAATCAAACGACTATAACTTTTGATTGGTAACTCCGATTGACCCGATTCCAATTGCGTTGGAAAGGGGACGACAAGAGCTACCCAACAATAAGTGAAAATACTGGATATCACCAAGTGAGAATGTATCAAGTAGTATAATGTGAGACACCTCACTTGGTGAGAATCCGGAAAACCTCCAACAACAAAATCGCAACAAGATATAAAAGGGAGATCCGATTTTGATAAACAAGAGCTTGCTATGAAGAATACCACAAGTTCTATATCCTCACATGGATAAGACAAATAAACACCCAAAACAATGATGCAAGTATGCAAAGGTTTGAGCTCTCTCTGAACGATATGATCGAGATACTCACTCGAGAGCCTCTCTTGATAGTACGGCTATCTATCCTAAACCCGATAAACACGAGACCGGTAAAAGGGAAAACCTATCAAGAATACCTTTGCCTTGAGCATCCTTTGGCCTTGTCTTCATCGATCCATAAACACCGAGGATGGCAAGCACCAAACATGAGATCTTCTAGGGATGGCGCATATTGAGCTTCCACAACGCATCTTCTTCTTCATTTTATCGACCTTGAAGCCAACACATGCTCCAAGCGATGCCAATGGACAAATCCTACAAGTACACCTTAATACACACATTAGTCCATAAAAATTGTCATTAATTACCAAAACCACACATGGGGGGCCACATGCTCTTTCAGCTTTGATGAATTGTCGTTAAAGTTGCTTCATAACTTCTTGCCTTAACTCAAGTGACTTATTTTATAGGTTCAATTATTCATATGCGGAGAATTTAAAACTTTGGATATTGTCTTAATATTTGAATGATACATCATTTTATATCATTTATCGCTTTGTTGAGTTGGCATTGCTTTTACTGGTGGCGACAACAGTAGTTGAAAGGGCTTTCTCTATAGCAAAGAATATTGAGACCGAGTCGACATTTACCTATTTTAGAGTTTGCCCTACCTTAGATATTTCCGGTCCTCCGCCACTGAAACCATCTCAACAAGTACGGGGAGGATGGGCTATATTGGTGTCTTAGCATACACACATTGAAACGATGATGTGGATGGCCAATAACCTTTTCCTCCCATCCTTTGACAATGCGGCCTTTTGTGCTCCTTCAACTATTATTCTTCACCTTCGCATATGGTTGTAGCACATTGATAAATTGTCTTGTCATTTGTTTGAGCTTTTGTATGATAACATGAACTTTTTTATTTTATCTATTGGCTGACTATTACTCTCTCTATCAAATGTGCAAGGCCCCATGTACTTCTAGGTCTTCAGTTTGATCAACAAAATATGTGTTACATGTGTATACATATATATATCATTGGTTATACAAACATGTTCCCGATGGCACTTTTTTGTGGTATCTGAGATATAACTCATATCTTGTTGGTCAAAATTGAGTAAATAGAAGTACATGCATTCCTTCTATATTTGGATGGAGTGAACATACTCTCTCTCACTTTTTCCCTCCACGCAACATCATCAGGATGCTAACGCAACACCCTCAAGAAATGTTGGAGATATGTGACACCCATGGGATTAGGGCTAGATAAATCCTAGACTACTGTCTAATATAAGTCTAGCCTAGATCTCGGAAGCATAGGAAGAGAGAATCAGTAACATTACAATGACCCTACAACTCAAAAGATATACAAGCTCATATTTGAGCGAAGAACCAAATTATTACAAGCATAGGTCACTGACCACATACAAAAAACAATGGAAGGCAAATTATGCTATTAGGTATAGCAAACTTAACAAATGGCGTAAGAGTCTTAAAGCATAACGATGACGTCTCATTCCATAGCTTCCAGACTACCACCTGGGAAGCCCAAGCTACTTGTCGATGTCAATGTCGTAACCAACTCATCTTCTATGGTAACACTTACCCTACTACAAAAGTATCAACAAAGCAAGGCTGAGTACAGGGTGTACTCCGCAAGACTTATGGTTGGTGGAGTTACTTTGCATAAAGCTATATTTATTTGTAAACGATAAAGGAGTAGAAACTCGACTAATAAGATCATTAAAAAGGGGATAAAAGAGAAACGTCTCTAGCTTTGATCATCTTTTGATATCTACCGAATCTTTATCAGCTAAACCTACCAACTAGGATCACCCCTTTGGTCCCTGAGTAAGCATCCTTAAGCACACTTTACTTGCCAAGTTTTACGATTAGGTTATTCTTCTCTATGATCTTTGAATCCATTCCCAAGTCATCCATAACCATGGACACGACTTTTCGAAAAGATTAAAACCCTATAGGGATACACAACTTTACCCACACGTACCAACCGACCCTTAATGCCAACATATTAGCCCTCTTACTTGGAAGGCCGACAGAGGGTGGTTAACCACGACCTTTACCTTGCTTTTGCTAAGACCATGAGTCGCCCTAAGGATATGACGTCATAATGGGTCAAGTCCCAAAGTTGGTCCCTATAGTTGTGCGCAGGTACCAAGATTATGAAGGTCGTACCTTTCTTGTTCTCGGCCACGCCCTGTATGATGCACCTCCTCAACCGCCTTCAAAACATCCAAAGTGCATATGCCAAATGGAACGCCCAAACTTTGTGATTCATGGAATCTACTAGGCAAGTTAGTTCGTCGATGGGGTATCCATGCCCGGTGTGGCTGTACGCTCGTCTTGATTCAAGAGGCAAGAACTCAGGTTCTCGTGGTGGAAAATATGGGACTGCAAAAATTACAACCCACTGTAGCCTCCCATACAAGCCTTAGCATGCTAAACTTACATCTCCGATCATACCGCATCATCCTTTCATACTAGGTTCATTCGTAGCTCTAGTTCATCAACCAGATGGACCAACGGTAATAACTAAGACAAACCCTAGTTATGCTAGGAGCAGTGGATCAGGGAGATTTAGGCTACAAAGGGAACATGCATCAGATAGGATTATTCCATCTATCGATAAAAGACTTTGGAATCATATGCAGTATGGCAAGAATTGAAATACTTGAAATCATAGGATTATATATATGTAAGGTTTCCGTAACAGATAAAAAAAATTTAACTACGCAGAACATCCTGAATGCCCAAGGATCCATCTAGTAATGCAGTAACATAGGAAGGCAACGGTAATGTACCCTTGAACACCGAGAGAGTGTTACGATGCAGGAGTGTGGATGATGTAGTCATACCCGTCTGACCTCAAGGTCACAAAGCTCCTCGCACTTCACCCCTTGTCCAAGTCCTTGTATGATGACCCAGAAGCTTCAATAGCCCCACCGAGTTATCACATGCATACGGTGCGATGCGACGACTCCTGGGCTCAGATCCCGCCAAGGTTGTAGAAGTAGACCTCCTGGATGGAATCCCGACAGCACAACGGCATTCCGCAGAAGAGAACGTCTTGCTTGTACAGTCCAGACTTGGGACCGCACACTAGCAAAGGAAAATATATATAAAAGAGAGAGAGAGTATTCCAACCAAAGGGAATATCTCAATTAATTGTGTGTTTTAGTCCTCCCATGGGCACCCCTTTATATAGGCTAAGGGAGTGTGCCTTTCTCAAAGGCTAAGCCATATGGGACCAATTGCTAAAGGAAATATCAGGGGAAAAATCGCACAGCCGCATGATCTGATTTCCCAGCCCAACAGCAGCAAGCATCGGAGGCCTGAGGTGGCGCTGGCCGGGTGGGCCTTGGCCGCGGCCCATTTTGTTCCCGCCTGCCCTCCTGCATGGCAGCAACCCTGCCTGGGTTGGCCTGGCGCGCGCCGGCCTGTTGGCCTTGGCGCTTAGCGCCTCTGCCCCGGGTGGCCAGGTGGGCTGGATGCCCCTCCGCAGCCTAGCTCGCTAGCGACCGTCTCTGTCTGGGTAGGCCCACTCATGGGCCGGTCAAACATCCCATTCTGCCTGCTTTTCCTTTTTCCTTTTTGCTGTGATTTCTTTCCAGGTCAAATCCCTCTGAGGTTTGTCCTAATAAGAACGTTGCATTTATAAATCTTAATTTAAATATTTATTTTGTATAAGTTAATTTATAATTTACATATAATAAATGCATATTGTAAATTGTCATTTATCCGAAACTCCTTTTGGCCTTTCTCTTTCCTTCTTCATCCGAACAACTTCGCGTCTCTCCGGAACGATTCCAATTTCTCTCTCTTCTGTGAATCCATCTAGCAAGACGATCTCCAAGCATCGTATCGCCCTTAAGCGTGTTTCCCTATGGTTCGGGAATGCTATAGACATGATCCATATCAATGATCAACAGAGGGACCGGGATGCCCATGTGACCCCTATGCACTCCACGAATCTCCATCGTGTCGAACCTGAAATGATATCCAATTCCCTTGGTAACGATACAAGACTTGTCCGAGTATCACGATACCTTGTTCAATCTCATTTCCAACAAGTATTGTTTTACTTGTTTCCGTGAAATACCATCTGAAATGGATCGTAGGGGCACCTAGAGGGGGGTGAATAGGTGCTAATTCAAATTTTAATGCTTTTTCAATTTTAGGCTTGGCACAAAAGGTAAATTCTCTAGATAGAATATTGTAAGAATTTCCATATATGCAAACCTAACTACTAACGAGTAAAAGGCGAGTGGAAAGAGGAACGAGTGAACCGTAGTGAAGCACGCGGAGACACAGGATTTGTTTTACCGCAGTTCCTTCCTTGTTAAGGGAAGTACATCTGCGTTGGAGGGGTGGGCGGTACTAAGACCACCACGCCACAATAGGCCTCACCCTGTTTTCCGATAGATCCCGCCACCAAAGGCCTGATCCACCTTTCCACTATAGGAACCCTTCGAGGCGGGAACCGGCGCGTTTACACAACTAGCGGGGCACAACTCCACAACCAAATTGGAGGCTCCCGTAATGACAACAAGCTGCCACAAGAACAAGTTATCAATAACAAAACACAAGATCTAGATATCGACAAGAATACTAGATTGGGGATTTCTCCAAATGAATGGAGAGGAGTTGATGCGCTTGATTCGTGATGACGATGTAGATTGTCTCCTCCTTCAATTCCCCCAACGATCGAAGTCTTCGGGTGGTTGAAGTGGGAGATCGAGAGAGATAGCTCTTGCAATGGGTCTGACACTTTTCGAATGAATCAAGAGTTCTGCCTGAAGGGGATGAAGGGGCTTTTATACCCCCTTCCCCAACTGAGCTGTTGGAGCCTTTGGGGGCCGGATTATCCGGCCCAAGTGAGGGCCGGATTATCCGGCCAGGGGAAAACTCCCCCCCAGACTCGGATTATCCGGCAGATAAACCTCCCCCACTCAGAGCGACGCGCCGATCCTGCCCTTGAGCGCCTTCTGGGGGCCGGATTATCCGGCCCCATGCGAAGGCCGGATTATCCGGCCAGGGGAGGAAAAACCGCCCTTGTTCGGATTTCCCGAAAAATCCGATCCCACTCTGAGCGTCGCGCCTTGGCTGCCTTTGATCGTTTTCTGGGGGCCGGATTATCCAGCCCCATGCGAAGGCTAGATTATCCGGCCAGTGGAGGAAAAACCGCCCCTGTTCGGATTTTCCGGGAGAAAATCCGAACCCACTCCGAGCATTGCGCCTTGGCTGCCTTTGATCGATGAGTTAGGCCAGATTATCCGGCCCTTGGTGGGGCGGATAATCCGGCCCCCCAAACACCAGAACATTCCATGCACACTTAGCACACATGAGGAAACTCCACGGTATTGTTTTCTAACACTCAAAACACAGGGAACCATGAAATGTTCTTTCAATCTTCCCCTTTTTGGTGTTAGATGACAATACTAGGATTTGCAGGAAAGTTCTCAAGGCAACAAGATTTAATGAAAGACAAAGACTCCCCCTCAATGCGTGCATACAAACAATTGCAATAGATTACAAATACACACAAGAGGGTAAAAGTCTATATCATTGGAACATATGTGAAAAGCTCATACCACTAGTAGGGAGATAGAATTGTCCTCAATACATTATAAAAATATCCAATGATAGCCATAGAGTGCATCTCCCTCGATATAGATATCCAATAGCCATAAGAATATCCAATAAGATAGATGAATCCATATGAATAATCCACAGGATAAATCCACAAAACCAGACACAAAGTTTCATACAAACCACAAATTAAAGTTCAACGCTAAATGGGCACAAGCAAGAAAACAACGAATAGAAAAAGTGCAAATGCTTGTGCCCGACCCATGCAAATCCTCGGAGACCTAATAGAACTACTTCTCCCCCTTTGGCATCGAGACACCAAAAAGGAAGAAGAGCGACGCTAGCGCCCCAATTATCCGGCCTATACTTGGGCCGGATTATCCGGCCTAAATTCTGAACTTCTGTTACACACAGAGTCAAGCCCGCACGTCCCCAAACAACACCCCCACAAGGTGTACAAGGGACTTGTGTGCAAGAATAGATGGCTTAGGGATAGGGAAAGGCTTAGGATTAAGAAAGCCAAACTGAGATGGTACTACACACTCAAATTTGCAAGAATCGAATCAACTAAAAGCCAAAATTGAGTGTGATTCCCATAAAAACATGAGAGGAGCTAAAAATGATCAAGAAGATCCACATAAAACCAACTCTTCTCATGGAGGAGGGTGGTGGCCGAAGCCACCTTATTGGAGTGTATGGTATGACAGCGCGAAGATATATCTTGAGTTCATGACCAATACTCATCAATAAGCTCACATATCACAAAATGATATTAAGAGAAAAGATTTGACTTGCTTTCAGCATTATGGGGTGGAGGGTTAGCCCAATCAATTAGGACCACACTCCTCCTATATCCATGCCCACATCTGGACCAAATAAGACTGAGATGTACGAGTGAGTGCATGGGTAATCAAGACAAGCTTCTTGAATAAACGATATTTAGCTCATTCCTCAAGTAACAAAACCTTGCTTCATCAAGTGGCTTCGTGAAAATATCAGCAAGTTGGTTCTTCGTGCTCACAAAAGATAGATCAATATTGCCTCGAGCAACATGGTCCTGAATAAAATGATTCTGAATATCAATATGCTTTGTCCTTGTGTGTTGTATCGGATTGTACGCAGTTTTGATTGCACTTTCATTATCACATAAAAGAGGCACTTTGTCACAATTGACACCGTATTCCTTTAAAGTTTGCCTCATCCATAATAACTGAGTGCAGGCACTAGCAGCAGCAACATATTCAGCTTCAGCGGTGGAGAGAGATATACAATTCTGCTTTTTAGAAGACCAACAAACTAGAGACCTTCCCAAGAACTGACAAGCTCCAGAAGTTGATTTCCGATCATCCTTATCACCAGCCCAATCTGAATCAGTATAGCCACATAGAGAGAAATTGGAGCCCTTGGGACATAGACCAAAGTTAGGGGAATGAACCAAATATCGGAAGATCCTCTTGACCGCCACTAAGTGGCTTTCTTTAGGAGCTGCTTGATACCTTGCACACACCCACACTCAACACAATATCGGGTCTAGATGTGCAGAGGTAAAGAAGAGAGCCGATCATGGACTGGTATACCTTTTGGTCCACATCTTTACCGTGGGGGTTAAGTTCAAGGTGACATTTTGTTTGCATTGGAGTGGCGACGCCATTAAGATCCATCATCTTGAATCTCTTGAGCATGTCTTGGATGTATTTATCATGATTGATGAAGGTTCCTTCTCTAAGTTGCTTGATCTCGAATCCAAGAAAGAACCATAACCCCCCCCCATCATAGACATCTCAAACATGTCAGTCATAAGCTTTGAAAATTCATCATTAAAAGCTTTATTAGTAGAGACAAAGATGATGTCGTCTACATATAGTTGGCATACGAAGAGCTCCCCCTTAACTTTCTTAGTAAAAAGAGTGGGATCGATTTGCCCAACTTCGAAGCCACGGTCTAGCAAAAGCTCTTTAAGGTGCTCATACCATGCACGTGGGGCTTGTTTAAGGCCATAGAGTGCCTTATCGAGTTTGTAGACATGGTTCGGGAAGTTAGGATCCTCAAATGCCGGGGGTCGCTTTACATATACCAACTCATGTAGAGGACCATTAAGAAAAGCACTCTTAACGTCCATTTGCTGCAATTTAAAATTATTATGGGCAGCATAAGTAAGAAGGATACGGATGGACTCAAGACGAGCCACAGGAGCATAGGTCTCGCCGAAGTCAATGCCCTCAACTTGGGAATAGCCTTGTGCCACGAGTCTCGCCTTGTTCCTCACAACAATGCCATTCTCATCTTGTTTGTTTTTAAATATCCATTTAGTGCCGATAACATTCTGGCAGTCCTTGGGCTTCTCCACTAGTTTCTAAACCTTGTTGCGCTCAAAGTTATTCAACTCTTCATGCATAGCAACAACCCAGTCTGGATCTTCAAGAGCTTCAAACACTTTCTTGGGTTCCACCATTGATATGTGGGCTTGATGCTCACCAAAACTTGCCAATTCCCTTCTTGTGGAAACTCTTCGTCGAAGATCACCTACAACTTTGTCAAGAGTATGACCCCTTAACTCAAGGTTCCGATCCACACGAGCCTTGTGACAAAGTTCAATAAGCTTGTTGTCTCTTGGTGGAATAGTTTCATCGCTTGAGTCTTCGTTGGAATCATTTGCTCGACCTTGATTAGTAGTCTGATTATCAATAGTAGGAGATGATGAAACTTGCCCTTGAAGTGGATCAACAGCCGTAACAGAAGGCTGTTGATCATCAGGAGATTCAGGGCTGGATAATCCGGCCGAGGGTGAGGCCGGATAATCCGGCCTAGGAGAACCTGAAACCTCTTCACCAGGTTTCCTGGAGCTTGCTTGAATTGGCGAGGGGTCGGATAATCCGGGGTCAGCCGGAAAATCTGGCCTGGGGCTTGCAGCTGTTTCTTCGATATGATGAGCAATTTGGTCGTCAGTGGAGTGGTGACCGGATAATCCAGTGTCGACCGGATAATCCAGCCTGGAGCATTCAGGAGCATGTTGACCTTCAACATTCGGTGGAGTTGGTGTAGAAGTTATTCCCTTGGTTGGAGCATGTTGAGTCTGTGTAGATGATGGCTCTTCATGAGTAGATCATTGTCCTTCCCGATCTGCCACAAGGGGTTCCTCAATGGGGCGGAAAAATCCCACGCCCATTCTTCTTATGGCATCTTGGGGTATTTCAATATCTGCATCACAAACATCAACTTGCCCCGCACGGGAGCCGTCATTTTCCTCGAACACCACACTACAAGATTCTACAATAGTTCTGGAGAGCTTACTGTAGACTCTATAAGTGTGGGATTCGGCACCATAACCAACAAAAATACCTTCTAAAGCCTTAGACTCAAATTTAGATAAACGAACTCCCTTGATGAGAAAGAAACATTTACACCAGAAGTTATATGGAGACTTGAATTCAGCTATCGGCAACACCATTTTGTTGAGGGGTGTACTCAGCGGAATATTGACGTCTTATCCCCTCTTCACTTAGGAATTCATTTAAGGTGTAGTTCTTGAACTCGGAGCCGTTATCACTTCTTATTGCCAGGATAGGGACATTCTGTTGACGTTGAACCTCGTTGGCGAAGTCGATGACCATTTTTTGAGTCTCGCTCTTCAACTTGAAGAAATAGACCCAAGCGTATGTTGAGTAATCATCAACAATCACAAGGCAGTACTTCTTCCCACCAAGGCTTGCATGAGATGTTGGTCCAAAAAGGTCCACATGAAGGAGCTCTAAGATCCTTTTTGACGAAATAATAGTCTTCCTTCGATGAGGAGAGTCGTGCATTTTCCCTTCAACACAAGCCCTGCAAACACGATCTTTGGCAAAGGAAACATTTTCTTTTAGTCTAAGGATGTGGCCACCCTTGTGGAGACTTTGCAAAGTTCTCATATTGACGTGGGCTAGTCGGCGATGCCATAACCAACCCGCGTCAGCCTTTCCGAAAAGACACATCGGGCCTGTAGTGGTTTTCCCGGAAAAGTCCACCACGTACAAGTCATTTTCGACATATCCCACGAAAGTGACTTTTAGAGACTTGCTCCACAAGAGTACCACCAAATCAGCATCAATAAAAAATGCAAAGCCCATCTTACCAAGGGCGCGAACTGAAAGTAAATTGTAACCGAGGGTCTCAACTAGCATGACGTCCACGAGAGAGATATCGTGAGCCACCACAACTTTGCCAAGACCCAATACCTCAGATTTTGACTTGTCACCATAGGAGACGGTTATATGATCATGATTTGGTCGCATCTCCGTGATGATCTCCTTGCTTCCGGTCATGTGACTCGTGCATCCGCTATCGAGTACCCATTTAGACCCACCGGAAGCATAGCCCTGCAAGAAAGTTACTTCTTGGTTTTAGGTACCCATTTTTCAATGGGTCCTCTCATGTTAGTGACAAGGGTCTTGGGGACCCAAATAGACCAAGGAATGTAACAATCATAAGGACCTACATAACTAGCATAAACATCACCATAATAATCACAATATAACTCAAAGTTAGGATTGTTAGCCCCTGCAAAACCATCATAATTAGACTTGTCATTGGTGGTGGTGCTAGTCTTTGGTTGAGCAATCTTTCTCTTCTTCTTGTTCTTCTTATTCTTTGTCTTGGGAATATAGCCAAGACCCTCTTTTCCATTGTTTATCCTTTGCTTGCTAAATATCTCATCTAGAACTTCTTTACCTTTGTGTTGAGATCCCTTTGCAAGTTCTTCTTGTCCACGAGATGGTGTGGAGGTGTTGGGCACACCATACTTTTCCAATTGAGTTTGGAGCTGGTCACGAGACTCATTTAGAGTAGAGTGTTCACTCTCCAATGCCTTGTGAGCAATGTCAAGAGTCTCAAACTTCTCCGAGAGTCTAGCATGAGCAGCCCCAAATTCAATCTTTTCTTTCTTTAGTTTCTTTACCTTGGCAAGAGCATTGTCACATTCTTTGATGAGCTGAGCCACAACTTCTTCATGTGACTCCTCAATTGATTCGAGACTCTCTTCTAAGGATACTCAAGCTTCCTTTTCTTCTTCCAAGGCATTCTTCAAGGAAGCTATATCCAGGGCAGCTTCTCTTTCAATTCTGCCCTTTTCTTCTTGGAGATCTTCGGCTTGGGCAAGCTGACTCATAAGAGCATCAAAATGAAGTTTGTGCTCACCTTGCAGGTTAGTGAAAAAGTTGTCCAAAGCAATAACTTCTTCTTTCATTTTAAGACTAGTATGATCATCCATATCCATATTTATGTTAGTCTTAGGGAATGAAGAACTAGAACATGATACCTTAGGCACTCTTGCCATAAGACAAGTGACGTTGTTGTTGATGACGTTTTCGTTTGGTGAGTCGAAGAGAGATGATGGAGTCGATGTGGTGGCTATAGCAGCCACCTCACGAGAACCATCTTCATCCTCTTCATCTTCACTTGCAGAGGAATATTATTCTTGTGCCACCAAGACAATCTTGGTTTGCTTCTTGTCAGGGCCATTCTTCTTGATAAATGGCTTTTTATTAGGTGCCTTGGATTTTTCTTTAAGCATGAGCCTACCACCATTGTCTTCTCTATTTTGATATGGACACTCAGCCACAAAGTGTAGCCTATCTCCACAATTGTAGCATGTTCTCTGTTTTGGGTCGTTTTCTCTTCTTCCACTTGACCCATTCTTGCGCTCGAGTTCCGACTTAGCCTTGGCTGGATCCTTCCAAAAGTTCCTTGCGTAGAACGCCATGTACTCACCATGAGCATGCTTGACTTCCTCGGGGCAGTCCATGGAGGCACCCTCGAAAGCTCTTTCATCCTCATCTTGCTCAACAACATTTGCCTTTAGAGCAACATTGACCCCTTTTAGCATTCCAATGGCACGGGCACGGGCATCTTCCGCGTCCTTAGCTCCAACCTTGAATGATGCCATTTCTTGCATGACTTCATTGGATGTCATTTGGTGGTAGTTGTGTCTACCTTGCAAGCTCTTCAAGTCCGTTGGCTCAAAAGGCATTAGAGCACTCACGTATTTCCTTTTTATCCAAGCATCATCAATGTGAGTGGCTCCATGGTTTCTAAATGTTGTTGCGATGCCCTTGAGTCTTCTATACATGTCTTCATGGTTTTCACCATCCAACATGTAGAATCCTTTAGCTTCATTACTAAGGGCATCATACCTATTCCTTCTCGTGCTTTCATTTCCAATAAAGAGGTCGATGAGAGCATCCCAAGCTTCTTTAGATGTGTTGAGATGTTCAATGTGGGGCATGTCCTTGGGACCCACTCTGAGCTGTATCATGTGGAGAGCCGTTGCATTCAATTGGCTATCCATAACTTCTCTTCTTGTCAAGTTGGTGTGATCTCCAATATGAAGACCCTCTTTGATAATCCTCCAAAGTTCAATTGAAGAGCTGCATACATGAGACTTCATTAAGAATTGCCATTGATTAAATGAAGATGCAATAAGCTTGGGTGGATCACCCCTATTGTTTATATGAGTATGAGGGATAGGTGGGTCGGGGGAATATAAGTGATGAACCTCACTATATTCTTCCTTACCACTTCCCTTCTTGGAGGCGGAACCATTATGTTTTTCACCTACCACTTCATCTTCCTTGGATCCGGTGTTAGCCTTATCCTTGGATGAGGGAGTGCCAGCCTCAGAGGAGGATGGATATGGGGCTACGGATGATGTGAGGCGAGCAATCATTTGATGCATCTCCTCCATCTTGGTCTCAAAGGATTTCAACAAGGTTGTTTCCAACGTCTTGAGGTCATCCATTGTGACCTTGTCCACAACCTCATTCCCATTCTCCTTGGTAGCCATACTTCTCTTAGGCGGTTAAGCCCGAAAAAAAGAGTTGGGGCTCTGATACCAATTGAAATGGATCGTACGGGCACCTAGAGGGGGGGTGAATAGGTGCTACTTCAAATTTTAATGCCTTTTCAATTAGTGGCTTGGCACAAAAGGTAAATTCTCTAGATAGACTATTAGTAAGAATTTCCCTATATGCAAACCTAACTACTAGCGAGTAAAAGGCGAGTGGAAAGAGGAACGAGTGAACCGTAGTGAAGCACGTGGAGACATAGGATTTGTTTTACCGTAGTTCCTTCCTTGTTAAGGGAAGTACATCTGCGTTGGAGGGGTGGGCGGTACTAAGACCACCACGCCACAATAGGCCTCACCGTATTCTCCGATGGATCTCGCCACCAAAGGCTTGATCCACCTTTCCACTATAGGAACCCTTCAAGGCGGGAACCGACGCCTTTACACAACTAGCAGGGCACAACTCCACAACCAAATTGGAGTCTCCCGTAATGACAACAAGCTGCCACAAGGACAAGTTATCAATAACAAAACACAAGATCTAAATATTGACAAGAATACTAGATCGGGGATTTCTCCAAATGAATGGAATGGATTATCCGGCCTAGGGAAAACTCCGCCCTAGACTTTGGGGCCCGGATTATCCGGCCCAAGTGAGGGCCGGATTATCCGGCCTAGGGAAAACTCCATCCCAGACTCGGATTATCCGGCAGATAAACCTCCCCACTCAGAGCGACGCGCCGAGCCTGCCCTTGAGCGCCTCATGGGGGCCGGATTATCCGGCCCCATGCGAAGGCCGGATTACACGGCCAGGGGACGAAAAACCGCCCCTGTTCGGATTTTCTGGGAGAAAATCCGACCCCACTCCGAGCGTCGCGCCTTGGCTGCCTTTGATCGTTTTCTGGGGGCCGGATTATCCAGCCCCATGCGAAAGCCAGATTATCCGGCCAGGGGAGGAAAAACCGCCCCTATTCGGATTTTCTGGGAGAAAATCCAAACCCACTCCGAGCGTCGTTCCTTGGCTGCCTTTGATCGATGAGTTAGGCCGGATTATCCGGCCCTTGGTGGGACGGATAATCCGCCCCCCCCCCAAACACCAGAACATTCCCTGCACACTTAGCACACATGAGGAAACTCCACGATATTGTTATCTAACACTCAAAACACAGGGAACCATGAAATGTTCTTTCACCATCCCCATGATCTATTCATGTGTTGCGCAACATGGATGTAATTCACCGAGTAGGCCCAGTTGTATGTTCCTGTCACACAGGAGAACAATTCCCGATCTTGAAGCATAGTGCCTCTACATGCTCCTTTGGATACCCAACATGTACCTTTATAGCCACCCTATCACGAGATGACGGTTGATACAGTCAAAACATCCTCTGGTAACAGTGATTGATATGATCTCACGGTCTAAGGGTTAGGACAATCTATTTCTGACAATTGTAACGTGAACTAAGTGACATGATCATGTTGCAACAATCATTGGTGGGAAGTGTCCATCACATCATTCCAAATGATATAACTTCATTGTTAGTGACTTTTGTTTAGCCCATGATCAGGAAACCTTGATCATCATCTGTCCAATGAATTAGTTAAATAGAGGATACTAGGGACCTAGGTTTGTTTGTATACCACACCTGTATCAATGTTTCCACTTGATACAATTATAACATGATATGAAACAATTATGAACTAATGAGATATGACAATAATACCCTTTATTATTTGACTCTAGGGCATATCTCCTTCAGTCTCCCACTTGCACTAGAGTACAAATAATCTAATTGCATTGCTACTAATCATAAACTATATCTCATATTCGTTTATTGATCATGCTTTCTCATGGAGGATGATGACTGCAAGCGCACAGATCAATTTTAGCTATTTTTGAAGTAAAGATATCAAACCCATAGAGAGATATTGGTAAAGGTATTTATGCCCCTCGTTACTATTCACTAGAGAGTACTTGTAAGTTATCTTTAATTCCAAGTAAAGGGTGAATAAAGAGTGTATTTGAATGAGTGCTAAAGTAAACAAGAACAAAGTAAATAAAAAAAGTAAACTAAAGCAAGAGAGTGTCTATGAAGTGTTATGTAATATAGTTGAGGGGTTCTCAAGGAGTGTAGGATTCACATCTAGCATGGAATAATTATGAATGATTAGGATAACATATCTCTTATGTCATGATATTTATGGAGAGAGCTGATACGTCGTAAACATATCTATAATTTTTGATGTTTCATGCTTGTTTAGTATCTAGTTTCTTATGTTTTGTTCACACTTTGAGGTATTTTATACATTTTCTGGAACTAACCTATTAACAAGATGCCACAGTGCTAGTTGCCTATTTTCTGTTGTTTTTGGTTTTAGAAAAGCTAGTAAAGAAATATTCTTGGAATTGGACGGGACAAAAGCCAAAGTCAATATTTCACCTGAAGCAACACGGAGACCGGAGGGGAGACGAAGTGGCGCACCAGGGCGGCCACACCTGGTGGCTGCGTGGCCAGGGGGAGCGCCACCAGGGGTGTGGGACCCCTAGTACTCCACCGACCTTGCTCCTTCGCCTATAAAGCCTCCCGAGACGAAAACCCTGAGTACCCGATCAAAAATCCACAAAAGAGTTTGTAGCCATCGCCATCTCCATCGCTGGATCAGGGGGATCTGAAGCTCTTCCTGGCACCCTACCGGAGGGGAGAGATCACCCTGGAGGCCTTCTTCATCACCATGCAAGCCTCTGGTGTGATGCGTGAGTAGTTCACCCTTGGACTATGGGTCCATGTAGTAGCTAGATGGTTGGTTCTCCTCCTTTGTGCTATCATGTTTAGATCTTGTGAGCTCCATTCATGATCAAGATCATCTATTTGTAATCTTACATGTTGTGTTTGTGGGGATCCGATGGATATTGAGATGCTATTTTAGATTGATTATTGATTCTATCATGTCTATGTTATTTGTGATCTTGCATGCTCTCCGTTGTTAGTAGCTATCTTGGCCAAGTAGATGCTAGAAACTCCAAGATGGAGTATTTATGCTCGATAGTTGGTTCATGCCTCTAGTAATCTTGGGAAGTGACAGAAATCTCTAAGGTTGTAGATGTGATGTTGCTACTAGGGAGAAAACAACAATCCTTTGTCCATGGGGCGATCATATTGTTTACTTTACACACTTTGCTTAATGCAATTATCTGTTTCTTGCAACTTAATACTAGAAGGGGTTCGGATGATAACCTGAAGGTGGATTATTAGTCATAGATGCAGTTGGATTACGGTCTATGTATAATGTTGTAATGCCCAATCAAATCTCATAAGAGTCAAGATGTCTAGTATATGCATTGTTATGCTTTCTCAAATCTGTCAATTGCCCCACTGTAATTTGTTCACCCAGCATGTTATCTATCTTAAGGAGAAACACCTCTAGTGAACTATGGACCCCGGTCCATGCTTTTACCATTGATATACCATCTATAGTTTACCGTTTACTGTTTACTTTCTGCAAGCAATTACTATCTTCCACACTATACATTTAATCCTTTGTGTTCAGCAAAACCGGTGCGATTGACAACCTCACTATAAGTTGGGGCAAAGTTCTGTGGTTGTGTTGTGCAGGATTCCAAGTTGCTAGCAACACCTTGCAGTTGTTTCCTTGCTCCTACTGGTTTGATAACCTTGGTTTCATAAGTGAGGGAAAACTTGTTGTTGTGCTCATCATACCCTCCTCTTGGGGTTCCTAATGAGCTCGAATATATTTTGAGCCATCAAGCCTTTTTTCTAGCGTCGTTGCCGGGGAGCTAAGGACAGCTTCACAAGGGGAGTCTCTCACAACCAATCTCTTTACTTTGTTTTTTGTTTTGCTTAGTTTATTTCTGCTTTTTTTGCTTGTTTCTTTTATCAAAAACACACAAAAATTAGTTGTACTAGTTTGCTTCCTTTTATCAAAAACACAAAAAATGACTACTCTTGAAAATACTAAGTTGTGTGACTTCACTAGTACAAACAACAATGTTTTCGTGTGTACACCCATTGCTCCACCTGTTTCTGAAGCTACTTTCTTTGAAATTAAACCTGTTTTGCTTAATCTTGTTATGAAAGAACAATTCTCTGGTGTTGGTACTGATGATGCTGCTGCTCACTTTAATAACTTTGTTGAACTTTGTGAGATGCAAAAACATAGGGATATAGATGGAGATATTATTAAGCTTAAATTGTTTCCTTTCTCTTTGAGAGGAAAAGCTAAAGAATGTTTGCTATCCCTACCTAGAAATAGTATTGATTCTTGGATTAAATGCAAAGATGCTTTCATTGGAAAATACTATCCTCCTGCTAAGATTATATCTATGAGAAGTGAAATAATGAAATTTAAACAATTTGATAATGAACATGTTGCTCAAGCTTGGGAAAGAATGAAATCTTTGGTAAAGAATTGTCCCACTCATGGACTGACTGCTTGGATGATTATCCAAACCTTTTATGCAGGACTGAATTATTCTTCAAGAAATCTATTGGATTCTGCTGCTGGAGGCACCTTTATGACCATTACTTTGGGTGCTGCAACAAAGCTCCTTGATAATATGATGGTTAACTATTCTGAATGGCACACTGAGAGAGCTCCACAAGGTAAGAAGGTAAATTCTGTTGAAGAAACCTCCTCCTTGAGTGATAAAATTGATGTTATTATGTCTATGCTTTTAAATGGAAAAACTCATATTGATCCAAATCATGTTCCCTTAGCCTCTTTGGTTGCTCAGGAAGAGAAAGTTGATGTAAACTTCATTAGAAGTAATAATTTTAGCAACAATGCCTATAGGAACAATTTTGGTAGTAATAATTATAGGTCGTATCCTCCCAATAATGGTAATGCTTATGGAAATTCGTACAACAACAATAGAAGTGCACCCTCTAAAATTGAAGTCATGCTTAAAGATTTTATTAGTAAACAAACTGCTTTCAATAAAACTGTTGAGGAAATACTTTTGAACGCTGGAAAAAAATATCATCTTTGTCTGAAACACAATCCTCTTTGAATAATAAAATGGCTGCTAAACCTGAAACTATAGAAAACCCCTTTGCTTCTACTAATGCCATACAAGTTAGAATTGATGAAAATGTTAGATTGTTAGCTGAATTGCATGCTAAGTGGGAAAGAGAAGATGAAATTGCTAGAAATATTAGTGTTTCTACTATCACTGCCACTAGTGTTGATGCTAGTAAACCACATGAAGTCCCCATTAATATGGGAGACAATAGTTCTACTACCTTGGATGGTAATGTTGATTTTGATCTTGATGGTTGCAATATTTCTAAAGTAATTATGTTCCTACAAAAGCTTGCTAAAATTCCTAATGCTAGTGCTATGAATATGGCCTTTACAAAACACATTACGGATGCTCTCATAAAATTTAAAGAAGAAAATTTTGAAACATAAAGCTTCTATTCCTAGGAAATTAGAAGATGGTTGGGAACCCATCATTAATATGAAAGTGAATGATTTTGATCTCAAAGCTTTATGTGATCTTGGTACTAGTGTCTCTATTATGCCTAGAAATATTTATGAAATGCTTGATTTGCCACCATTGGAAGATTGTTATTTAGATGTCCAACTTGATGATAATGCTAAAAAGAAACTCATGGGGAGTATTAATGATGTTCTTATTATGGTTAACAATACCTATGTCCCTGTTGATTTCTATGTTTTGGATGTTGAATGCAATGCTTCTTGTCCTATTATTTTGGGAAGGCCTTTTCTTAGAACTGTTGGTGCCATTATTGATATGAAAGAAGGCACCATTAAATATCAGTTCCCATTCAAGAAAGGTATAAAACACTTCCCTAAGAAGAGATAAAAGATACATTTTTCCTCTCCTATTAAAACAAAATTTGCTCTTAATATTTCTTCATTTGAGAATACTTGAATCTTGCTTCCTATGCCTAGCTCAAAGGCGTTAAAGAAAAGCACTATTGGGAGATAACCCAAATTTTTATTCAGTGTGTTTTTATTTTGTTGAGTGTTCGAAGCTATTGCTTCAGTAATAACCTGTCCTTGTCCTTTTTGTGTGGTTTTTGTGCCAAGAATAACCTCTAATGAGAGAAAAGTAAGACTTGGGAAATTGTTGTCCTGAAACAGATTTTTTGTGCTTCACTGTAACAAATCGTGAAAAATCCCTGTACGTCGTATTGAGCTGTATTTGTTTGTGCTTATGACCCAGGTTATTATCTAACTTTCATTAGTTTATCAATTTTCTATTTGAGCAACAGAAGGTCTTCGAAAAAATCGGTTTTTACCTGCTGTCTGTTTTGACAGATTTCTGCCGTTATTTGCATTTGCCTCTTAAAATCTCTTTGTCCTTGAGTTCTCGCTAATCAATTGAGCTTTTAGAAGGAATTTCTACAGTATCTTGTGTTTTAATGGAAGTTTTACTTATGTTGAAGCTGAACCTAAAGACTTATTATCTTGAATACAATAATGTTGCTAATGAAGACCGTGTGAAGTTTTGTATGAAGGAAATTTTAAAGTGTAGGGAAGAACAATGTGATGAGATGAACTATGGACAAAATCTCAAGCTTGGGGATGCCTCCCGTGTCACCCCAATAAATATTCAAGAAGTACAAGCATCAAAGCTTGGGGATGCCCAAGGCATCCCCTTCTTCATCAATAAAAATCTCAGGTTTTCTTCCAAACACTTCATTTTTTAATTGTTTCATGCACAATTGTGTTCTTCTTGGAGAGTCTTTGCTTTAGTTTTTAGTTTTATTTTGTTTGGTTTGCTTGAATAAATTGCTTGGACCCCTGCATTCATATGTGGTTTCAAATAAGTTGATTGGTGATTGGAAAAGAGTAGAAAGTTTCATGCTTATAAGTGGTACAAAAGGAGCTTGTTTAGACTGTGGCTTAGACTTTATCATGTCATGTTTGGTATTGCGTTGGCTTTATGTTTAGTGATTATTGCTGTAGCATGACTTGTTTCAAACAATTGAGATTGCTTAATGTGCCTTGAAAGAATCATGTGTTGTTTTAGCATTCAAAAGCATAATATTGTGGTATTCTCCTTTGATGCTTTATTTGGGTTGACTTGGCACATTCTTACACCATGTTAAGACTATGAATGAGTCACCTTAGCCTCTATGATCATTTAGTTTATGACTTTTAATATCAATTTATGCTTTAATTAATAATGTTGTGTCGCTTTGCATGATTATGGCCATTATTGCTCTCTTAGTTGGTCGCTCCCAGTCTTTTGCTAGCCTCCACATGTACCAAGTATGAGTTCCACTCATGCATCAAACTCCTAATGAAACCAAGTTATTCCAAAGAGTCCACTATAAATTCCTATGCATGGTGTGTTACACCATTCCAAGTATATTCATGCTTTTTTCTACCTTCCGAATTAAACTTGTTATGTGAAAATTAGTGATTAAAGCTCTCACAAACTTGATGGCACAGTTTACTTTTTTGCACTTAATAAACTTGAACCATTGTGTCCATCTATGTTGCGTATATGCTTGTGCTTTATAAGTTGTGAATTATCAGAACCATTGTGTCATGGGGAACGCTTTCAACATTGCACTTATTATTCAGTTGATATCATGATCTTTTGCTTATGGATCCCGGCGGTGTGAAATAAATGTGGAGCTTGTAAGCTCATGGAGTTTGTATGCATGTTAGAGAAACACCTGGGCGGCTAGCCTAATCCATGCCTAATCATGGTGGAAACTTGCAGCATAACCATAGTGAGCATTCTATGAAGCATCCTTAATAAAAACCTATGCAAATAGCAAATAAAAAGATCGTTGAGATGCTCATTGTCTGTTGCCTTGTCATTTTGATATGGGATAGCTCCTGTATCACGGGGCAAGCGGTACCCCGTTGGCGGTTCTCTATGATACACATGTTCTCTATGATAATCATGGGGCAAGAACTTACTCGTGACTAAAGTTGAGTAGCATGAGGTTCGATACTGGTAAGCACGGGGCATGAGAGTTTCAACTTATAACTTGTCAAGCATATCCTGATATTTGCGTTACTTTAACCTTAATCACCTCAAGATGCTTATGATAGGGGCAATGAGATCTGAAAGCTAATAAGTACCATAATTTTTGGAAGCTCTTTATGAAACTTGAATCTCTGCTTCCCTTTGTGAAGGGCCTTTCTTTTTTACTTTTATGTTGAGTCTCCATCTTCTATCTTTATGCACCTATTGAGAGAGCATAGTGGTCATTCTTACTTTAAATGTGCATTGTCCCAAAACTTGTTTATTGATTCATAACTTTGATATTGCTTGCTCTTAAATTATTTGTATCTAGTCACCCTTATGAACTTTGAAGGTGTCCTATGCATTTATGTTTTGCTATACTATGAGGGACAAGCTGAATACCACTTTCATTATGTTTTCTGTATCTGAAACAAACAAATGTCTTTCAATGCATTGGAATTCATGATCTTTTGTTTGTACCTTTTCATGTTACAACATAGTTGCTATGTCTTATTGTTAGAACTCTATCTTTCATGCTTATGTTTGGAGTACTTTGATCCCAGCTATCAATGCTTTACAAATATGATGATGCATGTCACCTCAAAAATTATTATTTTTTATCACTTACCTACTCGAGGACGAGCAGGAGTTAAGCTTGGGGATGTTGATACGTCGTAAACGTATCTATAATTTTTGATGTTCCATGTTTGTTTAGTATCTACTTTCTTATGTTTTGTTCACACTTTGAGGTATTTTTATACATTTTCTGGAACTAACCTATTAACAATATGCCACATGGCTAGTTGCCTGTTTTCTGCTATTTTTGGTTTCAGAAAAGCTAGTAAAGAAATATTCTCAGAATTGGACGGGACAAAAGCCAAAGTCAATATTTTACCCGAAGCAACACGGAGTCCGGAGGAGAGATGAAGTGGCGCACCAGGGCGGCCACACCTGGTGGCCACGCAGCCAGGGGCGCGCCACCAGGGGGTGTGGGCCCCCTGGTACTCCACCGACCTTGCCCCTTCGCCTATAAAAGCCTCCTAGGATGAAAACCCTAAGAACCCGATCAAAAATCCACGAAAGAGTCTATAACCGCCGCAATCTCCATCCCTAGATCAGGGGGGCTGAAGCTCTTCCCGGCACCCTGTCGGAGGGGAGAGATCACCCTGGAGGCCTTCTTCATCACCATGCAAGCCTCAGGTGTGATGCGTGAGTAGTTCACCCTTGGACTATGGGTCCATGTAGTAGCTAGATGGTTGGTTCTCCTCCTTTGTGCTATCATGTTTAGATCTTGTGAGCTCCGTTCATGATCAAGATCATCTATTTGTAATCTTACATGTTGTGTTTGCGGGGATCCGATGGATATTGAGATGCTATTTCAGATTGATTATTGATTCTATCATGTCTATGTTATTTGTGATCTTGCATGCTCTCCGTCGTTAGTAGCTATCTTGGCCAAGTAGATGCTACCAACTCCAAGAGGGAGTATTTATGCTCGATAGTGGGTTCATGCCTCTAGTAATCTTGGGAAGTGACAGAAATCTCTAAGGTTGTAGATGTTGGGCCTCCAAGTGAAGAGATTTGTAGAACAGCAGCACGTTTTCCCTTAAGTGGATCACCCAAGGTTTATAGAACTCAAGGAGCAAGTGGTCAAAAGTATACCTCTCAAGCAACCCTGCAATCAAGATACAAGAAGTCTCTTGTGTCCCCAACACACCCAATACACTTATCAGGTGTATAGGTGCACTAGTTCGGCGAAGAGATAGTGAAATACAAGTGGTATGGATATAAGACAGCGGTGCCAGAAAATAGCTTGATGGCGTGGAAGAGACTAAAGGAAAACTGAAATAAAGATGGCAGCAAGCAAACATGTAACAGATCTAGTTGCAAACGGTGTTTCAATGTTTAGAAACAAGGCCTAGGGATCAAACTTTCACTAGTGAACACTCTCATATAAATATCTTCTCTTTATGATACTACTCTGGACTACTCTCCGGTTGGCTATAACAGCCAACACAATATAAAAACAATATAATTTTTGAGTTGACATGCAACCAACACAATCTTGATCATCATTATTGTAAAAGCATTGTTAGCTGGGATCAAGGTACTCTAAACATGAACATGAAAGATAGAGTTATAACAATAAGACATAGCAACTATGTTGTAACATGAAAAGGTACAAACAAAAGATCATGAATAACAATGCATTGAAAGACGTTTGTTTGTTTCACATATAGAAAATATAATAAGAGTGGTATTCAGCTTGTCCCTCATAGTGTAGCAAAACATAAATGCATAGGACACCTTCAAAGTTCATAAGGGTGACTAGATACAAATGGTTTAAGGACAAGCAATATCGAAGTTATGAATCAATCAACAAGTTTTGTTTCAATGCACATTAAACTAAGAATGACCACTATTCTCTCTTAATAGGTGCATAAAGATAGAAGGTGGGGACTCAATATAAAAGTAAAAGAAAGGCATTCATAGAAGGAAACAGGGATTCAAGTCTCATAAAGAGCTTCCAAAAATTATGGTACTTATTAGCTTTCAGCTCTCATTGCCCCTATCATAAGCATCTTGAAGTGATTAAGGTTACAGTGAACAAACTATGGAGTATATGCTTGACAAAGTATAAGTTAGCAATCTCATGTCCCTTGAATACGAGGGCCGCTCCTCATGCTACTCAAGTTTAGTTACCGGTAAGTTCTTGTCATAGTAAGTACATGTGTATCATAGAGAATCGCCAACGGGGTACCCTTGCCCGATGATATGGAAGAATCCCCATATCAAAATGACAAGGCAAGCAGACAATAAGCATCTCAGCAATCATCTTATTTAACATGGGAAAATGGTGCTTTTTTCTCTCTTTCCTCTTTTCTCATCTCTTTTTTTCTTTTTCTTTTTCAACCTCTATCTCTTTTTTTATAAGAAGAATGCTTCATAGATTGCTCATTATGGTTACACTGCAGGTTTCCACCATGATTAGGCATGGATTAGACCAGCTGCCTAGGCGTTTCTCTAACACACATACATAACTCCATGGACTTACAAGATCCCCTTTCATTTCACACCGACGACATCCATAAACAAAAGAGCATGATATCAACTGGGTACAATGTGCAAGTGCAATATTGAAAGTGTTCCCCATGACAGCATGGTTCTGCTAATCCCCAATGTATAAGTGCAAGCATATACACCATAGATGACACAATGGTTCAAGTTTATTAGGGGCAAGAAAAGTAAAGTGTGCCATCAAGTTCCTGAGAGCTTTAATCACTATTTTCACATAACAAGTTTAATTCGGAAGGTAGATAAAAACATGAATACACTTGGAATAGAAAATGCTAATAGATAGGTATGGTGGACTCTTTGGAATAACTTGGTTTTAGGAGTTGGATGCATGAGTGGAACTCATACTTGGTTATGGAGTCTAGCAAAAGACTGGGAGCGACCGACTAAGAGAGCAATAATGGTCATAATCATGCAAAGCGACAAAACATCATTAATCAAAGCATAAAGTGATATTACAAGTCAAAAACTAAAGGATCATAAAGGCTATGGTGACTTGGGATAGTCATAACATGGTGTGAGCATGCGCCAAGTCAACCCAAATAAAGCATGAAAGGAGAATACCACAATACTATGCTTTAATATGCTAAAACAATGCATGATTCTTTCAAGACACATTAAGCAATCTCAATTTTTTATAACATGTCATGCTACAACAAAAATCACTAAGCATAAAGCCAAATCAATATCAAGCATGACATGATAAAGTCTAAGTCATAGTCAAAACCAAGCTCCTTTTATACCACTTAAGCATGAACTTTCCTACTCTTTTCCAATCCAAATCAATCTATTTGAAAGAACTCACAAAGATAATAATAAATAAATATCAGTGAGCTTGTCTCACAAATCCAAAAAGAAGAACTAAAAAGTTCTAAGCTGAAATCACAAGAAAACTAAGGCTAAACACAGTGCTAGCAAAAGAGAACACTCACAAAACAATAAGAATGAAAACTAGAGTGTTCTAGGCAATGAATAACGAGGTGTGTCTCTCTCCAAAAGAAGTGTGCTGGAATCCAACCAACTTATTCAAGCAAACAAAGCAAAATAAAACTAAAACGCTCCAAGAACAACACAATTGTGCATGAAACAATAAAAACAAAGTGTCTAGAAAGACCTGAGATTTTTATTGATGAAGAAGGGGATGCCATGGGCATCCCCAAGCTTTGACGCTTGTACCTCTTGAATATTTCTTGGGGTGACACGCGTGGCATCCCCAAGCTTGAGCTTTAGTCCGTTCTTCATCTCATTACATCATTATCTCCATACACCTGAAATTTTTCCTTCATACAAAACTTCACACAATCTTTATTAGCAACATTAGTGCACTCAAGATAATAAGTCTCTGGGTTCAGTTTCAACACCAATAAAACTTCCATTAAAACACAAGCTACTGTAGCACTTCCCTCAAAAATCTCAATTCCCCAAAGAAAACCCAAAAAGGAATCAACAAGAAGCAAATGCAAATGATGGCAGAAATCTGTCAAAACAGACCAGCAGGTAAAAACCAATTTTTTCGAAGACATTCTGTTGCTCAAATCGAAAAGTGTTGAACTAACTAAAGTTAGATAACAACCTGGGGCAGAAGCACAAAAATTAACGCCTCAAAACGATGTACAGATATTTTACACGAATTTTTACAGCGAAGCACAAAAAATCTGTTTTGGGACAACAACTTTCCCAAGCATTACTTCTCTCTCATTAGAGGTTACTCTTGGCACAAAAACCACACAAAAATGATAAGGAAAGGTTCTTACTGAAGCATTAACTTCCAAGACTCATCTAAAACTTTTGGGTTATCTCCCAATAAGTATTTTCTTTAACGCCTTTAAGTTAGGCATGATAGTTTAAGATGCTCACATAAGAAATATGAATTGAAGTAAAAGAGAGCATCAAGAAGCAAATTCAAAGCACATTTAAGTCTAACCCACTTCCTATGCATAGGAATCTTGTAAAGAAACAAGTCATGAAAGCACAAAGCAACAAGCATAGGAAACCAAAACAAGTGCAACTTCAAGATTTTCAACATAAAGAGGGGAAACTTAATATTGTTGAGACACATAAAATCATGTTTCCCTCTCTCATAATAACTTCCAGTAGCATCATGAATAAAATTAACAATATAACTATCACATAAAACATTCTTATCATGAGCCACATGTTTAAAAGAATTAATACTCTCCACATAAACATAGTCATTCTTATTAATTGTAGTGGGAGCAAATTCAACAAAATAGCTATCATTATTATTCTCATCACCATAATCATCAAATATAGGAGGCATATTGTAGTCATAATTAATTTCCTCCTCAATAGTATGTGGACTGAAAATGTCATATTCATCATTGTAATCATCATATATTGGAGGTTTGGTATCATCATAAGCAATAGAATAGCTATCTTCCAAAGCTGGGGAACTAAAAAGATCATTTTCATAAAAACTAGCTTCCCCAAGCTTAGACTTTTCCATAGCATTAGAAATAATGGTGTCCAAAGAATTCATACTAACAACATTGCTATTAGCATGCAAATAAAGTTCCATAGGTTTTTTAATTTTCTCTTCAAACACTTCATGTCCTAACTCAAGATAAATACTATAAAGCTCTCTAATTTTGTTGTTGTTTTCCATTAAACCTAACTAGTGAAAACAAGAAAAAAAAGACAAAATTACAGAATCTAAAGGAAATAACTTTGAGCACTCACAACGGAGGATGTGAGTACCTTTTACCTTACCTCCCCGGCAACGATGCCAGAAAATAGCTTGATGTCTACGCACTTCTATTCTTGTAGACAGTTGTTGGGCCTCCAAGTGCAGAGGTTTGTAGAACATTAGCAAGTTTTCCCTTAAGTGGATCACCCAAGGTTTATCGAACTCAGGGAGGAAGTGGTCAAAGGTATCCCTCTCAAGCAACCCTGCAATCAAGATACAAGAAGTCTCTTGTGTCCCCAACACATCCAATACACTTGTCAGGTATATAGGTGCACTAGTTCGGCGAAGAGATAGTGAAATACAAGTGGTATGGATATAAGACAACGGTTCCAGAAAATAGCTTGATGGCGTGGAAGAGACTAAAGGAAAACTGAAATAAAAATGGCAGCAAGCAAACATGTAACAGATCTAGTTGCAAACGGTGTTTCAATATTTAGAAACAAGGCCTAGGGATCATACTTTCACTAGTGAACACTCTGATATAAATATCTTCTCTTTATGATACTACTCTAAACTACTCTCCGGTTGGACACCCTAATCCATGGTAGGAATATAACAGCACACCTCAAAATTCGCTCCCCCCATCTAGATAACCCCATACTGTCACCTTGAGCTCTAGATGGTTCCAACAAACACCACAATTTCATAGAGACATCCAACTCCAAATATAACTCATAACAAGTATTTGTAATCTCTAACCTAAGTAACACCACGGTGTGCATGCTGTCACTTTCACACACATGTGGAGAGCAGAGATCTATTAAAGCACTTGAGTAGCAAGGTAGATCTACTTGATTACAAAGCTCATGATCACAATATGATCATGCATAGAGAGAGAGATGAACACATAGCTATCGGTAGAGCCCTTAGCCTCGAGAAAGAACTACTCCCTCCTCATCATGGGAGTCAGCAACGGCGATGGAGATGGCGGTGGAGTCGATGGAGATGGCGGTGAAGATGGTGAAGAGGCGGTGGCGGCAGCGCCAGCGCCGGCGGCGGCGCGGAGGACTCCTTCCCTGCCGCCGGTATCACAGGGGAGCACCGCCCCTTAGCACCCTTCCTTCATGGCTTCTTGGGAGCCCTTCCCCATGGAGATGGGATCCATGGGGAGGCAAAAACATGGATTTGGTGGCTGCAAATTCGTGGGTGGAGGTGTCTCCCATGAATTAGGTTTCCTCCCTTTATATAGCTTCTCGGATTCCCGTCACCCCATCTTAGGATGCAGTAAATCGGGTCTATTGGGCCAATCTAGACTCGGAATCAGCTAAATTTTATGTCCAGAACGTTTGTAACGAAATTTCCAACAACTTTGTAGTTGAAGAGTTTTCCGTTTGTCGCTGTCGTCGATCCGAGACGTGACCATCTTTAAAAAGAGTTCTGAGACAGATTTCTGCAAAATCCCAATTTGACTCCAACAAGGTTTCCACTTGTATTCTTGGTAATTCCTACATATTAAAGTGTAAAACAAGAATATTGTGCACTTTTGTAACTATTAGTAGGTTAGTCCAAATAAATCATAAACTTTATATAAAAAGGAGTATCAAAAGCATATTATTAGCATAAAACCATCAAAAATTATAGATATGTTATGGACGTATCAAACCATCAAAAACCCTGGTCCATGCTTTTACCATTGATATACCATCTACTGTTTACCGTTTACTATTTACTTTCTGCAAACAATTACTATCTTCCACACTATACGTTTAATCCTTTGTGTTCAGCAAAACCGGTGAGATTGACAACCTCACTATAAGTTGGGGCAAAGTTCTGTGGTTGTGTTGTGCAGGATTCCAAGTTGCTAGAAACACCTTGTAGTTGTTTCCTTGCTCCTACTGGTTCGATAACCTTAGTTTCATAACTGAGGGAAAACTTGTTGTTGTGCTTATCATACCTTCCTCTTGGGGTTCGTAGCGAGCTCGAATATATTTTGAGCCATCAAGAGCTCCATAATAAGATGTTCACTACAAGGCTCGTAGGAAGCCACTTTGTTGAGCCAAGAGTGAGGTCACCTCTGAATAGCCACTATGATGTTTGAGAGTAGTCACCCATACAAACCACCACAATTAAGGGTTTCCCCGTGGATATCGTAATTACCTTAGGTAGTCCCTATTTAATCCTCCTTTGACCGTGTAGGTTACGAGCCGACGCCAATCTATCACGGGGCATTCCGGGTACGCTTCCAAGACACGTCCAAAGGATTTCTCCCCCCTTTATCCCCAAGGGAAAATGATATGTGGCCGACTACACATACCATCTAAAGAGAGATATCAAACACAATTCATATATCAATGGATCTTTGTACACAAGTAATAGATCATCTTTATTTCAATGCATAATAATACTAGGGTTTCACCATCTCTCCCCAAGAACAAGACAACTACTCATACATGAAGGGGATCAACATCATGGAAATTGTATGGATGCAATATGAAGGTACAATTGAATACAAGTGCAAATCCATAATAGATCTTGGACTACAACAAAGTAAACAAAGGGGATTGATGTGAAGACAATGTTGATGAAGATGGCGATGAAGATCAATGAGTAGCCCTTCAAGATGCAAGTGTACTCTACCCCTTGAGTGCTATGGTGATGTAGATCTTGTGGGCGACAGCTATGGAGGCGGCGGAGCGGCAGGGCTCTGCCCCTATGGCGTGTGTGGACTCTCCTCCTTGTTCTAGGGTTTTTCCCTCTTTAAGTAGGCATCTGGAGGTCGGTTTTGCGAACCGACAGAGCTAGGGGCCGAATATGCCTATTGGGCCTTCACAAATGTTGTTCCATTTGACAAAATGAAGCAGTCGGAGGGTGGTATGGGCGTACAGTACGGGCAGGCTCCTCCCGTATGAATGGTCGTTATCCCTTCGGTACTCTAGTATTTTGGCCGACATTTCTTCATACGGACTCCGATTGAGATGTTCTTTGGCTCGTTGAATTCATATGGACGACTACAATACCATGGCCTTGGATCATAATTTGGAGTTGATGGAAAAATCCACTTTTTCCTCCCCTCAAATGGCCAAGTCTGGTGCCTGCAACTCCTCCACATTGAATCCTCTTCGCTCCATTTATCCATGATTATTCTCCATAGCACCTACACACAAATCAAAGAAAAAAAGATAATAAAATCCTAATAAAACTACTAGTGTGCAAAGTCCATATGGAAATGAATGAGAACTAAGAATCAATACATAATAGGCATTGTTGTAGAAAGATGTAGCATGTGATGAGTGAAAATATGAAAAAAAATTATACTTAAATATGCATCAATTTTGGACTCATCAACTTCCCCAAGCTAGAATCTTGCTTGTCCCGAGCAATAAAGTGGCTTATGGACAAGGTCATGATGTTCATGAACATAAATGAGGCATTGAAACAAAAGTATAATACCGGATGTGGAGGATCAATGCCTTGTATATTTATTTTCCTTGTAGGCTGAAAGTAAGAAAGAACATATTCATACAAGGCAACACAAGATTAGTTATGTCAATCCATAAAAGATCAAATAAAACTTCAATGCTCCATGTCAAAAAGTGAATCTAGCTTGAAAGCAAACTTGTGATCCTCTTATTGAGCCTTTTACTAATTTTTGTATCTCCTTACTTTTGTAAATAAAGGGTGTAAATGAGAATATGAATTCACTTACGGTTGGCAGTCATATACGTCCAGCACTTCATCTATTTGAAAGGCTCATCAAAGTTAGAGAGATGACAAGAAAACTATACAAGCTTTGGTAAAACAAGACAATCAAAGTAGAGTTTAATATAAGTATAAATAACTAGCAGTGTAACAATCAATCCAATTCTTCTAGTTAACTCTCAGCTTGCCAAGGAACACTAGGATGTTTCAATAGAAAAATTGAGTAAGAGAGTTCATGTCCTAAGTAGCATAACACCGAAGTGTCTTATTGACGCTCGCATTAGTAATCAAGGCTATCAAAACACTTCTAATCCAATCATTGTCTTTCAAGAGAATTCATAAAGTAGTAATGAGACCATGCCAAGGACTTGTTATGTCGATCTTCATATATTTTTTCTTCCTTCTTTGAAGGATGATTGTCAACAAGGATCGTTGAGTGATTCTTATTAAACAATGGTTTGCATAACCTTCGAGAGTACCAATACGTCTGCCCATACGGTGACACTTATGCCACCTATGTCGTCAACTCATAGCCGAAATTAGGGGTTGTACCATAGATCGTTCGTAGGCTAGCGGAGTTGTTGGCATCCCAAGGTGTTCATCAAAAACATAGAACTCTTTAAATAGTATCACAGTTTGATCCACAAGGTTATCTTCATGCAATCACAATTACCGCTAGACTTCATTTCAATCAAACAACTCCTTTTAAGAGTGTCGTCAAGTCTATCAAAACATCTATGGGGTTAAGTATCTTCAAAGGTAAACTCTCAAGACAACCACTCATCAAACAAGTCATAAATTTCAGACTTTTTCTTGTTGTACTTGTTTGGCAATATTATTTCAAATACAAGACTTGGTTAGCTAAAAGAACTAGAGCAAAAGCTTTCACAACTAATCATTCATTCAAATAAAAATCTTTACTCTAACTAATTTGAATTACTCCCACTAGCATGTCATCTTCAAAAAATCAACCAACTAAGATAAATGATACTCGTAAACATATCTATAATTTTTGATGCTCCATGCTTGTTTTGTATCAACTATCTTATGTTTTGTCTACAATTTGAGGCATTTTTATACATTTTCTGGAACTAACCTATTGACAAGATGCCGCAGTGCTAGTTGCCTGTTTTCTGCTGTTTTTGGTTCCATAAAAGCTAGTAAAGAAATATTCTCGGAATTGGACGAAACAAAAGCCGAAGTTCCTATTTTTCCCGACACAACACAGAAGTCCAAAGCAGAGACAGAGGAGAGCCACGAGGCAGCCACAGCATAGGGTGGTGTGCCCCCTAGGTGCGCCAAGCCTTGGTGTGGGCCCCTCGGGCGGCCAGCGACCTCACCTCTTCGTCTATATAAACCCCCCAAGACAAAAACCCTAAGGGGAAGAGCAGAATTCCACGAAAAGTTCTGCAGCACTGCCGCCACCGAAGAGGAGATTCGGGGGACAGAAGTCTCTGTTCCGGCACCCTGGCGGGATGGGGAAGTGCCCGTGGAGCCATATCCATCGACTCCACCACCATCTCCATCACTGTTGCTGACTCCCATGATGAGGAGGGAGTAGTTCTCTCTCGAGGCTAAGGGCTCTACCGGTAGCTATGTGTTCATCTCTCTCTCTATGGGTGATCTTATTGAGATCATGAGCTTTGTAATCTAGTTGAATAAATAGATCTACTCTGCTACTCAAGTGCTTTAATTAATCTCTGCTTATCCCCACATGTGTGAAGTTGACAGTATGCACACCGTGTGGCACTTAGGCTAAGGTTACAGAAATACTTATCATGAGTATAATTTGAGTTGGATGTCTCTATGAGATTGTGGTGTTTGTTGGAACCATCTAGAGCTCAAGGTGAAAGTGAGGGGTTATCTAGATGGGGAATGCAAACTTTAAGGTGTGTTGTTATAGCCCTACATCGTCCAACCGAAGAGTAGTTCAGGGTAGCATAATGAAGAGAAGATATTTATATGAGAGTGTCCACTAGTGAAAGTATGATCCCCAGGCCTTGTTTCTAAGCATTGAAACACCATTTACAATCAGTCATATTACATGTTTGCTTGCTGCCACTCTTATTTCAGATTGCAATTACCACTTATAATCATCCATATTACTTGTATTTCACTATCTCTTCGCCGAACTAGTGCACATATACACCTGACAAGTGTATTGGGTGTGTTGGGGACACAAGAGACTTCTTGTATCTTGATTACAGGGTTGCTCGAGAGGGATACCTTTGACCACTTCCTCCCTGAGTTCGATAAACCTTGGGTGATGCACTTAAGGGAAACTTGCTGCTGTTCTACAAACCTCTGTACTTGGAGGCCCAATAATGTCTACAAGAATAGAAGCATGCGTAGACATCAAGCTATTTCCTGGCACCGTTGCCGGGGAGGTAAGGTAAAAGGTACTCACATCCTCTGGCTACTAAGCTATCCTCTAGTACTGTTGCTGGTGTGTGAGTGCTCGAAGTTATTTCCTTTAGATTCTGCAATTATATCTTTTTGTTTCTTGTTTTTATTTTCACTAGTTAGGCTTAATGAAAAACAACAACAAAATAGAGAGCTTTATAGTATTTATCTTGAGTTAGGACATGAAGTGTTTGAAGAGAAAATTAAAAAACCTATGGAACTTTATTTATATGATAATAGTAATGTTATTAGTATGAATTCTTTAAACACCATTATTGCTAATGCTATGGAAAAGTCTAAGCTTGGGGAAGCTGGTTTTGATGAGCATGATATTTTTAGTCCCCCAAGCACGTAGGAGAAAATTTACTTTGATGATACTATGCCTCCAATATATGATGATTACAATGATGAATATGATATTTTTAGTCCACCTACTATTGAGGAGAAAATTAATTATGATTACAATATGCCTCCTATATTTGATGATTATTGTGATGAGAATAATAATGATAGCTATTTTGTTGAATTTGCTCCCACTACAATTAATAAGAATGACCATGTTTATGTGGAGAGTATTAATTGTTTTATGCATGTGGCTCATGATAAGAATGTTTTATGTGATAGTTATATTGTTAATTTTATTAATGATTCTACTGAAAGTTATTATGAGAGATGGAAACATGGTTTTATGTATCTCAACAATATTAAGTTTCCCCTCTTTATGTTGAAATTTTTGAAGTTGCACTTGTTTTGCTTTCCTATGCTTGTTATTTTGTGCTTTCATGACTTGTTTCTTTACAAGATTATTTTTCATAGGAAGTGGGTTAGACTTAAATTTGTTCCATATTTGCTTCTTGATGCACTCTTTTACTTCAATTCATATTTCTTATGTGAGCATCATCGAAACTATCATGCCTATCTTAATGGCTACAAAGAAAGAGCTTTTGGGAGACAACCCATTATATTTTTACTTTCAGTTGTTTTTTGTTTTATTGAGTCTTGGAAGTTATTTCCTCTATAATAACCTATCCTTATCCTTTTTGTTTGGTTTTTGTGCCAAGAATAATCTCTAATGAGAGGGAAGTAAGATATGGGGAAGTTGCTGTCCTGAAATAGATTTCTATGCGTCACTGTAAAAAATCGTGAAACATCTCAGTACGTCGGATTGAGCTGTAATTTTTTGTGCTTATGACCCAGTTTATTACCCAAGTTTAGTTAGTTTTGCACTTTTCTATTTGAGCAACAGAAATTTTTCTAAAAATTCGGTCTTTACCTGCTGGTCTGTTTTGACAGATTTCTACCATTATTTGCATTTGCCTCTTAATCGGTTTCTTTTTGAGTTCTCTTGGATCACTTGAGCTTTTAAAATAAATTTCTACAGTAGATTATGTTTTAATGGATGATTTACTTGAGTTGAAACTGAACCCAAAGGATTATTATTTTGAATACACTAATGTTGCTAATGAAGTTTTGTGTGAAGGAAGTTACCAAAGTGTAGGGAGAGAATGATGTGATGAGATGAAGTATGGACAAAATCTCAAGCTTGTGGATGCCACCCGTGTCACCCCAAGAAATACTCAAGAAGTACAAGCTTCAAAGCTTGGGGATGCCCAAGGCATCCCCTTCTTCATCAATAATCTCAGGTCTTCTTTCAAGACACTTTATTTTTATTACCTTATGCACTATGTGTTGTTCTTGGAGTGTCTTTGTTTTTAGTTTTCTTTTGCTTTCTTTGCTGCAATAAGTTGGTTGGATCCCAACACACTTCTTTTTTATAGAGACACACCCCCATTACTCATTGCCTAGAACACTCTAGTTTTCACTCTTATTGTTTTGTGAGTGTTCTCCTTTGCTAGCATTGCGTTTAGCTTTAGTTTTCTTATTCTTTTGTCTTAGAACTTTTTAGTTCTTATTTGTAGATGGGTGAGACATGATCTCTGGTGTTTATTGATTATTATCTTTGAGAGTTGTTTCAAATAATTCGATTGGTGTTGGAAAAGAGTAGGAAGTTTCATGCTTATACTGGTACAAAAGGAAGCTTGTTTTGACCATGACTTAGACTTTATCATGTTATGCTAGATGTTGGTTTGATCATATGCTTAGTGATTATTGTCGTATCATGACTTATTTCAAACAATTGAGATTGCTTAATGTTCCTTGAAAGAATTATGCGTTGTTTTAGCATACAAAAGCATAATATTGTGGTATTCTCCTTTGATGCTTTATTTGGGTTGACTTGGCACATGCTTACACCATGTTAAGACTATGAACTAGTCACCATAGCCTCGATGATCATTTATTTTTTTGACTTGCAATATCACTTTATGCTTTAATTAATAATGTTTTGTTGCTTTGCATGATTATGGCCATTATTGCTCTCTTAGTTGGTCGCTCCCAGTCTTTTGCTAGCCTCCACCTGTACTGAGTATCAGTTCTACTCATGCATCCAACTCCCAAGAAACTAAGTTATTCCAAAGATTACACTATAAATCCTATGCATGGTGTGTTACACCATTCCAAGTATATTCATGTGTTTATCTATCTTCCAAATTAAACTTTTGTTATGTGAAAATTAGTGATTAAAGCTCTCACAAACTTGATGGCACACTTTAGTTTCTTGCGCTTAATAAACTTGAACCATTGTGCCCATCTATGTTACCTATATGCTTGAATTTTATAAGTTGTGAGTTAGCAGAACCATGTTACCATGGGGAACGCTTTCAACATTGCACTTATTATTCAGTTGATATCATGTTCTTTTGTTTATGGATCCCGGTGGTGTGAAATAAAAGGGGAGATTGTAAGCTCATGGAGTTTGTATGTGTGTTATAGAAACGCCTGGGCGGCTAGCCTAAGCCATGTCTAATCATGGTGGAAACTTGCAGCATGACCATAATGAGTATTCTGTGAAGCATCCTCAATAAAAACCTATGCAAATAGCAAATAAAAAGATCGCTGAGATACTCGTTGTCTGTTGCCTTGTCATTTTGATATTGGAAAGCTCCTGTGTTATGGGGCAAGGGGTACCCCGTTGGCAGTTCTCCATGATACACATGTACTTACAATGACCAGAACTTACTTGTGACTAAAGTTGAGTAGCATGAGGTTCGGTACTCGTAAGCAAGGGGCATGAGATTTTCAACTTATAACTTGTCAATCATATCCTCATATTTGTGTAAGTTTAACCTTCATCACCTCAAGATGCTTATGATATGGACAATGAGAGCTGAAAGCTAAATAAGTACCATAATTTTTGGAAGCTCTTTATGAAACTTTAAATCCATGCTTCCCTCTATGAAGGGCCTTTCTTTTTATCTTTTTATGATTGAGTCTCCATCTTCTATCTTTATGCACCAATTAAGAGAGCATAATTGTCATTCTTAGTTGAATGTGATTGTCCCAAAACTTATTGATTGATTCATAATTTTGGTATTGCTTGCTCTTAAATTATTTGTATCTAGTCACCCTTAAGAAATTTGAAGGTGTCCTATGCATTTATGTTCTGCTAATCCATGAAGGACAAGCTGATTACCACTCTTATTAAGTTTTGTATATGTGAAACAAACAAATGTCTTTCAATGCACTGTTATTCATGATCTTTTGTTTGTACCTTTTTATGTTGCAACTTAGTTGCTTTGTCTTACTGTTAGAACTATATCTTTCATGTTTATATTAGAGTACTATGATCCCAGCTATCAATGTTTTACAATACCTTAATAAAGATTGTGATGGTGCATGTCACCTCAAAAATTATTATTTTGATCACTTACCTACTCGAGGAAGAGCAGGAGTTAAGCTTGGGGATGCTTGATACGTCGTAAATGTATCTATAATTTTTGATGCTCCATGCTTGTTTTGTATCAACTATCTTATGTTTTGTCTACACTTTGAGGCATTTTTTATACATTTTCTGGAACTAACCTATTGACAAGATGCTATAGTGCTAGTCGCCAGTTTTTTGCTGTTTTTGGTTTTAGAAAAGCTTCTAAATAAATATTCTCGGAATTAGATGAAACAAAAGCCAAAGTTCCTATTTTTCCGACATGACACAGAAGTCCAAAGTAGAGACAGAGGAGAGCCATGAGGTGGCCACACCATAGGGTGGCGCGGCCCCCCTGGGCATGCCAGGCCCTGGTGTGGTCCCCTCGGGCGGCCACCGACCTTGCCTCTTCGCCTATATAAACCCCCCGAGATGAAAACCCTAAGGGGAAGAGCAGAATTCCATGAAAAGTTCCGCAGCGCCACCGCCACCGAAGAGGAGATTCGGGGGACAAAATTCTCTGTTCCGGCACCCTGCCAGGACGGGGAAATGCCCTTGGAGCCATCTCCATCGACTCACCGCCATCTCCATCGTCGTTGCTAACTCCCATGATGAGGAGGGAGTAGTTCTCTCTCGAGGCTAAGGGCTCTACTGGTAGCTATGTGTTCATCTCTCTCTATGTGTGATCTTATTGAGATCATGAGCTTTCTAATCTAGTTGAATAAATAGATCTATTCTTCTACTCAAGTGCTTTAATTAATCTCTGCTTATCCCCACGTGTGTGAAGTTGACAGTGTGCACACCGTGTGGCACTTAGGCTAAGGTTACATAAATACTTATCATGAGTATAATTTGAGTTGGATGTCTCTATGAGATTGTGGTGTTTGTTGGAACCATCTAGCGCTCAAGGTGATAGTGAGGGGTTATCTAGATGGGGAATGTGAACTTTAAGGTGTGTTGTTATAGCCCTACATTGTCCAACCGGAGAGTAGTTTAGGGTAGCATAATGAAGATAAGAATAGACTTAAGGGAAACTTGATGTTGTTCTACAAACCTCTGCACTTGTAGGCCCAACATTGTCTACAAGAATAGAAGCACGCATAGACATCAATAAACAATTGAAACTTCAAAAGTGGGATACATAGGATTTCAGTGTACAAATCATGGCAATGTATTCTAGAGGACGCAAAGTTCTTCTCAAGCTAGATAAATATTTTAACATAATGAATCCAAGCTCTAACTCAACTCTTATGAATCCTAACAAAATCAAGTGCATCCATTATATAAACATGAAACACAACTTACCTAAGCAAGCATTAAAAATAGCGGGATACATGATTGCACAAAAAGTTTCATCAAACAAGAACATTGCACAAGACTCTACAAATGCAGAAGTAACTTCCCCAAGCTAGAACTTTTGTAAGAACCAAACTTGAATAGATTACCATAAGAAAAGAGAAAATGCAATTATCAAAAGAGAGCGTGAGAAGTGGTTACCTCCCCAAGCTTGAATAAAGCAAGGGTGACACACTTTACCGTTGAGGTACAAATAACCTCACTTTTGATGGACATTTACCTTTTGGTTCAATGAATACTTCCTTGTTGAAGCGTTGAGTTGAAACAACCAAGTGGCTTGTGCAAGTATTTACATGGTTGGCACAAACCATGCATGTCATCACATAAGGTTCAAGTCCTTGCGAAAATAACAAACGAAGTAAAAGCAAACGATTCGGTGTATGAAGGGAGTTCATTCACCCAACCGTGAAAAGAAAATGAAAGAAACACGAAACACTATAGAGAATTATAGGCTAGGGAGTTTCGAAGGTAGGTAAAGAAAAATGAAGTACAAAGGAACATGTAGAAGATAACCCACTGACCTGATATTGTCAAAATGAAAAGATTGGAGGGGTTATAACCTTTCAGTACTTGTCCCTGCCCTTACTACACGGTGATGCTCCTTGGTACGGGCGCATGGTACGGACGGGCTCCGCCCGTACTGCACCTTGTCTTCTCTCTCTTTTTTTAAGGCTCCAGACCAAGTTGGTATGACCGGGTGGTATAGGATGGATGCGCCCGTATGGGTGGTCGTTAAAACTTCAAGGTCCTCTCCATGTTTTCTTTGCCTAATTACGAGGTCGGTACGGGCGGATGGTACAGACACGTCCTACCGTACCAGTGCTCGTTAAGCATGTTGTCACCTTTCTGGAGAATTTTCTACTTCTTCTGAATTGTCACATGAGTGGTACGGGCGCACGGTATGGACATGTCCGCCCGTACTGCTGCTCATTAAGCTCACCGTGAGCTCCGGAACAAGTTATATTTCTCCGAAAATTATACTAAGGACCTGAAACATTAGTCCAACATCCAAACAAAGCAAACATAAATTTTTGTTGAGAAGATTTAACCAAGATATGCAACACATGATTAGAGCAACAAATAATTCTACTTGTCGAAAATAGTCCCAAGCCAACTCTAATAGGAAATCATGCATATATATATACAAGTGCCAATGCAACATGAATGCAACTAGACTCAAGACACAAAATTAAGAAAGACACCTAAAAACTTATGGGTTGCCTCTCGGGAAGCACTTTATTTAAAGCCATATCTCTAGGCTTAGATGCTCCATTAAATCATCCACTTGGATCCCAGGGGATATCAATTTTAGGTGTGATTGTACTTACCTCCAGCAAAGGATTGGAGCATCTCATAGTAGAGTACCATCAAAGTCGTACCCTCTTGCGGTGCATCGACATCATATAGATAAATAAGTTCTCGCTTATAAGTGAGCATGGATGCACCAAGTGCGGTGAGCATGCCCCCTTATGTAGCTGCAACGAGAGGACTATAGGTTGAAATATAATTATTGAAATTTTACCTTGGTTACCATTGTAGAGGAACACTTCATAATATTTTTCCTTTGCAACAGGGAGTAAATTAGGTCCCTGGATATTAGCATCGAAAGATTTATAGCAAGGTTCTATCTCTAGTCCATCAATATTAATGATCTCCTCCTAAGTGTCTAGGAACAAGGCCTCCTCAGATAAATTACAATCAGTTTTAGCATTATAAGAATCATTACTAGAGAGAGAGGCATCATAAACAAATGTAGTACTTGTAGTGTGCCAATCTTTGTCAACCTCACCTTTTTGTTGTTCCTCCTCTTTATCTTGTGGTTCCTGCAAATGGTTATCTTCAGACACTATGGTTCTAGACTGTTCCTTACTCTCTACTACAAGTGGATTATCACTAAGACGTTCTTGGCAATAATATTGTAACATTGGTAACAAGTTGGTAAGTTTCATATGAAGCATACTATCATTACGTTTTCTCATGATTGAATCTTTTGAGAGTAGATCATGGACACCTTTATAAACCAAATACTCTAAGACTTTAACTCTAGTGTAGGATATTAGCGATTCTTTAAGAGTAATGGAACATTGAAAACTAAGGTGGCCAACTGCCATACATTTGTCACAAATCTCATGATATGAATTACAAAATGATTTTGCACAACCATCTAATAAGTCATACAAGTTAAACAAACCCATATCAGCGGCAGTAGCATGTTCACTGTGTTGTACATCCTTGTCTTCTTTATTCTATGAGTCCTGCAAAAGGTTAGTGTGTTCCACAATAGAAGTGGTCAATAATGCATTACTACTGAAGTTATCAAAACAACAAGAGTATATATATGATGTACTACTCCATAGACTCTATCTAGTGCTTTATTTTCTTCATTTATATTTCTCATGTGAGCTAGCAACTCACAACAACCAGTAAAAAGCACATATTCTAAAACCTCCACATCAACAAAGCCTTCGTTACTTTTATTGTAAGATGCTAATGTGGTATCAATGTTACACTCACATTGATAATTAATATGATCTATGGATCTGCAATTTTTACAAACAAATTTGTATGAGGCACATAACATGGAGGAATAACGTTTCAACCATTCCAACCATTCTTCTAATGTGTCTTTCCTCGTAACATAATATCCAAAAGTTCCAACTTTATTCTCCTCCATTGCGAGCTTCATATGTTCAAAAATAGCAATTTGGGAAGACATGATTAGTAGCAAATATTTTATAGTTTTTATTTTATAAAATTTTATGGGTTTTTGGTTTTATATTTTTTTGTTCTTTTCAAATAAGTAAACGAAGTAAAAAGTGATAAATAGAAATAACTTGAAACTCGTCAACAACTTTTAGTATAGCCACGATAAATTAGCAACTAAGAACAAAGACCAAAAGTGCTTAGCTCCCCGGCAACAGCACCAGAAAATAGCTTCATGACTACAAGTGCACAGATCAATTGTAGCTAGTTTCAAAATAAAGAGATCGAACCCACAGAGAGCTATTGGTAAAGGTTTTTGTGCCCCTCGTTACTAGTCACTAGAGAGTACTTGTAAGTTATCTTTAATTCCAAGTAAAGGGTGTATAAAAAGTGTATTTGAATGAGTGGTAAAGTAAACAAGAACAAAGTAAATAACAAAAGTAAACTAAAGCAAGAGAGTGTCTATGAAGTGTTGTGTAATATGGTTGAGGGGTTCTCACGGAGTGTAGGATTCACCACTAGCATGGAATGATTATGAATGATTAGGATAATCTATCTCTTATGTCATGATATGTGTGGAGAGAACTCCATAATAAGATGTTTACTACAAGGCTCGTAGGAAGCCACTTTGTTGAGACAAGAGTGAGGTCACCTCTAAATAACCACTGCGATGTTTGAGAGCAGTCACCCATACAAACCACCGCAATTAAGGGTTTCCCTATGGATATCGTAATTAGCTTAGGGAGTCCCTCTTTAATCCTCCTTTGACCGTGTAGGTTACGAGCCGGCGCCAACCTGTCATGGGGCATTCTGGGTACGCTTCCAAGACACGTCCAAAGGATTTCTCCCTCCCTTTAATCCCAAGGGCAAATGATATGCGGCCGACTACACATACCATCTAAAGAGAGAGATCATACATAATTCATTGATCAATGGATCTTTGTACACAAGTAATAGATCATCTTTATTTCAATGCATAATAATACTAGGGTTTCACCATCTCTCCCCAAGAACAAGGCAATTACTCATACATGAAGGGGATCAACATCATGGCAATTGTATGGATGCAATATGAAGGTACAATTGAATATAAGTGCAAATCCACAATAGAGATTGGACTACAACAAAGTAAACAAATGGGATTGATGTGAAGACGATGTTGATGAAGATGGTGATGAAAATCGATGTGTATACCTTCAAGATGCAAGTGTCCTCTCTCCCTTGAGTGCTATGATAATGTAGATATTGTGGGCAGTGGCTATGGAGGCGGCGGAGCAGCAGGGCTCCGCCCCTATGGCGTGTGTGGACTCTCCTCCTTGTTCTAGGGTTTTTCCCTCCTTAAATAGGCATTTGGAGGTTTGTTTTGTGAACCGACGTAGCTAGGGGCCAAATATACCCATTGGGCCTTCACAAATGTTGTTCCGTTTGACAAAACAAAGCCGTCAGAGGGTGGTACAGGCGGGCTCCGCCCGAACTAGTGGTCGTTATCCCTTCTTTACTATGTAGTATTTTGGCCGCCATTTCTTTATATGATCTCCGATTGAGGTGTTCTTTGGCTCATTGGATTTATATGGATGAGGGATACAACACCATTGCTTAGATAATCATTTGGAGTTGATGGAAAAATCCACTTTTTCCTCCCCTCAAACGGCCAAGTCTGGTGCCTGCAACTCCTCCACATTGAAACCTCTTTGCTCCTTTTATCCATGATTCTCCATAGCACCTACAGACAAATCAAAGATAAGAAAAAGGTAATAAAATCCTAATAAAACTACTAGTGTGCAAAGTACATATGGAAATGAATGAGAACTAAGAATCAATACATAATAGGCATTGTTGTAGAAAGATGTAGCATGTGATGAGTGAAAATATGAATAATTTTTATACTTAAATATGCATCAATTTTGGACTCATTAGAGGACTTCCTGTCCTAAATCTGTTTCACCAGATTCATTAATGTCAACTATTTGACATTCACACCATTATCATATAATGTGTTTTAGCATTTTGGTGATAAAGTGAGACTTCTGTTTTCTAGATTATACAATGACGATCTATCAGTCAATAGAACTTTCAAGATATCATGTATAATTATAATACACACTTAGTCGAAAGTCAAACTTTTCTAGACCAAAATTATGCTTGCTAATATTGAAGTATCCACTTCTATATCTATGTAAATTTCAATCAAAGTGCAACACTTTCATTTTGAAGTCCAGCCACGCTTTCGTTGAGTTCAAACTTAACTTTGATTCAGTGATTCAGAAATCACTTTAGAAGCTTTGTTCTTTACTACTAAGAACATGGGTCACATTATGTCAAGTATAAACAACATGGGTTTTACCTTGGAAAAACTATGGCCAAGGCATAGTTGATGCAATGCATCCCTTTTCCCTATTTTAACCATTGTCATAAATACTGATTCTTTACTCCATACTTCTCCTAATTGTTCAAGTAAGAACCAATTCTTTCTTGAATCCATTATGAACACTTTTCAGAATCTCAACTAGGTCCTTCTGAACACTTTTAGAATTCCCAAAGTATTCTGACTTTTAATGTTCATTAAACATCCTGATCTAATCACATAGATCCACTATATTTAATATATGTTGAATTTCATCCATCTAATGATCTAATCATTGCTAATACCAAATATATTGTTCATTAATATGTTGATTACATATTTTAGAACATTATCACGCTCCCACTCAAATATTGCATCAATCTTTGATATTCTAGGATGTCACTAACCTCCCACTCAAATATGTCGTCCACATATTCTATTGGAAAACTTCTTAGCTCCCACTCAACTTGCAGATTTTTCTCGATAATTCTGGCAAATCTAAAATTCTTTGATCTTGCATCAAATCGAGAATTTTCCGCTACAAGACTTCAGCAATTCCTGATTGATCAAAACCTGCATGTTGTACCAGGTACAACCTTTCTCTTCATACTCTTGAAGACTTTGCAGTTTTGAACAGTCCTTTACCAATTTACAGATTGGCCTTATTTGCTGATTAAATCCAATAGACATTAAGCATTTGTCAAAACATCTTGGTGACAAAATAAGCTTTTATGTCTTCCTTTTAAGTTTCATTTCCATCCTTTCAACATTGAAGTTTATTCGGAAGGATTAAGTAAATTCCATTACTTAATGAGATCAAGTAACTTTTAATTCATAATCTCAAATGTTACTTAATTTGGGATTTCATGACTTTAAGTCATTTCTTGTACTGAGGTCCATCAAACTTTCTTTGTAGTTCTTAGGTATGTCTTATTCGAATAATAGGACAAGTGAATCAAGAATGGAATTCTGCAACTAGTAGAACAAGTTCTTGAAACCTACTTTCACAAAGTATTAGCTGAAACACTTTACGATCATATCATTCTAGTTTCCCTCTATTTGTAAAGTTTGTTTCCGGAACATATTATGTTTTACATTCTTGACAATTTGGAGGTTAGGTCAAACCTTCGCTTACACTTATATCCTTCCACTAACACTTCTATAAGAAGACACTTTCTCAAAGAAGTACCTCGCTGAGACAATACAAACTTTGTCTTCTTCGGGATTTAGTTTGGAATTTGTGTTCATAGTCTTACTAAGAATGTACCACAAAGAATTACTATTCACAACAATCTCGAACTATCGAGGTCTATAGAAACTCGAGCTTGCCATATCTCATATGGTGCTGCTTCCGTGAATCGTTAGATGTTCCTAATACTTTTGAGTGTTTACTAATTCAATCTCTAACTCTAATTCCTAACGTTAAATCATTCGAAGATCATTTCGACCATATGTATCATATATACTATGATTATGATGTTTTAGACATATAAATACTATTTGATTAGTCCAATCACCATAATTTGTGAAACTATTTTCACAAGTCCCTTATATGTCAATTTTCTATTAACTTGAGTTCAAAATCACTTGGATCAAATCGCAAAGACTTAGGAATTCTTGGTAATCTTATATCCATTTCATTCTGAAATCATTTGAACAATTCAAATAGTCTCAAACTTTTGTTTCATTAAGTAAATACACATATTCACTTAAACTCACCAAAAATAATGATTTCCACTATCTGTTGAAAATACGATACATCATATGTATAAGATTCAACACTTCTTTGCATATCACCGTTTTACCAGAATGTGGAGTTTCAGTCATTCTGCCCGACGTGGCATGGTTCTGCAGAGTCTCTAGATGAAATTTCTAAGACCCCGATCTTCATTAACATGAAAAACATGTAGTAACCTGATACGTTGCAAACGTATCTATAATTTTTTATGCTCCATGCTTGGTTTTTATCTGCTTTCTTATGTTTTGTCTACACGTTGGAGTACTTTTTATACACTTTCTTGGACTAACCTATTAACAAGATGCCATAGTGCCAGTTGTCTGTTTTCTGCTGTTTTTGGTTCCAGGAAAGTCAGAAAATGAATATTCTCGGAATTGGACGGGACAGAAGCCAAAGTCAGTATTTCACCGAGGGGGACACGGAGCCAGAATACGAGACGGAGAGGGACCAGGGGCCGCCCACACCACCTGGCCACGTGGCCAGGCCTGGCCCGTGCTAGGGGTGGTTTGGCCGTCTAGGGCACCCCTCGGCCTCCCCTTTCGCCTATAAGATGCCTCCGATATAGAAACCCTAAGTACCCGATCAAAATTCCATAAAAGAGTCCGTAGCCACCATCATATCCATCCCTAGATCGGGAGGGATCTAAAGCTCTTCTCGGCACCCTACCAGAGGGGAGAGATCACCCTGGAGGCCTTGTTCATCACCATGACTGCCTCCGGTGTGATGCGTGAGTAGTTCATCCTTGGACTACGGGTCCATGTAGTAGCTAGATGGTTGGTTCTTATCCTTTGTGCTACCATGTTTAGATCTTGTGATCTCTATTCATGATCAAGATCATCTATTTGTAATCTTACATGTTGTGTTTGCGGGGATTCGATGGATATTGAGATGCTATTTCAGATTTATTATTGATTCTATCATGCCTTTGTTATTTGTGATCTTGCATGCTAACCGTTGTTAGTAGATATCTTGGCCGAGTAGATGCTAGCAACTCCAAGAGGGAGTATTTATGCTCGATAGTGGGTTCATGCCTCTAGTAATCTGGGGAAGTGACAGAAATATCTAAGGTACTAGATGTGTTGTTGCTACTAGGGAGAAAACAACAATCCTTTGTTCATAGAACAATCGTATTGTTTACTTTACACGCAATACGTAATGCAATTATCTGTTGCTTTCAACTTAATACTGGAGGGGGTTCGGATTGATAACCTGAAGGTGGATTATTAGTCATAGATGCAGTTGGATTATGGTGTATGTATAATGTTGTAATGCCCAATCAAATCTCATAGGAGTCAAGATGATTAGTATCTACATGTATGCTTTCTTGATGTTTATCAATTGCCCCGCTGTAATTTGTTCACCCAACATGTCATCTATCTTAAGGAGAACCACCACTAGTGAACTATGGACCCCGGTCATTTCTTTTACCATCAATCTACAACTGTTTACTATTTTATGTTTACTTTCTGCAAGCTTTTACTTTCTTCCACACAATACGTTTAATCCTTTGTTTTCAGCAAAATTGGTGAGATTGACAACCTCACTCTAAGTTGGGGGCAAAGTTTTGTGGTTGTGTTGTGCAGGATTCCAAGTTGGAAACAACACCTTGGAGGTGTTTCCTTGCTCCTACTGGTTCGATAACCTTGGTTTCATAACTGAGGGAAAACTTGCTGCTGTGCTCATCATACCTTCCTCTTGGGGTTACCCAACGAGCTCGATATATTTTGCGCCAACAAGCATAACCATAATGACTTAAACAATAGTGTTATTCATTATTTAAACTTGAATATCTTTTGGCAATTTTCATAAATGTCCTTTTATCATACTGATAAAGACTAGAATAACTTGTTTATAATCTCAATGTGAATCATAAAAGAGATCGTTCATAAAAATAGAATAACTGAATTGTTTCTTATTAATATGAATAACCGTCTCGCAACAAGCAAGACACACTAATAAGTTTCACAAACTTGATTACAAAGCTTTTATTCAAATCTACTAATCTTAATGATAAACTTCGAGGGAAGGAGTGTCGTCGGCCATCAACTAGATTGCTTGTTGTCATCACGCCATTAGTGCCTCATTCCATTTTGTAACTCCCATGCAAAGGGTCCTATTTTCACTAAAACAAGATTAAGTATCCAATACTTGAAACCTGCATAAGCATTTTATGGGAACATTCATATCTTGTATATCTCATATACACTTTCTATTGATGATGATCCAAACTTTGGGTTTGACCTTGGTGAAGGTATCACGGCGGTCACAAAGAGTCGTATCTTCACTACCGCCGGATTCATCAGGGAAATCTTCTAGGGATTCACAAAGGATATAGAGGAGATGATTTGGTAAAGAATTGTCCCACTCATGGACTGACTACTTGGATGATTATCCAAACCTTTTATGCAGGATTGAACTATTCTTCAAGAAATCTACTAGATTCTGCTACTGAAGGTACCTTTATGACCATTACTTTGGGTGCTGCAACAAAGCTTCTGGATAATATGATGGTTAACTATTCTGAACGGCATACAGAGAGAGCTCCACAAGGTAAGAAGGTAAATTCTGTTGAAGAAACCTCCTCCTTGAGAGATAAAATTGATGTTATTATGTCTATGCTTGTTAATGGGAAAGCTCATATTGATCCAAATCATGTTCCCTTAGCCTGTTTGGTTGCTCAAGAAGAGCAAGTTGATGTGAACTTTATAAAAAATAATAATTTTAGCAACAATGCCTACAGGAATAACTTTGGTAACAATAATTATAGGCCATATCCTCCCAATAATGGTAATGCTTATGGAAATTCCTAGCACAATAATAGGAGTGCTCCCTCTGAACTCGAAGTTATTCTTAAAGATTTTATTAGTAAACAAACTGCTTTCAATAAAACTATTGAGGAAAAACTCTCTAATGCTAAAATAAATATAGCATCTTTGGCTGAAGCACAATCTTCTTTTAATAAAATGGCTGCTAAACCTGAAACTATTGAAAATCCCTTTGCTGCTACTAATGCCATACAAGTTAGAATTGATGAGAATGTTAGACTATTAGCTGAATTACATGCTAAGTGGGAAAGAGAAGATGAAATTGCTAGAAATATTAGTGTTTCTGCTATCACTTCCACTAGTGTTGAAGCTAGTAATAGCTCTACTACTTTAGATGATAATTATGATTTTGATCTTGATGGGTGCAACATCTCTGAAGTTATTAAGTTCCTACAAAAGCTTGCTAAAAGTCCTAATGCTAGTACTATGAATATGGCCTTTACAAAACACATTACTGATGCTCTCATAAAAATTAAAGAAGAAAAGATGAAACATAAAGCTTCTATTCCTATGAAACTAGAAGATGGTTGGGAACCCATCATTAATATGAAAGTGAATGATTTTGATTTCAAAGCTTTATGTGATCTTGATAGTAGTGTTTCTATTATGCCTAGAAGGATTTATGATATGCTTGATTTGCCACCATTGGAAGATTGTTATTTAAATGTCCCACTTGATGATAATGCTAAAAAGAAACTCATGGGGAGTATTAATGATGTTTTTATTATAGTTAATAATGCCTATGTCCCCATTGATTTCTATGTTTTGGATGTTGAATGCAATGCTTCTTGTCCTATTACTTTGGGAAGACCTTTTCTTAGAACTGTTGGTGCCATTATTGATATGGAAGAAGGCACCATTAAATATCAACTCCCACTCAAGAAAGGTATAGAACACTTCCCTAAGAAGAGAGAGAAGATTACTTTTGCCTCTCCTATGAAAACAAAATTTGCTCTTAATGCTTCTTCATTTGAGAACACTTGATTTTTTTTCTTGCTTCTTATGCCTAACTTAAAGGCGTTAAAGAAAAGTACTTATTGGGAGATAACCCAAAAAGTTTTAGATGAGTCTTGGAAGTTATTAATTCAGTAAGAACCGCTCCTTATCCCTTTTATTTGCTTTTTGTGCCAAGAGTAACCTCTAATGAGAGAGAAGTAATGCTTGGAAAAGTTGTTGTCCCGAAACAGATTTTTGTGCTTCACTGTAAAAATTCGTCTAGAACCTCTGTACGTCGTTTTGAGGCGTGAATTTTTGTGCTTCTGCCCCAGGTTGTTATGTGACTTTCATTAGTTCAACACTTTCCGATTTGAGCAACATAAGGTCTTCGAAAAAATTGGTTTTTACCTGCTGGTCTGTTTTGACAGATTTCTGCCATTATTTGCATTTGCTTCTTGTTGGTTCCGTTTTGAGTTCTCTTTGGGGAATTGAGCTTTTTGAGGGAAGTTCTACAGTAGCTTGTATTCTAATGGAAGTTTTATTGGTGTTGAAACTGAACTCAAAGACTTATTATCTTGAGTGCACTAATGTTGCTAATAAAGATTGTGTGAAGGAAAAATTTCAGGTGTCTGGAGAGAATGATGTAATGAGATGAAGAATGGACTAAAGCTCAAGCTTGGGGTTCCACGCGTGTCACCCCAAGACATATCTAAGAAGTACAAGCTTCAAATCTTGGGGATGCCCAAGGCATCCCCTTCTTCATCAATAAAAATCTTAGGTTTCTTCCAAACACTCCGTTTTTATTGTTTCATGCATAGTTGTGTTGTTCTTGGAGCGTATTTGTTTTTGTTTTTATTTTTCATTTGCTTGGTTTTCTTAGTTTGCTTGAATAAATTGGTTGGACCCCCTCTTTCATACATTAGTTTTCAAATAATTTGGATTGGTTTGGAAAAAAAGTAGGAAAAGTTCATGCTTAAGTGGTAAAAGAGAGATTGTTTTTTACTGTGGCCTATGCTTTGTCATGCCATGCTTGATATTGTTTTGGCTTTATGCTTAGTGATCTTTGCTGTAGCATGACATGTTATAAAAAATGGAGACTGCTTAATGTTCTTTGAAAGAATCATGCGTTGATTTAGCATATTGAAGCATAGTATAGTGGTATTCTCCTTTGATGCTTTATTTGGGTTGACTTGGCGCATGCTCACACCATGCTAAGACTATCTCAAGTCACCATAGCCTTTATGATCCTTTAGTTTTCGACTTGTAAAATCACTTTATGCTTTAATTAATAAGGTTTTGTCGCCCTGTATGATTATGGCCATTATTGCTCTCTTAGTTGGTCGCTCCCAGTCTTTTGCTAGCCTCCATAACCAAGTATGAGTTCCACTCATGCATCCAAATCCAAATAAAACCAAGTTATTCCAAAGAGTCCACCATACCTACCTATTAGCATTTGCTATTTCAAGTATAGTTCATGTTTTTATCTACCTTCCGAATTAAACTTGTTATGAGAAAACTAGTGATCAAAGCACTCACGAACTTGATGGCACACTTTACTTTTCTTGTCCCTAATAAACTTGAACCATTGTGTCGTCTATGTTGCATATGCTTGCACTTATATGTTGGGGATTAGCAGAACCATGCTGTCATGGGGAACGCTTTCAACATTGCACTTGTACTTTGTACCTAGTTGATATCATGCTCTTTTGTCTATGGATGTCGTTGGTGTGAAATGAAAGGGGAGCTTGTAAGTCCATGGAGTTATGTATGTGTGTTAGAGAAACGCCTGGACCGCCGTTCTAATCCATGCCTAATCATGGTGGAAACCTGCAGCGTAACCATAATGAGCAATCTATGAAGCATTCTTCTTATAAAAAAGAGATTGAGATTGAGAAAAAGAGAAAAAAAGAGATATGAGAAAAGAGGAAAGAGAGAAAAAGCACAATTTTCCCATGGTAAATAAGAAGATTGCTGAGATGCTCGTTGTCTGCTTGCCTTGTCATTTTGATATGGGGATTCTTCCATATCATCGGGCAAGGGGTACCCCGTTGGCGGTTCTCTATGATACACATGTACTTACTATGACAAGAACTTACCGGTAACTAAACTTGAGTAGCATGAGGAGCGGCCCTCGTATTCAAGGGACATGAGATTTCTAACTTATACTTTGTCAAGCATATACTCCATAGTTTGTTCACTTTAACCTTAATCACTTCAAGATGCTTATGATAGGGCAATGAGAGCTGAAAGATAATAAGTACCATAAATTTTGGAAGCTCTTTATGAAACTTGAATCCCTGCTTCCTTTTGTGAAGGCCTTTCTTTTACTTTTATGTTCAGTCTCCACCTTCTATCTTTATGCACCTATTTAGAGAGCATAGTGGCCATTCTTAGTTCTATGTGCATTGTCCCAAGACTTGTTGATTGATGCATAACTTTGATATTGCTTGTTCTTAAACTATTTGTATCTAGTCACCCTTATAAACTTTGAAGGTGTCCTATGCAATTATGATTTGCTACATTATGAGGGACAAGCTGAATGCCAGTATGCTATGTTTTCTTTATGTGAAACAAACAGACGTCTTGCAAAGCATTGTTATTCATGAATCTTTTGTTTGTGCCTTTTCATGTTACAACATAGTTGCTATGTCTTATTGTTAGAACTTTATCTTTCATGCTATGTTGAAGTACTATGATCCTAGCTATCAATGTTTTACAAATACTTTGATCAAGTTTATGATGGTGCATGTCACCTCAAAAATTATTCTTTCTTTTTATCACTTACCTACTCGAGGACGAGCAGGAGTTAAGCTTGGGGATGTTGATACGTTGCAAACATTTCTATAATTTTTGATGTTCCATGCTTGGTTTTTATCTGCTTTCTTATGTTTTGTCCACACTTTGGAGTACTTTTTATACACTTTATTGGACTAACCTATTAACATGATGCACAGTGTCAGCTGCCTGTTTTCTACTGTTTTTGGTTCCAGGAAAGTCAGAAAATGAATATTCTCGAAATTGGACGGGACAAAAGCCAAAGTCAGTATTTCACCGAGGGGGACACGGAGCCAGAATATGAGACAGAGAGGGTCCAGGGGCCGCCCACACCACCTCGCCGCACGGCCAGGCCTGGCCCGCGCCGGGGGGTGGTGTGGCCACCTAGGGCACCCCCTCGGCCTCCCCTTTCGCCTATAAGATGCCTCTGATACAGAAACCCTAAGTACCCAATCAAAATTCTACGAATGAGTCTGTAGCCACCGTCATCTCCATCCCTAGATCGGGAGGGATCTGAAGCTCTTCCCGGCACCCTGCCGGAGGGGAGAGATCACCCTGGAGGCCTTCTTCATCACCATGACTACCTCCGGTGTGATGCATGAGTAGTTCATCCTTGGACTATGGGTTCATGTAGTAGCTAGATGGTTGGTTGTTCTCCTTTGTGCTATCATGTTTAGATCTTGTGAGCTCCATTCATGATCAAGATCATCTATTTGTAATCTTACATGTTGTGTTTGCGGGGATCCGATGGATATTGAGATGCTATTTCAGATTGATTATTGATTATATCATGTCTTTGTTATTTGTGATCTTGCATGCTCTCCGTTGTTAGTAGATATCTTGGCCGAGTAGATGCTAGAAACTCCAAGAGGGAGTATTTATGCTTGATAGTGGGTTCATGCCTCTAGTAATCTGGGGAAGTGACAGAAATCTCTAAGGTACTAGATGTGTTGTTGCTACTAGGGAGAAAAGAACAATCCTTTGTTCATAGAACAATCGTATTGTTTACTTTACACGCAATGTGTAATGCAATTATCTGTTGCTTTCAACTTAATACTGGAGGGGGTTCGGATTGATAACCTGAAGGTGGATTATTAGTCATAGATGCAGTTGGATTACGGTCTATGTATAATGTTGTAATGCCCAATCAAATCTCATAGGAGTCAAGATGATTAGCATATGCATGTATGCTTTCTCGATGTTTGTCAATTGCCCCGCTGTAATTTGTTCACCCAACATGTCATCTATCTTAAGGAGAACCACCACTAGTGAACTATGGACCCCGGTCCTTTCTTTTACCATCAATCTACAATTGTTTACTATTTTATGTTTACTTTCTGCAAGCTTTTAGTTTCTTCCACACAATACGTTTAATCCTTTGTTTTCAGACAAACCGGTGATATTGACAACCTCACTGTAAGTTGGGGGCAAAGTTCTGTGGTTGTGTTGTGCAGGATTCCAAGTTGGAAACAACACCTTGGAGGTGTTTTCTTGCTCCTACTAGTTCGGTAACCTTGGTTTCATAACTGATGGAAAACTTGCTGCTGGGCTCATCATACCTTCCTCTTGGGGTTCCTCAACGAGCTCGATATATTTTGGGCCAACAAGCATAACCATAATGACTTAAACAATAGTGTTATTCATTATTTAAACTTGAATATCTTTTGGAAATTTTCAAAAATGTTCTTTTATCATACTGATAAAGACTAGAATAACTTGTTTATAATATCAATGTGAATCATAAAAGAGATCATTCATAAAAACAGAATAACTGAATTGTTTCTTATTAATATGAATAACCGTCTCGCAACAAGAAAGACACACTAAAATAAGTTTCACAAACTTGATTACAAAGCTTTTATTCAAATCTACTAATCTTAATGATAAACTTCGGGGGAAGGAGTGTCGTCGGCCATCAACTAGCTTGCTTGCCGTCATGATGCCATCAGCGCCTCATTCCATTCTATAAATCCCATGCAAAGGGTCCTATTTTCACTAAAACAAGATTAAGTATCCAATACTTGAAACCTGCATAAGCATTTTATGGGAACGTTCATATCTTGTATATCTCATATACACTTTCTGTTGATGATGATCCCAACTTTGGGTTCGACCTTGGTGAAGGTATCACGACGGTCACGAAGAGTCGTATCTTCTCTACCACCGGATTCCTCAGGGAAATCTTCTAGGGGTTCACAAAGGATATAGAGGAGATGATTTTCTATGAGGATCCTACTTAGGCATTGGTACTAGTCGATGAAATTCGACCCATCTAACTTAAGTTTCTCCCCGTTCATTAATAGAATATATATGTCCTGAACTAAGGGAATAGCCATAATCTACATGATATTTGCAAAAGGACTTAGACCAAGTTCATAATATGGATTTCAAACGAACTCCCACTTAAACTATCATCCCTAAAGACGGTTTAGTGATTACACGGCGCCTTTACACCACATCATCCTTGATCGTCACGGCCTTTGATGCGGCTGCCAGGGTGGACTATACCCGTCGATCGCATCGTCCTTGTGACTCATGCTTGATATTTCGATCGCTGTGTTCCAAGGCCACATCTGCATATGCTAGGCTCGCCAACTCAACCTTAGTGTATTCGCTGTGCAACATGGTTTACACCCACCGTATGCAAACGCAGATATGTCTGACACTCGATCATCACGGTCTACCTCATAACAGAGAACTTTCTTGGTGGTGCACACTAAGGAAGAACACTTTCATTGTTATTTAATAAGTGATCATCCTATTTAAATGCTACCGTTGTGTATCTAATACTAGCACTCAAACAAGATGCAAACAATGATTAAATCATATTGTCAACACCCGGATTTTTAATCCCAGATGCTTGTTATGCCATACATTGCAATCCCGGGATTACCATTTTTGCGAGACATAACAGATTGGATATCACAGTACATCATCCATTACAAACCATAAATAAGGTCTTACACAAATAAGGATCTCACGATCCAGTCTTAATACAACAAGCAGCGGAATAAATAATAAGCGTAGCAGTGGGGTCCATCTTTAGAGGCATAGGCAATGCTGACGATGGAAGATAGTCCTAGTTATCATAGTCGTCCTGCTGTCCTTCATCTTGGTAGTCTCCTTCATAGTCTGGCCACGGGAATAGCCAGGGACAAAAGCCATGAGTACTCTTTAAGTACTCGCAAACTACCACTAACAAGTAAGATAGTTCTAGTAGGAATGCTAAACTCTAAGTTTAACTACAAAGTTAAGTTTGAAACCTAAGCTGAGTTCAGAAACAAAGAAAGGTAAAACAAGGTTCTAGAATCACTTAAGTTGGGAAGCTAGTGTCATAGTTGATACGTCCATTTTGCATCACTATTCTATGTCTTAATTCACTATTATTCATTGATATATTTCGTATTGAGAGGTGATACTTATGTTATTTCATCTGTTTTTGCATGGTTGATGACTTTTGGAGCATGGACCGCTGCAGTCAGGATTCTGATGGAAAAGGTGATGTTTGGAGGCAAAATTCGCGAAGATTAGAAAAGCCGGGAAAATATACGGAAAATCCTTATTTTCCAGAAGACTAAGGATGTCAGTAGACAGAGTGGAGATGGTCCACAGGGGGCCCACACCACCCCCTGGCACGGGTAGCCCTAAGCCACGCCTGGAGGTGGTGTGGCCACCCTGGCCCACTCCAGACTCTCCCCGCTGGCGTATATCATCCTCCCGAAACCCTAAGACTCGGGGAGCGACCATAGAAAGATTCCGCCGCCTCTACGGGGCGGAAAACACCGAGAGAGAAAGATCTCTCCGGCAGACAGATTTCTGCCGGGGGTATTCCTTCCAGGAGAGGGGAGATCGTCGCCATCAACACCACCATCAAGCTAGACTTCATCGGGATCATCATCATCATCACCACCATCATCACCATCAGCACCCTCATCACCATCTCCATATTGTTGTAACAATTGAGTTTAATCTTGCATTAGTTCATAGGGGAAACTTTCCAGGTGTTGATTACTCTTTGTAGTTGATGCTATTGAGTGAACCATTGAATTATTGTTTATGTTCAGATTGTTATACATCATTATTCCATCTCTGATCATGATCCATATGATGTCTTGTGAGTAGTTCATTTTGTTCTTGAGGACATGGGAGAAGTCATGTTGTTAGTAGTGGAGTTGTGTTGAGAGAGATTCAATAGATTGTTATTTAAGTTGTGGTGTACTTCTTCTAGTGGTGTCATGTGAACATCGACTACATGACACTTCACCTATATGGGCCTAGGGGAATGCATTGTGTATTTGGCTACTAATCGTAGGGGTTGCCAGAGTGACAGAAACCTAAACCCCCATTAGGAAACCATTGCACAAGGGACGTAAGGGTCTTAGAGTTTAAAGCTATGGTTAGGTTTGTATCTTAATTACTTTCTTGTACTTACGGATGTTTGCAAGGGGTATAATCACAAGTATGTATTAGTCTTGGATGGGGCAGTACATTAGCACAGGTGCACCCACACAACACTTAGCAAGCTAAAGAAGATTAATCAACTATATGAAGCGAAAGCACTTGATAGTCTTCCCATGTGTCCTCAAGAACGTTTGGTCATCTTAAGTAATACAATCGGCTTGTCTTTTGCTGCATAAAGGATTGGGCCACTTGCTGCATTTATTCCTATTGTCTTTTATTTACTCGTACTTTGTTTACTTGCTTTATCAAAAACCCCTAAAAATCCGTTTGCTAAGTATTTGCAGAGAATTCCCGATCCATACCACTAGCCAGCACCTTCTGCTTCTCGTTGGGTTCGACACTCTTACTTATCGAAAATACTGCGATACGCCCCCTATACTTGTGGGTCATCAATAGTCACAACCCTGTTGTGGTCAAGTCAAGGTTCATCATTCATTTCATAAGTCATTTTGAAAATATCTGACAACGAAACAGTATGGCCACTCCAACTGTCCATAACCACGAACGCGGCTATTCGAATAGTTTGACACTTTGCAGAGGTGGTACACTTTCACCACAAGATTCGATACATCTGTCAGGGATAACCCTGAATCATCATACTTAGTATGTAGATAATCAAACATAACCTTTCCTTTACACACCCTAGTATAAGCACCTCTCCTATGAGCATGGCCTCCCAACCATGACCATCTGTCATCTTGGGCACTACATAGGTGGACAACATTGAGAGGTAGCCTCAGCTCAAACCTCTCCCGCGAGGGAACTAATACTAATGCATATAAACTTCCGGCTAAGCCTTACCTAATTCAGGTATTGTGGTTGTACAGTAAAATTGGAATGGTATCGCATCCGAATCCAACCATCAGTTTTTTGTAAAAGGGCTAAGGCTCATGCCTCAACATTTTCATCATCATAAACCATTTGTGTTTCTCAACACATGTCAAAACATCTCAATATAATGACTCATCATTCCAAGGTTTTCACAATTCATTTTCACCAAGTGTTCCCATCTAAAGTGAATCAAGTTTTGAGTTTTGTTCTAACTACTAAGTTAAGAGTGTTCACTAATGTGGGATGCTAACCTCAATCTCATGCCATAGAATGACATCTAAGGTTATCTAGATAGGTCAAGTTTTATACTCTTTATGCTACCTTGTCAAGAAGTAAAGGACTTTGGTAAAGTAAAGAAAAGTAAAGCTTGGAGTTAAATCTTGGAATAGGTATAATTCCAAAATGATATAACCAAAGCATGCCTAATGCTTTTGCTTAGGTTATCTAGATTGCAAGGGTTAGATTGCATTGCTAACGATGGCTTGCAAAAATATAGTTGAATTTTGGTGGAGTGATGTATCTTAAGCTTGATCTTCTAGGTGTGCTTGGGTTTTAAAAGTGGAGTTCATTTGAGTGGTTTTTGAATAAGTGTGATCTATACATATGAACTACATTCAATTTTCAAATGTCATTTAAATTTAGTGTTTGAAAGTTTTTGGGATGAAACAAAGTGGGCCTTAGCACATCACTACTTGTACTAGCAAGGGGTGCAAAGAACCACAATTGTTTCTGTTAAGATTTAAGTTCTAGGAATAGCCAAAGTAGGCTAGGTGATTAAAATGGCAGAAATGACCATTTCCTTATTTTATTCATTTTGATTTGTTTTTCTTTGGGATTTGTTTGGGAATGATCTAGATGATGTTTAATTCACCTTAGAATCATTTTACAACCAATGGATCACTCAAACATGGCAATTCAAAACAACTCCTAATTTAAATGCATACACATATAAATGCTTAATCATTTTAAATGGAAAAGTTTTTATTAACCCTAAATTTGATGATTTGGATCTTAATAACCTTGGATTAGAGTTTTGGGATGTTACACATATCTAATCAAATGTGACGTGACATGGTTGTCTTCCCGCTCCATGATCTCCATCAGGTGCTCCGGCTTGGCGCCAAGTCCATAATGCCATCAGTCTTGTCGTTCATCACCGCAATGATTACTACTACACGACTTAGCAATAGAAAAAGTAAACTACCTTACCTTTTCACGAATTGCAACCATATCACATCACAAAGCCTTCACTACAACATAAAGTTAGATGCATCTACTCTATCTACTGCAGATTTTACGTGGTTGTTAGGATTTTCGTGACAGAACCGTTTCTACCTATGAACTTCCAACCACAACATAGATATGATAGTTGTTGCTACTACACCTCTTTCGGAGCCTTCCGTTGTAGATGCTATATTAACTACTGTGAGAGAGACAGACTCAGCTAGCCACTTATATGGTACAAGCCATATGTCGAGCGTGGAACCAGTCTCGCGCAGGATTACGCGTAAGGTCGGTCCGAGCTGCTTCGTCTCATAGTACCGCGATATAAACAAATACACGTGGAAAGGTAAAAACTAGGGTATCGATGCCTACACTTTGCATGTTTATATCTGTACTAGCATATTAACCATAGATCTAGGCTCTGATACCACTATAAGGTTTCTGTAACAGATAACAAAAAATTTAACTACGTAGAACATCCTGAATGCCCAAGGATCTATCTAGAAGTAATGTAGTAACGGAGGAAGACAGCGGTAACATACCCTTAAATACCGAGAGAGCGTTACACTCATGCAGGAGCGTGGATGATGTAGTCGTACCTGTCCGACCTTAAGGTCGCGAAGCTCCTCGCATGTCACCCCTTGTACATTTCCTTGTACGATGGCCCGAAAGCTTCAATGGCCCCACCGAGTTATCACATGCATACGGTGCGATGCAACGACTCTGGGCTCGGATCCCGCCGAGGTTGTGGAGGTAGACCTCCTAGGTGGGATCTCGGTAGCACAATAGTGTGCCGCAGAAGAGAATTCCTTGCTTGTACAGTCCAGACTTGGGACCACACACTAGCAAAGGAAACTATAGAGAGAGAGTATTCCAACCAAAGGGAATATCTCAATTTATTGTGTGTTTTAGTCCTCCCATGGACACCCTTTATATAGGCTCATTGGGTGTGCCTTTCTCAAAGGCTAAACCATATGGGACTAATTGCTAAAGAAAATACCAGGAAAAAAATCACACAGCCGCATGGGCTGATTTCCCAGCTCAACAGCAGCAAGCAACAGTGGCCTGAGGTGGCGCTGGCCAGGTAGGCCTTGGCCACGGCCCATCCCACACCCTCCTGCCCTCCCGCGCGGCAACAGCCCGCCTGGGCCGGCCTAGCGCGCGCCGGCCCGTTGGCCTCGGTACTCAGTGCCTCTACCCCGGGTGGCCAGGTGGGCTGGATGCCCCTCTGCGGCCCAGCTCGCTCGCAACAGCCTCCGCCCGGGTGGGCTTGGCTGGCTGCATCCCAGCGCGACAGCTGGCTGGCCACTGCACCCCCATGCAGCACGGAGTGCTGATCGCTCATGGGCCGGTCAAACGGCCCATTTGCATGCTTTTCCTTTTTCCTTTTTGCTATGATTTCTTTCCAGGTCAAATCCCTCCGGAGTTTGGCCTAATAATAAAGTTGTATTTATAAATCTTAATTTAAATATTTATTTAGTATAAGTTAATTCATAATTAACATAAATACATATTGTAAATTGTCATTTATTCGAAACTCCTTTCAGCCTTTTCCTTTCCTTCTTTATCCGAAACTCCTTTCGGCCACCCTGCCACGAGATGATGGTTGATACAGTCAAAGCATCCGCCGGTAACAGTGATTGATATGATCTCAACGTCTAAGGATTAGGACAATCTATTTCTGACAATTGTAACATGAACTAAGTGACATGATCGTGTTGCAACAATCATTGGTGGGAAATGTCCATCACATCATTTCAGATGATATGACTTCGTTGTGAGTGACTTTTGTTTAGCCCATGATCAGGAAACCATGATCATTTTCTTCCTAATGAACTAGTTAAATAGAGGCTACTAGGGACCTGGGTTTGTTTGTATACCACAACTGTATCAATGTTTCCACTTGATACAGTTATAGCATGATATAAAACTATTATGAACTAATGAGATATGAAAATAATACCCTTTATTATTTGCCTCTAGGGCATATCTCCTTTAATATATGTGTGGGACTATTCTTGCCTTGTTTGTTGATACCCAACTATATAGATCTTCGGGGTTCATTAGCTTGACTTGTTCGTCAATGGCAAGAATATAGCTCTCTATGATTCATCTTCCCTTCAATGGTGTTGGTCTTGATCTTCGATCTAGGACTCGTTTTCATTGCTCACATCAACTCCGAGATCTACCGGGAAGAAGTAGAAACACCAAAAAGAAAGGGAACACCATTTAACATGGGCATCGATGCAATGCGCACAATGGATGACATGACATATTGAATGTATTTGGATTTAAACCCTAAAAACATAAGGAACAATTTAAATGGGATTGGAATGATGTAGGTATTAGCATTTCCCAAAACCCCACATGCATATGGGAGGGTTGTTTTAGTGTTCTACATTTGAGATCATTTAATTATTGCATGATTGTGATGCTATAATGTAGATCTCATTTTTCTGAACATTTTGATATAGTATTCATATTTTCTAACTTAAAATAAATTAGTTATGGTTTTTTCCATTTTAGTTCATTTTAAATCATTTTGGGAAATTATAAAACATTTACACATTAGATATGTATTAATAATTTTATTAATCAAAAAACAATTCTGAAAATGCTTAAACATTTTACAAAGGGGACCACATGTCATACTACATTTAATATTACAAAACAATTATAGAAAATATAAAAGAAAAAGAACTTGGAATTATTGCACAGGCATGACGTCACACTGACGTCATCCATGGGCAACCCTTGCATATCATCAATCGACCGACACGGAGCTCGCGGGGATGCAGGAGCGTGCGCGTTGGAACCGGCAGAGCATGGCGAGTCTACTAGTGGTGGCGTCACCAAGATTTGGTCGTCGGAGCGACTACAACGACGGCGAACAGCAACGGCGGCGACATGTGGTCGTCGAGGAAGCAAACCAGAGCGAGAGCGAGGAGGAGGGGTGGCGCCTGAGCACTAGGGTCTCACAGGAAGCGATTGAGGGGGTCGAAGATGCCGGGGAAGGCTGGCAGCAATGGCATGGACGACGGTGGGGCTCTGTCGGAGGCAAGGAAGATGGGGTCAAAGCCGACGACTCAGAGCGCCAGGGACCGATTCCTTTGGGAAGGAAGACCACCGCGGCGAGGTGGTCCTGACGGTGCAGTCAGCGAAGCGTGGAACGGCGGTGATGGGCGACACCTACGGGTGCTAGGGTTTTGGGCATGAGAATAAATCGAGGGAGGGAGGAAATATGGCAGCTAGGGTTCATCTGTGGTGCCTTTGGCGTACTTGTAGACGTCTAGGAGTGGCTGCACGCATCGCCTCTTAGGCGGTCAGCGACGGAAGCTCCACTGAGCTGCTTGACTTTGGAAGGAAGATGACGAAAGGAAGAGACAAAGCGGTGCTAGGACGACTTGGGCTGGGTTGGGCCATAGAAACTGCATCCGGGCAGAAGATAGGAAGGGGAGGGAGATGGGCTACGGCCTAGATAGGTTTTAACCCCTTTTTTCTGCTGAAACATTTTCTATTTTCCAGATTCATTTCCTTCTCTATTTTCAACTCTTTTTGCTGTTTTAAATTTAGTTGAAAACACCATAGGTTTGTAAACATTTTAAAATACTACAGGGACCCTTATAAACAATTTGGGCTCCTCGTCTTCAAAAATTTCAAAAACAAAAGAAAGGTTACATGAAGACTAGGAAATTAGGGTTCTGTTTCCTTCTTCATTTTTACATGCAACACTTCTTAAGTTAAAAGGACGCATGCAATGCTTATGATGCACAAATAGACTCCTAATTAGGATTTAGAAAACTAGGGTTGTTACAATATACTAGAAAAAACCATAAATTATTTTGGAAGAAAGTCAAGTGAAGTTATACGTTTAGGGCTTCCCTGATTTAAAGTAAATTCATAGGAATTTGGAGGATTTAATTTCTTGGGATTTTTTCTAGAGTATGTTTGGTACGTAGGTTTGCAATCATAAGATTTTTCCTAGTTCCCTGCAAATGCAAAGTAAAATTTCCACACACCCCGACCTCGTCGATTTTTTCTTATATGACAACTATTCCCTGCACCTAATGCTTCAACAAAGTTCATGTGTTTTGAGCAATACCCAGTTGTATTGTGTTTTAAATTTATGTAGGATTCAATGTGGCAACTTTGTGGACGTACAATGGACCACGACCCCTCGTGGCGGGAGGATTCTCGTCTTCTTAGTTTTTCTTTCAGTATCTTTTTCAGGATGGTGAGGTGGCGACAACTTTTTGAAATCAGAATAAGGTCCTCCCGATCTATTCTTGCTTTAGTGGTGTCCTTAGCGCCGGTGGAGGGCGCGTGAAGTTGTGTGTCTAACGGATCTCCTGTCCTGTCGATTTTCGTGCTCGTTGGTGTAGTTTTAGGCCTGGCCCTTTTGATCTGCAGTTTTCATCATTGACAATGTTTGTTGCTCAGGTGAGCTAATCCTTTGGGGCTTAGCACGACAATTTTCCATTTGTCCACTATAACAAGCTCTACTATAATAAGTTGTGCCGGCTCTAGTGATGGAGGGGCGAGGACAGCAACGCGCCTTTGACTCGTGCTAGTGGCAGTAGTAGCCGCTAGGTAGTTCAGTGACCTATTCGTACTCCCTCCGATCTAAATTAATTGACTTCGATTTGTCTAGATTTGGATGTATCTAGACATGTTTTAGTGCTAGATACATCCGAATATAGGCAAATCCAAATCAATTAATTTGGGTCGGAGGGAGTAATTGTTTTTACTTTTTAGGCTCTTTTATGAACGTTGAGGATTATTAATAAATTGGTGAACTTTTTTCGCAACAAAAATATGGCAATGACAGCATAATACTATAGCTTTCCTATTATGCGTTTTCAGAACCTGCAAACCAAGGAGTTCTTTTGGCCTTAATGCACGTTGATGGCCAGAAATTTGAACATAACTTGTATTCTGTCAGGCAATCCACCTGGCAGCATTCGCCAGCGGGCTCACCCTGCTATGGTTGTGGACTTGTGGTTGCAGAGGGTGGTGCTGTCCCTAGGTGATGCACAACGCTTCAAGCAATAAAACCTATCATCAATAGTACGTAGTACTCTGTACCTGTTTCTAGAATTTTTCTTGTGCAGACCGTAGTGACACCGTCTACAAACCTCTACCGGTTTTGGCCATTGGGCATGCTCAGTTTTAACCATAAACCCTTCTATCCCAGGTAGAGGCACCACCATTGTGTCCGTTTCTACTTCTCCCACAACTTGGCACTTGGGGTTACCATCTTCTTGAACGTGTTCCACTCTGATACGCGCTTTTATTAGGGATGTAGAAGTGAGACGTCCACCCTGATACTCGCTTCTATTAGGATGGAGAAGTAAGACAAGTGGGTTAAATTGGTCCTTATTTTCAAACTTATTACTTGTCACACTTAGTCTAGAGTTAAGGTAGAGATGTAAGTTAATAAACGCCGTACGTATCGACCGATACAGAGGCCGGGTTCACCCCTTTTCGAAAAAAAGATAGAGATGTAAAAGTGAGAACCCACTTGTCCCACTTCATCCTTAGCTTTGAGACGAGTGGTTCTTACAGAAACTGTGGAAAGATTGATGTACAATTCAGTTCCTGCGAAACTGTTCGTTCCAACACCAACTCAATGGACTACCGCTCGCCAATACAACATCAAGCAGTACAGATTTACAAAAAAAATACAGTCTACACACAGGATCAAACTGTACTTACTTCGTCTGCCTCCAATTTACGCGAGCATCACATATTCACATTGATTTATTCTACCTTTTAATCTGACCAAACTGATGGAATCAACTCAATGATTGATTCTAGCAATTGAATAAGATGGATCCTCTACGAGTGATTGGCCGGAGCAGGAGCAGGCCTGAAGATCCTCTGGACCACCCACTGGACGGGTCTCAGCAGCTGTGATCTCTTCTTGCGCCAGAACCAAATTGCCGCGCTGTACTGCTCGTTCCGAATCTTCCTCGTCGCCGCCTTCCAGCCAAACTTCTCCATCTCCATCCTGGCGGCCTTCCCCATTGTCTCTCTCAACTCTTCGCACGAGAGGAGGCGTTCAATCTTGCCAACACAGTCATCCACGTCTCCTGGTGTGTACAGGAAGCTGGTCTTTCCCTCCTGGTCCTCGGGTATAATGTCAGGTATACCTCCAGCTCGAGCAGCGACCACCGGAACTCCGGATGACATTGTCTCCAACACAACAAAACCAAGTGTCTCTGACTCGGAAGGCATCACAAACACATCCCCACTGGCATAGGCCTGCGATAGTTCTTCGCCTTGCAACATACCCGTGAACACTGCAGGCATTCCGGAAAACATCTCTTCAAGTTCAGGCCTGCAGTGGAAAGCTCATGTTAAGAATGGCAAAATAGTTGTACTCTTCTTTCAAGCAAGTTTCAATATTTCCATACGAAAAAACAAGAAGCATGTTTCATGATAACAGACAAGAGTTTCTCGAGAGAAGAAATCGGCACTAAGCAATTTCACCAATTAGACTCCATTTGTTGCTTTTGCTAAAGAGGCTAACTAGTTTTCGATGGGATAACAATGCACACCTGAATGGGCCATCTCCGATAAACGCAATTCTTGATCCTGGAAGTCGGTCCATGACTCTGGAAAAATAGAGCCCAATGTCAGAAGTGGATGATACTTGGTGAACACAGGATATGGCTTGAGTGGGAAAAATAGCAAAGTAAAATTATGTCAACAAAACATAATGTTAACAATAAGGCACACATGACATTCAGTTTGCACCGCGGGCTAATAATTAGACAAGTCATGAGCTCACCTCTTATGGAAATCCAAGCTTTTCTCAACTCCTAAGCGTCCAACATAGATTATCAGTGGCTTCTCTGGTTCACCATCCCTGATATAATAGAAGAAACATACAAGCAACAAAGTTAGAGACATGAAGGATACATTTGATTATCTCAACGTCATTTGGCAGTTTTTTCTCGACATATTGGTTTAGGTAAGAACCCGTTGCAACTGCATCACAAATGTCCGAGCTGAGCAGAAGAAGGTTTACATACGTTAGCCTTGAACGCATTTCCTGATCACGAAAACGGGGATGGAAGCTTTCTGAGTCCACACCCTTGTTCCATAGGCGTATTTTGTTGGCTGGAAACATGCACCATGAGAAGAAGAAGCTGAATGTAAAATAACATGGAAGTAGTATGTTTGTTTGTGCAAACCTGCTGTGACACGGGCAGCTTGAAGGTCCCTGCCAATAGCAACTGATGGTACCAGTGTGAGATCCGCAGCTCGGTGCAAGAATTCTTTGATAAGAAAGGGAAAATTGTATCAGTTCATTAGTCTGGTAATAGGGGTTATATATTTGTGCAGTAAATAGGTGAAACTTACTTATAACTAGCCACATGGGCTTGACAAGCCAGCTGAATGTATATCTGGGTATATATCTGACAGAAATAAAAAGGATCAGCTCTCCTCCTCTAACTGGATAAATAAACCCAAAATGCCTTGGATTGTAGGTGTCATTCAGAAGATGCACATACTACCAACAATTGTGTTTTTCTGCTAGAGTAGAAGATGAAATGGTCTATTTGCAGTTCAAGCTGCAGTTACTAGTTGTGGCACACAAGTTGTTTTCTCTTTGTGTTGAGAGATAATATTAGCTGTTGACGAGTTCAGGCTGTTTCCCCTTTCCAAAATGGTAGTCTACAAATTGACAGAGAGGAAAAGTGAAGTGAACTCACATTGGAACATGGGTGTGGTAGGACATTACTAGAGGGACACAAAGCAACTTTGCTATGATCATGGCGCCGAACACCTGTGAATTTAATTCGGTTCAACTCGTTGAGAAAAAAAAGAAGATGAAATCCCCAACTGTGGGGCAATTGATTGAAGGAAAGGAAATTGGTGAGTAGTACTCAGTACTAGGTAGCATACCATGATTCCAGGGGACGATGCGTGGATAATGTCTGGCTTAAACCTGGCTACTTCCCCAATGATCCTGGGGCTGAGCGCGAGCGAGAGCGGGACCTTCTGGTACCAGGGGCAAGGGAAGCTCCATGAGCCGACGACCTTGGCGCCGTGGAACTCGTCGGGCACGCCCTCGTGCGTGGTGACGACGATGACCTCGTCGCCCATCTCGCGGAGGTACTTGATGAAGTTCTGGAAGCGGTTCTTGTAGCCGGAGACGTAGGCGAAGGGGGAGGGCTCGACGAAGAGCGCGATGCGGCGGGGCCGCGAGTCGACCTCCGAGGCCGGCGGGGGCTCGTCCTGCTCGTCCAGCGCGTCGTCCCGCTCTCGTAGCAGGACGGGCCACGGGGGGGAGGAGGAGGAGGAGGCGCTGGTGCTACATGACGACGATGGGAGGTGGTGGAGGCGGCGATGCAGGTGGCGGAGAGGAAGGAACCCGGTATTGGGGCGTGACGGCGGCGGAGGGATCAGGGGGAGAGCCGGCTTGGAGACGACGAGGATGGACGCCGCCCCGGCCATCCCCTCGCGGCAACTGATCCTCTTCCGATATTCCTCGCTTTGGCCGAATCGATTGTGTTCCTCGCTTCCTCAGTGACTACTCGCAGTCGCAGCAAGGGGAAGGAAGGAAGAGGATGAGCCGAAGAGGGGAGTGGGCAAACTGCAAAGTCAGAGAGGTTCCCATTAGGCCTTCCGATGCACGGGCATATTCGAATGGCTCGAGTGACAGATGCCTGGAGTCGACACGAGACGAGCATATTCGAACGCAGAATCGTTTTTCTGATTTTTGGGCGATACTAGCATTTTCTGTTTCTCCTGTTTTTTTCTCTCTGAGAAAGCGCCAGAGGCCAAATCTCACGAAAATTATGTTCCATGTGATATCACATTATCCGGTTCTAGCCAATCAGCTTCAGCTCCCAGGTCCAACCGGATCCACAGCCACTCACCAAACCAGCTCCTTTTTTTTTTTTTGTCGAGAACCACCGAACCAGCTCCTGCATTTCCTCCTCTTTTGGTTTTCTTTTTCCGGTCGGTCCCTACGATTCTAGGCCTGCCTGCACTACACCAAATATTTTGGCCTGGCCATCACAGCCTGTTTTTCTTTTAGATGCATCACAGCCTGTTGGAATAATGGGCCTTAGCACAATATAATTCAGATTGTTTGGAGAAGCCGAAGGGGTGGAGGAGTTGCGTGAGAGATATCACATGATTCAATTGAGTGAGTTCTCGTATTTCACATTTGTACTCGTCTTTAATTATGCATGATTTTTTATTTCGGGCTTTGCTGGGGAAATTCAGCCGCCTATGTAAGGACATATTTGCACGTTTACGTACAATTAGGTAAGATTTAAAATGGAACGGGATGTGGGCAGCCCGTGTCCCCCCCTAGTTTTGTCCACCGGACTATGTGGGTCAGATGGGAGATTAAGAAGCAGGATAGATGGGGCCTATGAGATCCGCCTATTCTTCTCCGGATGCGACTGACATGAACCACGCTAGATCACCAATTCTCGATGGCCAACTCTGAGTTCCTAATATCGGTGTCAGACAAGCAATACATTAGCAGCACGAAAGAAAGCACGATTATGCCGAAGATGGCAGCGGCTCATGTGACGACGACATCAGTTGCCACGACATCAGCAGCCGAAGATTTTCGTTTTGATGAAGATATTGTTGGAGGGGGATGTGATGGTTCCCTCTGCATCGATCCTTTTTCTAGTGTTAGCGTGGCAAAGCACTACACTATAACAGCGCACTCGGGTATTAGCAGTTATAAACACTGAGACACGTGTCTAGTCGTTGTCGTGGTATTATTGACGAGTACGCCATGACGGAGGGTCCTAACAGTGAGTTTAGATAACCGGGGTTGAGAGGCGGCGAGCGTCTGCGAAGGGTGAGTACCACGAGTTACTGATGACCCACAAGTATAGGAGGTGTATCACAGTATTTTCGATAAGTAAGAGTGTCGAACCCAACGAGGAGCAGAAGGTGCTGGCTAGTGGTATGGATCAGGAATTCTCTGCAAATACTTAGCAAACGGTTTTTTAGGTGTCGTGGTGGTGTCACGGCAGATGCCATGGATAGGCTAAAGATGGGGACTAATATGCGCTATGGGAATCCAGGGAGGGATAGTAGAGTGATTCTCTACACGGAAGCTTTGTATTGATGTTCGATCTCCAAGATTACAGGTGCTCCTCGAGCTGTATTGACAAGAGGAGGAAGAAGAAACTCTCTTACTCTTGCCTACTATCTAGCCCCAGAACCCTAGATTCACTTGGTTACTCCTTGCTATGTATCCAGGAAAATCCAACCCCTTACCAGAACCCTAACCCCCCTTATATAGAGGTGGTTCGGTCCTGGCCTAGGGCATACGTGGAGGCATATTTCTGAGAATATGCCCCCTCCCAAAGTAGTAACCCGACAGGGGTGCTTTTCCCCCGCGTCACACTTGCTTTAGCGACGTAGCCTCTGCGGCGCCTGCGTCAGCCGACGTGAGCGTCGTCACCCTTGTCGGCCATGATCCGGTGGTCCTGCCTTTGCTTTATTCGCTCATCCAGTACGCACTGGGCCTTCTTTTTGACCAGAGAGATTCCTTCCTTCTCCTAGAAGCCAAGCGAGGATCCGGATCACAGTTGATCCGGCCACGCCTGTTCCTGCATATAAGCTAGACAAGTATCTCCGACTTACTCCTTGAGTCGTACGAGACAATGTTAGGCGACCCCCCTGGTCCGGGTTACTCCGTGATCCGGCCTGCCTTGAGGTGACTCGGCCAGTATCCGCTTTGACCTTGCCGAACCTCGGCTAACTCGGCCCTTATACCCCGGAGTGACCCTACCCGGGGTTATCCCCCCAACATTAGTCCCCGAAGCTGGTGCGGCCTTAGCGGCCTTGGTCGCTAAGGCCACATCAGGTTCATTCGTATCTAAGCTTCGGACGTTTAGTTCCGGGTTAACTTCTTGTCTCGGGTTATATGGATTTACGTTCCCTTCGCACGTTTCAAGTTTTCACTTGCCGCCGGGTTACCATTTTGGCTCGGATCCTATGGTTTTACTTTCCCTCTGCACATTTCAAGTTTTCACTTGCCGGCCGGGTTACCATCGTGGCTCGGATCCGGGCCTTGCTTCCTTCTCTCGTACGCCAACTCACGTAAAGGTTAATCATTACGTTGCCTCATTTTAAGGGCCAGCACAGTAACCGCCGCAGTAAATGTCAGTGATTACTGTGCGGGGGTTACGTCACGTCTGTCTCCTCGTTTACCGCAACTGCACGTCGTGTCATGGGATCATATTTACTCTGCGGCCCCCGGTGTGGCTTCTCTCTGATTGGTCGATGCTGGTGATACACGGCCACACCGTGTGGCTCTCCAGCGCAGCACGATCCCACTCGTTGATTACTGGGGGTGGTTAAATAGGGGAGGGGCATGCTCCTTAGCACTTTTCCATCTCCGTGCCCCCTCGCCCGTTCCTCTTCTTCTTCGTCGCAACCGCGCCGCCGCCAGTGCCCCTTGCAGCAGCGTCGCCGCCGCACCTTCTCTGTGCCACTGCACCGTAGCCACCGCTGCACTACTACTTAGCCACGGGTCCTCGTCAATCTAGACCGCAGAGCCCTGCCGCCGCCAGCTCCAGCGAGGACAGCGGATTCGAGATGACGGAGGAGGAGCTCATCGTCGTCGAGCAGGAGATGGAGGAGGACGCCGGCGTGGCGGACCGCGGCGCATGGGCCGGTTCGTGGGTTTGCCAGGAAGACATTGACTGGCTCTACCGAACCCGGCGTATTCCCGCCGGCGTCGCCGCTCGTCTCCCCTCCTCGGAATTGGCCCCCTCACCCAATCCGGGTGAGTTCGTCGTTTTCCTATCCCATTTCCAACGGGGATTTGGTCTTCTGGCGAGTGATTTCTTCTGGGACTGGGTCCGGACCTATCACCTGCAACCACATCATCTCCCGGCGAACGCCATCACCTCTCTGTCCGCTTTCGTTTCCTCGATCGAAGGCTACACCGGACTATGGCCCACGAAGGAGCTGTGGATCCGGTTCTTCGGCCTTCGTCACAACGTCGTCCCCAACATCCACGTCGAGTCGGAGGACAAGCAGCTCACTCAGTTCGGAGCTGCCTCGATCTCGCCCCGAAGGTATTCAATATTTCCCCGGGTCACTGGGCTTGACTCCTGCAAAGGATGGGCCCGAACCTTCTTCTACATTCGGAATGAAGGCACGGGAGACTTGATCCGGTTGCTGCCCTACGCTCCGGGTCCCCCTGACACGGATTTCTAGAAGGAGGTTGCCAAGAAACCTACAGCTCTGGCCAACCAAGTGAACAAAAGGTTTGCGGAGCTGAAGAAGCTCGGATTGCGCAACGAGGATGCCATGATCACATTCGTGCGCAACCGAATCTCTCCCCTCCAGCGGCGCACTCACAAGTTGTGCCACATGAGCTTCAGCCGCGACCCCAACCGAACCTCCTCGTTCGAGTTGAGCAATACGGAGTTCTTCCGCCGGGTCAAGGCTCTTTTCACCACCCATAAGGACTTCTCCGCCGAATGGACATGGGGAATCGAGCATTACTACCGTGACAGGCTCCCTCCCGCGGTAAGCTTCGCGGGGTAAATTTATTTCGGATCAATTACATGTCGGTTCTTATCGTATTTTTGACTTTGCTCCTTGTGCTTTTTTCTCAGCTGTTTCTCCAGCAAACCCTCGAGGATGGCATGGATCCGACCCTTAAGTGGGCCCCAGACCGAGAAATCCCGGATGAGGAGGAACCGGACCAGGAGATGTTCCTTCCCACAACCGACGCCACCAAACGACCGAGCGGTGAATTCTCTTCTCTTAGAGATTGGCCCGACGATGAGGATGACTCGGATATCGATGTGATTGAACCCGTTGAGGCTGTCCCTCTTTCTTTTGCCTTCCCGGCATCAGCTAACCCTGGTGGGCACATCCACGAGGATTCTCCACTTGCCACGGGCGAGCCTGTTCCGGTGGCGTCGAAGAAGAAGCGCGGATCCGCGTCGAGTTCTTCTTCCGAACCTTCTCAGCCTTCCAAAAGGCAAAAGAAGGCCGGAGACAAGACTGCCTCCAAACGGGCAGGCAAAGCCCTGGCACGGAGGGCCCGAAAACCTAAGGAGGCCGAGACCTCGGATGCGTAAGTCATTTTTCACTTCACAACACACTTCTCCCTGCATTGGGGTAATTTCACTCCTGACATTATTTTCTCTTGCAGGGCTCCTGTGGAGGTCCCTCAGAGCGGATCGAGCATCTCCTCTCCTCTTCGGTCCAGTCCTTCCCCTCCTCGTGACGACGAGTCACGCCCGCTGAGCCCTATTCCGGAGGGCTCTGCGGCCGCTCCGGGTTCCGCAGTACCTCCTTCAGAGGAACGCGCCCTCGGATCGGGAGGGGTCGGATCGGCCGAGGCAACGGCGTCCGTCACTTCGTCATTGCCGCAACCAGCAACCACCAAGTCTACCGCAACTCCAGCACCAGCAACAGCTCCAGCACCAGCCACCGAACCAGCGCCTGTCCCGGCTCCGAAGAAACCAACAGCAGCTCTAGCACCAGCCACCAAAGCTCCCGTGCCAAGTTCGTCTGCCTCGTCCGAGTCATCCCAAGCTCGGCGAGGAACCACTCCAGCGGCTTCCAAGGGCAAACCACTATGGTCACATCCTCCCAGCAAGCCAAAGGCAAGTCCACCTCCGTCGAGGCTGGGCAGCGAACCTTGTCGTCGATGCTTCCAAAGAAATCACCAGCAGCGACGGATCCTCCTGCCGAGCCAGCCGATTCGCAGCAGATGGTTCTTCACACTAGCCCAGCTCTTGCCCTGATTGAAAGGAAAGAAGCTCACGCAAAGGGCTTGGTGGCACCTCACATGCCCACTGGCGAACGGTACCCTCCGAGCCTCATCGAGTTTGTCATGAACTGGAACAAGGCGGAGTTCGTCTACAACGACGATCTCCCGGAAAAGTTCGGCCCAGCTGAATTTTCCGCTCAGATGAATACCGCCGCCAAGGCCATTAACCTTGCTGGGCGTATGATGGAGGTACGTCGTTTCTTTTTTACATGCTGCAGATAATAACCATTAGTCCCCAAGCCTCCAGCGGAGTAACTTGTTACTCGGCCGGATGCTCCTTAGAAGATCAACGTAGCTGCATGTAAACTTCAAATATGCACACAGCTAGAGCCGGGTTAAGTTCCGCTTGGCCCGGATCTCGTACACTTCAAATATGCACACACCTAGAGTCGGGTTAAGTTCCGCTTGGCCCGGATCTTGTACACTTCGAATATGCACACACCTAGAGCCAGGTTAAGTTCTGCTTGGCCCGGATCTCGTACACTTCAAATATGCACACATCTAGAGCCGGGTTAAGTTCCGCTTGGCCCGGATCTCGTACACTTCGAATATGCACACACCTAGAGCCGGGTTAAGTTCCGCTTGGCCCGGATCTCCTACACTTCGAATGTGCACACACCTAGAGCCGGGTTAAGTTCTGCTTGGCCCGGATCTCGTACACTTTGAATATGCACACACCTAGAGCTGGGTTAAGTTCCGCTTGGCCCGGATCTCGTACACTTCGAATATGCACACACCTAGAGCCGGGTTAAGTTCCGCTTGGCCCGGATCTCATACACTTCGAATGTGCACACACCTAGAGTCGGGTTAAGTTCCGCTTGGCCCGGATCTTGTACACTTTGAATGTGCACCGAACTAATATTACCTGCCTATACCTTTGTCAGGTAACCACCAATCGTCGGAGTGCCGAGTTTCAGCGCCTGCTTGATACCCACAAGATCTTGCGCGCAAAACATGTTGCACTTGGCGCGGAGCATGAAAAGAGGGGTAATTTCCTCTCTTAACACCTCTCTGTTTCGTTTGTTTCTGCCGGACTAACCTCCTCATTTGGTTTTTTGCAGCTGGGGTGGAGGCTGAAAACAAGATTATGCGGAAGAACTTGGAGGAAATCCGAGGTATGTCCTCTTTCGGCCAACGTTGTTGTGTTTTCCTTTCTTTCTTCTCCTTGGCTCGGCAAATATTCACTCCTCGTCTTTGCCGGGTCAACACACTATTTCAGCATCGCTTGAGGATAGTGTGCCCGTGCCTGATATGATGCTGCATTTTCTCGAACAAGAAGGACAGCATCAAGCCGAGCTGAAGAAGAAGAACGATGAGCTCGCCCTCCTCCGGACCAATGACGACGAAATAGCCAAACTCGAGGCCGAGATGGAGAAGATGAAGGCCCAACACAAAACCGAGCTCCAAAAAGTTGGCCAGAACTTCACCGAAGAGCGTGAGCGCTTTACCCTTCAGATCTCCAAGGACCAGGACCTGCTTAAGGAATCCGAGGTCCAGCTTGGGTCGGCGCTTGCCGAGCTTGAACAACTTCGCCAGAGACGTGATAGTTGTATCAAGGAGTTGACCCGGATCCATCGTCATATCTCACGTAAATTTCTTCCCCTTGTCCGACCTAGTTTTCCGGGTTAGTTCATATGCCTTTGCTTCAGCGTCTTCCTTCTCCTTATTTTCAGATAACTTTCCGGAGGGTACTGCCATCGCCAGTGCTGCCGTTGCCAAATTCCGCCAAGAGAGGGGTACTCCCATTGCTCCTGGTGGTGAGAGCATCCCCTTAGACATGGAGGACCTGTTGGTCAGCGTGTCAGCTCGGGTGGAAACTATTAAGAACTATGGGAAAGATCTCCTCGATGTTGCGGTCCGGATCTTCAACACATTCTGGCCAAGCGAGGATGCTCCAGAAAGGATCACGCTCCTTGCCGACAAACTGATGGAGAACGAGACTCAACTTGACCTCTAGAGGGAATCCGTCGGGCGTGCCGCAACAGATACCCTTCTCCATCATATCCTTTCATGGTACGAGAAAATCGATCTGAGCCTCCTCACCCATCGGCGCACCGGATCCAAATGGACCGATAATCCGGAGTAGGTAGCTCGGCGCCAGGCTTGCGCCTATAGCCTCGTCGAATATTCTCCAATCCATGACTGGGTTGAGGGGCCGAGCTTTCTGGAATCCGGCGAGGAGGAGCAGATGGAGAACGTGGAGGATGGGTCGGGCGATGATGGGGAAGATGCGGCTTTAGATATTGAAGACAGTGATGATGACGCCGGACTTCCTCCTCCTGCCGCTCCTTCGTTGAAAAAACTTGAAAATTTATTAGATCCCCGGTATGCCGGGTGCAATTGTATGCTGAATACATGATATTTTGCTACTATGCTTGTATGCCGGATTAACTTGGGCGTAGTCCCTGAGTTTCATTTTCTTGTTCGTCCAACTCTCTGGCTCGATCCGTATCTACCTTGATTCGGTTTTACGACTTACGAATCCGAGCCTCAAGAATCATTTTAACAATACTAAGAAACTTTGAGGCTTAGCTCAAAATAATTCAACATAATAGCTTAAAAGTAAATACGGGGTTAGTCCGAAAAACAAACGTTAGCTGGAATAGGATCGTCTCCTTAGTAGTTTTTCATGTGCTACGCAATTCCAAACTTGTTCCCTTGCTTGCCATGAAGCCAATTCTTGTTGGACAACAGCAAGTCGAAGGGTTGGGTTTTTGGTGCTCACACATTACTAATCCGGGTTAAGTGAAACGAGTCATTCCAGCTAACGCATAAAAAGTAACAACAATCATTTATTAAGGCAGTCCCCGAGTTACTGCTCGAGGCTCCGCTATTTCATTGATAAGCTCATTGCCGACATACATACCGACATATGAGATGACTCGGATACATACACTTCTTAGCTAAGTGTAGAGGGGACGAAGTAGTGCTACATTCCACGGTCGCTTGGATTCCTCTCCGGACCTGTCCGCCTCGTTCTTTTCCTGTGGCTTTGCATCTATGAGATAGTAAGAATCATTGTGCAATGCTTTGCTCACAATAAATGGTCCTTCCCATGGGGGGGATAATTTATGCATGCCAGCGGTACGCTGTACCAACCGGAGCACCAGATCGCCTTCCCGGAAGACTCGGGGGCACACTTTCCGGCTATGATAGCGTCGGAGATTTTGCTGATATATGGCGGATCTAGACAGTGCCAGTTCTCTCGCTTCTTCCAGCAGATCAACATCATTTTGCCGGGCTTCTTGCACTTCGGCTTCTGTGTATTGGGTGACCCTAGGCGAATCATGCTCTATGTCGGCTGGTAATACAGCTTCTGCCCCATATACCAGAAAGAATGGCGTGTAGCCTGTTGATCGATTCGGAGTTGTCCTTAAACTCCACAACACCGCTGGTAGTTCTTCTATCCAGCACCCCGCTGATCTTTGCAGCGGCTCAATGAGCCGGGGTTTTATCCCGGATAGCACTAATCCGTTGGATCTTTCCACTTGTCCGTTCGATGCGGGGTGGGCTACCAAGGCTACGTCGAGTCGGATTTTCTTATCTCGACAGAATCGTGCAAATGCTCCTTCAGCAAAATTTGTGCCGTTATCAGTTATGATACTATGAGGATAACCATATCTCAAGATGATGTCCTTGAGAAATGTTACGGCCATAGCCCCATCACATTTTCTTATAGGCTTCACTTCGATCCATTTTGTAAACTTGTCCACCATGACCAGAATGTGTGTCATGTTTCCTCTTGCTGGTTTAAACGGGCCAACCATATCCAAGCACCACACCGCAAATGGCCATGTAATTGGTATGGTTTTGAGTTCCGACATAGGCATATGTGTCTTGGTGGCGTATCGTTGGCAACCATTGCATTTTCTCACCAGATCTTCTGCTTGCTCCAAGGCGCTTGGCCAGTAAAATCCATGCCGGAATGCCTTTGCCACTAAGGCCCGGGATGAGGCATGATGCCCGCATTCTCCTTGGTGTATATCTCGGAGGATGTCAAGTCCTTCTTCTGGGTCAACACACCGCTATAGGACATTGGTTACCCTCTGTTTGTACAGCTCGGAATTGATGATTGTGTAAGCTTTTGCTCTCCTCTGAGTTTGCCTGGCTAGCACTTCCTCAGTGGGTAACGTTCCATCTTTCAAGAACTGGTATATAGGCAGCGCCCAAGATGGTATTGCTCGCGCAGGGAACATCTCCTCATCAATTTCCATTCGATCCACCGGCATAACTTCAGCCGGATCATGCTGCACAGTCCCCGGGTCTAGTGAGGTAGTCCCCGGGTTCGGCGTGCTACCTCCCATGTCAATGTCCATGGGCTCAACTCCAGATTCCTCGTTTTCCGGGACATAGATTGAATTGGTTCCTGGGGATGGCCTGATAGATGGTTTTCTGAGGTGTTCCAGTGCTACGCCCGGTGGAATTGCCTGTCAGGTCGATCCGAGCTTCGATAGCATGTCGGCAGCTTTGTTTTCCACGCGAGGTACATGGTGAAATTCGCATCCCTCAAAGTAACCCGAGATTTTCTGCACATGAAACCTGTATAGCGCCATGTTTGGATCCAGGGCGTCCCATACTCCGGACACTTGCTGTATTACAAGATCTGAGTCGCCAAACCATATTATCCGACGTATGCCAATTTCCTTTGCCACTTTGAGACCATGCACAAGGGCCTCGTACTCAGCGACATTGTTCGACGCCACGAAATGGATCTGCAATACGTACTTGAGCTGATCCTTCTTTGGCGAGGTAAGCACAACCCCGACACCTAATCCGGTTTTGGTTTTCGATCCGTCAAAGTGCATCCTCCAGTAGTTCGGATATGGCGGCGGTGGTTCGTATTGTACCTCGGCCCAATCCACGAAAAAGTCCGCCACAGCCTGGGACTTGATCGCTTCTCTCCTATCATACTGGAGTGCGTATGGTGCTAGCTCAATTGCCCATTTCGCAATTCTGCCATTCGCATCGTTGTTACCCATTATCTCGGATATGGGGGCTTCGCATATCACTTTGATGGGATGCTCCTCAAAGTAGTGCTTTAACTTCTTTGCCGCCATATAAACTTCGTATGCCACCTTCTGAAAATGCGGGTAGTTCTGTTTTGAGGCAGACAATACCTCGCTCAAGTAATACACTGGCCTCTGCACCGACTTACCCTCTTCATATCGCTCCACTACAATCACTGCACTTACAACTCGGTTGGTTGCGGCTATGTAGAGCAACATTGGCTCCTTTGACAATGGAGAAGCTAACACTGGTGCAGTGGCCAACATTTTTTCAAGTGGGCAAAAGCTTCATCGGCCTGCGGCGTCCAAACGAATTTATCTGATTTTTTCATGAGTTAGTAGAGAGGCAGTGTCTTTTCCCCTAACCGACATACAAACCGACTCAATGACGCCAGGCATCCAGTGAACTTCTGGATGTCGTTGAGACACTTCGGCAGCTCCATTCGTTTGATGGCTCGGATCTTAGTTGGATTAACCTCGATACCTCGGCTGGAGACGAGAAAACTGAGTAATTTCCTAGCCGGGACACCGAAGGTACATTTCTCCGGGTTAAGCTTCATTCGGAATCTCCTCAAGTTCACGAATGTTTGCCTTATGTCGTCAAGGAGCGTTGCGCTTTCCTTGGTCTTGATAACCACATCATCCACGTAGACCTGTACATTTTGACCTATTTGATCGTGCAAACATTTTTGCATACATCTTTGGTATGTTGCTCCTGCATTTCATAAACCAAACGGCATAGTGCGATAACAATAAGCCCCGTACGGGGTAATAAAGGCAGTTTTTATTTGATCATCCGGGTTCAGAGGTATCTGGTGGAAACCAGAATAGGCGTCAATGAATGACAACAGTTTACATCCCGCGGTAGAGTCGATGACCTGATCTATCCTCGGCAGTGGGAATGGATCTTTTGGACACGCCTTGTTCAGGTTCGTGTAATCGATACACATACGCCAAACCACTGCCACGTTCGGATCATCCTTCTTCTTTTCTACCAGCACTGGATTAGAGAGCCAATCCGGATACAACACTTCCATGATAAATCCTGATGCTAGCAACCGAGCTATCTCGTCACCAATGACTTTTCTCCTATCCTCGGCGAAGCGTCGGAGAGGCTGCTTCACCGGCCTTGCTCCGGGTCTTACGTTCAAAGAGTGCTCGGCCAACTCCCTCGGAACACCTTGCAAGTCCTGTGTGGACCAAGCAAAAATGTCCCGATTCTCACGGAGGAAGTTGACGAGCTCGCTTTCCTATTTGTCAGTTAACCCGGCACCAATTGTTACGGTACGCTCCGGAAACAGGTTATCCACTGGAATCTTCTTGGTGTCCTTCGCGGCTTGAAATGAAACGCTCCCATGCGGGTTGCTTAACACCGGCATATACTGCTGCGCGGACTGAGCTAAAGCCGCCACCTCTTGAATTTTTCTTTTCTCTTGGGCAATTACGAGTGACTCGGCTAGGTTAGACCCGGCTGAGGCGCACTCAATAGAACGTCGGAAATCCCCAGCGATAGTGATTGCTCCATTTGGCCCGGGCAACTTCATCTTCAGATAACTAACATGGCAACTTGCCATGAATCGGCTCAGTGCTGGTCTCCCGAGTAATGCATGATACGCGCTCTCCAAGTTCACCACCTCAAACTCCAGATTTTCAGTTCGGCAGTTATCCCTCGTACCGAATAGCACGTCGACCCGGACTTTGCCTATGGGCTCACAGGATATGCCTGGTACGATACCATGGAAAGTCGTTCTTGTAGCCTGGAGCATGTTTTCCGAGATGCCCAATTTGCGCATCGTATCCGCATACATGATGTTAATGCTACTGCCATTGTCGATTAGTACCTTGGAGAACCTCACATTAATGTTTGGTCCAATGAACGTCGGATCTAACACCAGTGCATACGAGCCCGGACTTGGCATAAGCTTGGGGTGATCTTTGGCGCTCCAGGTAATTTCCTGGTCCGACCAAGACATGTACCTCGTCACTGCAGGCATAACCGCGTTAACCTCCATATGTCGGCGCTGCAAGCTCTTCCTATCTATTTCCTCTGTTGTGAACACACAATAGCTCTGGTGATGTTCCCTGTACTCATTTCTTCCCTCGTTTCCGGAGTACCTCTGATCCGGTGGTTGCTGGTTTTCCACCTGATGCACTGCATCCCTTCTCTCGCTGTTGTCATACCTCGGCGGAGGGGGGGGCAACATCAGTTGCTGCGTGTTTGCTCCAGAAAGCAGTTGCTGCCGGGGTAACTCCTGCCGAGGTTGATCATTCCGGGGTGCCTGAGCATTCCCCGAACCACCTTGTTCTATCTTACGCATCCACTCACATTGCCTCGTTGTGTGACCCGCCAGACTGTTTGGATTTGGCGTGTGAAATTTACACGGCTGGTCCAACATTGACTAGTAGGTATACCTCGGACGATCTTTCTTTTCTTGCCATTGCTTCTTCTGCTCCGGAGTCCATGTTTTCTTGCCATCGTTTCGAGGATTCCATTGCCCTCCCGTTTTCTGGCGTTGGTTTCTCCCTGCTCCGGGCTGATCTTGATTCACGGCTGCAACTTGTTGCGAACCATATCGATGGTCCGGTCTATCATCTCTCCTTTTTCCCCTGTAATTGTTCCTCCGGGATGACCCGGCTTCGTCCCTCGGATAGTACTCCTCATTTGACTTGTTCGACGTGATCCTAGGTTGAGTCGGATCACCCAAAGCATAAGAATCCGCGATCCGGATCATCTCTGCCAATATGACTGGCATTTTCCTTTGCAATTTCATCCACAACTCGCCGCCATATCTGCACCCTTGTGCGAACCATGCTATAGCCTGTGACTCTATGACTCCCTCACACGAGTTTCTCACGGTACACCACCGGGTCAAGAATTCATGGTTCGTTTCGTTAGATCTCTGCTTGCACATTGCCAGGGTCTGCGGTCTATTCGGTCTCTGATATGTACTTGAGAAGTTGCTGATAAACATTTCTTAAAAATCTATCCAGCAATTGATGCTTCCGGGTAGCAAATTATTCAGCCAAACCCTAGCCGGACCTTCCAACATTTGGGGTACATATCGTACAGCCCATCTCAAGTTGCTAGTTGCAATTTTCACAGCTGTTGTGTAGTTTATCAGCCAATCCTCCGGCTTTGTACTGCCGTCATACATCTTCGTGCCCCTAGGTAATTGGAAATTGGGTACTGGCGGTTCCTTCATGATCCGGGGTCCAAAGCACGCTGGACCCGGAGGACCTTGACATTCGATCTGTTCCGACCTATACAGGCGATCTAGTTTTAGCCTGGCGTCATCCGGCATCAAATCTCTGCTTCCCAGTCTCGACCCTATCATGTGATAGTCCGGTCTTGCGTATCCCGCATTCATCATCTCCGAGTCTCCATCATTGTATTGGTCTTGCTCTCGTTGTGCTCCTCTCTGTTGCATACCACGGCTGGCACTTTGCTCTTGCCTTGGTGCATTCCGCTGCTGCGGTTGACCCGCTCCTGCCGAGTTTCGCTGTCCGGCATTACCATTGGCAGCATTCCCTTGACCGGCATTGCCTTGGTCGTGGTTACCTCGGCCAGCTTCACCTCGGCTCACACTTCGTCGATCGTCATTTTTTCGCATCTCTTCTTCTTTTCCCGCACACGTTGGGTCGTACGGAACGATCTGCTTGTTCTGTCTGGCCGAGGTTACTACCTCTTCTCTCCTGGGGCCACCATGAGGCGATGATGCGGCTCCAGCGGATTTCTCCGGGTTACCCATCGCCGAATGGACGATCTTAGAAGCTCCAACTCTCTCCGGGTTACCTCTCAACAGCTCCTCGTTCTGCCTGTTCGCGATCCGAACCAGCTCGTTAACCCGGTCTTGCTGTCTTTGACGGGCTTCACCCGTCAGACCCTCTAGCTCGGACGCCGCAGCATCTGCTGCTCTGAGGTTCTTTGCCGGGGTACTGTACTTCGGCAACCCTACAGACAGATAGTTTTCCGACCCTTCTGGTCCGTCATCACCTTCTCTGTTCATCTCACTTATGAGATTTTTCCCTTTTACCCTTACTGCATCAACCTTGTTTGCCTTCGCGTACTCACGCAGGGTCATGTTCAACGACTGTTGAGCCGCTGCTATCTTCTTTGCACCCTCCAGTATCTTTTGCCGGGTCTCCTCTAGCTCGGCATGTGCCTGAGCCGGATCTACCACTGCTGCCACTGGGTTCGCCAAGCTATCCATAGCTTCCCTCAGCACGTTCTCAGGCCTCTCTAGCGGAGGACCCCTAGATTTCCTCGGTGCCTTAGGCGTTACCTCCGGGTCTGGCGCTGGATCCTTGCTCATGCCCGCACCTGGCACAGTCATCATCACCTCTACATGGTCCGGGGAGCGAGCGATACGCGCCCCGCAAGCCACAGTGAGGGGTCGTTATCCTGCATCGACGACGCGACGCGGATGAACGCAAGACACGTCCACAACAACATAGACCCTGTGCGCACCGAGCTTGACGAAGATGACGTTGCACGGAAGGGGCTGCGTGCCGAAGCAGCCAGCGTTGTCGCTGACGTAGTTCAGCGCTCCAAAGCGCTGAACGAGCCCGGAGACGATGCGTTCGCCGGTGCCGATGAAGTTTCCCGTCCGGATCTTCACCCCTGCTAGCGCCGCTAGCCCCACGGTGGGCGCCAACTGTCGTGGTGGTGTCACGGCAGATGCCATGGATAGGCTAAAGGTGGGGACTAATATGCGCTAGGGGAATCCAGGGAGGGATAGTAGAGTGATTCTCTACACGGAAGCTTTGTATTGATGTTCGATCTCCAAGATTACAGGTGCTCCTCGAGCTGTATTGACAAGAGGAGGAAGAAGAAACTCTCTTACTCTTGCCTACTATCTAGCCCCAGAACCCTAGATCCACTTGGTTACTCCTTGCTATGTATCCAGGAAAATCCAACCCCCTTACCAGAACCCTAACCCCCCTTATATAGAGGTGGTTCGGTCCTGGCCTAGGGCATACGTGGAGGCATATTCCTGAGAATATGCCTCCTCCCAAAGTAGTAACCTGACAGGGGTGCTTTTCCCCCGCGTCACACTTGCTTTAGCGACGTAGCCTCTGCGGCGCCCGCGTCACCGATGTGAGCGTCGTCACCCTTGTCGACCACGATCCGGTGGTCTTGCCCTTTCTTTATTCGCTCATCCAGTACGCACCGGGCCTTCTTTTTGACCAGAGAGATTCCTTCCTTCTCCTAGAAGCCAAGCGAGGATCCGGATCACAGTTGATCCGGCCACGCCTGTTCCTGCATATAAGCTAGACAAGTATCTCCGACTTACTCCTTGAGTCGTACGAGACAATGTTAGGCGACCCCCCTGGTCCGGGTTACTCCGTGATCCGGCCTGCCTTGAGATGACTCGGCCAGCATCCGCTTTGACCTTGCCGAACCTCGGCTAATTCGGCCCTTATACCCCGGAGTGACCCTACCCGGGGTTATCCCCCCAACATTAGGGTTTTTTGATAATGCAAGTAAATAAAGTACGAGTAAATAAAAGACAATAAGAATAAATGTAGCAAGTGGCCCAATCCTTTATGCAGCAAAGAACAAGCCGGTTGTATTATTTAAGATAACCAAACGTTCTCGAGGACACATGGGAATTCTGTCAAGTGCTTTCGCTTCATATAGTTGATTAATCTTCTTTAGCTTGCTAAGTGTTGTGTGGGTGAACCTGTGCTAATGTACCGACCTTCTGAGGACTAATACATACTTGTGATTATACCCCTTGCAAACATCTGTAAGTACAAGAAAGTAATTAAGGTAGAAACCTAACCATATCTTTAAACTCTAAGACCCTTACGTCCCTTGTGCAATGGTTTCCTAACGGGGGTTCAGGTTTCTGTCACTCCGGCAACCCCTACGATTAGTAGCCAAATACACAATGCATTCCCCTAGGTCCATATAAGTGAAGTGTCATGTAGTCGATGTTCACATGACACCACTAGAAGAAGTACACCACAACTTAAATATCAAACTATTGAATCTTTCTCAGCGCAACTCCACTACTAACAACATGACTTCTCCCATGTCCTCAAGAACAAAACGAATTACTCATAAGACATCATATGGATCATGATCAGAGATGGAATAATAATGTATAACAATCTGAACATAAACAATAATTCCACGGTTCACTCAATAGCATCAACTACACAGAGTAATCAACACCGGGAAAGTTTCCCCTAAGAACTATGCAAGATTCAACACAATTGTTATAGCAAATATGGAGGTGGAGATGATGGTGTTGGTGGTGATGATGATGATCCCGATGAAGTCAAGCTTGATGGTGGTGTTGATGGCGATGATCTCCCCTCTCCGGGAAGGAATTCCCCTGGTAGAGATCTGTCTGCCGGAGAGATCTTTCTCTCGGTGTTTTCCGCCCCGTAGAGGCGGCGTAATCTTTCTGTGGTCACTCCCGAGTATTAGGGTTTTGGAAGGATTATATACGCCAGAGGGGAGAGCTGGAGGTGGGCCAAGGCGGCCACACCACCTGGTGGCACGACCTAGGCTGGCCCGCACCAGGGGGTGGTGTGGGCCCCCTATGGCCCATCTCCACTCCTCCTTCTGGCTTCCTTCGTCTTCTGGAAAAATAGGTTTTTCCGTATATTTTCCCGGATTTTCTGATCTTCGCGAATTTTGCCTCCAAACAACACCTTTTCTATCAGAATCCTGACTATAGCGGTCCATGCTCCAAAAGTCATCAACCATGCAAAAATAGGTGAAATTACATAAGTATCATCTCTTAATATGAAATATATCAATGAATAACAGTGAATTATGACATAGAATAGTGATGCAAAATGGACGTATCAACTCCCCCCAAGCTTAGACTTTGCTTGTCCCCAAACGAAACTGAGCTCAATAAACATGACCTCAGGTTTATGGAGTGAAGAGTCGATAAAAAGAATACGGATAAGAAGCATCACATTCATCAATACATAGATCATAATAGAAGACAACTCACTATTATATAACTTAACTTGTAATAAGTAAAGGAAACACAATAAAGATACATAAAGTAAATCATAATTGGTAATGGCAAACTTAGCTCTTGGTCGAAGAATAGTTGATAATTTGCTGAAGTTCACAAATAACTGATTTTCAATGATAGCTTTCAAAGTAGTAATCACCAAGATAAGAGCAATGTGCAAAACAAGGAACATAAGAAACATGATTGAATAAATCATCATATGAATGAATGAAACACAACAACTCAAAATACTTACTGAGATAGAAGGGAATAGGTTTACTGACTCAACTAAAAAGTAAAAGAAAGGCCCTTCGCAGAGGGAAGCAGGGATTGCAAGTTTCATAAAGAGCTCCCAAAAATTATGATACTTATTAGCTTTCAGCTCTCATTGCCCCTATCATAGGCATCTTTAGGTGATTAAGGTTAAAGTGATCAAATATGAGGATATGCTTGACAAGTTGTAAATTGAGAATCTCATGTCCCTTGAATACGAGGGCCGCTCCTCATGCTAGTCAAGTTTAGTCACCGGTAAGTTCTTGTCATCGTAAGCACATGTGTATCATGGAGAACCGCCAACGGAGTACCCCTTGCCCGATGATACGGAAGAATCCCCATATCAAAATGACAAGGCAAGCAGACAACAAGCATATCAGCAATCTTCTTATTTACCATGGGAATATGGTGCTTTTTTCTCTCTTTCCTCTTTTCATAATATCTCGTTTTTCTCTTTTTCTCTTTTTCTCAATCTCTATCTCTTTTTTTATAAGAAGAATGCTTCATAGATGCTCATTATGGTTATGCTGCAGGTTTCCACCATGACAGCATGGATTAGACCAGCGGCCCAGGCGTTTCTCTAACACACATGCATAACTCCATGGACTTACAAGCTCCCCTTTCATTTCACACCGACGACATCCATAGACAAAAGAACATGATATCAACTAGGTACAAAGTACCAGTGCAATGTTGAAAGCGTTCCCCATGACAACATGGTTCTGCTAATTCACAACTTACAAAGCGCAAGCATATACGCAACATAGATGGGCACAATGGTTCAAGTTTATTAGATGCAAGAAAGTAAAGTGTGCCATCAAGTTCGTGAGAGCTTTAATCACTAATTTTCACATAACAAGTTTAATTTGGAAGGTAGATAAAAACATGAATTTACTTGGAATAGCAATAATGCTAATAGGTAAGTATGCTGGACACAAATGGCATGGGTTTGGTTGAAGGATTGGATGCACAAGAAGAATTCCCTCTCAGTATAGGTTTTTGGCTAGCAAGCATAAGAGTTGAAGGAAACAAACATACAAGTGATAAAGACAAACATGCAATCTTCCTTGGAAGCACAAAAGATCTTAACTAGAGAATACTAAACTTATGAGCAAAACAAGAAAGAAAGATGATGAAATTATTTTTTTCTTTAGAGTACTTTTATCTTTTCATTCAACTCTCAAAAATAGTGTTGCTACTGACCAAGCCAGGTTTGCCAAAACCAACTAAATTAATTCAATGATCCTAAAGTGATACCAATACTAACAACAAGATCAATCATATAACCACGAATTGAAAACTAATATAAGATATGCAAAAGAGTAAATGATAGAACTTCTCATTAATAATCCATAACGGCAACTCACACCAAGGGATACATATCTAACGAGAGAGGGTACACTTCCATAATGCAAACCATCCTACATGATAACTTCTCTATTCATGATATGACTCTACTAAAAAGGTAAAAAGATAAAAGATAGTGATGTGATACCGCGGCACTCCCCCAAGCTTGGAACAAACCAAGGGGATGCCAAACCTGATGACGAATTACTCCTTCGGTGGTGGTGGTATCCTCTTGATGAGCTCTTTGATCAATTTCCCCAAGTCCTCAACCTCGAGATTACGAATATGCTGTGAGTTTTGCTCTATGCGGCTCATGATCATGTCGGGTTGAGAATTCCAGCTCTTGCAATTCTTTCCCCACTCTTCCTCCTTAAAGTATTCTTTTCCAGAACTGTTACCTATTTGAAAACGGACTTTGCAGGTCTCTGAATTTGGTATTTAGTAGATTCTTACGGAGTCACCACTTGAATAACATCAGTATCTTCATCTTCATACACTTAATACTTGAGTCGTGAAACCTTTCACTTCCTTATTACACCATTATCTCCACTAACCTGGAAATTTCTTTCACACAAAACTTCACACAGTTCTCATTAGCAATATTAGTATAAGTGAAGTGATAAAACCTTTTAAGTTCAACTTCAACTGAAAACCATCAAAATATAAGCTACTGTAGCAACTCCTTCCGAAAACCCAAAAAGAATTCAAAAAAGAAATCGAATAAAGAAGCAAATGCAAGAGTGGCAAAATCTGTCAAAACAGACCAGCAGGTAAAGATCAATTTTTTCGAAAATCTTCTGTTGCTCAAATCAAAAAGTGCAAAACTAAAAAAAGTTAAATAACAACCTGGGGCAGAAGCAAAAATAATTACAGCTCAATCCGACATACAGAGATCTCTCACGAATTTTTATGGTGAAGCACAAAATTCTATTTCGGGACAGCAACTTTCCCAAATATTACTTCTCTCTCATTAGAAGTTGATCTTGGCACAAAAACCAAACAAAATGGATAAGGAGAGGTTATTACCGAAGTAATAACTTCTAAGACTCAAACAAACACAAACAAACTGAAAGTAAAAATAAACTGGGTTGTCTCCCAAAAAGCTCTTTCTTTATAGCCATTAAGATGGGCATGATAATTTTGATGATGCTCACATAACAATATGAATTGAAGTGAAAGAGAGCATTAAGAAGCAAAAATACACACATTTAAGTCTAACCCACTTCCTATGCAAGAGAATTTTGTAAACAAACAAGTTGTTGAAACCAGAGGCTACTAGCATAGGAAGGCAAAACAAGTGCAACATAAAAACTTTCAGCATAAAACGAGGAAACTTGATATTATTGAGATGCATAAGAACACTTTTTCGTCTCTCATAGTAACTTTCAGTATCATGCATAAACTTAATAATATAACTATCACAAGGACCATCGTAACAATGATCACTTATTCTAACAGAAAACACAGGAACACTAGCTCTCATAACACTACTTTGTGAAACAACATTAGAGGTATCCTCACAAAGGATAGTGTGTCCCTCTTCTACATATTTAGTGACAAAGTCTTTCACATTTGCTATTATAGGTTCATCATCCATTTGTTTATCAGGTTCAACAGCTTTACTTATACTTTCACTAACCATACTAGCTATCATAGAATGTTCCTTTATCTTAACTAGGAAAGGCATTTTCTCAATGTAAGGTTCAGGTAAAACATGATTAGCAGTATAAACTTCAGTATTTCTTGCAGGAACACTTTTAGCAATATCTTTATATGGTTCATGATACTTATTCCACTTCTTTTTAGGCACTTCAATGTAGGAAGCAAAAGCCTTAAAATAAGAAGCAATAACTTGAGAGTCTAGACCATAAGCATTTTTAATGTTTTGAAAGTCATCAGTTCCAAGATTCAATGCATTCATAATCATAATTTATACCTGACTTTCTACCTTTGTCATTCTCCCAAGCTTCAGCATTGTCTTGAATATGGTTCAGAAGATCCCATTTAGCTTCTTCTTCCATGCGAGTGAATGATCCAGCACAAGAAGCATCCAATAGATCCTTATCATGAAGAGAAAGCCTTGCATAAAAGTTATTGATAATAATATTGTTGGGGATCTCATGAATGGGACATTTGAGCATTAGTAACTTCAATATCCCCCAAGCTTGAGCTATACTCTCTCCATCAAGAGGCCAAAAGTTGTATATTTGATTCTGATCTTTATGAATCTCACTAGGAGGATAAAACTTTGAATAAAAGAGAGGTACTATTTCCTCCCATTCAAGAGCTTGACCATTCTTCAGTAGCTTATACCATTCCTCAGCTCTTCCTTTCAGTGATAATGAGAATAACTTCTTCTTAACTTGATATGTAGTAATACCTGCACACTTGAACAACTCGCATAATTCGTGTATAAAGAGTAAATGATCACCGGGATGGACAGTTCCATCCCCAACATAGTAGTTATCCATAACACGATCAATAATTCTTGTAGGTATTTTGAAAGCATCATTCTCAGCAGGTGGTGGTTCGTCTACTACATTAGCAGAGGTAGTAGCTTTACCAAATAAGAAACTCAGCGAATTATCCATAACAAAAATAAAGCAACTTACGGAAATAAACAATACTCATAGTAGAAGTTTCCTTTACCAGTTCCACTCTCCAATAACGCTTCACTCCCCGGCAATGGCGCCAGAAAATAGTCTTGATGACCCACAAGTATAGGGGGTGTATCGCAGTATTTTCGATAAGTAAAGTGTCGAACCCAACGAGGAGTAGAAGGTGCTGGCTAGTGGTATGGATCAGGAATTCTCTGCAAATACTTAGCAAATGGATTTTTAGGGGTTTTTGATAATGCAAGTAAATAAAGTACGAGTAAATAAAAGACAATAAGAATAAATGCAGCAAGTGGCCCAATCCTTTATGCAGCAAAGGACAAGCCGGTTGTATTACTTAAGATGACCAAACGTTCTCGAGGACACATAGGAATTCTATCAAGTGCTTTCGCTTCATATAGTTGATTAATCTTCTTTAGCTTGCTAAGTGTTGTGTGGGTGAACCTGTGCCAATGTACCGACCTTCCTAGGACTAATACATACTTGTGATTATACCCCTTGCAAACATCCGTAAGTACAAGAAAGTAATTAAGGTAGAAACCTAACCACAACTTTAAACTCTAAGACCCTTACGTCCCTTGTGCAATGGTTTCCTAACGGGGTTCAGGTTTCTGTCACTCCGGCAACCCCTACAATTAGTAGCCAAATACACAATGTATTCCCCTAGGCCCATATAGGTGAAGTGTCATGTAGTCGACGTTCACATGACACCACTAGAAGAAGTACACCACAGCTTAAATATCAAACTATTGAATCTTTCTCAGCGCAACTCCACTACTAACAACATGACTTCTCCCATGTCCTCAAGAACAAAACGAACTACTCAAAGACATCATATGGATCATGATCAGAGATGGAATAATGATGTATAACAATCTGAACATAAACAATAATTCCACGGTTCACTCAATAGCATCAACTACAGAGAGTAATCAACATCGGGAAAGTTTCCCCTAAGAACTATGCAAGATTCGACACAACTGTTACAGCAAATATGGAGGTGGAGATGATGGTGCTGGTCGTGATGATGGTGGTGGTGATGATGATGATGATCCCGACGAAGTCCAGCTTGATGGTGATGTTGATGGCGACGATCTCCCCTCTCCGAGAAGGAATTCCCCCGACAGAAATCTGTCTGCTAGAGAGATCTTTCTCTCTTGGTGTTTTCCGCCCCACAGAGGCGGAGGAATCTTTCTGTGGTCGCTCCCCAAGTATTAGGGTTTCGGGAGGATTATATACGCCAGAGAGGAGAGCTAGACGTGGTCCACGGCGGCCACATCACCTGGTGGCGCGACCTAGGATGGCTCGCGCCAGGGGCTGGTGTGGGCCTCCTGTGGCCCATCTCCACTCCTCCTTCTGGCTTCCTTTGTCTTCTGGAAAAATAGTATTTTCTGTATATTTTCCTGGATTTTCTGATCTTCGCGAATTTTGCCTCCAAGCAGCACCTTTTCCATTAGAATCCTGACTGCAGCGGTCCATGCTCCAAAAGTCATCAACCATGCAAAAACAGGTGAAATCACATAAGTATCATCTCTTAATATGAAATATATCAATGAATAACAGTGAATTATGACATATAATAGTGATGCAAAATGGACGTATCAGTTACCCAGGTTCATATCTCATGATGGTGGCGAGATCCTACTCCTAATGCCAATCACTATAACGGCAATGGGCCAAAAGTTATAGGGATTGTGTGTAAGTTGTGCCTTTAGGCTCCCACGGTCCGGCTTATAAAGGTGCCATAACCTAGGGTTACACGGAGTAGTCCTAGCTAGACAGGTTACACAGTTCTACACTAATACGAATAGATCTATGTGTCGGGCACTCCAAGGCTCCAGCTTCGTCTAGACGGTGTGAGTTGTCTTTCTTGATCTTGTTGGGTCTCCCTTTTGGAATCCTCTAACTGGCTTGCCCGGCAGGCCATAGGCCTTTCCACCATCTGTGGGTTAGTTAGTCCGAATAAGGTCATGCTCTCGTTAGCCCATTATGCATATCCTCAATAGTATCTTCGAAGAACTTTAACATCTGCATCATCTTCCTGATGATCGTGGATGCTCCGTATAGGATAGTTTTGAACAGCAAGCAAAGCAACATCTTGAAGGTGTCCTATAAACTATGCAACCATTGTCTCCATCTAAGTAAGGTGGAACATATTTATCTATCGATCAATCCAATCTACTAGTCAAAAACATTCCATCTAGGCAAAGGAATGTTTTGGCGGTGGTTGTTCGCTTGCTATTTCCTCAGAGATGTGATGCCTCGGTGATGGAGATATACCCTAGAGGAAAATAATAAAGTGTCTTTATTATCATATCTCATTAGTTCCTAATAAGTTTTATGCCATGCTATAATTGTATCAATCAAAAACATTGGTACACGTGTGGTATGTAAACAAACCAAGTCCATAGTAGCCTCTATTCAACTAGCTCATTGGTCAACTGATGATCAAGGTTTCCTGATCATGGACATTTATGTCAATTCATAATGGGATCATGTCATTATATGAATGATGTGATGGTCACACACCTAAATTAAGTATTACAATGAGATCCAGTCAAAAAGTTCAACACTGTAATTACTAGGAAAATGTAGTCACTCAATCCTTTGACTGTGAGATCATAACTAATCAATATCATCAGAGGTTGCCTTGACTGCATCAACCATCATACCATAAGAGGATGATCATAAAGGTGTCTCTCGGGTATTCTAAAGGGGTAGGTGGAGGCGTATGTATCAAGATAGAGATTTTTCCCATCCGCGTGATGGATAGATAATCTAGACTCACTCAATGAGATTACATCTACAAAGTTTGCAAACATGTGGCTAGGTCATGGAGATGTAATATCATGGGAACGAGTAAATGTGTTTGTCGGTAACAAGATTGAACTAGGTATAGATATACCGAAGATCATATCTTGGACAAACCAGGTATTGTGTAGCAAAGCGAATGAGACTCGACGTTTAAGGTTCAAGAAATCAAGTTAATTCGTGAAATGCATGGGGGGCATCGTGGGTTTCTAGATCCCCCAGATAGTCATTGATCGGAGAGGTGTCTCCATCATGTCTACGCATTCCTGAACCATAGGGTGGCACGCTTAAGGGTAGATGACGCTTAGGGATTGATTCGAGATCATTGGAGAAAAGAGAAGGGAGAACCGGAAATGTTCTGTGTGGATTGATATGTCCATTTTGCATCACTATTCTATATCATAATTTACTGTTATTCATTGATATATTTCATATTAAGAGATGATACTTATGTTATTTCATCTATTTTTGCATGGTTGATGACTTTTGGAGCATGGACTGCAGAAGTCTAGATTCTGATGGAAAAGGCGCTGTTTAGAGGCGAAATTCGCGAAGATCAGAAAATCCGGGAAAATACATGGAAAATCCTATTTTCCCAAAATACGAAGGATGCCAGAAGGGGGAGCGGAGTTGGGCCATAGGGGGCCCACACCACCCCCTGGCGCGGGCCACCCCTGGCCGTGCCACCATGTGGTGTGGTCACCCTGGCCCACTCCTGGCTCTCACCTTTGGCCTATATTATCCCCACGAAACCCTAATACCGGGGGAGCAACCACAGAAAGATTCCGCCGCCTCTATGGGGCGGAAAACTACAAAGAGAGAAAGATCTCTCCGGCAGACAGAATTCTGCCGGAGAAATTCCTTCCGGAAGAGGGGAGATCGTCGCCATCAACACCACCATCAAGCTGGACTTCATCAGGATCATCGTCACCATCATCTCCATCATCATCTCCACCAGCACCATCATCACCACTTCATACTGTTATAACAATTGGGTTGAATCTTGCATAGTTCTTAGGGGAAACTTTCTCGGTGTTGATTACTTGTTGTAGTTGATGCCATTGAGTGGAATCGTTGAATTATTGTTATGTTTAGATTGTTACTTATCATTATATCATCTCTGATCTTGATCCATATGATGTCTTGTGAGTAGTTCGTTTAGTTCTTGAGGACATGGGAGAAGTCATGTTGTTAGTAGTGGAATTGTCGTGGTGGTGTCACGACAGATGCCATGGATAGGCTAAAGGTGGGGACAAGATGCACTAGAGGAATCCAGGGAGGGATAGTGGGGTGATTCCACACACAGAAGCTTTGTATTATTCAAGCTAGATGAGTTACAAGTGCTCCTTGAGCTATATTGGGGAGAGGAGGAAGGAGGAACCCTCTTACTCTCACCACCGCTTTGCCCTGAGGAACTCTCTACTCAAATGCCCATAAGCTAGTCAATGACTCAATAGAACTCAACCCCCTCTACAGAAGCCCTAGCCCTCCTTATATAGGGATGGCTAGGTCTCCAATTAGGGCATACGTGGAGGCATATTCCAGGGAATATGCCTCTTCCCAAAATAGTAAACCGACCGGGTCACTTTTCCCCGTCCTCAGCCATGCAGAGGCTACATGAGCCTCTGCGGCGCCAGCGTCATCCGACATAGGCAATGTCACCCTTGTCGGCCACGCCTCGGTGGTCCTGGCCTCTGTCCGCTTTGCTCACGCTCTGCGCACGGTGGCCACCTTTTGACCAGCGAGATACCTTCCTTCTCTTGCAAGCCTGATATAACCCGGATCATGCCTGGTTAATCCGGCCACACCTGTACCTGCATACAAGTTACATCAATCCTGCCGGCATACCACATATGTCGGCCGGGACTCGGTTAGGTGGACATCCTCCGGTCCGGGTTACTCCGTGATTCGGCCTGCCTTGAGGTGACTCGGACAGCACTTGCTTTGACCTTGCCGTACCTCGGCTAACTCGGCCATTATACCCCGGCGTGACCCTATCCGGGGGTATCCCCCCAACATTAGTCCCCGAAGCTAGTGCGGTCTTAGCTGCCTTAGCCGCTAAGGCCACAGCAGGTTCAATTTTACCGAGCCTTTTGCTCCTTTTCTGAGTTATCTCATAGTCCGGATTCCATATGCTCACTTTCCCTTGGCACATTCCGAGTTTTCACTCGCTGGTCGGGTCATTCTTTGGTTATCTGGGTTATTCTTCCTTCCCTCGTACGCTATCCCACGTGGAGGGTAATCATTACCTTGCCTCATTTTAAGGGCCTACGCCAGTAACCGCCGCAGTTATTGTCAGATATTACTGTTGCCCACGTCACATCGTGTCTGTCTCCTCGTTAACTGTATCACCACGTCACGTCGTGGGATCCCCTGCGCCCTGTGGCCCTTCCTGTGGCTCGTCGCTGATTGGCTGATCCGGTTTGTACACGGCCACACCGTGTGACCCGTCCGCACAGCACGATCCCACTAGCCCTTAAGGGCGTGGTTAAATAGGGAAGGGGTGCGCACCTTGGGTCATTTCCCCATTCTCGCGCCCCTCTGCCTCTTCTTCTTCTTCCTACCAGCGGCAGCGCCGCCGCTGCTGCATCTGCTTAGCTGCGCCGCCGCCGCACCATTCCTCGCGCACCAACGTCGCCGACACTCCCACGCATCTCCTCTGCCATGGGTCCGCGCCAGTCCAGGCCACTGCCCCCACCGCCGATAGGGCCAGTGAGGATAGCGACCTCGAAATGACAGAGGAAGAACTTGCCATCGCGGAACAGGAGATGGAGGAAGACGCGGAGAACGCTGAGCGTGCTACCTGGGCTGGGTCCTGGGTATGCCAGGATGACCTGGACTGGCTGTATCGCATGCGCCATATCTCGGAGGGCGTCATCGCTCTCCTCGCCACCGAGGAACTCGCTCCCTCACCCAATCCGGGTGAGTTCGTAGTATTCCTCTCCCACTTCCAGCGTGGGTTCGGTCTCCCTCTCAGCGACTTTTTCCACGACTGGCTCAACACCTACGAGTTTCAGCCACATCATCTTCCGGCGAATGCCATCACCTCTCTTTCTGTCTTTGCTTCTACCATCGAGGGCTACACCGGATTATGGCCCACGAAGGAGCTCTGGATCCGGTTTTTTGGTCTGCGCCGGAATGTGATTCCGAATAGAGAGCTTGACTTAGAGGACAAGCAACTCACACAGTTTGGCGTAGCTTCTATCTCTCCCCGAAAATAGTCTATCTTTCTCCGAGTCACAGGGCTCGATTCCTGCAAGGGCTGGGCCCGAACCTTCTTCTATGTCAGAAACGACACGACTGAAGATTTGATCCGGCTGCGCCCCTATGCTCCGGGTCCTCCTAATCCGGATCTGCGGGACCAGATCCCCAAGAAGCCCACAGCCCTGGCGAACCAAGTCAACAAACGGTTCCATGAGCTGAAGGATCAAGGATTGCGCAACGAGGACGCAATGATCACCTTCGTCCGCAACCGGATCTCCCCCCTCCAGAAACGCATGCATAAACTTTGCCACATGAGCTGGCGCCTTGACCCTAACCGGACCTCCTCATTCGAGTTGAGCAACACCGAGATTTACCGCCGGGTCAAGGCCCTCTTCACCACCAACAAGAAATTCACCGCTGATTGGGAGTGGGGGATCGAGCACTTCTGCCGAGATAGGCTTCCTCCTGCGGTAAGTCTCGTGCCCCAATCTTTTTCCGAGTTAAATCATATGCCGGATTTTGTTGTAGGTTTGATCCCTTTGCATTTTCTTTCTCTTAGATGTTTCTTCAGCAAACTCTTGAGGATGGCACCGAGCCTTCTCTCAAATGGGCCCCGGATCGAGATGTCGCGGACGAGGAGGAGCCGGATCAGGAGATGTTCCTGCCATTCCCCGATGCGACCAAGCGACACACCGGTAAACTCTCTTCCATTAGAGATTGGCATGAGGATGAAGATGATTCCGACATTGAGGTGATGGAGGCATTTGATGTTGTCCCCCTTTCTTACGCTTTTCCGGCATCAGCTAACCCTGGTGGGTAGATCCATGAAGATCCTCCCCTTGCCACGGGTGAGCCAGTTCTGGTCGCATCAAAGAAGAGGGGGCCGCATCTGCTTCTTCCTCCGGACCTTCTAAGCCAACCAAGAGGCGAAATAAGTCTGCAGACAAAGCTGCCACCAAGTCCACGACTAAGGCCGTAGCCCGGCGAGCTCGCAAGCCAAAGGAGCCTCTGACCTCCGGTGAGTAAGTCACTTCTTCCTTATCCAATTTTCTGATTCCTGCCTTTCTCTTGTTGTAACTTATCGTTTGTTGCTTGATTCGGCAGGTCTGCGGTGGAAGTTCCTCAGAGTGGATCCGGCATCGCATTGCCACTCCGACATAGCCCTTCTCCCCCTCGTGGCGATGATTCACTCCATTGAGCCCCATTCAGGAGGGTTCAGCGGCTGCTCCGGGTTCTAACCCACCTCGTCAAGAGGAGGGCAACCTCAGAACAGGGGAAGTGGTTCTAGCGAGGCTACGGTTGCTCCCTCTTCGGCTCAGCCACAACCAGCCACCACCGAGGTTCCTTCAGCACCCCCGCCAAGACAAAAATCAGCACCAGCACCAACAACAGCAGCACCAGCATCAGCAAAAGCACAAAGCCCCTCCGCCTCGTCCGAGTCTTCTAAGACTCGGCGAGAAGGCACCAGCAGCACCACGGCTAGCACTAAGGCCGCTCCCAATGGCAAATCCGTCGCAGCAACTTCAACCTCTCAGTAGCAGCCCAAGGGCAAGAAAGCTCCTGATTCCACCAAGGCAGCGTCTATCGAGGCTGGACAGCATACACTTGCGTCCATGCTTTCGAAGAAGACCCCACCGATGAAGGACACTTCTGCCGGGTCAGCTGATGCGCAACTCGTTTTGCACACTAGCCCGCTGTTGCCCAAGTTGAGAGGAAGGAGGCCCATGCCAAGGGTTTGGTCGCGCCCCACATGCTCAGCGGAGAACGTTATCCTCCGACCTTGATCGAGTTCGTTAACAACTGGAACAAGGCGAAGTTCGTTCATAATGACGATCTCCCGGAGAAATTTGGGCCTGCCGAGTTTGCTGCACAGATGAACACCGCTGCCAAGGCAATCAACCTTGCAGGTCGGATGATGGAGGTACGCTACTTCGCTTTTTCCTTAATATGTACTAGATATTAGCGATATAACCATTAGTCCCCGAGCCTCCGTGGGAGTAACTTGTTACTCGGCCGGATGCTCCTTAGAGAACTAGCGTAGCTCCTTAGTTACTTCGAATATGCACACACCTAGAGCCGGGTTAAGTTCCACTTGGCCCGAATCTTGTACACTTCGGATATGCACACACCTAGAGCCGGGTTAAGTTGCACTTGGCCCGGATCTTGTACACTTCGAATATGCACACACCTAGAGATGGGTTAAGTTCCACTTGGCCCGGATCTTGTACACTTTGAATATGTACACACCTAGAGCCGGGTTAAGTTCCACTTGGCCCGGATTTTGTATACTTTGAATATGCACACACCTAGAGCCGGGTTAAGTTCCACTTGGCCCGGATCTTGTACACTTCGAATATGCACACACCTAGAGCCGGGTTAAGTTCCACTTGGCCCGGATTTTGTACACTTCGAATATGCACACACCTAGAGCCGGGTTAAGTTCCACTTGGCCCGGATTTTGTACGCTTCGAATATGCACACACCTAGAGCCGGGTTAAGTTCTACTTGGCCTGGATTTTGTACACTTCGAATATGCACATGATTAAGCTATTCTTTTGTACTCTTTTTTTAATATGTACGCCCGAAGGCATACACTACTTGTATTTATAACTGTAGCAATACAAAGATGAAATGCGTACAAGTAACAGAAAACAAAGAGAAAACAAACGGTTGAACAGCTGCAAACCGTCCTCGCTGACCAATCGCCAGAGCGCTGAGTTTCAGCGTCTCTTGGACACTCACAAGATGCTGCGCGCGAAACATACTTCGCTTATCGCCGAACACGAGAAAAGGGGTAAGTTCTTTCCTTGGCATTTTTCCTATTTCTCTTTGTCTTTTTCTGCCGAACTAATCTTATGTTCGGATTGGGTAGCCGGAGTGGAGGCCGAGAACATCCTCATGAGAAGAAACTTGGACCAAATAAAGGTTACGTCATTTTTGCTTATCCTTCCTCTGCGCTCTATCTCCTTTTCTTCTTGGCTCGGCAAATATTCATACCTCGGCTTTGCCGGGTCAACAAAATGTTTCAGCTTCTCTTGAAGATAGTGTGCCCGTGCCTGATATGATGCTGCATTTTCTCGAACAAGCAGGGCAGCACAAGGGCGAACTCAAGAAGAAAGATGATGAGCTCTCCCTCCTCCGGACCAAGGATGAAGAAATTGCCAAGCTTAAGGCAGACATGAAGAAGCTCAAGGCGCTCCACAAAGCCGAGATAGACAAGGCTGGCCAAGACTTTACTGAAGAGTGCGAACGTCTCAACCTTCAAATTGCCAAGGACCAAGAATTGCTGAAGGAGGCCGACACTAAGCTTGAGTCAGCAAATGTTGAACTTGCGCAACTCTGGAAGAGGCGTGACAACTGCACTAAGGAACTGACTCGGATCCACAGCCATATTTCTCGTAAGTTCTTTACCTTCAGCTGGCATGAATCTCTCCGGGTTAACTTTCCTCACTTGCTTCACTTGTCTTGTTTTCAGACAAATTTCCGGAGGGCAATGCTATTGCAACTACTGTTGTTGCCAAGTTCCGCCAGAAGAGGGGTACCCCAATTGTTCCTGGCGCTAAAGAGATCCCTTATGACATGGAGGACCTGCTGGTCAGCTTGTCTTCTCGTGTAGAAATTGTGAAAAACTATGGCAAGGATATCCTGGATGTGGCAGTCTGGATCTTCAATGCCTTTTGGCCAGAAGAAGATACTCCGGAGGGAGCCACTGCTCTTATTGCCAGGCTAATGGAGTGCGAAACCCAGCTTGACCTCTGGAGGGAATCTACTGGACGCGTCGGAGCTGAAATTGTTCTCCACTACGTGCTCACATGGTATGAAAAGATAAATCTGAAGCTTCTCGAGCGCATGCGCACCGGATCAAGGTGGTCCACTGACCCGGAATGGATAGCTCGGCGCAAGGCTTGCGCCCATAGCCTCATTCAGTATGCCCCCATCCATCAATGGAATGAAGGACCAAGTTTCCTTGGCGTTATCGATGACGAATATGTCGAAGATGATTCAGGTGAGGAGGAAGAGGACGAAGCCTCGGTTGTCGAGGGAGAAGAAGATGATGCTGAAGCCGAGGCTGGAGTTCCACCCGCTGGCGCCGAGTTACCTCCCCATGCTGCTCCTTGATTAAAAACACTTTGCAGTTTATCAGATCCCCGGTATGCCGGGTGTAGTTGTATTAAGCACATAAGTTATATTTTGCTACTAAGTTGTTTGTGCCGGATTAACTTGGGCGTAGTCCCCGAGTTTCATTTTCTTGTTCCTCCAATTTCTTGGCTCGACTCGTGTCTACCTTGGTTCGGTTTTATGACTTACGAGTCTGAGCTTTAAAAATTGACTTAACAATACTTGGAAACTTTAGGATTAGCTCAAAATAATTCAGCATAAAGTAAGCATAAGGTTAGTCCGAACAACAAACGTCGGCTCGATTAAGTTCCTTTCCTTAGTCGTTTTTCGTGTGCTACGCAATTCCAAACTTGTTCTCTTGCTTGCCATGAAGCCAAATCTTGTTGGACAGCAGCAAGTCGAAGAGTTGAGTTTTTGGTGCTCACACACTACTAATCCGCCTTAGGTAGAAGCAACTTACGCTAGCCGACACATAAATAACAAATACAGAAAACAAACAATAAATGTCACTAAGGCAGTCCCTGAGTTACTGCTCGAGGTGCCAAGATTTCATTGATAAGCTCATTGCCGGCATACATACCGACATATGAGAGACTCGGATACACACACTTCTTTGCTAAGTGTAGAACGGACGAAGTAGAGCTACATTCCACAGACGCTTAGATTCCTCGCCGGACCTGTCCGCCCTGTTCTTCTCCTGCGGTTTTGCATCAATGAGATAGTATGAGTCATTGTGCAATGCTTTGCTCACAATGAATGGCCCTTCCCATGGGGGGGTAACTTATGCATGCTAGCAGTACGTTGTACCAACTGGAGTACCAGATCACCTTCCCGGAAGACTCGGGGGTTTACTTTCCGGCTATGATAGCGTTGAAGATTTTGCTGATATATGGTGGACCTGGACAATGCCAATTCTCTCGCTTCTTCTAGCAGATCAACATCATTTTGCCGGGCCTTTCGCACTTCGGCTTCTGTGTATTGGGTGATCCTAGGCGAGTCATGATCTATGTCGGCTGGTAATACAGCTTCTGCCCCATATACTAGAAAGAATGGCGTATAGCCTGTTGATCGATTCAGAGTAGTTCTTAAACTCCACAGTACCGCTGGTAGTTCTTCTATCCAGCACCCCGCTGATCTTTGTAGCGGCTCAATGAGCCGAGGTTTTATCCCGAATAATACCAATCCGTTGGATCTCTCCACTTGTCCGTTTGATGCGGGGTGGGCTACCGAGGCAACGTCCAGCCGGATCTTCTTATCTCGGCAGAATCGTGCAAATGCTCCTTCAGCAAAATTTGTGCCATTATCTGTTATGATGTTGTGAGGATAGCCGTATCTCAAGATGATATCTTTGAGGAATGTCACGGCCGTAGCTCCATCACATTTTCTTATTGGCTTCACTTCGATCCACTTTGTAAATTTGTCAACCATGACTAAGATGTGGGTCATATTCCCCTTTGCTGGTTTAAACGGGCCAACCATGTCCAAACACCATACAGCAAATGGCCATGTAATTGGTATAGTCTTGAGCTCCGACATTGGCATGTGTGTCTTGGTAGCATACCTCTGACAGCCATTGCATTTTCTTACTAGATCTTCTGCTTGTTCCAAGGCACTTGGCCAGTAGAACCCATGTCGGAAAGCTTTTGCCACCAATGCTCTATATGAGGCATGATGCCCACATTCCCCTTGATGTATGTCCCGAAGGATGTCAAGCCCTTCTTCCAGGTCAACACATCGTTGGAGGACATTTGTGACACTTCTCTTGTATAGTTCGGCATTGATGATAGTGTACGCCTTTGCACGTCTCTGAATTTGCCTGGAAAGCACCTCTTCGATGGGCAAAGTTCCATCCTTCAGGAATTCAAATATGGGCAGCGCCCAAGCTGGTATAGCTCGCACTGGAAACACCTCCTCATCTAGTTCCATTTACTCCACTGGCATAACATCGTCCGGATCACGCTGCACAGTCCCCGGGTTCTGCGAAGTAGTCCCCGGGTTTCCTGAACCACTTCCCACGTCAATGTCCATGGGTACAGCTCCGGACTCCGGGTCTGCCGGGATATAGATTGAGTCGGTTTCTGGGGACAGCCTGATAGATGGTTTTTTGAGGTGTTCTACTGCTACACCCGGTGGAATTTCTTGTCGGGTTGATCCGAGCTTCGACAATACGTCGGCAGCCTCAATTTCCAGCCAGGGTACATGGTGAAACTCGCATCCCTCAAAGTACCCAGATATCTTTTGCACATGGAATTTGTACAATGCCATGTTTGGATCAAGAGCGTCCCACTGCCCTGAAACTTGCTGAACTACCAAATCCGAGTCGCCAAAGCACTCGATCCGACGTATTCCAATTTCCTTTGCCACTTTGAGCCCATGCACAAGTGCTTCATATTCGGCGACATTGTTTGACGCTGTGGAATGGATCTGCAGCACATACTTTAGCTGGTCGTTCTTTGGCGAGGTAAGTACAACTCCGACACCTAACCTGGTTTTTGTCTTTGATCCATCAAAATGCATTCTCCAATAGTTCGGATCTGGTAGTTGTGGTTCGTATTGCATCTCGGCCCAATCCACGAAAAAGTCGGTCGCAGCCTGAGACTTGATCGCATCTCTTCTGTCATATTGTGGAGCGTAAGGAGCTAGCTCAATCGCCCATTTTGCGATTCGGCCGCTTGCATCCTTGTTACTCATTATCTCAGATATAGGGGCTTCACATATCACCTTGATGGGGTGTTCTTCAAAGTAGTGTTTTAGCTTCTTTGCCGACATGTACACACCATATGCCATTTTTTGATAGTGAGGATAGTTTTGCTTCGATGTGGATAATACCTCGCTCAGGTAATAGATTGGCATTTGCACCGACTTACCCTCTTCGTCGCGCTCTACCACTATTACTGCACTTACAACTCGGTTGGTTGCGGCTATATAGAGCAACATTGGCTCTTCGGATAGTGGTGAGGCTAACACTGGTGCAGTGGCTAACATTTTCTTTAATTGGATAAAGGCTTCGTTGGCCTACGGCGTCCATGTGAGCTTATCCACTTTTTTCATCAGTTGATAGAGAGGCAATGCCTTTTCTCCCATTCGACATACAAACCGACTTAAAGATGCCAGGCAACCAGTGAACTTCTGGACATTGTTAAGACACTTCGGTAGCTCCATCCGCTCTATGGCTCGGATTTTAGTTGGGTTAACTTCGATACCTCGGCTGGATACAAGAAATCTGAGTAATTTTCCAGCCGGAACACCGAAGGTGCATTTCTCCGGGTTAAGCTTCATTCGGAACCTCCTTAGGTTTGCGAACGTTTGCCTGATATCATCAAGGAGCGTTTTGCTTTCCTTGGTCTTTATAACCACATCATCCACATATACTTGCACATTTCCACCGATTTGATCGTGCAAACATTTTTGCATACATCTTTGGTACATCGCCCCCGCATTACGTAAACCAAATGGCATGGTGCGATAGCAATAAGCCCCATACGGGGTAATAAACGTTGTCTTTATTTGATCGTTCGGATTCAGAGGTATCTGGTGGAAACCAGAATATGCATCTATGAAAGACAATAGTTCACACCCTGCAGTAGAATCTATGACTTGATCTATCCTTGGCAATGGAAATGGATCTTTTGGACATGCCATATTCAGGTTCGTGTAATCGATACACATGCGCCAAACCACCACCACATTCGGATCATCCTTCTTCTTTTCCACTAGCACTAGATTAGATAGCCAATCCGAATAAAGCACTTCCATGATAAACCTAGCTGCTAGGAGCTGAGCTATCTCATCCCTAATGACCTTTCTCCTATCTTCGGCGAAGCTGCGGAGAGGTTGCTTCACTGGTCTTGCTCTGGGTCTTACGTTCAAAGAGTGCTCGGACCAAGCAAAAATATCCTGAATCTCACGGAGGAAGTTAACGAGCTCGCTTTCCTATTTGTCATTTAACCCGGCACCAATTGTTACGGTGTGCTCTGGGAACAGATCATCAACGGGCACTTTCTTCGTATCCTTCGTTGCTTGAAACGAAACACTTCCATGCGGGTTACTCAGCACCGGCATATACTGCTGAGCGGATTGAGCCAGTGCCGCCACTTCTTGTATCTTTCTTTTCTCTTGCGCAATCACGAGTGACTCGGCCAGGTTAGACCCGGCTGACACACACTCAATGGAACGTCGAAAATCTCCAGCTATGGTAATTACTCTATTTGGGCCGGGCAACTTCATCTTCAGATATCTGATGTGACAACTTGCCATGAACTTATTCAGTGCAGTCCTGCCGAGTAACGCGTGATACACACTTTCTAGGTTCACAACCTCAAACTCCAAGTTTTCAGTTCGGCAGTTATCTCGCGTGCCGAATAACACGTCAACCCGGACTTTGCCAATGGGCTCACAAGATATGCCCGACACAATACCATGGAAAGTTGTTCTCGTGGCCTGGAGCATGTTCTCCGAGATACCCAACTTGCACATTGTATCCACATACATTATGTTAATGTTGTTGCCATTGTCTATCAGCACCTTAGAAAATCTCACATTGATATTTGGCCCGATGAATGTCGGGTCTAGAACTAGTGCATACGAACCAGGGCTAGGCATAAGCTTGGGATGATCCTTGATATTCCAAGTAATCTCCTGATCTGACCAAGGCATATACCTCGTCACTGCGGGCATCACCGCATTCACCTCCATATGTCGACGCTGCAAGCTCTTTCTATCTGTTTCCTCTGTGGTGAACACACAGTAACTCTGGTGATGCTCTCTATATTCATTTCTCCCTTCATTTCCGGGATACCTCTGATCCGGATGATGTTGGTTTTTTACCTGATGTACCGCAACCCTTCTTTCATGGTTTTCATACCTCGGCGGAGGGGGAGGCAACATTAACTGTTGCGTGTTCGCTCCGGGGAGCAATTGCTGCCGGGGTAACTCCTGCCGAGGTTGATTGTTCCGAGGTGCCTGAGCATTCCCCGAACCACTTTGTTCTATCTTCCTCATCCACTCACATTGCCGAGTCGTGTGACCCGCCGGGTTACTCGGATTTGGCGTGTGAAATTTACACGGCTGATCCAGCATTGCCTCATAGGTATACCTCGGACGGTATTTCTTTACTTGCCACTATTTCTTCTGCTCTGGCGTCCAAGTTTTCTTGCCATCATTTCTTGGGGTCCATTGCTGCCCTCCAGTTTTCTGACGCTGATTGTTCCCTGCTTCGGGTTGATCTTGATTTACAGCAGCAACTTGTTGCGAACTGTACCGGTAATCCGGCCTATCGTCTCTTCTCTTACCTCGGTAGTCATTTCGCCGGGATGATCCGGCTACATCTCGCTGGTAGTACTCCTCATTTGACTCGCTTGCCACAAGCCTAGGTTGATTCGGATCACCCAAGGCATATGAATCAGCAATCCAGATCGTCTCGGCCAGTGTAGTTGGCATATCCCTTTGCAACCTTTGCCATAACATGCTTGCATATCTACACCATTGGTCAAACCAAGCTATGGCCTGTGACTCAATCACACCTTCACACGAATTTCGCATGTTGCACCAACGGGTCAAGAACTCCCGGTCAGTCTCATTCGGTCTCTGCTTGCGCATTGCCAGGGTCTGTGGCCTATTCGGCCTCTGATACGTGCTAGAGAAGTTACTGACAAACATTTCCTCAAAATCAATCCAACAATTGATACTTCCAGGTGGCAAATTGTTTAGCCATACCCTCGCTGGCCCTTCTAGCATCTGAGGTACATATCTCATAGCCCATCTCAAGTTGCCTGTAGAAATTTTCACCGATGTCGCGTAGTTGATCAACCAATCTTCCGGCTTGGTGCTACCGTCATATGTTTTTGTGCCTCTAGGCAACTGGTAGTTAGGCACTGGAGGCTCTTTCATGATCCGGGGCCCAAAACACGCAGGACCCGGAGGACCTTGACACTCAATTTGCTCCGACCTATAGAGCTGATCCAGTTTTAACCTGGCGTCGTCAGGCATCAAGTTTCTGCCTCCCAACCTTGACCCTATCACGTGATAGTCCGGCCTAGGGTATCCTGCGTTCACCATCTCCGAATCACCATCGTTGTATCTATCCTGCTCCTGTGGAGCTGCTCTCTGTTGGATACCTTAGCCGGCACTTTGCTCTTGCCGTGGTATATTCCGCGGCTGCGGTTGTCCTGCACCCGCCAAGTTACACTGTCCGGCATTGCCGTTCACAGCGTTTCCCTGACCAGCATTGCCTTGGTCGCGGTTACCTCGACCAGCTTCACCTCGGCTCACACTTTGTCGATCCTCATTTCTCTGCACTTCTTTTCCTTTCCCTGCCATTTCCGGGTCATATGGGACTATCTGTTTGTTTCTCCTTGCCGAGGTTACCACCTCCTCTCTTCTTGGGCCATAATGAGGAGACGATGTAGCTCCAGTAGATTTCTCCGGGTTACCTACTGCCGAGTGAACGATTTTGGAGGCGCCGGCTCTTCCTAGATTAGCCCTGAGTAACTCTTCGTTTTGTTTGTTCGCGATCTGAACTAACTCATTGACCCTATCATGCTGCCTTTGCCGGGCTTCACCCGTTAAACCCTCTAACTCGGACGCAGCTGCATCCGCGGCTCTGAGATTCTTTGCCGGGGTACTATACTTCGTCAACCCCACGGATAAAACATTCTCTGATTCCTCAACTCTAGTATCACCCTCTTTGTTCATTTCACTGAAGAGGTTTCTCCCCTTCACTTTTACAGCATCTACCTTATTTGCCTTTGCGTACTCACGCAGTGTCATGTTCAACGACTGCTGAGCCGCTGCTATCTTTTTCGCACCCTCTAGTATCTTATGCCTAGTCTCCTCTAACTCGGCCTATGCCTGAGCCGGATCTACTGTAGGTGCTATGGGGTTCTCTAGGCTATCTATTGCCTGCTGCAGCACATTCTCTGGCCTCTCTAGTGGAGGACCTCTACTCTTTCTTGGTGCCTTTGGTGTTACCTCCAGATATGGTGTCGGATCCTTGCTCATGCCAGCGTCAGGCGCAGTCATCATCACCTCGGCACGGTCAGGGGAGCAAGTGATACGCGCCCCACGAGCCGTGCTAAGGGGTGGCTCGCCTCCTTCAACAACGTGTCGCGGATGAACGCACGACACATCGACAGCGACATAGATCTTGTGCGCGCCGAGCTTGACGAAGAGGCTGTTGCGCGGAAGGGGTCGCTTGCCGAAGCAGCCAGCGTTGTCGCTGACGAAATCTAGCGCTCCAAAGCGCTGAACGAGCCCGGAGACAATGCGTTCGCCGGTGCCGATGAGGTTTCCCGTCCGGATTTTCACTCCTGCTAGCGCCGCTAGCCCCACGGTGGGCGCCAACTGTCGTGGTGGTGTCACGGCAGATGCCATGGATAGGCTAAAGGTGGGGACAAGATGCACTAGAGGAATCCAAGGAGGAATAGTGTGGTGATTCCACACACAGAAGCTTTGTATTATTCAAGCTAGATGAGTTACAAGTGCTCCTTGAGCTGTATTGGGGAGAGGAGGAAGGAGGAACCCTCTTACTCTCACCACCGCTTTGCCCTCAGGAACTCTCTACTCAAATGCCCATAAGCTAGTCAATGACTCAATAGAACTCAACCCCCTCTACAGAAGCCCTAGCCCTCCTTATATAGGGGTGGCTAGGTATTCACTTAGGGCATACGTGGAGGCATATTCTAGGGAATATGCCTCTTCCCAAAATAGTAAACCGACCGGGTCACTTTTCCCTATCGTCAGCCATGCAGAGGCTACGTGAGCCTCTGCGGCGCCAGCGTCATCCAACATAGGCGATGTCACCCTTGTCGGCCACGCCTCGGTGGTCCTGGCCTCTGTCCACTTTGCTCACGCTCTACGCATGGTGGCCACCTTTTGACCAGCGAGATACCTTCCTTCTCTTGCAAGCCTGATATAACCCAGATCATGCCTGGTTAATCCGGCCACACCTGTACCTGCATACAAGTTACATCAATCCTGCCGGCATACCACATATGTCGGCCGGGACTCAGTTAGGTGGACATCCTCCGGTCCGGGTTACTCCATGATTCGGCATGCCTTGAGGTGTCTTGGCCAGCACTTGCTTTGACCTTTCCGTACCTCGGCTAACTCGGCCATTATACCCTGGCGTGACCCTACCCGGGGGTATCCCCCCAACAGGAATTGTGTTGAGAAAGATTCAATAGTTTGTTATTTAAGTTGTGGTGTTATTCTTCTAGTGGTGTCATGTGAACGTTGACTACATGACACTTCACCTTTATGGGCCTAGGGGAATGCATTGTGTATTTGGCTACTAATCGTAGGGGTTGCCGGAGTGACAGAAACTCGAACCCCCGTTAGGAAACCTTTGCACAAGGGATGTCGAGATCTTAGAGTTTAAAGTTGTGGTTAGGTTTCTATCTTAATTAATTTCTTGTACTTGCGGATGCTTGCAAGGGGTATAATCACAAGTATGTATTAGTCCTAGGAAGGTCGGTACATTAACACAGGTTCACCCACACAACACTTGTCAAACTAAAGAAGATTAATCAACTATATGAAGCGAAAGCACTTGATGATATTCCCATGTGTCCTCGAGAACGTTTCGTCATCTTAAGTAATACAACCGGCTTGTCCTTTGCTAAAGAAAGGATTGGGCCACTTGCTGCATCTATTATTATTGTCTTTTATTTACTCGCACTTTATTTATCTGTATTATCAAAAACCCTAAAAATCCGTTTGCTAAGTATTTACAGAGAATTCCTGCTCCAAGCCACTCATCAACACCTTCTGCTCCTCGTTGGGTTCGACGCTCTTACTTATCGAAAATACTGCGATACACCCCCTATACTTGTGGGTCATCAAGACTATTTCTAGCGCAGTTGCCGGGGAGTGAAGCGCTATTGGAGAGTGGAACTGGTAAAGGAAAGTTGTACTATGAGTATTGTTTACTTCTGTTAGTTACTTTATTTCAATATGGATAATTAACTTAGTTTCTTATTTCTTAATGCTACTACCACTGCTAAGGTACCCACAAGAATTATTGATCGTGTTATGGATAACTACTATTTTAAGATACCCACAAGAATTATTGATCGTGTTATGGATAACTACTATTTTAAGATACCCACAAGAATTATTGATCGTGTTATGGATAACTACTATTTTGGAGATGGAACTGTCCATCCCGGTGATCATTTGCTCTTTATACACGAATTATGCGGGTTGTTCAAGTGTGCAGGTATTACAACAGATCAAGTCAAGAACAAGTTATTCTCATTATCACTAAAAGGAAGAGCTGAGGAATGGTATAAGCTGCTGAAGAATGGTCAAGCTCTTGAATGGGAGGAAGTAGTACCTCTTGTTTATTCAAAATTTTATCCTCCTAGTGAGATTTATAAAGATCGGAATCAAATATACAACTTTTGGCCTCTTGATGGAGAAAGTACAGCTCAAGCTTGGGGGAGATTGAAGTTACTAATGCTCAAATGTCCTATTCATGAGCTCTCCAGTAATATTATTATCAATAACTTTTATGCAAGGCTTTCTCTTCATGATAAGGATCTATTAGATGCTTCTTGTGCTGGATCATTTACACGCATGGAAGAAGGAGCTAAATGGGATCTTCTAGACCGTATTCAAGACAATACTGAAGCATGGGAGAATGATAAAGGAAGAAAGTCAGCTATAAATTATGATTAAGAATGCATTGAATCTTTTATTGGAACTGATGAGTTTCAAAATATTAAAAATGCTTATGGTCTAGACTCTCAAGCTATTGCAACTTATTTTAAGGCTTTTGCTTCCTATATTAAAATTCCTAAAAAGAAATGGAATAAGTATCATGAGCCATATAAAGATATTGTTAATTGTGTTCCTGCAAGAAAAACTGAAGTTTATACTGCTAATCATGTTTTACCTGAACCTTACATTGAGAGAATGCCTTTCCCAACTAAGATATGGGAACATTCTATGATAGCTAGTATGGCTAATGAAAGTACAAATAAAGCTATTGAACCTAATGAACAAGTGGATGCTGAACCTGTAGTAGCAAATGTGAAAGACTTTGTCACTAAGTATGTAGAATATGGACACACTATCCTCTTTAAAGATACTTCTAATATTGTTTCACAAAGTAGTGTTATGAGAGCTAGTATCCCTGTGTTTTCTGTTAGGATAAGTGATCATTGCTACAATGGTTCATGTGACAGTTATATCATTAAATTTATACATGATACTGAAAGTTATTATGAGAGAGGTAAAATTATTCTTATACATCTCAATAATATTAAGTTTCCTCACTTTATGCTGAAAGTCTTTATGTTGCACTTGTTTTGTCTTCCTATGCTAGCAGTCCCTGGTTTCAACAACTTGTTTGCTTACAAAATTCCCTTGCAAAGTGGGTTAGACTTAAACATGTGTATTTTTGTTTCTCAATGCTCTCCTTTACTTCAATTCATATTCTTATGTGAGCATCATTGAAATTATCATGCCCATCTTAATGGCTATAAAGAAAGAGCTTCTTGGGACACAACCCAATATTTTTTTGCTTTTAGTTTGTTTTTGTTTCTTTGAGTCTTGGAAGTTATTGTTTTGGCAATAACCTCTACTTATCCTTTTTTTTTGGTTTTTGTTTCAAGATCAATCTCTAATGAGAGAGAAGTAAAATTTGGAGAAGTTGCTGTCCCGAAACAGATTTTTGTGCTTCACTATCAAAAATCGTTAAAAATCTTAGAACGTCGTACTGATCTGTAATTTTTTGTGTGAATGCCCCATGTTGTTATCTAACTTTTGTTAGTTTTTCACTTTTTGATTTGAGCAACAAAAGATTTTCGAAAAAAATGATCTTTACCTGCCTGTCTGCTTTGACAGATTTTTGCCACTCTTGCATTTGCCTCTTAAATCGATTTCCTTTTTGAATTCTTTTTGGGTTTTAAGAAGGAGTTGTTACAGTACCTTATGTTTTGATGGATTTTAGTTGAAATCGAACTTAAAAGGTTTATTACCTCGCTTACACTAATGTTGCTAATGAGAATTGTGTTCCAGGTTATTGGAGAAAATGGTGTAATAAGATAGTGAAAGGTTACATGACTCGAGCAATATGTGTATGAAGATGAACATATTGATGTTATCTAAGCGATGACTCCGGAAGAATATACTAAATGCCAATTTCAGAGACCTGCAGAGTCCGTTTTCGAATAGGTAACAGTTCTGGTGAGGAAAAGTCCACGAAAAATCTGTCCAGTTATATTTTTGCAGTTTTTATCCAACAAGGAAAGCAACAAAGTGAAAGAGGTATGGAAACAGAGCCAGGGTGGCTAACACCACCCCCTGGCGCGGCCCCCTGGTCGCGCCAGCAGGTGGTGTGGCCACCTCGGACTCCATCTCCAACCCGTTTTCTCCCAGTACTTTCCTTTTCTTGTAAAAATTCGTAATATATAATCCCCCGGATCCCCCGAGGTTCGTATATCGTGTTCTTGTCATGTTTTTGCTGTTCAAATATTGTTTCAGGGTTCATTTTTGGAGGACTATGAGCTTCGGCACCGGCGCGATCTCCATCGTGACTTGGAGCAGAAGACCTTCGTAGGATGGGTGGAAGAAGAAAGGATCATAGCTAGGCACGAAGATATGGATTGGAGCATCAAGGAGGAAGTGAAGGGCATGTAGGCAGGTAGGAAAGGACAAGGGCTGATACCTCCAATTCTAAACCTCAGTTCCTGCCCTGCAACGATGGAAGCTCTACGGGCCACTGATGAGTTTTGCAATAAGTACCGAGTTCTAAGGAGAAAGGTGGACATACTGCAAGAAGAGAATAATAGGCTCCGCAAGATCCTGGAAGATCATCTCACTTTGAATGAGAGAACACCACCACCACCGAAGGAGTAATTCGTCATCATGTTTTGACATCCCCTTGGTTTGTTCCAAGCTTGGGGGAGTGTCGCGGTATCACATCACTATCTTCTATCTTTTTACCTTTTTAGTACAGTCATATCATGAATACAGAAGTTATCATGTAGGATGGTTTGCATTATGGAAGTATCCCCCTCTAGTTAGATATCTATGTATCCCTTGGTGTGAGTTGCTGTTGTGGAATATTAATGAGAAGTTCTATCATCCACTCTTTTGCATATCTTATATTAGTTTTCCATTTCTATTATATGATTGATCTTGTTATTAGTATTGGTATCACTTTGGAATCATTGTGTTAATTTAGTTGGTTTTGGCAAACCTGGCGCGGTTAGTAGCAACACTATTATGAGAATTGAATGAAAAAGATAAAAGTACTCTTAAGAAATATAATTTCATCATCATCTTTCTTGATTTGTTCATAAGCTTAGTATTCTCTAGTTAAGGTCTTTGGTGCTTCCAAGGAAGATTGCATGTTTGTTTTTATCACTTGTATGTTTGTTTGTTTCCTTCAACTCTTATGCTTGCTACCCAACCTTGCTAGCCTAAAACCTGTACTGAGAGGGAATGCTTCTCGTGCATCCAATCATTAAACCAAAACTTATGCCATTTGTGTCCACCATACCTACCTATTAGCACTATTGCTATTCCAAGTAAATTCATATTTTTATCTACCTTCCGAATTAAACTTGTTATGCGAAAATTAGTGATTAAAGCTCTCACAAACTTGATGGCACACTTTACTTTTCTTGCACCTAATAAACTTGAACCATTGTGTCATATAAGTTGTATATGCTTGCACTTATACGTTGGGAATTAGCAACCATGTTGTCATGCGGAACGCTTTCAACATTGCACTTGTACATTGTACCCGGTTGATATCATGCTCTTTTGTTTATGGATGTTGTCGGTGTGAAATGAAAGGGGAACTTGTAAGTCCATGGAGTTATGTATGTGTGTTAGAGAAATGCCTGGGCGGCTGGTCTAATCCATGCCTAATCATGGTGGAAACCTGCAGCGTAACCATAATGAGCAATCTATGAAGCATTCTTCTTATAAAAAAAGAAGAGATAGAGATTGAGAAAAGGAGAAAAAAAAGAGATGAGAAAAGTGGAAAGAGAGAAAAAAAGCACCATTTTCCCATGGTAAATAAGAAGATGCTGAGATGCTCATTGTCTACTTGCCTTGTCATTTTGATATGGGGATTCTTCCGTATCATCGGGCAAGGGGTACCCCATTGGTGGTTCTCTATGATACACATGTACTTACTATGACAAGAACTTACTGGTAACTAAACTTGAGTAGCATGAGGAGCGGTCCTCATATTCAAGGGACATGAGATTGCCAACTTATACTTTGACAAGCATATACTCCATAGTTTGTTCACTTTAACCTTAACCACCTAAAAATGCTTATGATAGGGGCAATGAGAGCTGAAAGCTAATAAGTACCATAATTTTTGGAAGCTCTTTATGAAACTTGAGATCCCTGCTTCCCTCTACGAAGGGCCTATCTTTTACTTTTTAGTTGAGTCAGTAAACATATTCCTTTCTATCTTAGAAAGTATTTTGAGTTGTTGTGTTTCATTCATTCATATGATGATTTCTTCAATCATGTTTCTTATGTTCCTTGTTTTGCACATTGCTCTTATCTTAGTGAATATTACTTTGAAAGCTATCATTGAAAACCCCATTATGTTTGAACTCCTGCAAATTATAGCTATCTTTTGACCAAGAGCAAAGTTTACCATTACCAATTATGATTTACTTTATGTATCTTTATTGTGCTTCCTTTACTTCTTGCAAGTTAAAAGTTATATAATCGTGAGTTGTCTGCTATTATGATTTATGTATTGATGAATGTGATGCTTCTTATCCGTATTCTTTTAACAACTCTTCAGTCCATAAACCTGAGGTCATGTTTATTGAGCTCAGTTTTCGCTTGGGGACAAGCGAAGTCTAAGCTTGGGGGAGTTGATATCGGGGGAGCGACCACAGAAAGATTTTGCCGCCTCTGCGGGGCGGAAAACTACAAAGAGAGAAAGATCTCTCCGGCAGACAGAATTCTGCCGGGGAAATTCCTTCTCGGAGAGGGGAGATCGTCGCCATAAACACCACCATCAAGCTGGACTTCATCAGGATCATCATCACCATCATCTCCATCATCATCTCCACCAGCACCATCATCACCACTTCATACCGCTGTAACAATTGGCTTGAATCTTGCATAGTTCTTAGGGAAAACTTTCCCGGTGTTGATTACTTGTTGTAGTTGATGCCATTGAGTGGAACTGTTGAATTATTGTTATGTTCAGATTGTTACTTATCATTATATCATCTCTGATCTTGATCCATATGATGTCTTGTGAGTAGTTCGTTTAGTTCTTGAGGACATGGGAGAAGTCATGTTGTTAGTAGTGTAATTGTGTTGAGAAAGATTCAATAGTTTGTTATTTAAGTTGTGGTATTATTATTCTAGTGGTGTCATGTGAACGTCGACTACATGACACTTCACCTTTATGGGCATAGGGGAATGCATTGTGTATTTGGCTACTAATCGTAGGGGTTGCCGGAGTGACAGAAACTCGAACCCCCATTAGGAAACCTTTGCACAAGGGATGTCAGGATCTTAGAGTTTAAAGTTGTGGTTAGGTTTCTATCTTAATTACTTTCTTGTACTTGCGGATGCTTGCAAGGGGTATAATCACAAGTATGTATTAGTCCTAGGAAGGTCGGTACATTAGCACTCGTTCACCCACACAATACTTGTCAACTAAAGAAGATTAATCAACTATATGAAGCGAAAGCACTTGACAATATTCCCATGTGTCCTCGAGAACGTGTGGTAATTTTAAGTAATACAACCGGCTTGTCCTTTGCTAAAGAAAGGATTGGGCCACTTGTTGCATCTATTATTATTGTCTTTTATTTACTCGCACTTTATTTATCTGCATTATCAAAAACCCCTAAAAATCCGTTTGCTAAGTATTTACAGAGAATTCCTGCTCCAAGCCACTCATCAACACCTTCTGCTCCTCGTTGGGTTCGACACTCTTACTTATCGAAAATACTGCGATACACCCCCTATACTTGTGGGTCATCATGGATCCGAAGCTTGTTTTGAATGATCCGAAAGGTGTTTCAAAGTACCGAGAATTAAATAATATGTATTTAATATTAATTAATGGAATTAATATTAAAGTGATATTTAAATTTAATATTTATGGACAACCCACCTAAATGGGTCACTCCCAGAGGAGGGTCCATGTGGGGGCGCCGCCCTCTTTTTGGATAAGATGGGCGGGGCGGCTAGGGTTTGGGCGTGGTGGCCCACCTAGGGCGCCGCCCCACCTCCCATGGTTGTCGGCCCCCTTCCTTGGGTGCACCCTTCCCCCTATATAAGGAGGGGTCTTAGGGAGGAGGAGCACACAATCCCTTGAGGAATTTGCCCCTCTCCCCCTCACATGTGGACCCACAATTGGAACAAGCATACGGGTTTAGAGGTTTCACCACCATACACACAACATCGTGTTGCTAGCCTCTCAGTCCAGATCAATCTTCCTTCTCTGCTTCGCTGAACAGGAGCTCGGGGCATGTCGTCTACACAGGTTGCATGTAGAACTTTGGAGGTGCTGCTAGTTGTGGCACTCATCGCTCGGTGTTGCCATATGACTACATATCAATGTTCGTTGGTACGTAACACTTTTGGTCTTAAAGGGTATGAACATTGAATCCCTCAGTTACCTTACATCTGCATAGAATAGATCTTGGCTATATGGTTCTCGCTGATAGGAATTTTTTGTTTTCTATTGCGAAACCCCTTCAGTGGTATCAGAGTTGACCTATTCATAGATGTGTTGGTACGGTTAAAACACATAGTAATAAGTGGGAATTGATTTTCTAGTTGTTACCCTCCTACGTGTACTTATTCATATCGTGGTATTGTTCGATGAAGCGGGTCAGACCGACCTTACGGGAGACTGGTTCCATACCTAACATATGGCTTGTACCATATATGTGGCTGGCAAGTGTTTGTCTCTCTTACAATAGTTGATATGGCCTACAATGGATGACCCTGTACAAGGGATTGAAAGCGAAAACTATTCGATCCTTGTTGTGGTTGAAAGTTCGTAGGTAAGAAATAGTTCTCTTGCGAAATCCCTAATAGCCACGTAAAACTTACAAAAGATAAAGTAGAGGCATCTAAATTTATTTTGCAGGGGCATGTGACATGGATGGTTTAGGCAAGTGTTCATGAAATGTTAAGCCACCGGCATGGAGGAACCATGGACTCAAGTTTCGTGTCTGAGCGCTCGATGGAGTTCAAGGTGCGAGGACCATATCATGTCACACATTTATTTACATACGATGTTAAATTCTTTATGCATCTTAGTTTGCTTATATGAGACATACGATGGTAGCACTATAAGATGCCCCCGCAATTCAAGTACAATAAACGTGTTCTCACTTAGTGTGCACTATAATCACCTTCGAACTGATCGAGGGGGCGAGTATTTGAGTGACGAGTTTGGCATGCATCTGAAGACTTGTGGCATCGTACCACAACTGATGAGGACATCCATACTCCACTATCTCCTACTCCAATTAAAGAAGAAGGTGTTGCTGCGAAGAACAAGTCTAATGAGATAAGGATTGGACCCATCACAAGGGATCATGCAAAGCTACTTGAACAAAAGGTGAACTCACTCTTAGTTGAACCTGATGTATTACTTAATGAAAAATTTATACTACCTAAATCTATGCATCTATGTATGATCAGGTTCGTTGATAACACAAACATTGCATGGGGAGGAGAAGAGTTGTTGCATGAATAGCCAGGAGCATTGATGTGCACGAGGGAGGAGAGGGAGGCAGGCACATAAAACAATGAGAACACCATGGTCCAAGAAGGAAGGTTCAGTTTGGACAAACACAAGCTCTGGAATTGAAATAGACTTGTTTCCTCATACCAACTCCAAATCAAGCAAATAAGCACTTATTTGAAAGATAATTCTGAGAGCTTTCCAATGGGTACTCGCACGTCTCCCGGTTCATTACATATTGGGTGCAGCAAGCAAAACAAGTCGATGGTTGTTTTCTGCCAGTTTACAAATAGAGTCCTTTTAAGTTAGAGAATTGTTTGATTTCGACCCCCAACTCTATGTTATTATGTCCATCAGCCTTTATATAGGCTTAAGTCGTGGCTTTTAGGCTTAGACCATGTTAAAATAAACCCTAGGTTCCAGATTGTTTTGCTACAAGCGAACTTCTGAACTACCCAGGGCCAATTCATATCGATCTGATGTGTTGCTACTACAATCGAGTGTGATTAGTTATTCCATTAGGAATTAGTCAATTACAAGCTTGAGTGTGATCTGTTGTTCCATTGGGAATTAGTAGATTTCAATACCGCTTCGTGGTCAGCGGCTACGTGCACAAGTGTGTGGAGTTACGAATATCCAAAGGGTTAAGAGCTATTGCATCTGGCAGCAGGGATTAGTCAGAGAGTTCTCAGATTCATATAAGTTATCTTCATCATCTACATCGCCATCTACCCAATCTCACTTAGAAGATCGGGCCACCCCATATCAGCAACTTACACCAGCTGGAACACCATAGCATAATGTATGTCTGAGCGACGCAATCGCAATTTATTGGATAGTGTGCGGTCTATGATGTCTCTCACCGATTTATCTGTATCATTTTGTGGATATTCATTAGAAACTGCCGCATTCATTTTAAATAGGGTGCCATCCAAGTACGTGGAGACAACATCATATGAGATATGGCATGGCAAAAGGCCAAAGTTGTCATTCTTGAAAGTTTGGGGATGTGAGACTTATGTCAAGAAACTACAGCCTAACAAACTCGAACAAAAAGTGAAAAAGTGTATCTTTGTAGGATATCCAAAGGATACTAATGGACATACCTTCTACAATAAGGCCAAGAGAAAAACATTTGTCTATAAGAACGGTACCTTCCTCGAGAAAGAGTTCCTCATGAAAGGTGAAGTGGAAAGAAATTAGAAATCGATGAGATAATTGATGCCGATCTCCAAATACTGAGTGGAGCAACGGCATATGTTGAGGAACCATCCTCATCAATTAGAGTGGGAGCAAATGATGATGATTATGACACTCACATCGAGGCACCTACTGAACCACGCAGGTCCTACTCTTGAGTGGTATGGATATTTTGTAAACATAGTCATGATGATTAAACATGACGAACATGTAACCTACAAAGAAGAAATGGAAGGCCATGAGTCCAAGAAATGGCTTGAAGCCATGAAATCCAAAATGAGATCCATGTACAACAACCAAGTATGGAATTTGGTTGATATTCCCGAAGGTTGCAAGGCTATCGAGAATAAATGGATCTTTAAGAAGAAGATTGGTGCTAACGACAACGTCACCATCTACAAAGCTCGACTTATCACGAAAGGTTGCTGACAAATTCAACGAGTTGACTACGACGAGGCATTCTCCCCTGTAAAGAAGCTTAAGAGCATCTACTCTCGTCCCCCCAATACGGCGTCCGGCGCGGCCATTTTTTCGCTCGTGAGTTGGGGGCGCTGGCTCCCAGCCGTGGCCCCCATATAAAAATTTCAAACATTTGAAGTAAATGCCAAATACGAAATTAATATTGATTTTATAGATGATTTAAACAACTTTCATATATTTTAACAAACAAGAGAAAAAACAGAACTACTAGTGCCACAACTGTCGATTCCGGCGCCGAGCGTAGGCCTTGAGACTTTTAATCTAGACGAGGGTGGTTCCCGGCAGCGATGTAGTCGAGCACCTAGTGAAGAGTGCACCCTGGTCCGCTCCACCATCACCGCCGGCCATCCAAATTGTTGTCCTATGGCGACGGGCCAGCGCCATCGCAGGCGGTGATGCGTCCCGCGTGCTGCTATTCGAAGAAGATCATCCACTTGTGGTGGTTGTCAGGGTCCTATTGGGGGTTGTCCCTCTCCTTCGGCGTGAGAGCCGGCCAGAAGTGGGCGAAGATGGCCGCTGATAGGGCCTCACCGACCGGCACCGGAGGTACTGACAGGCCACTAGCTAAGCACCCATCCCCTTGGCAACCGAGTGTCTGGAGGGACTAGGTACTGGGTGTCCTAGAGAGCTTGCGCCTCCTAGACGCGTAGGCACCACCGCCCGTAACTATTGACGGAGGCCCCATCTTCTAGAAAATGCTCCATCGGTGGCGGGATTCGGCTACGGTTTCGATGGTAAAGATTGTGGGCGGGCTATGCGAAGAATGGCAGGTGTGGGCTTGGTGTAGATCTGCAATGGCTATGGACGCCCCTACATATATCGAGAAAAGGGTGGGAAGCTAGGGCGGGAAGCGGTGGAAAAGGCGGGAAGCAGTGGAAGGGCATGGCAGGAGAACGTGTGGTCGGCGACATGACGACAGTCAGGAGACGAGTTGTCTATCTCACTGCCAGGGCTTTCCCATGTCTTTCTTAGCTCCATCCGACGCCCCCGCTAGCCCCCTGTGGGTTGGGTTCGGCCTAGGGGCGCCGGAAGTCAAATCGGGCCGCGCCGACACGAAAAAGGTTTGGGGGCGATCTGCGCGTGATTTTGAGCACCGACACCCCCATAGCCCTTTAGGGGGGCTTTAGCCCCCCCCCCCCCCCGAGTAGAGCTGCTCTAAGTCTATTTGAGTTTTACTAGTAGTTGCTACACATTTTGGTTATAAAATATGGTAGATGGATGCGAAAAACGCGTTCCTGAATGGCAACATTGAGAAAGAGTTGTATATGATCCAACTGGAAGGTTTTCTTGATCCAAAGAATGATGGGAAAGTATGCAAGCTTCAGCGTTTCATTTATAGACTGAAGCAAGCATCTCGAAGCTGGAATCTTCGCTTTGATGAAGTTATAAAAGGTTTTGGATTTGTCCAAAATGAGGAAGAAGCCTGCATTTATAAGAAAGTGAGTGGGTGCTCAGTGAAATTCCTGGTGCTATATGTGGATGGCATACTACTAATAGGGAATGATGTGAATCTTATTAATAGCATGAAAGATTATTTAAATAGTAAATTTATGAAGGACATGGGTGAAGTTGCATATATATTAGGCATTAGGATCTATAGAGATAGATCAAAGCGCTTATTAGCACTAGGTCAGATTACTTACCTAGAGAAAGTTCTAAAATGGTTCAGAATGGACGAGGAAAATAAATGGTTATTGCCCATGGTGAAAGCTAAACCATTGAGTGCGACTCCATTAATGCCCAGTAATGGAACATGATAAGAAAGCGATGAAGATCGTTACCTATGCGTTAGCCATAGGTTCTATCATGTATGCTATGCATAGTGCTCGACCAGATGTGGCCCTGGATCTTTGTTTGATGAGTCATTTTCAAAGTAACATTGTGATGGTTCATTGGACATCATTTAAGAATATCCTCACGTATTTGAAAAGAACTAAGGATATGGTTCTTGTATTTGGAGGACGTGATGAAGAACTTTCCATAACTAGTTACGTAGATGCAATCCTCAGATTCTCAGACACTAATCTAGACGACCCAGAGTCTCAGACAGGGTATGTGTTTTTGGTGAACGGTGGTGCGGTCAGCTGGAGGAGCGGGAAGCAATCCTCTCTAGCTCAATCTGCAATGGAATCAGAGTACATTGCTGCTTCGGAAGTGGCAAATGAAGTTGTGTGGCTAGGGAAGTTCATCACCAAACTTGGAGTGTTCCCAAGCGCAAGACCTTATGTGCATCTACTGCGACAACATGGGGAACATTGCAAACGAGAGGGATCATAGGTTCCACTCCACTACCAAACACATACTCTAGTGTTGCCATGTAATAAGAGAGTTTGTTAGTGATGGTAATATTAGAGTTTGAAAAGTGTATACATATGTGAATGTAGCAAATCCATTCACAAAGCCTCTACCACTATCTAAGCATGATCAACATCAGGATGATATTGGTGTTAGATTATTGCCAAATATAAACTAGTTCATTTATACTCTAGTGTAAGTGGGAGACTGAAGGAGATATGCCCTAGAGGCCAAAAATAAAGTTGTTTTAATTGATATATCTCAAATTTTCATTATAATTTTGTACCATGCTATGACTGTATTAAATAGAAACATTAATACACGTGTGGTATATAAACAAACCAAGTCCCTAGTATCCTCTAAAAGACTAGTTTATTGGGCAACCGATGATCGAGGTTTCCTGATCATGGACTTTTTATGTCAATTGACAACGAGGTCACTTCATTGGATGAATGATGTGATGGACACACACCCAACCATATTATTGCAATGTGATCTAGTCACAAAGTTTAACATTGCAATATCTAGCAAATCTTAGTAACTCAATCCTTTGACTGTGAGATCATGTTTAATCATTATCTCCCGCGGCTGCTTTGATTGCATCAACTGCCACACTGTAACATGGTGATCATAAATGTGTTTATTGGGCAATCCAAAGGGATATGTTGAGATGTATACATCAAGATCAGGATTTGCCTATCTGAGTGACAGATAGATACTCTAGATCCACTCGGTGAGATTACATCAATAAGCTTGCAAGCATGTAACTAGGTCATGGGGATGTAATATCACGGGACGAGTAAACGTGTTTGTCGATAACAAGATCGAACTAGGTATGTCGATATTGGAGATTAGATATTGGATAAACTAGGTATCGTAGTGCAAAGGAAATGAGACTCAACGTCTTAAGATTCAAGCGATCAAGATATTCGTGGAATGCAAGAGGGCCATCACGAGTTTCTAGATACCATTCTTGGTGACTAATTAGAGAGAGGTCTCGATCATTTCTAAGCATTCCCAAACTGTAAGGGTGTCACGCTTAAAGGTAGAGACATTGAGGGTTGATTTTTACCGACACAAAAATAGAAGAGAGAACCAGAATTGTTCTGGAGAGAAACCGAAGGTGGTCAGAGGGCTTCGAAAGGTGTTTCAAAGTGAAAGGTATTATTTAATATGTGTTTGTTATTAATTAAAAGAATTAATTAATAAATATATATTTAAATAAATAAAAGAGAAAAAGGCCACCTCCGGGAGGGCCCCATGAGGGCAAGGAGACGCGCACGGGGTGGGGCCCTCCCCAACATCGGCAGGCCTGGGCCATGGTGCGCATGGGGTGGGGCCCACTCCCACCGCCGACGGCCAGCCCCTTCTCCTCCCTTGGTTTAGTCCCACTCCGGGACTTGAAGGGAGAGATTGCTCCCTTTTTCCCTATATATATGTGGGAGATTTCTCCTCCGGAATCCATTCCATTGGCTTTTGCCTTCACTCCTCTCTCCCTCTCGTGCGTGTTCCCAAGGTTTGAACGTGCGTTGCGAGGTAGAGCTTTCTCCACCATACGCACGCTATCGTGAAATTGGAGCCGGTCTGGATCTTCTTCTTCCGCTGCTTAGCTGGAGCTGAGCCTGAGAAATGTCTCTACACCGAACGCGTGTAGTACTTCGGAGGCACCGCCACTTGTGGTGCTAGATGCATGAAGCCTTCTCGATCTTGAGGCCGGCTACGCTTTGGCTACATTAGCAACGTTTGTGCGGGAGCATAATGCCGCTTTCGGTCTTTAAAGGTATGAACACCGAATTTCTGTCATTACTATACATCTGCATAGATAGATCTTGGATATGGTCTTTCATCGTTAGGATTTTTTGTTTTCTGCTATGGAATCCCTTTCAGTTTGATCGTTGCATAGCTAATTGTTCTGTAGCTATCATGGTCCGATCAAAATATGCATCCCATGGCCAGCCGTTGATTCGGAACCAAACATGCATGTAAAAAACATACTACCTCTGTCCTAAAGATTAATGCTTATTTTTTTAAAGTCAATCTACGTAAAGTTTGACAAACTTTTTAAAAAAAAAACTATAGTCTATCTACTAATTTACACAGAGGTAGGTTCGTCCACCAGAAACTTTGGTTCCGATTTTTTGTTGGACGCTTTTGCCCTCGACAAAACCATCTTATTACCCACCAATGCCACGCTTAAGTGGAAAAAACTGTTCGAAGTTCTTTTCTCCCGTCTCGCCACAGCTAACCTCCACCCGTCGCCTGCTGCGGCTGATACAGAAAATCCTGAGGCTGTACACAAGGAGGTAGGGGAGGAACCTCCTGAGACGCGTCGTCGCCATCGCTGCTCGAGCTATCTCCGTCGCTGCTCGGGAGCAACTTGTTGTATCTAGGGATCTTGTCCAGTTTCGCGCGCTTGGACGACGACGGCCGCATGAGCCGGACGCGGGGAGAAGAGGAGGGAGCAGGCGAAGATTGAGAAGCCGGCTAACGGGGCTGGTGCTGGGCGTTTCCGGCATCCGGGCATGTCTCCAGGCGGAGCCGGCGGCGACATGGGTGACGGCGACCAGCGAAGAAGGCGGCGGCGCTAGGGGAATAATTCTCGGTTCGTGCCTGGATTTGCTCTGCTCTAGCCGCTCTAGGGAGGGAGGCTGCGGGATCTGTGGGCTGGGCTACTGAATACTGCTACGAGTGACAGGACAGGATGCGGCCTGGGCTGAAACAAGAAGTACATAAGATGTTAAATGGCCCATCATATCTTTGCAGCTTGGCCTCATGATTTTTTTTCCAGAACATGGATATGCGATGGCTCTGGAACCCGTAGAGCAAACCGTTCGTGCTAGCTTCTGTAGTACCACCTTATCGTCAGTACTTGAACCATGTAAACATCTTTACCAACCAATAAAGCAAGGAGAAAAATTTATCTGAAAAAGAAACATCAACCAATAGGCTATCATACAATGAGAAGTCGTTTAATTTATGACCCAAAATTTGTTTATTATAACAAACCAGCACAAAGTATGCGCGTTGCTACGGATAATTTTATTGAAGAGACATGTGTTTTTTGTGTGGAAATGTAGCTTTTAGATTAGTTGCATTTTGTACGATATTGTTCGTCAAAGGGTGATACAATCGACACGGTTCCGAAGGCTTCTCAACTAAATGTGATGTTCAGAAATTTTTAGTTGGGCACAGGCTTGTCTCTTGGAGCGCTTTGCTTTACTAATACCGATTTGTTTTTTATTTGTACTGAGTTTCGCTGCTTCACTATTGAAAATTGCTAGCTGATGATTGCGCAAGTTGGTACTAATTATAACTTGGGAAAAGTGGTCATCGAAAATATTACAGTTGGAGAAGTTGTTGAAGTCAATGGCAGTTATAAGATACTATTTTAATATACGAGAGATAATACCAAGATATAGACCTACCACTAAAAAACTGGAAAGGTCTAAAAACGAATATTTTTGGATAGCCGTTCTATATGGATATGTAGATGGCCAAATTATGCTCTTCAGCTCACTTTATCGTTTATGGGAAACCACTATATTTTCAATTGTAGACGTCCTAAGAATGATACATACATCTTATCTTTTTGTTCATGATATAGATTTGTATAGACTGAAAATAAAATACTGAGATATTAATAAATCCTGAAACCCGGATCAAATAATTGAAAGTTACCGATCTAGCCTGGCAACACAGAAAACATGGCCAGGTTGGGGGAGGGGCCGTGTGGGATTATAGGGCTATATTAGGACTGATCCTAGAGGACATCGTCGGGAGGCAGGGTGCGGGTCGCTACCGCCGGGGAGGCAAGGAGTGGGTCGCCGGTGCCGGGAGGCAGAGAAATGGAGGGGCAGAAAATGGGGAAAAAAAGTGAGTAGACGGGTGATGGAGGTGAGGGGCAGCATGTCGATTTGGGAGAAATTGAGTGTTTTTTATCTTGCTCAGACATGGTATCGTTAGTGGAAGAAAATCCTATACCACCATGTCTTTCTTTCCGGATGGAGCGACCATGTCAATGGAACGACCCATACACCTGCAGGTTATCTACTTGGATCAATTTGTTTCCCACCTCATCGCCCGCTCCAAACCAAGGCTTCCAATGAGATGGACGTCGGAGTTTCGGTCGGACCCATACGGCGATGAGCGTCGGCGGGGGCGAGTGGAGGCCACATCGACTAGACTATTCGGCGGAAGGGTCTCGTGTAATCGTGCACTCCTCGATGCGCGGCTCGATCCTTGTGTCATGGACATGCGCTCGTTGTAGAGACGGAAGATCGACATGGCTATTCTCAGTCGCTTGGGGACTTTAGCAGAGGGGATACGTAGTACATGTGCTAGCAGAGGGGATAAATATACATGTGCTGAGGGCTGGGTACGTGTCTTTCAATGGACGGGTCGTTCCATCTAGAGCGAACGACCCAGTCGTATAGGATTTTCTTCCCTGCTGGCTACGAAAAGGTCGGGCCCAACTCCTCTCCGTGTTGTCGTGTAACTAGGCGAGGCGTACCTTTTTATTTACATTTGTCGGTGCTACAAAACAATATTTCTATCTATTAATCTAAGAACAATATTTCTATCTAGCGCCCAGCGTGGGCGCTGCTAGGAATCGGAAGCAGATATTTGCTTTCCATAGGACCACTCTAGCACCCTAGGATCCGTTGTATATCAATCGTACGATGTCCCACTAAATCAGGCGCATCAGCATAGTCTCCACGATTAATTACGCGAGTAAATCACGCTAGATATAACTTATCGCGCTAATTGCGTGAATTTGTCATTAATTACTCCGATTTGGACTCTTTACTACTCCCTCCGTCCCAAAATAGATGTCTCAGATTTGTCAAAATTTGGATGAATCTAGACACTATTTAGTATATAGATTCGTCTAAATTTTGAAAAACTTGAGACATCTATTTAGGGACGGAGGGAGTACTTGATTTTAGGAAATTAATTCACCCGAGACTACTTTAACCGAATAAATATCGGTAGTATGCATAGGAAGGAAATCTCGTTTCATTAATATTGCAATTTGCTTCCACTAAAATTGAAAGTTCCTTCGGTGTGAAAATTGTTTTTCAAGAAATTTAGATCAAACAATTGAACGAAACACATATATTGATAATAGGAACATGCTATGTTTAAATTTGAAGCATGTCACATGTAAAAATTGAAGTACTGATTTGGTAGTAGGACACTGGAAACACAATTTGATGATGGTTGAAGACTTGAAGCATGCACAAAGTAGAATCGAAGCATGACAAAGCAGCAAAATCGTGTTTCCATCTGTAAGATAATTTGCTTCCTATGCTAAAGTTTTTTCCATCAAAGAGAGAAGTATTCCCTTTGTAAATATGGTTTCCAATACTACTGAAATTTTCTTCGATCTACAGTAGCATTATTTTGTTTTAATGTATTACAGTAGTGTATTTTATTTCTTAGCATTGTTACATTGCTTCCTCGGCTACAGAGTTTGCTTCAAGTACGAATAACATGTGTTTCTTATTTAAAATTATAATGGTTCATTTGGAATCTGGTAAGACAATTTCCTTCTAAGGCAACTAAAATGTGTTTCCATCAAATATATATATATAGGACATATTCATACTACACCCGGGTGTAGTTACACCCATACGTGTTTCACACTATATAGGCAGTATCTACCATACCGGAAGGTATGTACGTGTAGTATGAAGTATATAAGAATATTTGGGTAGTATATATACTACTTTTTTGATAGTATGTAATTTTTATTCATATACTTTTTTTGTACATATAAATATGACGGTATTATATATATATATAGTGCAAACTATGGGTGCACTTGCAATTTTTTCACCTAACTTGCTTGTAAGTATCTTAGATATAATATATGAACATACTCAAATAGATAAAATATTACAAATACTTCCATAAGGTAGGATATGAGACGTGGGTGTAGTTACACCCGGGAGTAAGAAGTATTTTTCATATATATATATATATATATATATATATATATATATATATATATATATATATATATATATATATATATACACGATCCATTGACCATCCATGGGTAGCAACTTATGGTCGTGGAGACAACAATGGTGTGGCATAGACGATGCTTGCGACTGGACATCGCCTGAAGGTGCATGGTTCTGGACATCATGTTGCATCGCTTCCACGTATTCTAGGGAGCATTACGATGTGCAACCATGACATGGTCTGCAAGTGCATCAGGACATCATCCCTTCCAACGATGTTCTGGAAGAAATAAAGGGCAAAATAATGAATCATTTGTGACAAACAACGGAAGCATACATGAGAAACCAAGGAAGCATGTCAAAAATGTGGTTACCTTGGCGCTGACGCTTGCCATCATCGTGGGAGAATTCATGGTGAATCGCTTCCTGAAAGCGCAATGGCGAGGACGAGCAAGATCCACTGGCGACCTTGTTTACGACCAGGGCTAAACCGTTGACGACGACTTGGACGATGGCACGGAGGACCGATGGCAGGGTAGCGATAGATCTGGACGGCGCCAGGCATCCCCAGCTTCTGCTGCAGCTGCCCCGCCATAGCGTGACGGTTGGATTGGAACAGACGCCGAACGTGGTGATGGCGGCGTCGAGCCTGCCATGATGGAAGCGTGGCTGCTATTCGTTGCGAGCCGCCGCCATGACGGCACCACGTTGGGTGGAGTAGCAACGTCATTGCCGCCGCCGAGTGAAATTGGGAGATGCCGCCGCCTCCGTCGGGGAAGAACGTGCGATGGGTTTGGGTGAGTTTTCTAAATACTCGGGGAATTAAATTGGGAATATCAATTTAATTAGCCTAATTTCAAGGGAATTAATTAAATGAGGAGATGTAAAAGCGCTGGCTGCCCTCGGATGAGATTCCCCATCGACGCTCGTGAAGGAGGCCGACCGAAAGGTTCTATCGGACTAGGGTTTACCTTAATCTAAAGGGGAAATGAACAAACATGATGAGACAAGTAATTGATTGTTTAAATGCACATGATGTAGATCAATTTATGCATGTTGCTATGAAGCATGTAAATGACGGCAAATATGATGATAAATTTAGACTTCTTTAACACTTATGTAGTACTCCTCTCATCCAAAAATATGTGGTTAGAATTTTTTTAGTTTCACACGTAGATGATGGATATTGATACAGTTCAATGTATCTAAGTTTAATTTTCTTAGATCATGGCCGTGACAACGCACGGGCATTCAACTAGTATTATATAGATTTTTTTCGATAAAGGCGCTTTACTACTCAAAATTTAAGTTTTACATCCGGCCTCTGCATAACTAGGATGCACACAGCCGATAGAAGTCCAAGTTTTTAAATAGAAATAAAAAGACGAATTGCATATTACATTGAGAATTGTAAAAACATCTAAGATGTTGACGGAGAACCAATACGAAGATTATGTTGCCACCCATGACGGGTAAATAAATCTCACGTCGTATCCTCCAGTCATGTATACACCTCTGTAAAAACCGCAGACTCTGCACGATGTAGGGCTAACCATGAACGTAGGGTGTTGGTACACCGGGTACAAAACCCACAACAGTGAACAATTCTTGTTAGTATTAAAAACTTTATCATTTCTACACTGCCATAGCCATCATATGATGGCAATGTCCCCAACCCGTAACACAGATACCATGTGAAAAACTATATAGATCTCATAGGTAGTAATGAAGATACATATAGAGTGGTACTTTGAAAAAGAGAAAACCCTAAGGCACATAGTCCAGCACGTACGAGATGACGATTTAATCGGCGTGATACGCATACGAGAGGACGATTTGGAATGTGCTTGATGTTTCAGAGAGAGATTTTTTGTTGATTGCATCAGTTTCACTTTTGTTGACTTGCTATACTGTGCTTACGTAATCAACGACGTCAGATCTCTGGTGAGTAGAAATCACTTAAAATCAAAAAGTCTGACGAGTACGTCGTGTTTGTATATATTACTAAGAAAACAATCAAACGGCTTCTTTTCTCGAACAGCTTCCCGAGTCCATTTTTTCTATATGCCGAAGAATGTCGCCTCTTCCTTCATGTCATGTTGCTGCTTGTATTATTATATTGCCACTGGCACGTCTATCTTCCGTAGTATCTATAGTACCTCCTTGCACAGGGTACTTTTTTAATCAATAAGATTCGGCAGCTACTTTGGTGCATGGGTGTGAATGAAATGGGGATGATTATACATACATAGAAATGAACAATTTGTTCGGTTAGGGATGGAGGGGCTTTGTCCTGTAGTCACCATGCACGGAGATTTTGCTTTATATACTATTTCTTTTGATTTTGGGATTGCTGCATGCTTGGTCTGTGAAGTGAACTTGTTGGAGGCACCTGGGCCAAGCACGGTGCATCCATGGGGAGCCAGAAACTGGAACGGACATATCCAGGGACGGGGACGTCGTTGCTGTCGAGGACCAGAAGGTTGCAAGGGGGACGTAGCCGTCGTCCGAGTCACACTTATTACTTTCAGTAGCTAGCTAGCTTGCTCAACGCCGCTAGACGAGAAAATCTTTCTCAGACTCGGAGAAATCAACAGGGCTCAAATTCAGGCAGACACGAGAGATATTCGAAAAAAGGAAATGGAAGGAAGCGTGGAGCATGCGTGCGGGTAGAGAAGGTGCGATTGGATTTGTTTGGTGTGGTTGGTGATGTCTGGGCAGGCAGGCAGGCAGGCGGCGCGGCAGGGCAGGGCACTGACGAGTGATGAGTGGTGCTGCTGGCATGGCCCACCCTAAAGGTGCGGGAGAGAGAGATCTGGGCCGTCCGTCTGTCCATCACACCTTCCCATCAATCGGTATAAGATCGCAGCCACCCACGGTCCATCCGCGCATCCCTCAACCACCTCCCCTATCCACCGCCGCCTCTTCTCGCTTCCTCTCGCCGCCAGACCCAGAGAAAACAGAGCGCAGATGGCGTCCGACGGCAGCGGCGTTGTGACCGTGTACGGCGCCAGCAACAACAACGGCGCCACCGGCACGCTGGCCGAGCCCAAGTCGTCCACGTTCTCCGTCAAGGTGGGCCTGGCCCAGATGCTGCGCGGCGGCGTCATCATGGACGTCATCAACGCCGAGCAGGCGCGCATCGCCGAGGAGGCCGGGGCCTGCGCCGTCATGGCCCTGGAGCGCGTCCCCGCCGACATCCGCGCGCAGGGCGGCGTCGCCCGCATGTCCGACCCGGGCATGATCCGCGAGATCAAGGCAGCCGTCACCATCCCCGTCATGGCCAAGGCCCGCATAGGCCACTTCGTCGAGGCGCAGATCCTCGAGCACATCGGCGTCGACTACGTCGACGAGAGCGAGGTCCTCACGCTCGCCGACGACGCGCACCACATCAACAAGCACAACTTCCGCGTCCCCTTCGTCTGCGGCTGCCGCAACCTGGGCGAGGCCCTGCGCCGCATCCGCGAGGGCGCCGCCATGATCCGCACCAAGGGCGAGGCCGGGACGGGCAACGTCATCGAGGCCGTGCGCCACGTCCGCTCCGTCATGGGCGACGTCCGCGCCCTCCGCAGCATGGACGACGACGAGGTCTTCACCTATGCCAAGAGCATCGCCGCACCATACGACCTCGTCATGCAGACCAAGCAGCTCGGACGCCTCCCTGTCGTCCAGTTCGCCGCCGGAGGGGTCGCCACGCCCGCGGACGCGGCACTCATGATGCAGCTCGGCTGCGACGGTGTCTTCGTCGGCTCCGGCATCTTCAAGAGCGGCGACCCCGCGAAACGCGCCCGCGCTATCGTGCAGGCTGTCACCCACTACAGCGACCCCAATGTGCTCGCGGAGGTGAGCTGCGACCTGGGAGAGGCCATGGTGGGCATCAACCTCTCCGATCCCAAGGTGGAGCGCTTCGCCGCGCGCTCCGAGTGATCCATCAATTGGCAACCCATCCGTACAAGTTCCCTCATCATCAATAATTAAATACTTCCATCAGTCAACCAAGGATAAGGAAAACAACAAGTAGTAGAAACGATTCCTAGTTATTATGATATGATTTCTTCATGATAGCAACTCAAGTGGTAGCAAGCATGGTCATCCAGTCACTCTTCTATCCTACCTACATATGTGTACACAAATGTTGTGGTCGTCCATTCCATTCCTATTGTTGTTAACACCAAGTTAAGTTATCTATCCATCCCCCTCGCTCCTTGTTTTTCTCATGTACTCTTACTATGGATTTTGCTCTTCCCCTTTCGTTGTAGTTATTTCTACTATTTTGCTCTTGTTGTTTCTAACTACGTTGCTGATAACAACTACGGGAATTAGCACCCACTCCATTAGAAACCCACAAATCAACGCCAACATGTGATGAGTTCGTGGACTGATAAATGACCTCGTGCATCGTCCTCTTGGGTGTCTCAGGGGAGCAAGGTTTCTGAGTTTAGTGTGGTTGTCGAGTGATATAATGTGTGTCGTGCAAGGGTCTAGGCATTGACCACCTTGCCGCTAGAGTCGTCGGTGAACTCCGCTCCCTCTCCTCATATCTCCACCTTTCTAGGCCAATGCTTTTTAGGATTGTGTGACGGTGAAGAGTCTAGCAAGCTCGTGTCTTGCATTCCCTGAGTTAGAGTTCTCATTGGTTGTTATGTGGCTCCTGGTTGGGCATTCCATAGGGCTGCCCCTTAGGTAGCCTCGTGGCAGTAGCTCGCAGGAGGAAGGTCAGAAGGAGGAGAAGCTTGTAGATAGGCTCCATCAACCAGAGGAAACACACAATCTCGAAACACGATGTGATAGAGCGAGTGGAGGCGGACGACGCCGTAATGATCACCGGAGTCGCAAGGGTCACAAAGGCAATGGCCTCGATCACCACATCGAGGAGATCTGGTTGGGGTTGCCACATGAGATATAGAGAGGAGTGTAAGCTCGGGTCGGTGCTCGTTGGGATCGTGTGATGACGAAGGGTTTAGCAAGCTCGGGTTAGTGCTCGTTGGGATCGTGTGATGACGAGGGGTTTAGCAAGCTCGGGTTAGTGCTCGTTGGGATTGTGGGACGATGAAGGGCCTAGTAAGCTCGGGTCTTGCATTTCTCGAGTTAGAGTTCTCATTGGCTGTTGTGTGGCTACCATGCTAGGCATTTCATAGGGTTGCCCCTATGGTAGCCTAATGGTGGTAGCTTGCATGAAGAAGACTAGAAGGATGAGAAACTTGTGGATAGGCTCCATCAACGAGAGGAAACCCGACATGATCTCGAAACACGGTGTGATGGGGCGAGTGGAGGTGGACTCCGCCATCACGGGTGTTGGCACCACGAGGGGCGCGGCATCGAGAAGATCTGGCTAGGGTCACCATAGGAGAGATGGAGAGGTGTGTAAAAGCAGAGAGTGTGTGAGCGAAGCGAGCTAGGGTTTTTATAGACTGAATTGGTTGACTTTTAGGCCGCAAAATGTTCGCAACAAACATATTTGTAAGTTTGTTGGCTATGAGCCATTAATTGGAGATGGTTGTTTATTTTGATCGGTTGATCTTTTTTTTAAGATAAGTTGCCAATTTTGCGGGCAACTGTCATTGAGATTATCCGTGTGTAATGTGGACAGCCCATGGACGGCCCATTCCTAATAAGCCTGGTACGTCACGCGTGATTAATTACTGCGGACTTTGTATAAGCCACTGTTATTTTGGGTATCTTAGGGAGTCATTGTGGGTATCTTAGGGATGTTGACTTTCTGCAAGCCTTTAGGCGGCGGAGCGCATACGCAGCAGTCACGCGGCTAGACTCACCCTAGCGCAGCAAACATCGCAAGGCTGAATTCGTCACTAGGGCTACAGATGCAAGAAGAAACACAAAGAGGGCTAGACCGACAGAATAATAACGAATTTCATTAGCAGAAACACATCTGACTCATTTGGTCAGTTTATGAGTAGTAAAATTATTGCAAACATCAAGGATTATAGCAAAAGAGCCACGAAGGATTCCACCTTACATTGACATTCACAGGACTCCTAGCAGTTTGCTTGTAAAAAGTTACCGGTGTAGGCTTGTGCAAGACTTTCTCCAAGCTTTACTTGTGATTCAGTCGTAAGATGCAAATGATCTTCATTCAATGCCAGACCAATTGCATCCACAGTTACAACATTGGGCAAGCTGATGCTAAGCTGAGCATTCCTCACTTTCTCAATGTTCCTTTTATTCCCAGACGCTAGAGCAACCTGTTCAGTGCATACATAATCTTGAGAGAAATGGTACTCTGAATAGCAAATAGTGTCAAAGGGAATGAAATATGATCACAGGGTAAAACAAACACCATTTTGTTAGAAAGAAAGAGTAGATTGACATCTCTTGGTTTATTTTCGTCAACAAATAACATCAATGTTAAACAAGTCTGGTCAGTAGGAACATGAAAATAGAACTCAGTTTGGAGCCAACAATACTTATGCTGTTAAAATAGATCATTTGATCACCTGATTGATACAGTACATCTAAAACATTTCGCATTTACACATATTATTGGCTTCAGAAAGTAAGCAGTGTCAATTTCAAAAAAAAAAAAGTAAGCAGTGTGCTACACAGCTGCACGTTCTTCAAATTGAAACAAGACAAACGATTTTATGCTTCATGTCATCTATCCCTGGCTAATGTGCATTCACATTCCATCTTTTGTTCTTAAAGTTCCACTTAGTTGTGCTCATATAATGACCTATGTTTTAGGTGTCATGTAATGAAAAGCCGGGAGATGGCTACAAGGTGGCTACAAGGTGTATGCAATCCAGGTTTCACCTTTCTCCACTTCATCCAGGTTCCATCTTTCGCTCTCTTTCTCCCTATCTATCTATTGACCAGCGTCGACGCATCTTGCGTGTACGAGTTCAGGTCTAAACTGAATCAATGGACCTTTTTAAGAAATGTAAACAATTGGGAGAGAATTTCACTTTTCTCGGACTCTGCACCAACTAGGCATGCACACAGCCTTTAAATATGAGTACCAGCATTGAAATCTTGGTTGTCCTCATGGAAAATAAATGGGGAAGAACCTTGTGCAGCGCGACTCGATCCTCGGATCGAACCTGGGTGGACAGGCTGCACAAACTATACACCCAGTTGTCATTCTGTTCATCCTCCCTTCTGAGCTTCTGCTTCAATTTAACTCATGGGTAGATTTCTAATTGTATTAGTTTTGTCCAAACAATATATTTGTTTGAGTTTGCAATTTTTCAGGGAAAACATAGCTTGTAGAAAGTTAAAACATGTCCAGATGCAGTTTACATATTCTAAAAAAATGGTTACAAGAATTGAAATCCTTATTCTTATCAGTGGAAAGAAAATCAACTTGCTAGGCCTAATGTTACACATAAGAACACTGTCTATAAATCCTAATTAAGTACTGTGTCTGTCCATTACGAAAAGTAGTCATGCTGTATTACAGATATAGCACTACCACTAAGTATTCCTAAAGTTTTCCGGTATTACAGAAACATAAGACACGTTTTGACTCTCCAAGTAAGCTTTGACCAAACGTTAGTTCAATAAAACTTTGCAATTTTTAACAAAATATTCTACACAAATTTAAGGTACTAACAAAAGTTTTCACATAGTAAAAACATGCATTATATTTCTGGACGAAGAGAATAATTCCTTCATTTTTATGTGCATTAATTCCTAGCATTCCTTTGTTCAAAGTTGCTACCCGTGCGGATAACCAGATTGATTGCTAGTCCCAGTTTAATATCTACTCCGGGTCAAAGCAGCCATGCCAAGAATGAAGAAAAATTTAACTACTCTGCTAGTACTAGTTTTAAGGAACGCGGCCATCACCTGAATGAATGGCAGCTGCGGGATCCCAAGATCTGCCCTGACATTGGCTATCAGCATCTCCAGGTTCTCCTGGTACGCCGCCGTGGCGGCGTCGGATTCCGCATCACTCTCGCCCTGGTACCACAGGACGGCCTCGATCTCGCCGTGCTCGGCCGCGGCGCGCGCGCGGCGCACCATCTGCTCGTACAGGCGCTCGCCGCGGGCCCACTCCCGGATGGCCGTGCCGCCGATGGCGCAAGGCACGAGCCCGATCCCGATCCCGGCGGCGCCCGGGGGCTGCTGCAGCCCCGGGAGAAGGGCGCGGGCGAAGGCCATCCCTGGGCCGACGCCGCAGGTCTTGGCGGCGTCGATGTCGGCGTGGAGCGGCTCGCGGGCCTCCTCCCACGCGAGCGCGGCGGAGAGGCGGAGGATGGAGGGGCTCGGCGCGCACTCCGGCGGCACGACACCGTCCCACCGCTTGTGGTGCACGCCGCCGCGGCCGGCCATGTTGCTCTGCCCTGATAGCACGAAGATGCGCATGACTGCTGGAGCGGCGGTGCGGCGAGCAGGAGGGGAGGGGAGAGGATTCCTTGAAGCGTTGGACTCGGCAGGAAGTCGGTGTTGTAGCTGTGGCCTGTGGGAGTCTGAGATCAGTCGTCGGCTCGTCACTGTCACACGCACCATGACCGACGCTTAGGTCTTAAGCTAACTTTATTTGTACGAAAAGTTGAAATCAAATGCAAGACAGTACCAAAATAACATAATCTACTTAGTATTTGTCATTGACAACTATAGTACTCTCTCCATTCCGAATTAATCGTCACAAATTTGTTACTCCCTCCGATTTCTCTAGTTTCGAACGTAGGACACACTTCGTCCGACATAGCATCTCATTCTTCCTAACCTTCGGACGACCGAAGGAGCGCTGCCCGAGCATGTTGGACTCCCTGGTATTTTTTTTGCCAAATCTGACCAAACTTTAGAACTTAAACCAAATCTGACCCCTAGACAAAACCATTTCGGAATCTGACCCCCGGGGTCGGCGCCATTTAAAACGGCGTCGAAATTGTGCAGGTCGACGCCATCGTGTAGCAGCTGGGAGGCAGGCCAAAAGAGTCGGTGCCAAGTGATATGGCGCCGAGGTGAGTTCGGCGCCGCGTCGAAATTGTGCAGGTCGACGCCATCGTGTAGCAGCTGGGAGGCAGACCAAAAGGGTCGGTGCCAAGTGATATGGCGCCGAGGTGAGTTCGGCGCCGCGTCGAAATTGTGCAGGTCGACGCCATCGTGTAGCAGCTGCTATGTGTTGGCGCAGATCTGCACAATTTCGGTGCCGTTTTAAATGGCACCAACCCCAGGGGTCAGATTTCGAAATAGTTTTGTCCAGGGGTCAGATTTAGTTGAAGTTTCGTGAAAAGGTCGGATTTGAAAAAAAAAAAGACTCCCTGGCAACGAGCTGAAGGACATTGTGCAATGGTGACCATGATGGCCCAGGCATCTCCACGCAGTTCTGCTGAGACCGCAGGATGCCGCTGAACTCCGTGTATGGCCCGGGAGACTGGTTGTTCAGATAGAGCAAGTTGCCTAGAGCTGACGACATCGGGTAGAATGCACTGCCTAGGCCTCTCTGAGCACATGTCGTGCGACTCTCTTTCGTTACCGGGGCTCGAGTAGTAAAGTGGCCATCTCAAGCTCTGATTACTTGCTGACCGAGATTGCTGTCAAGCATGGATGGTAACCAGCTTTCTTGGAACGAAGCTCAGTCAGGTTTCGGCACAAGTTCAGTGGTGACTAGATTACAAACTTCCACTTTCAACTCCCTGCAATTGGCAGAAATGAAATGGATTAATAAGAAATTCCGGCCAATTTTAACATGAACGCAAGGATTGTTTTTTAATATGAGATGACTGACACGCTGATGTCAATAACTTGAACTGCGGGTGTTTGTAAAGCAGTTGAATGAAATATCTTGGCAATGTTGGAGGAGGTTGTATGACTATGTTAAATTGTTTTCACCCGGAAATCCAATTCGGCTCACGAGTGCATATGAACCCATTATGTGAAAACATATTTTAATCAAAAAAATTAGAAAAAAAATATTTGCATGTATATCTAGACACTAAATATTCGTACACAAGTTTGTGGGTGAAAAGAACATTTGAGATATTCCATGTAAACAAGACAAATTTTAGTGATCCACCATGTTTATCCACGAACATGGTTTTTGTCTTTTTTACACAAGCCACATAAAATGTTCATTCTTTCTGAAAACTTGTGTATGGGCATAAAATGTCCAGATGTATATGCGAAATTTTTGTTCAGATTTTTTTGAGAATTTAAATTTAATTTTTTACGTGTTTTTTATAATAGGTTCATTTGCACCTGGGTGCCAAAACACCACCTCCTCACTGCTTTCACCTTTCTTCTGAAATAGCAGTGCAATGCATATCTATTTTTAGTTACTGTTTTACCTATGTCTAAACAGTTAGTTTGTCTATAACACCATGATGTTAGCGAATCAATTTGTTGAGTTTTGATAAAATAGACAAATCTTCTATCCATTACGAATGTTGCTCGAGATTTCCACAGATTATTCTTACATCGTGAAATGAATCGCAAATACAAGCACTACTACCACCAAATGCAAAATGTGGTTTCATCTTTTGATATGGTAGCTGGGCCCGGATCTGCAAGAGCCCAAGACGTACACCACAGTCGCTCTTCAGAAAATCTCACGAAATTTCCAGTGCTTGAAGGATGTCATCAATGATCAGATCATTGTTATTCGGAAGAAGATCGGCTAGGAAGAAAATTTATATCTGGCATGGAAGGCAAATTGACAGTCTCCGGTGCATCGGTCAGCGGCTCAGGCAGCAGCGAGCCTTCCAACAGTATGGTATGAGTATGATTCCGCGAAACTGTGTGGAGACCACAGGGGGGACTGCCTGAAAACTCTATTACAGTTCTTCGTGCTTGGCTTTTTGAACACTTCCTTCACCCATAAGCATCTTTCTTCATGGTACAAACCTCTCGTCCTCCCGTCTCCGCCCTTCCTTGTTCTCTCCGTCTAGGTTACCAGGCCCTCCCGGAGCTCTCTCTGCCAGCGTCGCCGGTGGGGTGGGGCGAAGGGGGGGTCCCAGGGTAGTTAGGTTAGTTAGGTGTTGTGGCCCTGTGCCAGTAGTCGGCTCTATGCCCGTAGAGGAGGGCGGCGCCGGCGTCTGCTGCAGCTAGATCTGGCGTTTCCTCGATTTCCTTGTCGGCGCTTCGCCTATCCTTGGTGGATTGGCGACGGCGATGGAGATCTTGGCCTCCTACAATAAAGCTGCTTTGATTGCGGTGGCTTTTCTCCGAAGCCAAGTTGGGTGCCTTCCTCTGGCCGGCCGTGGTGGCGGGGGGAGTGAGACCGCGCTCGGTGTTCGGTGGATGGGAATCGCTAACTCGAGTTACTCCGTGGCGCTGGGGAGCGGCGCCGGGAGGTCTCTTCTCTGTCCCTCTCGCCTGTCTTCAGTGGATGAAGGCCATGTGGGGAGGGCGGTGATGGAGGCTCGTTCATAAAGCTCCGTTGGGCTTCTACCTCATCCTCGACTACTGCTTCATCGTCTCTCTGTTGGCCGGCCGTGGTGGCGAGGAACGAAAAGATGATTGGGTGGATGCCACCGATGATCCTGAAGCTCACTGAAGTTGCGTCTGCAAGTGCTTCTCCGCAGTGGTCTGTTGGCAGTGCTGATTCTGCTGGACCTCTGCCTGTTCTGGCCGAAGGGCGGCTGAGGGCTACAACCTCCATCGGAGGCCCCTGTTCGAAGCTTGCTAGCTGCCAGAGCTTGATGTCTTGATAAGGGCAAGTGGTTCGTCCCCGTCGTTGCCAAGATGGCTGGGGGCCTGCTTCCTCTCCGGTTTGGTAGGCGTAACGAGCAAGAGACCTCGACCTCGCCGGTCGGCTGGAGGTCGCCAGAGTTGGGTGGTGGAGGCGCTCAGGGACTTGATTGCGTTTTATTCTTTAGTTCCGAGGTGCTTTTGTAATGTGGAGGCCCCTTTTCATCTTTTGTAGCTTTGCTAGGGTGTTATCTGCTAGGGGCCACCCAAATCTTTGTACCTGCCAACCGTTTTAATATGCAGCTTCTAGGGTCATCTTGACCCTTTTATTGTTTAAAAAAAACATCTTTCATACCGTTATTTCCAATAATCCCTTTTGTTCTTGTTTCTTATCGTTCTTCGTAACAAATTTTCAGGTACCCAAAAGATTTTCAGGCAGCATCAAATTTTCAGAATCATTGGCCTATAATTGATGTTCTTTCTAAGCAAAATAAATAAACTCCTATGAACATAATAGTTTCATAATATAAGCTAGAGGCTGTTCAGACAAATAGAAAATATTATTACTTGTCTTAAGAGCATCTATATTGTATAAATCCTCACAATCTGTACTTACTCCTTGTAGAAAGCTATGTCTGTTCCTTCAAGTATTTGATCATATTTTTGTTCCATGCTTTTCCAGATTTCAAATTGGTTCATAAACAAGCTCGTGTCCGCCACCGCCTTTGGAAATCAGTGGTCGAACACATGTACTTCCTCCGTCCGGAAATAAGTGACTCGAATTTGTCTAGATTCGCGATCATTTCATCACGAAGAACTTGGCTTTTCAATACAAAACTGTGAAATACTTTTCAGAACTATGTGTAGTTCTCTTACTAGCTAGTTCCGTTCAAGCAGAACAGCCTTGGTGAGGCAACATTATATATAGAGAAGGCGCAAATCAAAAGCATGAATCACCTACTAGCATGACACGTGCATCCGTGGCCCGCCAAAAGTAGAAAAGGAGAACATGCAAAGCAAACGAAGAATGCTTAATACAGACAGACAAAGAAAAATGATTACTCCCTCCGACCCATATTAGTTAACTTGGATTTATCTAGATTCAGATGTAGCTAGATATGTTTTAGAGTTAGATACATCCGAATCTAGAGAAATTTGAGTCGACTAATATGGGTCGGAGGGAGTAGTCTATTTAAGACGTCCTAACAAATATTCAGAGTTTCATAGTATGATTGCAGGCATTTGCAAATTTTACAAAAGTATTTGGAGAGCAGGTCATACCTGGTACTACTGTTCAACACTGTGAAAGCATCTTATAACATATGAATTCTGTCATCACATAGTTAATTATGAATTGCGAAGGCAAACACAAGCATTTGGACAATGAAAAATGCTGAAAGTCTGGAAGATCACAAACTCACAATCTACAAAATGTTCAGAAGCGTGATTTAATCTGGAACATGCATGAACAGCAGTGCTTAGAAGTAACAAGAACGGGGCGTACAGGCAATACATTTTGGGACCAATACATTTTTATCTTCTCTCACAAACACACAGTGATAGACAAGCACATGTGTATTAGGTGGGCATGGCAGACAAATAGTAAGATGAAACTGGGCGTATAGGCAATTCAAGGTTGAAAGCATTGTCATTTTTATTCAACCAACATACATGCACTGGAGAACTTGTCAGAACTGATATTATCCATCCACACTTGAAACATCTCAGAAGCAAGTAGGAGTAACCGAGAAGACAGTTATTCTCACAGTTCAACTGAATGGAGAGGCAAGTAGGCAACCACAAGCACTCGGTAGAAAAATTTCTGTAACCTGAGGAACTAATAAAACATTATGATATACCTTTCAGTTAAAATAATCAAAAAGCGACGCCGCCAAGCCAGGAGAGCTTACTCCTCGAATGGTGGACCAAGGCAAAGGAGAACACCCCAAAAGCCATGCACAAGGGACTGGCTTCAGCAGCGTTGCTAGTTCCATGGATGATCTGGAAACAACGCAACGACTGCGTCTTCGAGCGAGCAAGGCCATCCGTCCCGGCGCTGATCGACAAGATCAAGGAGGAAGCGGCAGCCTGGATCCTGGCAGGGGCAAAAGGCCTTAGAGACATAGTGCCGACGACATGGGATGTACACTGAACCCGCCCGTGTGTGTATGTGACTCTGCCTTTTCAATATAATTCTCAACAAAAAAAATCAGCTACAAATTATCAAAAACGAAATGCTGACGAGTCTGAAATACAAGGAGCAGTAGCATAATTAGGACGATGTGACTGAACATAAACCTGGAGATATGACTGAGCATAAATTAGGACGATATGACTGAGCATAATTAGGACGATATGACTGAACATAAACTGCATATCGGCCTGATTTTTGCGGTTGGGCCCATACACCTGGTTTGCTAGAGGCCCTCCCATATTCTAAGCAAACATATCATGAGATCAGCCACCGCGCCGCCAATTCCTTCGTAAACCCAGTTCCACTCCCGTTGCATATGTGTTACGGTTTTCGAAACCAACCACCTCCTGAGCGTCTTTCCATCACCAGGAGTACAACAAAGTATCTAGTTCAAAACGGGGCAACGAACATGCTAAACAAGAATGTATGTGTCGAGAACGCTGTACCCGGCTTACTCACTAACAATCTACTCTATGACTATAATCCTACTACTGACTGAGCAATGAAATCTGAGCTCTTGTCCTCGGCAAAGAAGAAAGTACCGACTTTTAACTTCTGAAAACTCTGGCAGCTCAAGTGGACGCAGTTACGGGTGCTGGGCTTTCGTAGCTGCTGTTGGCCAGTTTTGTGTATCTTGGCGGCAATAAAGAATCCACATGGGCAAAGTATGCTTCCTCCATGGATGACTCTTTCGATATCGGTGCGTCAAGGACAGAGTCCGGGATGGCATCAAGAGTTTCCTCCAGGAACTGTGCAAGTGTCTGCACATAAAAGAAGCACAACAAATGGCTTTTAAGATCTAAAGAACTATTTCAAAACCGACGCAAGTCTTTGTATGTAAGAAAATTTCCTAAACTAAGGTATTATCATGTAAGGAAGTATTACAAAACTTCAAAATTTAAAACAGGATTAGATATGCTTAGAATAAATCAACATTCACATAACGTTGGCATGGAAAATCAGCAGGAAACCTTTTCATTTGCATAGTTGTGTAAAATACTTATTCCGGTTTAAAAAAATTAGCAAATAATCCAGTCAAGTTATTCAGAAACGCAGAACATGCAATGATAAACTGAGCTTTCATCTAATATTCCTGAGAATTTAGGTGGTTATTAGACCGAAAACCAACAAGATCCTTTAAAATTTGAGAAGCATGCCTTATAGCAGCATAATAGCATGTTACATTGTGCGGCTGTTGCTATTGTTGGAGAAGTGAAAGGGCAACAATGAGTAGTCATTTTCATAACTTGCCTTGCAATGACGCAATGTCGAATCAGCCTTACGTTTCCACAAACCATTGCCAGGTTCTGAGTGGAACAGATGTAACAATGGCTGCCAAAAGAAGTGATTATGTCAGTTATCAACGTGTGATTCTGTCAGTTACCAATATAATTGTTTGCACAATATATGTACATAAAATGATGAAAAGGCTAATACAGGTGTCAGTATCAACTTACTAAAATAAGCAGTATAAAACAAAAAAAATACAGCACTGGAAACTGCTACTAGTACATATTAAGCAGCTGGCAACTCAGAATTAACTAATAAATTTTCTTTACTATCGCAAGGGCTTTCAAGAAGTTCACTCCATGTTACTGAATCTCTTTTCGTTTTCTGTTTTTATTTTAAGGTATAATATGCATTCTCAAAAAAATTAAGGTATGCACAAGACTCCTGGGCCAATTCTAATTAGGATTTCACACTGTACTACTGTGCACCAAATTGTAGTAAATTACACTATTACAAGGTGAAAGAACTGAAGTCCTCAAATGAAAACAACTTCAGGAAAGTAAAGAATAGTTTACGTATTTAGAAGTATATCACAGGCAGTCTTGAACACCACCACACCACGTGTACAATCAACTCTTGTCATGAAAGAATAAAAAGGGAAAGGGGGGCCTTCACACCTTAACAAGTTGCCTCACGTTTGGCCTGCTAATGCCATACTGTCCAATTACAGAATCACCATAAATTTGGTAGCTCTCAAGGATCTAAAACAGAGTTCAGTCAATGGAAGAAATATAGCTTGTAAACGGAAATTGACTCTGCAAATGCTAAACCTGGCGACGCGAAGAGCAACCTGTTGTCATGCCATAAATTTCACTATCCACATGCCCGAGCATATTCCATGGACTGAAACATTAAGGCACCAAAATGATTCTGTTAAAAGTTTAAAACAATAACTGGCATGGGAATTAGCATCCAACATAGTTTCTGCCAGAAAAAAATGGGGTCAACACTAGAAGGTAATTTTGTTTGTTGGAAGGTTCTGATTTTTATTAAAGGTTTTGTGAAGGAGGTGGGAGGGAAGGACATAGCTTCGCCACATTCACACACAAGGTCTTTTTAAGTAGCAAAGTTTGGTAGTTTACTCGAATGGAAGAAGTTTCCTTGTTATAGGTCTATGTCACCTGTCATTTGGTCACATCTGTTCCCTGTGGTCTATTTTTGGATGGGCTGATGGAATTACGACATGTTCCCTATACAAGCAATTGAAATAATGTGTTATTGTGTATATTCCCAGCTGGGAACCTAGCATCATGATTCTTCTTAATGTTCCTAAAGCAAATGGAAGCCAGCAGAGAAAAATAACAAAGCAGTCATATTGTCTCTAGACAGTGGCAGGCCTATCATTTCAGAAATGGGTGTTCAACGCAGATATATTTTCAGTATATATCTAGAAGTTCACAGCAGTATACAAAAGAAAAATTCAAGACAGCATAAATTTAGAAACATCACAAAAAGATCAACAGGATTTTAAACATAATATGATGACCCTTCATGCTTTAAAGTGAGATACGAAGTTTTATCGCTCAAGAAATGCAATAGACCACAATTCTTGATCACCTGTTCTACTTCTTTTTTTGTTCTTCAGAAATTCATTAAAAAAATCTTTTTTTTTGCGGGTATTTAAAAAAGTCTTTCAACTTTAGTAGCCATTGAGTAGAATTAGTTATTGGGAACCTTGCAGCCGATTGGCTATTAGTTCTAAGAAAATTAAAGGATTCTATCAGAATTGTGGGTTGAGCTTATGAAATCTTGATTGCTAGGAGTGCAGATCTCACCAGCTAATTTGAATGCACATTGTGACTAAGTGGGGAGGACCATCTTCTTATTAGGTCGATTCATTATCTATGACTAGTATAGCACCTACTTACCAAACTAATGTGTGTATATTCCATAACGTGGCCTGCCCCTTTGGTAGAGCAGGCAAGTGAGCCCTGGTCAAAGCATTTTGGTTGAAGGAGATGGCCCTTAAGCATGTGGTCAGGGCATGCATAAGAAGATGGCAATCTCTTCATTCCTACACCTTGTGGACCTCGTCCGTTTGTTTGGTTATCCAGCAATGAGCTTCAGGTTGTTTGTCCATGTTAATATGCCTTACTTTACTTTTAATTTCTTTGAATTTTCAAAAGTATTGAGATGCATGAAACCAGAGTTGAGGATCAACAGAGGAATTTCATTTTTGACAATCAAAATGGAAATTCATACTTATTGTAAGCCGCACGACCAACCATAACTCGATGGGCACCTTGTCTTATGGATGCACTAACCTGCAACCAAACTGAAGGTCTTCAGTGAAACTGGCTACTGCAAGGCTACAACTAATGCAAGGTTGAGACATCAAAATGATGTAATCCTGATAAACTGTACAGTAATTAAATCCTGAAAAATTAGATAGTAATGTGCTCATCAGGGGAATAGCCTAACTCGGTCATGCCAAACCTCAGTAGCTCGCTATCTTGAGCTCTCGTTATAGATATCCAACTAAAACCACTTAATAATTGAGTATATATCCTCATGTGTAACAACAAATGATTCTCTGGCATAGAAATGTTCAATAGTCATGAAGACATAAATGTTGGAGAACAATGGCATGCTAAATCACCATGTGGTGTGCAGACATCAGCAAATAGTTGGTCTATGAGGGATAATGTAAGAAGTCCTAGTGGCAAGGGTCAAGTTATTAATCCTAATATCCCCTCCCTCTCTCCCACATACACACTACGGAGCATGGCACCAACCAATAAGGTAGTTATTTCAATATCTACAGGAATCAGCCCCAGAACCACTGTCATGGGGCTTGTAAACGCAGAGAAGAAAAACAGCAGACGCCACTTGTCATTTTTTGGTTCTCATGTGAAGATACTGGAGGACCACAGAGGTTCAACGGCATCTAGCTGAACCCGTCAACACTACCCTCCCACGCTGTCCATTGTGGTCAGTCATACAGATACCAACTTCTAAGAATGCAGCAACAAAATTAGAATGTGACGCTCCCCATCGTTGCCTATTTGCTCACAGTAAGAAAAAACAGAAGATAGTCACTTACTTGATCAATAGTTGTTAGGCCTCCATTTAGTGTGAAGTGTACATCTGGGAAGTCCCGCAACAAAGCATAATAATACTCATATCTGCAACGATACCCATAAGAGAGCCAGTAAAATTAAAAATGAAATATTACTAAAGCATATATCATTTAATAAAGGTGTGTCCGAATCCAAATTGCAACATAGCAAACTATATCTAGGCACTAAGGCCAGGATCAACTATACAGAGCTCAGACTTCAGAAGTAAAATTTCATTATTGATAATACAGGCTAGGAAAATAAGCACCAAGATATCAAGTCTGAACATTTCAACAAGCAAAGCGGGAGCAACATGATAATATCACCATGACGCATAAACACACAATGCTTCGTGCCACCCATGTATTACAGTGTACATATCACCATGATCTCCGTATTACAGTTTACACATATGGTTTTCAGGCTTTAATAGTATCAAGAGCACATACTTTAAAGGAGGAATCTTCCGATTCTCCGCAGGACTGAGACCATTGAGCAATGCCTTCCGAGCATGAATGATAAAATGCCTAGTTGGTGACTTTGAAACAACCTTATCTACAAATTCACCTGTTGAAAGTGAAAAGAAGCTAATCATGAGTATTATCCAGATAATAGTAGCGCTTACAGAAAAAGCATGTCACCACATCAGGAGTCACACCCATTAGTGGAAAACATGTAACCATCAAGATAGAAAACTTCCAAAGAGAATTGGAAATATCAGTAATAGTCTTCTATAAAACAACAAAGCCAACTATACATGTATTAAATGGTCCGGAACAAAGGTACTGAAAAATTATATGTTTAGCACATGATCACTTCTTTAAAAAATTATATTATAGGTTTACTTATCATGTTGATATGAAGTATGAAAACATATTATTAGCTTGCACCGCACAAGTTCCTCTCCTAATCTCTGGAAAAGCCTATGAAGACGACTCTATTGGAAGATCAAGGTTCTTAGAAGAAATCTCACATAGCTCTTGGTAGGAGTCATGATCGTCAACTCCAATTCTGCATTTAACGCTGACAGGGACATCACAATTGGCAGCAATAGCTGACATAGCATCCCCTACAAACTTCAGGAGGTTGTATAAATTTTTATGCAGGTATGGAAATGAGCAGGTATTTATATTATATCATGGTTTCGTTATGTAAAGTTTATGAACCATACCTCTGGATCATACATTAAGCGAGCACCAAAACAACCATGACCAGCAACTTTGCCGCTGGGGCAGCCACAACTACCACAGAAGTTCACAAGAATGTGTAAATTATATGAAATAGCAGGATGTACTGCAAAACCAGGTAAGACATGAAGGAGGCTGTTACTTCAGGTTGATCTCATCATATGAATAGCCACTTGCTAGTTCAGTTGCCTTAGCCAAATTGTCAAGATTACTTCCACCAATTTGCAACACAATAGGATGCTGTTCAGCGGGAAATGCTAAAAATTTATCCTGCATATTTTGAAAATTAAAATTTACCAGAATTGCATATAATTGGTGTGTATAATGATCTCCAAATGGAGTAGACCAATTTTATAGATCCATTTATTTAACAAGAGAATTGCCAAAAAGAACAATAAATGGAAACGAAGTCATACTGGTGAAGTGGTGATTTACATAGTAATATCAATCTATACTGGTGGCATGTGTATCGAATTGAGGTAGTTCCTACACATGCCAGCTACCACTTAGAAAGTCCACTGCTACTTTTATCATATAAAAATAATGCAGGATAATTTACACCCTGTTTGTCTCCGGTGAGTTTGGCCTAGAATTCTAGAATTGTAATTGGATTCTAGAAATAGGAGCAGGCATGCCATGACACTGAATTATAAATTCCAACGCAATTCCAGTGAGTTAAAATATGACTAAACCAACTCTTTACTACCAGCAACGAATCAAATGGAATTCGTGGGTCTCACACACTTTTCAGACCTAGATAGACGGATGCACCCGCTAATATGCACATAGTTGCTCCTCTACGCACCAAGTCATTGTCCAATTCAGACCACAGAAATTTTATGGTGTGAATGTGAGGTTGACAAACTGAATACCGAAGTTTTACGAAAGCTATCTATACAAGTATGTGGGATCCATGTGTGCACTTCCTGACCACCAATAAGCTCAAAGTAGCTCCGCGACGCATGGACAGCGCCCATGAATTTTCAACTGATTTCGTGGAAATATTTTAGCACGGTCGCGAGGTTCAAATATTAAATATGGAAGTTTCATGATAGCCTACCGGGAACACTTGCACGGTTCAGTCTGCCAATAAGCTCGAAGTAGATCCTCTCCACGTGGACAATCTTGGTCAAGTTTCAGTTGATTTTGAGCAACTTTTTAGGTGTGAACAAGAGGTTCAAATTGTAAAAAAAAAAATTACAGAATGGCTACCTTCTATTTCTATGTGACATCCACAACAAAAATATTGGAATTGAAATCCTCTAGAATCAAAATCAAATTTGCATTTTCGAAACGCAATGCTTTTTGCGTTTTCGCGAAAAAGAATCAAAATCAAATAAGAAGTCATTACTTGTCAGCAGTGGCGGAGCCATCTCCCGGCGAGCCGGGGCAGCTGCCCGGGCTCAGCCGAGAAATTTCACTTAACGTGCAGCAAAACCTGATGGCTATTACCGATTGTTTTCATGGGCAAAGGCTTAGTTAGCTGGGTGTCTTTGTATTTTGCCCAGGCTCTAGAACCTGGCTAGCTCCGCTACTGCTTGTCAGCTACTTTATCGGGCACGTCAAAAACATACCACTAGCTCTTCATTTGCATTACTGGCCATCTACTTCCTGCACAAACTCCATTGTCTATAAGGGCACGGCTTCGTTCATGCCTGAACGCGCCCTACCAACTTGCAGGCACAGCCAGTTTATTGGTGAATGAATCTGACGCCCGCGGATCACCCAAGAGTTGGCTAAAAGTGCACTGTACCACACAGCAGCCGTAGTCACGGGCTTGCTAAAATAATTGTCTGGACAGCTTTAGCTCAAAACCAAACGTACCCTAAGAAAAAGAACCCGAACAAATACCAAAATTCCATGGCCGAGTAGATTTCCATAATAATATTAGGCAATCTATGGTCAAGCAAACGATGGTGATGTACCTATTCTAGTATGAGTTCCAAATTTCTGTGGCTGTGGAGCTTAGCGTGTAATTTGATCTGTGTTCATGCTAACACTAAGGCATAATATGGTCTGTACCATGGTGCCACTGAACGAGATATGCAGCAACACTGAACTGAGTGCAAAATGGTATTAGCCCAGTGCATTAATTTGCACACCTCTCCCGGAATTCCCCACATCTCTTTCCAAATCTGTCTTCACTTCTCATTTGGAGCACACGTTACTTTAATGTATTGCTACTATGACATCGTGATGCAGCTCAACTAGTACAATCAGTATCATTATATCAACACTTTCTAACCACCACTAATCGAAATTTCATAGTCAGGATCAAGAAAATAGTATCACCGAGCACTCGAAGTCTAATGCCACCGGAGGACCGGACTAGGAAAGGCCAAAAGCGGCAAACTCACCAAGTTATCTTTCTGATGCACAATGGTCTCGGCGACAACCATCTCCGTGTACAACCAGGCGTGCCTCGATATCAGCCGCGCGAGCGTCCTGTAGTGGTTGTCCGTCCAGTCCATCATCGGCGCCACGCTGCAAGGGGGGCCAAGAAAACACGCATCAATCAGCTCAACCATGACCAGGTACATCAGCTAAGTGCCTTACAGATCTAATTCCGCTCACCTGAACAAGGGAGGAAGGTACTCCCCGGCGGGCAGAGAGCTCGCGGCGCGACACGGCAGCAAGCGGTGAGCGTGCGGTAAGAAGTTCCCGGGCGTCCTGCGGAGGAGGAAGGTGCCGGGGTTGGCGGGCAGTAGCGACGGGAGCAGGGCATGCCTCGCGGCGGACCTCATCGCGATGGCTATCCGAGCCCTCCGCTTCCGCACGGGGCCGCCGCCGCCTCTCGTGTGTCCTGAGCCCGTACTGGCGAGTGGTGAGACGGCTCGTTACACTGATGACCGTTCGATCCTAGGCGAACGGCGGAGATTGTGCAACCACGTGAGCAATTAAACTCAAGTGTCGATTTTGGCCGAGTTCTTTTGCTGACTAAAAAAATAAGCTGCCTAAGCCGCCCAGCTTTGACTTCCAAACTAGTTACTCGTAATAAATTTAGAAGCTTAATAATAAGCTGAACAGCTTATGGAGAGGTTGGGAAAATGATAGCTTATTTTTTAAGCCGACAAGCCTTAACTACATTCTCGCGTCTTCACATTTGACTGATTTTTTTCACAAATCCACTTCATCTAAAATTAAGTTATTTTTGTACAATATTACTGTTTAGGAGATTATACAATCCCCGGATGTATTCTTCGAATCCAAACAAAGGAGACCTCGTCCCACACATGTTCGGTCCTTCCGTATCCCTTCATCGGATCCGTTGATCCTTGTGCATGTGTTTTCTTCTCCCTGACCTGTACCTACTTCTGTGACGATCGCACCACATGTCACCGCATCTCCTCTCTCACCCCTAGGAAGTTGCCTATGTTGCTCCCATCTAACCCCTAGGAAGTTGCCTCTGTTGCTCCCATCTACTTCTCTAGTGAGCCCACCACGAGCCCCATGCTTCTTCGGAAAACCCACCACGGGTCATTGCATCTCCGCTCTTACCTTGGGACGCAGCCCCTTTGCTCCCATCTGCTTCTTAGGCGATCCTACCACGAGCCTCGTGCTTCTCCGGCAAGCCCACCACGAGCTTGTGCTACTCTGGCGAGTCCACCCCACCTCCATCGGGATCCTGCAGGCTGACTCCCAGGACGACGGAGGCTCGCCTGCTGCTGGGCCTCATCGGCCAATGGAGGCTCTTCCTATCCCTGCGCCCATATGGAGGCCATGATGGGGAGGCACGCATCCATGGAGGATCCTATTACCTTCACACCATGGTCCCTCCCTTGCCGGAGATGGAGGCCATGGCGGGGAGGCGCTCACGCGGGTGTTGTAGCGACGATGCTACAATAGGCGGATAAGATGCTGTTGGGAATATGCCCTAGAGGCAAAATTAATGGTTGATGCATTCCCGATGTATTCATAAGGTTTAGTTGTCCTTGGACAAATATCATTAATATGTATCATCGATGACGTGATTCGATTGTGGAACTATATTTTATGTGATATGTTCTAAATCATCCTTACTCATAAGTTTGAGTTGGACACTCAAACCTAGACTAATGTGTATGTTGGCTGATGACTCGGTTCCACTAGTCATGAGTCTGGAGATGCTAATTCAATTACACTGCCTTGGCTGAAGTGTTTAGCAAGTTGTGGCGCCCCGCTAAAACCACTACTAGAAAATCGTTGTGTTTTTGGTGCATTGCATCATCATGACCGCATGCTCATGTCGTCATGCCACATTGTATTTGAGCATCGTCATCATCACGCATCTGTTTGTCTGAAACTATTTTCGAAAAGGCTAGTTTTGTTTTCTAGATACCCGTCTTCGTTCAAATACAAAACCCGGATCTCCGGAATATTTTATTTCGTCTTCAAACGAATTGCAAAAGCCTTGTTTTAATAAATAAAATATTTTAAATTATTTTTTTAGGAGGCAGCCAGCCAGGCCCAAAAGCCCAGCCGGCCACCTCCAAAATAAGCCCTATCTATCTAACCCTAAGCCACCTACCCCTTCCATCCCTCTCTCCCTACCTAACCCAGCCGCCACCCCAACCAGCTTCCACCCCGCCGCCACCTGGGCGCGTCCCCCACCGCCAATTTCCCGCCCACACCCCATCGCCAGCCGACCCTACCCCATCTCCCGCTCGACACGCTCCCCCGGCCCCACCTTGCACGCATGCAACGCCACCGCAAAGCCATCCCGACCCGCGCCGCACTTCCTTGCGTGCAACGCACACAAGCGTCCATCCCGATCCAACTCCCTTCCCCGCGTCGCACCTGCCGCACCCCCCGCGTGGCCCACCCACCTGGTCGCCACGCCCCGCTCTCTGTCTCGCAGACAGCATGCGACCCACCCCGCGTCGTCGTCTCCCTCTCTCCCTCATCCCCGTATCCCCGCAGCCATCGTTTTTCCCCTGCAGCACCTCCCTCGATGCGAGCTCCGCCACCAGGACGAGTAGCGCCCTCCCGTGTTCCCCTTCGCCTGGCCCGTGAGCGTCGCCGCTGCCAGGGGAGCGCCTGCCTCCTAGCCGTCCTCCGCAAGCCCCGGTCTCGACGTGTCCCCGGTGTCATCTTCCTCAACCGCGGCTTCGTCTCCTCGGCCAACCACCGCCGCCACGGCTTCCCCCGAGTCCGTCGCCCGCAGAGCGCCGCCGCCGCTCCCCGGCTTCCTCCGGCCCCACTTCTCGCCCCAGCCCCCTCGGCCGTTCCCTTCGCCGGAGTCGCTGGCTCCCCAGTACCTGGCCAGCGAGCCCTGCCAGGGACCGCGTGCCGCCGTTCTCACCAAGGTCGCCATCGGCCTCATCCCCGTCTGATCCCGGCCGGCAGGCCTCCGCGTCGCCGCCTTCCCTGCTTCCTCGCCGCGCGTCGCCGTCCTGAACATCTGCCCAGTAACACGCAGCTGCCTTCCGCCGCCTCTCATGGTCTCCGTCAGATACCGACCAACATGTCGCTTCCCTGTCCCGTGTCAAGTGTCTCTGAAGCAGCTTGACTTCATTGCTCTTTTCTTGGTATGGTGGTGTGGTGTCTTCTCGTGAAGTGAATTGGGTCTTGTGTGTTTAGGAACACACTATGCAGATCGATGGCTAATTTTGGTCATGGAACCTTTCCTTGCAGTATGTTTAGAATCACCGTCTTTGACACCCGTGGGCATGTGCTACCACATCATCTACCTCTGAGCTGATGCCAACTGGAAGACCATCGACACCCGCACGAAGTCCACCACCGATGATTAGGTTGGATCCCCGAGATCTCCGGAACTCGAACCCCCCGAAACGTCAAGTTCTTCTTCTCGGACCCGAAGGCCGATCTCGGAGTCCGAAGGTTGATCCCGCTGAGACCGATCCTGTCGAACCTCGAAACCCCAAGGTCGTCGATACCCGATGTGTGACCCCTTTCAAACCCTTATTTTATAAATTGCTATATATATAAATTGTTGCATAGTTAAATCGTCATGATTGCACACATATATCGTGGATCCGGGTTATTTCGACGCTTCACCTGAACTAAATATGGGGAGGCCATATGCGGGCTTTTCTAGTCTTGTATTGGCCCCATTTAAATTTGCGTAGCGAACCGATGCCATGTCTTGCCTTGTTAAGTCAACATTTAAATTGTGGGGTAGCTAAATAACATGAACCCTCTAATTAATTGTCGGGACCCGGGTTCCGCTTAATACTGCCTAATTCGCCGCATCTTTCCATGTCTGCATCATATCATAATCATGCCGGATCTTCTGCCGTAGTATTAAATATTGCATCCGGTGTTTCTGCTAGTGTTTGCTTCTTCGCGAATTAGACCGATGAGTGGATGCGAGTATCGACAAGTTCTCCGGATATGAACCGTCGACAGTGTTTTCCAGGCGAGCATCTCTCCCCCTTCTACCTATTTTGCATTTATAGTCTTTATTTCCTCCTGTTGATCTATTGCTATCCGTGTCTCGATGCTTTAGTGTTCCGTACCAGATATATCCCGTGCAGCCTCTATATTGCCTTGGACACCTCCTATTACCGGTTGTTTGGTAGATAGATGGCCTTGCGAGTCGTAGTTGCTTGCTCAGGTGCGATCTTGTGTTGTCGAGTACCACAGTTGTTGGAATGCTGGCAGATGTTTATGGTGGAGATGATCATGACTTTAAATACAACTATTAAAATGCTAGATATAACTAATGCAGAGGCATCGGTGGACAATAGATGTTATTTGGTTCTTCACGCTCACTTGTGTCCCATAGGACCTCGAGTACTTGATACCCGTTCCTTGACTATTCGCACTATCCACATCCGGGAGGCCTTATGGACCCCCCCTGAGCCAGAGCTTGATTCATTTCTATTTCTGGGGGCCACAAACTAGTTTGGGGTTTTATTACTATCTTGTACCTATGCCATGGTTTACTGCTTTATTAAGATTGTGCATGGAGCACCTGTACTATTTTGGATCGCGCCATGTTTTCGCAGTATCGACAAGCCCAGTCACACTTTCGGGTTCCCAGTCGTTTACAGCCGTCGTCGCAAACCCTGGGTCCGTTCCGGAGCTGGCCAACTTCGTTGCAGGTAGCTTAGTGGGGTGGCCCCTGAAATATTTTATGAATCCTGTGATCGCTTTGTCGTGAATGCCTTGTTGGGTTTTGAGTTGGTTTTTCCGAGGTTGATCGAGTGTGTGTTGCTATTTGTGCACCCCTGCAGGGTAAAACTTTCTGAAAGCCATGTCCACGGTTATGGACGACTTGGAGCACATTATCTCGATCATAGACAAGCATAACTAAAGTAGTGCTATAAATTTGACTTAATATGTGACTAGTAATCAGCTCAAGTATAACGGAATGGATATTAAAAATGCCAACAACTGGTGGATCTGTGGTGATCTGTGTCATATTATATCTGCCTAGTAAGTATTGCAACTCCAATGGAATGTGATAAAAGTGTCAACCAATGCTGGGTTTTGGGATTCCTCAGGACAAATACATCTGACTAGTAAATGTTCCAACTACAACGGAATGGTGATTAAAACTGCCCACTACTTATGCTATCAGGATGACTCATGCTATCTATATCTGACTAGTAAGTGCTTCAACTATAATGGAAAGAATAAAACTACCAACCGTGTGAGTTCCTCGGTTTGACTTCCTCGTTTGGTCTCGAGGGGGAATATCAGGATGAGTATGTTTGGTGTTAGTATTAGGTTGGATCCGAACAGGTCTTTCTTATCCCTCTCTAATAGCCGACAGTTATTGAGTCTCTGTAGGTTGTTTAGTGCTGCTGCGCTGCCGCTTCAGTCCACCATACCTATGTAGGTGAGAGCCGCCGAATTCTAGCCTCGCCGTGTACTGGCCTCAGTACTGACGCTCCTCTTTTTCCTTTGCCCTTTGTCGGCACCCCTTTTGTTTTAGCAGGTTTGAGATCGACGTCGTTAGCAGGGTTACCCTTCCGGCTTGGCCTGGGTAGGGTTATGGACGCCATTGGTTATTCTTCAGGGCTCTTAACCCCATTTGCATCTTGTCCGTACTCGGACGTTGTATCGTTTTCAAGGTGATTTGGATCTTTGTATTGTATATCTGTATTCTTGACACTTGGAGTCGTGTTGTATATATATCTGTTCTGTGGATCCCATCGAGGACTGTTGTGTAATGGTATTACTTTGTTTTCCACCCGCACGAAAGTGCTTGGTGGGCGTCCTTGAATCATTTCTATGCGGGTTTAGCGGAAAGGGCTAAAACTTGCATAGGGCCGATTTGAGGGTGTTACACAAGTCGAATCGACCCATAATAGAGATGCGACGAGCATATGTTGTCATTTGTATTCTCAAGAAATGGAATCCTTTGACTTGAAGCGATTGCAAATCTAAGTTGAATCAAGTTACGTGACGTGGATAACCAAGGTGGGATTTGCCCCTCTGTAGTAGAGAGATATTTTATGGACCCTCTCGAGTGATATGATTCGGAAGCATGGTCATGCGTGACTTAGTTAAACGTTAACGGAGGAGTTGTAATAAGTGTTAGTCCATGAATCATATATCACGAATCAAGAAGAGAATTAAACTATTAAAATGATAACAAGTTCTCTCCCATAGCTTGACAAGGTATATCGTGAGACAAATGCACTTAGACGTAAGTCACATTGAGAATGTTCATCTTATGAATTTGCGACGCTTAGGAGTCTGCATGGTTCTGCTAGGAGCCTCCACCGACTGATCAATTGGAGTTGGACTCCAATTGTGTCTAAATGGTCGTGAAACAACAAGATCACACACCTAAAGGAAAGGGCCCGCATGGATTAGATCCATATGGACATTGGGGTACGGCCTTGATAGGACTCAAGCATTGATCCTACCTAGGAGTGTATAAAAGTGGATTAGGAAAGAGTTTCCTAATTTAGCAGTCACTTTCTCCAATCCCAAATCGGGTTAGACATGATCTAGCAATCATCTGCTTGGTGCTCCTCCTGCACGTGTGTGAAGGGGTTCGCAGCAGAAAACAATATTTTTTCTTAACTAGCACAACACCATATGCCAGGATCTATCTAGGAGTAATGTTGTAACGAAGAGAGCTTCGGTGACATACCCTTGTAGACCGAAAGCGTTTAATGTTCATGGGAACATGGATGATGTAGTCATACTCATAGCCGATCTCAAGGTCGTGTTGCTCCTCGCATGACAATCAAGGTGCCACAAGTGACATCACCCCTATGGTCTCGTACATGTCCGGTGTTTGACGACGACACTCGTTCTCCTTGATCCATTCGAGATGTGGAAGTAGACCTTCTAGAATCAGGGATCTAGCATCATAGCGGCGTATTGAAGTTGTGTCGTCTCCTACGCACGCAGTTCTTCTTGGAACCTCACACATGAGAGCCAACGAGGGAGAGAGAGAAAGTCTCCAAGGAAAATTGCCTTAGAGAATATTACGTATTTTTCCCTCTCATAAGACCCTTCTTATATAGAGGGAAAGGGGATACCCTTTCTCCTCAAGTCCTAGGGTGGGACTAAAGGAGAGGGAGGGGAGGAGGCGCTCCATGGGAGGAGGGTCGGCCGGCCGGATGGGCCCCACCCTGTGTCATTCCCTAGGTGGTGGCGGTGGCTCTCCATGGGGCGGTTTGCCTCTTGGGCCTTTTCCCTCCGGGGATTTGGCCCATTAGGGAAGTTTGACCTTTAAATTTAATATTAAATATTTATTTAATATTAATTCAAACAATTAATATGAAATACATATTATTAAATACCTTTTGACCCGAAACACCTTCCGGTTCACTCCGAACAACTTCGGATCCTCTTGGAATGATTCCACTTCTCTCATGGAACACTTTCGGAATTCTCATATCTTTCTTCTTGTGATCCCGATGATTCCAAAACGATCTCCAAGCGTCGTAGAACCCTTAAGTGTGTTACCTTACGGTTCAGGAACATCATAGACATGATCGAGATGACTCTCAGATCAATGATCATTAGCGGGATTTGGATATCCATAATAACCCATATGCATTCCACGATATCAATATCGTTTAAACCATAAACACTGAGTTTGATTCCCTTTGCTACTCTGATACCTGACTTGTCAAAGATCTGATCATTGATATCATGATACCTTGTTCAATCTTGTGACCGACAAGTGTTGTTTAACTCGTTCCCGTGATATTCCATCCTCATGACCTAGTCACATGTTGTGCAGCTTATGGATGTAATCTCACTGAGTGGGCCCAGTGTATCTTCCCGTCACACGGGGAAAAATCCTGATATCGATGCATACGCCTCAGCATATACCTTTAGAATACCCGATAGACACCTTTATGACCATCCTATTACGGTGTGACGGTTGATGCAGTCAAGGCAACCTTGTGTAATAGTGATTAGATATGATCTCACGGTCTAAGAAATAGGATACTTCGTTTCTAATTATTGCAATGATGAACTTTGTGACTTGATCGTGTCGCAATACTTATGTTGGGTAACGTCCATCACATGATTCACTAATGATATGATCTTATTGTCAATTGGCATAAATGCTCTAGGATCATGAAGCATTGATCATCAGTTGCCCAATGAACTAGTTGAATAGAGACGACCAGGGACTTTAGTTTGTTTACATACCACACGTGTATCAATATTTCCTATTGACGCGGTTATAACATGGTATAAAACTATTATGAACTTAATGAAGTATGATAATAAACATCAATATCATTTGCCTCTATGGCATATTTTCAACAGTCTCCCACTTGCACTAGAGTACAAATAATTCTAGTAGCATTTGTTACTAATCATAAAACCATATCACATATGTGTTATTTTTTAGATCTGTAAGTTCTTTGCAAATCATTTAATGTCACTTATTTTGACATTATCCTATTATCACATAATATGTCGAAGTATATGTTTGGCAGTAGAGTGGGACTCTTTTTTTCTTGTGTCTACAATGACGGTTGTTCAGTCAAGTGGTGAAAGGATATTGTTTTCTCCTTGTGTTTTTGGTGTTGATGGCAACTTCACTTGTGGTTTAACTATATGTCCAAGTTGCAGGACTTATCTACGGACATGCTTGTTGGTGGACTTCTCTCTAGAAGAAGCTTGAAGACGGTGGCACTTATTTACACTTTCTCTTGTTTTTGTGTTTTAGGCTACCGTACTATCAAGAGGGGGGTCCACCTTGGAAGGCTGTGGGAGATCACCATTTCATGCACAGACCATATCTGCACTTCCACAGCCTTCCCAGTTTTCCTGTGAGAGAGAGTTCCCTGTAGTGTTTAAGTGTTTTCTGCCCTGATCGGTAGTACCGGCCAGGCGGCAGTAGTACTGCCCAAGGGGGTTTTCAGGGCTAATCGAGCAGAACTTCTGACAGAAGTTCTGGTCCTAATTCTGGCAAACCAAATTTTGGCTCAGTAATACTTCTATATCTTTTTGCCTATTTGTCGGAATTAGCACCGGAACTTGGATCGGTTGTACCGGCCAGATCCTGTGTTGTCCAGCCCCTATCCCCTTGAGCGGTAGTACCGCCCCCTGACCGGTAGTACCAGGTACCCTCTGGTGCACGATTCTTCCGGCCCTAGTTCCGGACCAAGTTCCGGCAACTAGGATTTGTGGCTCAAATATGTCTCTGCCTCGAAATGCCTATTTGCCGGTAGTTGGACCGGAACTAGGACCGATAGTTCCAGTCAGCTCGTGAGGGCCCTACTGACTGGTCAACCCTATCCCTTTGAGCGGTAGTACCGCCTCCTGATCGGTAGTATCGGGCACCCTATGGTGCACGATTCTTCCGGCCCCAGTTTCGGACCAAGTTCCGGCAACTAGGCTTTGTGGCTCGGATATGTCTCTGCCTCGAAATGCCTATTTGCCGGTAGTTGGACCGGAACTAGGACCGGTAGTTCCAGTTAGCTCGTGAGGTCCCTACTGACTGGTCAATCTGACCGTTACGTGGGCTTCATCGAGCCGTTGGTGTTCCGTTCACCGGAACTACCGGCCCGCCACCGGTAGCACCGGTGGTGTCGGGACGGGGCAGAAAATGCCCGTTTAGGGTGGCCTATTTAAGGCCCCCTTCTTCTTCCTCTTGCCTTATCTCTTCGTTTTCTCTCTCCTCCATTAATACAAGAGCTTAACTTGCCTAGATCTCTCTCCCTACCCACTCAAACCTCTTGATCTTTTGAGGATTGGGAGTGGTGACCTAGATCTACACTTCCACCAAAGGAATCGTGATTTCCCCCACCCATCCTTTGTGGATCTTGTTACTGTTGGGTTCTTGGAACCCTAGACGGTGTAGGACATCCTTTGAGCTGGGGCAATTGTTGTGAATCTTCGTGGTGTCGTTGAGGGCCTCCAATTGAATTGTGGAGTCTCCCCTCAACCTTTTTGTAAAGGTTTAGGTTGGCGCCTTCAAGGTCACCGGTTGGTGGATTGTGAGGCTTCCTTTGTGGTGGTTCTCACCAGAGAACAAGGTGAGGCCTTTGTGGCGCTCGAGTGACCTTGTGTGGCCCTGACACCTCTCCAACATAGACATAGCTTCCTTGGAAGTGAACTACGGGAATTACATCTCCGTGTCCCCTCGCCGGTTCTTTCATTGCACTCCTTTACTTCTTGCAATTACCATCTTGTTTACTTATCGTATTGTTTACCATATAGGATATTCATCTAGTTGCATCTCTAGTGAACTTTACTTTGTGCAAATCCTAAAATTGCAAGAAAAGATTAAAAATTGGTAGTCTCCTATTCACCCCTCCTCTAGTCAACCAAAGTTGTGCCTTTCAATTGGTATCAGAGCCTCGGCTCTTACTTCGGGCTTAACCGCCTAAGAGACAATGGCCGACGAAGATGGGAGTGTGGGTGCAACCACCAAGAACTTGGCCTCCATGGATGACCTCAATCAATTGGAGACATCCATGATGACCAAGTTTGAGGAAATGATGACCCTCTTGCAAACCCTTAAGCCTAGCCCCATGCAAGAAACCCCTCATGATGCATCTCTTGCCGCCGAAGCCCCTCCCGCTCCCGTGCAAGTGGTCTCCCCGGGGTGAATCCCGCGGCTGCCCCAAAACACTTGGGCTTAGGCTTTGTGGCTCAAACCACCAAGCTCCCAAGCGAGAGCACCGAGGTGCTAGGTGACTCCTCCTCCAAAGAGGGAGACGAGGGAAAGGACTACTCGGTGGTACCACCACCGTTAAAGTACACTCTGGACCCACCTATTCCCATGATGCATACATACCTCAAGGAGAACATCCCATGCTAGATACTTCTAACTTCGCCAATTGGCAATATCTAATGCAATCTCACATTTCCAGCTCTTCTATTGAATTGATGAGAATTGTGGAAGAAGGTTTTTCTCCATATGATGCAAAGAAGTTGACCCAGGACAAGGTCGTGGACAAGCAGCTCAATGCCACCGCTTTGGGCATGATCCAAAAGGCGTTGACCCCCGAGGACTTTGCTCACATTCGCCAATTCTCCACTGCCAAAGAAGCTTGGGATCATCTCACTGAGTTGTATGTTAGGAATGCGAGCATTTGAAGCTCCAAGTTTGATGAAGTCAACAATGAGTCCGATGGCTTTGCAATGCAAGATGATGAGACACCCGAAGACATGTATCGTTGTCTCAAGGTTCTTTGTTGTACTATGAGGGACCTTGGAGCTACCTATGTTGATGAAAAGTTCATGAAGAGGAAGTTTGTTCAAGCCCTTCTTCCCTTTGAGGAGCAAAAACTCAACTCCATCAAGGGGAGAAGTAACTACCACACCATGTCCTCTCAAGATGTGTTGAGTGAAGTCATTGCCATGACCATTGCCAAGAAGAATGTGGAGTCCGCTCGTGCTCGTGCTTATGGGTCTCAAAAGTTGAACCTTGCCTTGAAGGCTCAAGTGGTGGAAGTTGATGAAGACGATAACTCTAGCGAGTGGTCTCAAGAGGACATCAAATATGCTTTCAATGAGCACTTGGCTCTTGAATCAAGGGATTTTTGGAACAAACCGGGCATGAAGTCAAGGTCAAGGGACAACGTAAGATTCAACTCAACCATGAAGGCTCCAAAAGCAAGACCTTGCTACAATTGCAATGACAAGAGTCACTCTATAGCTCAATGCCCCTTCGAGAATAGAGAAGACAATGGAGGCCGCCTCATTCGCAAGAGCAGTCCAAGACCTCCTCACCCCTTGAACAAGAGCTTCCACAACAAGAACCTTCCTAACAAGGAAAGGGCAATGGTGGTCCATGAAGAGTACTTCTTGGGCGCGGATGATGATGATGATGAGAGTGAAGGTCAAGGTGGAGAGATCGTGAGAGTTGCTGCTGTTGCTACTTCATCTACCCCACGAGTGTCTCTCTTTGACTCTCCAAATGAGAACATCACCAACTGCAACCAAAAGTGTCTCATGGCTAAGGACACCGAGGTAACACCCTCTTCCAAGTCTCCTGCAAATGAACTTCCTTTGCATGATCTAGGTGGTCTAGAGGTTAAGAAAGAGATGGTGAGCATGTGTGAATCCATGAAGCATCTGGATGATGATACTAGAATGTGCTTTGAAACTCTTGTTAGCCAACTTGACCATGCTAGGGAAATGCTAGATGAGAAGGAAGAAGTTATTGACATGCTAGGTAAAAATGAAAGAGAGGTCGCCGATGAGATTGCCTCTCTATCTCAATCCCTTGAAGATGAACATAACATGAGAATAACTTTTGAGGAAAGTGTGGCTAAACTTGTTGATGACCATAATGCCTTAATAACACAACTTGTTAAAGAACAAGATCGTGCTCTTGCTTCATTGAATGTCCTTAAAAATGAAAAGGTTGAGTTTGGTGTTAGTCATGAATGCCTTAAGGACTTTGAGAAACTCAAGGAGGAACATCATGCCTTGGAGAGTAAATTCTCAAGTCTCTTTGAGGCTCATGAGCGACTTCAAACTCAATTGAATAATGAACATTCAAAGTCTTCCGCTACGCCTATTGTACATTTGCCTTGTTCTTCTAACCCTTGTTGCAAGCATGTGAATCTTGTTGAGGAAAACAAAATGTTGAAAGATCAACTTGCAAAAGGGCAAGTTGAAAAAAAAGAACAAGAGGAGGAACAAGAAAAAGAAGAAGAGCAAGAGCTTTGCTCAAGTATCCTCACATGCTTCTACCTTTGTGCAAAGTGATAACTTTGCCGGGAAGAACAACCCTTCTTACATTCTTTGCAAATCTTTTGATGGTCATGTTTATGCAAAGTACATTGGCACATCTTACACTCATGATTATCATTGGACCATTTGGGTACCTAAGACCCTTGTGACTAACAAAAGGGGACCCATTGCAAAATGGGTACCTAAAACCAAAGCTTGATTTTCTTGTAGGACTTTTAGCTTCCGGCGGTGCAAAATTGGTGCTTGATAGTGGAGCTACAAGCCATATGACCGGAAGCAAGTCTATCATGTCGGAGATTAGGCCTAATTTTGCCAATACCATGGTCTCCTACAACGATAAAACAAGCTCACAAGTATTGGGTTTTGGTAAGGTGGTAGTAACCCCGGATATATCCTTGGTTAATGTCATGCTTTTCAAAACCCTTGGTTACAATCTCCTTTTCGTTCATGCTCTTGCTATTATGGGTCTTTCGTCCTTCTTTAATGAGCACTCTGTGGTATTCATGTGGAGCAAGTCTCTCATGGTGGCTTTCGTTGTATACGTAGATCATGACTTGTATGTAGTGGATTTCTCCGGAAAGCCCTCTACACATGCTATATGTCTCTATGCGAAAGCCGATGTGGGCTGGTTGTCGCATCGCTGCCTAGACCATGTAAACATGAAGGCTTTGCAAAGTCTCTACATGGGGGCCACATCCTTGGACTAAAAGACATTTCCTTTGCCAAAGATCATGTGTGCAGGGCTTGTATTGAAGGAAAGATGCATGAGAAGCCTCACAGTATCCTTAATCAAATCACCACCGAACGGTGCTTGGAGCTTCTCCACATGGATCTCTTTGGGCCTTCCTCTCATGATAGCCTTGGGGGAAAGAAGTATTGTTTGGTAATTGTTGATGACTTCTCGAGATATACTTGGGTCTACTTCTTCAAGTTCAAGAGCAAGACTCAACAAACCTTCATCGACTTTGCAAATCATGTTCAACGGAAACACAATGCTACCATCCTCTCCATTCGAAGTGACAATGGCACCGAGTTCAAGAACTACATGTTGGATGAGTTTCTTAGCGATGAGGGAATCAAACATCAATATTCAACTCCTTACACCCCTCAACAAAATGGTGCTGTTGAAAGAAAGAATCGTACTTTGATGGACGCGGCCCGGACCATGTTGGCGGAATTCAAGTCTCCATATAATTTTTGGGCCGAAGCCATTTCAACCGCTTGCCATGCATCCAATCGCCTCTACCTACGCAAGAAAAAGAACATGACTCCATATGAACTTCGCACCGGTCGCAAGCCAAATGTCAAGTACTTCCGGGTGTTTGGGTGTTGATGTTTCCTTCTCAAGAAAGGTGTCCGCTTGTCAAATTTTGAGTCTAGGGCTCAAGAAGAAAGGATCTTTGTTGGGTACTCGAATCAATCCCATGCCTATAGAGTCTACAACAAAGCAACATGAAGAGTTGAAGAATCTAGCAATGTCGAGTTTGATGCATATCATGAGTCTCTTGTGAGGCAAGACGGTGTTCGTGACCCAAGTGATGAAATTCCTCCCCAAGCCATAAGAAGAATGGGTGTGAGATTCTTCCACCCCATTGAGGATCCCCTTGTGGCTGAAGGAGAAGGACCAAGCTCCACTCAAGCGAAGCCTTCACTTTCACAAGACCATCTTGCACCTCAAGGTCAACTTATTGCTTCTCAAGGTTCTCCAAGATCCTCTCAAGATCTTCATGTCCATGACTCTCCAAGGTCAAGCCTACCTCAAGTCAATCAAGATCTACCTCACCAAGATAGTGAAGCCCCTCAAGTCATTGATGAGAAAGGTCGAGTTGAACAAGGTCAAGCTACCAATGACCAAAGCCAAGCTAATGCCTCTCCACCAAATGATGATGTATCTCCTACGGTTGATGTTGATGAAGATAGTGATCAAGTTCGTGCATATAGTCAAGGCGGGGACTCGAATCGTGGTGATGACCAAGTGGTTGCTCAAGAATCTCGTCTTGAGACCCAAGCCCGCCGTCAAGCATACCGTCTAGCCAAGCTCATCAAAGATGGCCATATCCTTGATAATTTCTATGGAGATTTCAATAGGGGCTCCACTACTAGGAGACAACTAACCTATTTTAGTTCACATCATGCTTTTATTTCTCATGTTGATCCCCAAAAGGTCTTCAAAGCTTTTGAAGATGATGATTGGCTTGATGCTATGAATGAAGAACTTCACAACTTCAAGAGGAACAAAGTGTGGTCACTTGTGAAGATACCAAGAGATTTTCAAAATGTGATTGGGACCAAGTGGATCTTCAAGAACAAGAGGGATGCCAATGGTATAGTTATCCTCAACAAAGCAAGGTTAGTTTCCCAAGGATACTCTCAAGTTGAGGGCATAGACTATGGTGAAACTTATGCTCTCGTTGCTCGTCTAGAATCCATTCGCATGCTTCTTGCTTATGCTACCCATCATAACTTTAAATTGCAACAAATGTATGTCAAGAGTGCTTTCTTAATGGTCCCTTAAAAGAATTGGTGTATGTCAAGCAACCTCTGGGCTTTGAGGATCCCCTCTTCACGGACCATGTCTACAAACTCGATAAGGCACTATATGGTCTCAAACAAGCCCCACGTGCGTGGTATGAGTGCCTTAGAGAGCTTTTGTTAGACCGTGGTTTCGAAGTAGGCCTCATTGATCCCACTCTTTTTACTAAGAAAGTTGGAGAAACTTGTTCATTTTCCAAATCTATGTTGATGATATTATCTTTGGGTCTACTAACAAAGCTTTTAATGAGGATTTTGCTAAGCTCATGACCGACCGCTTTGAGATGTCTATGATGGGGGAGTTGGAATTCTTTCTTGGCTTTGAGGTCAAGCAAATGAGGAAAGGAACCTTCATCAACCAAGCTAAATATGTCCAAGATATGCTCAAGAAGTTCAACCTTGATCAAGTAAATGGAGTCAAAACTCCCATGCCCACAAAGGTTAATCTTGATCTCAATCCCAATGGTAAGGATGTGGATCAAAAGCTTTATCGATCGATGGTTGGTTCTTTGCTCTATCTTTGTGCATCTCGACCGGATATTATGTTAAGTGTGGGTATGTGTGCAAGATTCCAAGACGCACCAAAGGAAAGCCACATGGTGGCGGTCAAGAGAATCTTTCGATATTTGGTTCATACCCCTAACTTCGGGCTGTGGTACCCCAAGGGAGCTAGCTTTGACCTCATTGGACACATGGATTCGGATTGGGCAGGAGACAAATTGGAAAGGAAGTCAACCTCTGGTGCTTGTCAATTTCTTGGAAGATCGTTGGTGTGTTGGTCCTCAAAGAAGCAAAATTGCGTGTCAATGTCCACCGCCGAAGCTAAGTACATCTCCGCCGCAAGTTGTTATGCTCAATTGCTATGGATGAAGCACACCTTGAAGGATCTTAGACTTTCTTTCAACAAAGTACCCCTTCTTTGTGACAATGAGAGTGCCATTGCTATTGCTCACAACCCCGTGCAACACAACAAGACCAAGCACATTGAGATTCGTCATCATTTCATTCGGGGTCATGTTGCAAGAGGAGACATTTCTTTGGAGTATGTTCCTACCAAGGCCAATCTTGCGGATCTTTTCACGAAGCCACTTGATGAAGCAAGGTTCCGGGAGTTGAGGCATGAACTAAATATCATTGATTCGAGCAACATGGTTTGAGTATCTTGCACACCTACCCGAGTCTCAAAGAATATCTTGTTTGGATGTACGCATGGATTTAGGGGGAGTGTAGTTCCTCATATGAACCAACACTCTCTCTATTATGCACATATTAATGTATTATTTCTCTATGGTCTCTCAAGGAGACAAAATGAGCTTAAATGATGAGTTTTGGTAATGAACCCAAGATACATCTTCGCGGTGTCAAGACAAATATACTCATATATGGTGGCCTAGGCCACCGACCTTGTGTGCTTTATTTTTTATGTTTGGTTCCCTTTGTATTCCATGTTTTGGGTGTTGATTTTCGTTTTTGGATCTTATTTTGTTTTTCTTCACAGTTTGTGCCATCTATCCCAAGCCTTTGCTTCTCCCCTTAACCCTCTCTTCCCTACACAAGGTCTTTTCTTTGCCAAATCAAAATCTGGACAACTTTCCTAGATATCTCCGGTAGTTCCGGTCGCTGGCCGGTACCACCGCTCTGGGCCTAACTTCCCAGAAGTTACGCTTGGACCGGTACTATCGCACTACCCAGAACTACCCGTGTCACCAGTAGTTCTGGCCCCTGGCCGGTACTACCGGTCGAGCAAGGGACCTATAAGTTATGGGCCAAGGGGGCCACGGGATCTTCTTCCCCACTTGCCCCCCTTGACCCCCACTTACAAATACCTAGGAAGCTCTCCCCGGTGGCGCCGCCGGCACCACTGATTCCGGCCGTCCCTCTTCAGATCTGTTCCATGGGATTCTTCCCCACCTAGATCTCTTGCCATGGACCCCGGTATTTGCTCCTCTCACCCTCCATTCATGGAGATCTGGCCATTTTTGTGCTTGAGTAGGACATGCCATGTCTAGGGCCCTTCTTTGGCTAGAACTGCTTTGGGAGATCGTGGTAGGGCTAGAATTCGTGTGTAGATCAAATTGCCCCAATACATTTTCTAGATTCCAACCTTTGGTGCATCTAGATTCGCCAATCTGTGATTTCCAGTCAACCGCTCTGCTCGTGCCCTTACCGGTACTACCGGTGAGGCTCGGCCGGTACTTCCGGTGGGGTCCTCACCACCGGTACTACCGGTGGGGGAACGACCGGTATTTCCGGTGAGCTCCGCGCCACCGGAACTTCCGGCCGCTCGGTGGAACTTCCGATGCACCAAATCCTGGTTTCTGTTTGTGTATTCTGTCAATCTAGTCTAACCTGGTTGTTTTTCCTTTGACCTTGTGCACGTATCCTCTCTTCCCTCCCTTTCTATTTGCTTTCTTCTCAGGGCAAGGTGGTTCCCGTGGCAAATCCAAGCGATCTTGTGTTCCCTCCCGTGGGCCTTCTGAGATTGATGAAGATGATCTTGAGGTCGTGCGCCCTCCTAGTCAGACCGCTCGTTAGAGAGCTACCACTGAGCGCCCTGCTGCTGCTGAAGGTAAAAGACCTATTCTAGCCAGTCAAAAGAAGACCACCTCTGGGCCTGATTCGAGCAAGAAGAAGATCTCATCCTGGCCTCAGCTTGCATATGAGGAGTTTTGCAAGATTGATCCCTACAATGTTCCTCGTGATCTTCTGGCTCAGGACCCTTTCTTCCACACCAAGTGTCAAGAGGAGATCTATTCCGAGGTTTATGCTTCCAAGAAGAAGAATGTGGTTGCTCCCCAGAGGCACATCAACGTGGCTAAGATGGAGAGCAACCCTGAGTACTTTGGTGAGGCTCTCGACATGTGCAGGCGGTTTGGGCTTCTCAAGATTATGGCACACCGTGAGAACTATAATGAGAGGGCCATTGCTCAGTTCTACTCCACCCTCTTCTTTGATACTGATGCTAATGATAGAACCATGAAGTGGATGACTCAAAACAGGTATCTGACTGCAAAATGGTCCGAGTTTGCTGCTCTTCTTGGCTACCCTATTCTGGAAGGCCATCGTGCCAATGGATGGTGCGTTCATAGGGGGAAGGCCCCCGAGCCTGAAATTCTTGAGCCCTTGTACATTGAGGGCTAGGGCGTCAATGGAAATGTTGCCCATCTTCTTCCCCACCTATGGCATCATGCGCAAGGTCTATCAGAACACTATTGCTCCCAAGGTAGGTAACTTCAATTAGCTCCATGCATTCCAGATTGATCTCATGTATCAGACTTACCGCCACAGAAACTCTCATGAGCGCATTAATGTTATGGATTATCTGTTTGAGGAGATTTGGTCTACACTGATTGAGAAGAGGTCCTGTTCCTATGCTCCTTACATCCAGACCCTCATCAATGCCAAATGGTGAGAGTCCACATGTTCTCTTTATCCTCAGGATGCTCTCACTATTCATGAGGAGAAGACCTTCCGTGTGATGAAGCACAAGAAACCTTGTTCTCAGGCTGAAAAGGAAGCTGCTTCTGAAAGGGTTGCTAGGAAAGTTGTTGACACGTCAGGCCATGCTAGTGATGTGGACCATGATGAGGCTTCTCCTCCACCCCGACTTGTGAGACAACCCTCTTGGGCCAAGAAGCTGGGTTAAGAAGACTTTTTGTTTCATTCAGGACCGCGAGTATCAGTCTTATGTTGCTCAGAGGCACAATGTCCAGAGGGAGAAGGCCATCATGAGGAAGCTTGATATTGAGGTATGTCTTGAGTCCAGCTCCGTCACCACGCCCAAGGATCAGTGGGTCAACACGCATTGCAGGTGGACTGATAGTGATGATGAGCCCGAGGTCACCGATCCGTTTCCACCCGCTTGGAACAATGCCTCTTGGGACCCCAAGCCTCCTCCTCTGTTCATTGGTGGGTGGGGTGCGTAGATTATCTACTTTGTCCCTTTTAGGCATCTTGATGCCAAAGGGGGAGAAAGTGTTCTGTTAGGACTTCGGGATTTGCATGGGTTGTGTCACGAGCTCGCTCTTTCTTTGATCTTTTTTATGCTCATGCACACTTTTATTCCATTATGTATGCTTGTGGACCTCCGTTTTGTATATGTCTTTGGACCTCTTGTATGGTTGCTACTATGTTGGTGAGACTATGTGTTAAGGTATCTTTGTGATGTTCGTATGATTGGTTGTGGTGGGCTAAGTTGTCTCACGGAGGTATATTCACTATGTTCACTTATCCAAATATTGTCTCACCACAATGGTATTGGTGCAAGGTATGTGTCCCCCTCCCTTTTGCATTTACTTCTTTGCACCCTTGTTGGTTCGTCTAGTGAGGGGGAGCTCTCTCCCTTGTGTGCTTGTTGTTTCAAGAAACTCTTGTTCCTATGCCTTGCACACATCTAGGGGAGCTTCTCACTTCTTTTATTTTCTACAGTTTTTCCTTTTTGTTATCCTCTATGCAGATCTTGTAGAGTTGTCATCAAGCACCAAAAAGGGGGAGATTGAAAGGATATTGTTTTCTCCTTGTGTTTTTGGTGTTGATGAAAACTTCACTTGTGGTTTAACTGTATGTCCAAGTTGCAGGACTTATATACAGACGTGCTTGTTGGTGGACTTCTCTCTAGAAGAAGCTTGAAGACGGTGACACTTATTTACACTTTCTCTTGTTTTTGTGTTTTAGGCTACCGTACTATCAAGAGGGGGTCCACCTTGGAAGGTTGTGGGAAATTGATACATTGCAAATGTATCTATAATTTTTGATGTTCCATGCTTGGTTTTATCCACTTTCTTGTGTTTTGTTCCAACTTTGGAGTACTTTTCATATGATTTCTTGGACTAACCTATTAACAAGAGCCATAGTGCCAGCTGCCTGTTTTCTACTGTTTTTGGTTCCAGGAAAGTCAGAAAATGAATATTATCGGAATTGGACGGGACAAAAGCCAAAGTGCCTATTTTTCCAGAAGGGATCAAGTGCCAGAATACGAGACGGAGAAGGGCCAGGGAGCCACCACACCACCTGGCCGCGCGGACAGGCCTGGCCCGCGCCAGGGGGTGGTGTGGCCGCTCCCGGCACCCCCTCGGCCTCTCCTTCCGCCTATATATTGCCCTCGGGATGAAAACCCTAAGTACCCGATCAAAAATCCACAAAAGAGTCTGTAGCCGCTGTCATCTCCATCCCTAGATCGGGAGGGATCTGAAGCTTTTCCCGGCACCCTACCGGAGAGGGGAATTCACCCTGGAGGCCTTCTTCATCACCATGCAAGCCTCTGGTGTAATGCGTGAGTAGTTCATCCTTGGACTACGGATCCATGTAGTAGCTAGATGGCTGGTTTCTCCTCCTTTGTGCTTTCATGTTTAGATCTTGTGAGCTCCGTTCATGATCAAGATCATCTATTTGTAATTCATACATGTTGTGTTTGCGGGGATCCGATGGATATTGAGATGCTATTTCAGATTGATTATTGATTCTATCATGTCTTTGTTATTTGTGATCTTGCATGCTTTCCGTTGTTAGTAGCTATCTTGGCCAAGTAGATGCTAGTAACTCCAAGAGTTAGTATTTATGCTCTATAGTGGGTTCATGCCTCTGGTAATCTGGGGAAGTGACAGAAATCTCTAAGGTACTAGATGTGCTGTTGCTACTAGTGAGAAAACAACAATCCTTTGTTCATAGAACAATCGTATTGTTTACTTTACACGCAGTTCGTAAAGCAATAATCTGTTGCTTGCAACTTAATACTGGAGAGGGTTCGGATGATAACCTGAAGGTGGATTATTAGTCATAGATGCAGTTGGATGGCGGTCTATGTATTATGTTGTAATGCCCAATCAAGTCTCAAAGGAGTCAAGATGATTAGTATATGCATGTATTGCTTTCTCGGTGTTTGTCAATTGCCCCGCTGTAATTATTTCACCCAGCATGTTATCTATCTTAAGGAGAGCCACCTCTAGTGACTATGGATCCCGGTCCTTGTCTTTTATATTCAATCTACAAACTGTTTACTGCTTTGTGTTTACTTTCTGCAAACTTTTACTTCTTTCCATTCGATACATTTAATCCTTTGTTTTCCGCAAAACACAGTGAGATTGACAACCTCATCGCAAGTTGGGGACAAAGTTCTATGGTTGTATTGTGCAGGTCTCCATGTTGCTACTAGCACCGGTAGTCCGCCCTGCCAAAGCTCAGCTAGTAACACCTTTGGGGTGTTTCCTTGCTCCTACTGGTTCGATTAAACCTTGGTTTCATAACTGAGGGAAACTTGCTGCTGTGCTCATCATACCTTCCTCTTGGGGTTCCCAACGAGCTCTACATCAACACCGCACCAGCACTTTTCTAGGCGCCGTGCATTGAGCCATCAAGCATTTTTCTGGCGCCGTTGCCGGGGAGTCAAGGACATCTTCACAAGGGGAGTCCCTCATAACCAATCTCTTTACTTTGTTGTTTTTGTTTTGCTTAGTTTTCTTTTTGCTTTGTTTGCTTGTTTTGTTCTTCAAAAAACAAAAACAAAATTAGTTTTACTTGTTTGCTTTCTTATTTGGAAACCCAAAAAATGACTACTCTTGAAAACACTAAGTTGTGTGACTTCACTAGCACCAACAACAATGATTTTATGAGCACACCTATTGCTCCACCTGTGGCTGAAAATACTTTCTTTGAGATAAAACCTGCTTTGCTCAATCTTGTTATGAGAGAACAATTTTCTATTATTGGTAATGAAGATGCTGCTTCCCACCTAAATAACTAGTTTGCTTCCTTTTATCAAAAACATAAAAATGACTACTTTTGAAAATACTAAGTTGTGTGACTTCACTAGCACAAACAACAATGATTTCGTGTGTACACCCATTGCTCCACCTGTTCCTGAAGCTACTTTCTTTGAAATTAAACCTGCTTTGCTTAATCGTGTTATGAAAGAACAATTCTCTGGTGCAGGTACTGATGATGTTGTTGCTCACCTTAATAACTTTGTTGAACTCTGTGAGATGCAAAAGCATAGGGACATAGATGGTGATATTATTAAGCTGAAATTGTTTCCTTTATCTTTGAGAGAAAAAGCTAAAGAGTGGTTGAATTCCTTAACTAGGAATAGTATTAATTCTTGGACTAAGTGCAAAGATGCTTTTATTGGAAAATACTATCCTCATGCTAAGATTATATCCATGAGAAGTGAAATAATGAAGTTTAAACAACTTGATAATGAGCATGTTGCTCAAGCTTGGGAAAGAATGAAATCTTTGGTAAAGAATTGTCCCACTCATGGACTGACTGCTTGGATGATCATCCAAACTTTTTATGCAGGATTGAACTATTCTTCAAGGAACCTATTGGATTCTGCTGCTGGAGGTACCTTTATGACCATTACTTTGGGTGCTGCAACTAAGCTTCTGGACAATATGATGGTTAATTATTCTGAATGGCATACCGAGAGAGCTCCACAAGGTAGGAAGGTAAATTCTGTTGAGGAAACTTCCTCCTTGAGTGATAAGATTGATATTATTATGTCTATGCTTGTTAATGGGAAAGCCCATATTGATCCAAATAATGTTCCTTTAGCCTCTTTGGTTGCTCAAGAAGATCAAGTTGATGTGAACTTCACTAGAAATAGCAATTTTGGCAACAATGCTTATGGTAATAATGCTTATAGGAACAATTTTGGTAACAACAATTATAAGCTATATCCTCCCAACAATGGTAATTCTTATGGGAATTCTTACAACAATAATAAGAGTGCTCCCTCTGAACTTGAAGTTATGCTTAAAGAGTTTATTAGTAAACAAACCGCTTTCAATAAAACTATTGAGGAAAAACTCTCTAATGCTGAAAGAAATATAGCATCTTTGGTTGAAGCTCAATCTTCTTTGAATAAAATGGCTGCTAAACCTAAAACTAATGATAATCCCTTTGCAGATACTAATGCCATACAAGTGAGAATTGATGAAAATGTTAGACTATTAGCTGAATTACATGCTAAGTGGGAAAGAGAAGATGAAATTGCTAGAAACATTAGTGTTTCTACTATCACCACCACTAGTGTTGAGGCTAGTAATAGTTCTACTACTTTAGATGATAAAGTTGATTTTGATCTTGATGGTTGCAACATCTTTGAAATTATTAAGTTCCTACAAAAGCTTGCTAAAAGTCCTAATGCTAGTGCTATGAACATGGCTTTTACAAAACACATTACTGATGCTCTCATAAAGATTAAAGAAGAAAAGATGAAACATAAAGCTTCTATTCCTATAAAACAAGAAGATGGTTGGGAACCCATCATTAATATGAAAGTGAATGACTTTGATTTCAAAGCTTTGTGTGATCTTGATAGTAGTGTTTCTATTATGCCTATTAGGATTTATGATATGCTTGATTTGCCTCCTCTTGAAGATTGTTATTTGAATGTCCCACTTGATGATAATGCTAAAAAGAAACTCATGGGGAGTCTTAATGATGTTCTTATTATGGTTAATGATTCCTATGTCCCTGTTGATTTCTATGTTTTGGATGTTGAATACAATGCTTCTTGCCCTATTACTTTGGGAAGACCTTTTCTTAGAACTGTTGGTGCCATCATTGATATGAAAGAAGACACCATTAAATATCAACTCCCACTCAAGAAAGGTATAGAACACTTCCCTAAAAAGAGAGAAAATATTTCTTTTGCTTCTCCTATGAAAACAAAATTTGGTCTTAATGCTTCTTCATTTGAGAACACTTGATTCTTTCTTTGCTTCTTATGCCTAACTTAAAGGCGTTAAAGAAAAGTACTTATTGGGAGATAACCCAAAAGTTTTAGATGAGTCTTGGAAGTTATTACCTCAGTAATAACCGCTCCTTATCCTTTTTATTTGGTTTTTGTGCCAAGAGTAACCTCTAATGAGAGTGAAGTAATGATTGGGAAAGTTGCTGTCCCGAAACAGATTCTTGTGCTTCACCGTAAAAATTCGTGAGAGAGCTCTGTATGTCGGATTGAGCTGTAATTTTTTATGCTTCTGCCCCAGGTTGTTATCTAACTTTCGTGAGTTCAACTGTTTTTATTTGCACAACAGAAGGTTTCAAAAAAATTCGTCTTTACCTGCTGGTCTGTTTTGACAGATTTCTGCCATTTTCTGCATTTGCTTCTTGTTGGTTCCTTCTTGATTTCTTTTGGGGAATTGAGCTTTTTGAGGGAAGTGCTACAGTAGCTAGTGTTCTATTGTAAGTTTATTTGGTGTTGGAACTGAACCTTAAGACTTATTTATCTTAAGTGCACTAATGTTGCTAATGAGATTGTGTGAAGTTTTGTATGAAGGAAAATTTTCAGGTGTATGGAAGGGATGAGTAATGAGATGAAGGATGGACTACAGCTCAAGCTTGGGGATGCCACACGTGTCACCCCAAGAAATATCCAAGAAGTACAAGCGTCAAAGCTTGGGGATGCCCAAGGCATCCCCTTCTTCATCAATAAAAAATCCAGGTTTCTTCCAAACGCTTCATTTTTATTGTTTCATGCACAGTTGTGTTTTTCTTGGAGCGTCTTCTTTTTCGTTGTTGTTTTGGTTTTCGTTTGCTTTGGTTTGCTTAGTTTTCTGAATAAATTGGTTGGACCCCCTCTTTCATACATTGGTTTGCAATTAGTTTGGTTTGGTTTGGAAAAGAGTAGGAAAGTTCATGCTTATGTGGTAAAAAGAGCTCGTTTTTGACTGTGCCCTATGCTTTGTCATGCCATGCTTGATATTGTTTTGGCTTTATGCTTAGTATTATTTGCTGTAGCTTGACTTGTTATAAACAATTGATATTGCTTAATGTGCCTTGGATGAATCATGCGTTGTTTTAGCATATTAAAGCATAATATAGTGGTATTCTCCTTTGATGCTTTATTTGGGTTGACTTGGCACATGCTCACACCATGTTATGACTATATCAAGTCACCATAGCCTTTATGATCCTTTAGTTTTTAACTTGTAGTATCACTTTATGCTTTGATCAATGATGTTTTGTCGCTCTGCATGATTATGGCCATTATTGCTCTCTTAGTTTGTCGCTCCCAGTCTTTTGCTAGCCTCCACAACAAAGTATGAGTTCCAATCATGCATCCAACTCCCTAAACCAAGTTATTCCAAAGAGTCCACCATACCTACCTACTAGCTTATGCTATTCCAAGTATATTCATGCTTTTGTTTACCTTCCACTTGTTATGAGAAAACTAGTGATTAAAGCTCTCACGAACTTGATGGCACACTTTACTTTTTGCCTCTAATAAACTTGAACCATTGTGTCGTCTATGTTGTATATGCTTGCACTTATTTGTTGGGAATTAGCAGAACCATGCTTTCATGGGGAACGCTTTCAACATTGCACTTGGTACTGGTACCTAGTTGATATCATGCTCTTTTGTATATGGATGTCGTCGGTGTGAAATGAAAGGGGAGCTTGTAAGTCCATGGAGTTATGTATATGTGTTATAGAAACGCCTGGGCCGCTGGTCTAATCCATGCTGACATGGTGGAAACCTGCAGCGTAACCATAATGAGCTGTCTATGAAGCATTCTTCTTATAAAAAAAGAGTCCTATATTGAGAAAAAAGAGAAAAGAAAAAGAAAAAAAGAGATACTATGAAAAGAGGAAAGAGAGAAAAAGGCACCATATTCCCATGGTAAATATGAAGAATGCTGAGATGCTCGTTGTCTGCTTGCCTTGTCATTTTGATATGGGGATTCTTCCGTATCATCGGGCAAGGGGTACCCCGTTGGCGGTTCTCAATGATACACATGTACTTACAATGACAAGAACTTACCGGTGACTAAACTTGAGTAGCATGAGGAGCGACCCTCGTATACAAGGGACATGAGATTTCTGACTTATACTTTGTCAAGCATGTACACCATAGTTTGTTCACTTTAACCTTAATCACTTCAAGATGCTTATGATAGGGGCAATGAGAGTTGAAAGCTATAAGTACCATACTTTTTGGAAGCTCTTTATGAGACTTGAATCTCTACTTCCTTTTACAAAGGCCTTTCTTCCACCATTATATTGAGTCTCCATCTTCTAACTTTATGCACCTACTTTGAGAGCATAGTGGCCATTCTTAGTTCTATGTGCATTGTCCCAAGACTAGTTGATTGATGCATAACTTGATATTGCTTGTTTGAAACTATTGTATCTAGTCACTCTTATGAACTTTGAAGGTGTCCTATGCATTTATATTTGCTACTCTATTGAGGGACAAGCTGAATACTATTATGCTATGTTTTGTTTATGTGAAACAAACAAACGTCTTGCAAAGCTTGTTATTCATGAATCTTTTGTTTGTGCCTTTTCATGTTGCATCATAGTTTCTTTGCTTATTGCTAGAACTTTTTCTTTCATGTTATGATTGAAGTACTATGATCCCAGCTTTGAATGTTTTACAAATACTTTGATCAAGTCTTTGATGGTGCATGTCACCTCAAAAATTATTCTTCTTTTTATCACTTACCTACTCGAGGACGAGCAGAAGTTAAGCTTGGGGATGTTGATACATTGCAAATGTATCTATAATTTTTGATGTTCCATGCTTGGTTTTATCCACTTTCTTGTGTTTTGTTCCAACTTTGGAGTACTTTTCATATGATTTCTTGGACTAACCTATTAACAAGAGCCACAGTGCCAGCTGCCTGTTTTCTACTGTTTTTGGTTCCAGGAAAGTCAGAAAATTAATATTCTCGGAATTGGACGGGACAAAAGCCAAAGTGCCTATTTTTACGGAAGGGATCAAGTGCCAGAATACGAGACGGAGAAGGGCCAGGGAGCCACCACATCACCTGGCCACGCGGCCAGGCCTGGCCCGCACCAGGGGGTGGTGTGGCCGCTCCCGGCACCCCCTCGGCCTCTCCTTCCGCCTATATATTGCCCTCGGGACGAAAACCCTAAGTACCAGATCAAAAATCCATGAAAGAGTCTATAGCCACCGTCATCTCCATCCCTAGATCGGGAGGGATCTGAAGCTCTTCCCGGCACCCTGCCAGAGAGGGGAATTCACCCTGGAGGCCTTCTTCATCACCATGCAAGCCTCCGGTGTGATGCGTGAGTAGTTCATCCTTGGACTACAAATCCATGTAGTAGCTAGATGGCTGGTTTCTCCTCCTTTGTGCTTTCATGTTTAGATCTTGCGAGCTCCGTTCATGATCAAGATCATCTATTTGTAATTCATACATGTTGTGTTTGCGGGGATCCGATGGATATTGAGATGCTATTTCAGATTGATTATTGATTCTATCATGTCTTTGTTATTTGTGATCTTGCATGCTTTCCGTTGTTAGTAGCTATCTTGGCCAAGTAGATGCTAGCAACTCCAAGAGTTAGTATTTATGCTCGATAGTGGGCTCATGCCTCTGGTAATCTGGGGAAGTGACAAAAATCTCTAAGGTACTATATGTGCTGTTGCTACTAGGGAGAAAACAACAATCCTTTGTTCATAGAACAATCATATTGTTTACTTTACACGCAGTTCATAAAGCAATAATCTGTTGCTTGCAACTTAATACTGGAGGGGGCTCGGATGATAACCTGAAGGTGGATTATTAGTCATAGATGCAGTTGGATGGTGGTCTATGTATTATGTTATAATGCCCAATCAAGTCTCAAAGGAGTCAAGATGATTAGTATATGCATGTATTGCTTTCTCGGTGTTTGTCAATAGCCCCGCTGTAATTATTTCACCCAGCATGTTATCTATCTTAAGGAGAGCCACCTCTAGTGAACTATGGATCCCGGTCCTTGTCTTTTATATTCAATCTACAAACTGTGTACTGCTTTGTGTTTACTTTCTGCAAAATTTTACTTCTTTCCATTCGATACATTTAATCCTTTGTTTTCCGCAAAACACAGTGAGATTGACAACCTCATCGCAAGTTGGGGACAAAGTTCTATGGTTGTGTTGTGCAGGTCTCCACGTTGCTACTAGCACCGGTAGTGCGCCCTGCCAAAGCTCAGCTAGTAACACCTTTGGGGTGTTTCCTTGCTCCTACTGGTTCGATTAAACCTTGGTTTCATAACTGAGGGAAACTTGCTGCTGTGCTCATCATACCTTCCTCTTGGGGTTCCCAACGAGCTCTACATCAACACCGCACCAGCACTTTTCTAGGCGCCGTGCATTGAGCCATCAGAAATCAGCATTTCATGCATAGACCATATCTGCACTTCCATAACCTTCCCAGTTTTCCTGTGAGAGAGAGTTCCCTGTAGTGTTTGAGTGTTTTCTTCCCTGATCCGTAGTACCGGCTAGGCGGTGGTAGTGCCGCCCAAGGGGGTTTTCAGGGCTGATCGAGTGGAACTTCTGATAGAAGTTCTGGTCCTAATTACGGCAAACCAAATTTTGGCTCAGTAATACTTCTGTATCGTTTTGCCTATTTGTCGGAATTAGCACCGGAACTTGGATCGGTTGTACCGGCCAGATCCTGCGTTGTCCAGCCCCTGTCCCCTTGAGCGGTAGTACCACCCCGTGGCCGGTAGTACCGGGCACCCTCTGGTGCATGGTTATTCCGGCCCCAATTCCGGACCAAGTTCCATCAACTAGGCTTTGTGGCTCAGATATGTCTCTGCCTCAAAATGCCTATTTGGTGGTAGTTGGACCAAAACTAGGACCGGTAGTTCCGGTCAGCTCGTGAGGGACCTGCTGACTGGTCAACCCGACCGTTACGTGGGCTTCGTCGAGCCGTTGGTGTTCTGTTCACCAGAACTATCGACCTGCCACTGGTAGTACCGGTGGTGTCGGGACGGGGCAGAAAATGCCCATTTGGGGGTTGATGGCCCAAAATATATCGAGCTCGTTGGAGAACTCCAAGAGGATGGTATGATGAGCACAGCAACAAGTTTTCCCTCAGTACGAAACCAAGGTTATCAATCCAGTAGGAGCAAGGAAACACCCCAAAGGTGTGGCTAGCTGAACGATGGCAGGGCGCACTACCGGTGCCAGCAGCAACATGGAGACCTGCACAACACAACCACAGAACTCTGCCCCCAACTTGCGATGAGGTTGTCAATCTCAGCGGTTTTGCTAAAAACAAAGGATTAAACGTATCGAATGGAAAGAAGTAATAGTTTGCAGAAAGTAAACACAAAGCAGTAAATAGTTTATAGATTGTATGTAAAAGAAAGGACCGGGATCCATAGTTCACTAGAGGTGGCTCTCCTTAAGATAGATAACATGTTGGGTGAACAAATTACAGCGGGGCAATTGACAAACATCGAGAAGGCAATACATGCATATACTAATCATCTTGACTCCTTTGAGATTCGATTGGGCATTACAACATTATACATAGACCGCCATCCAACTGCATCTATGACTAATAATCCACCTTCAGGTTATCATCCGAACCCCCTCCAGTATTAAGTTGCAAGCAACAGATTATTGCTTTACGAATTGCGTGTAATGTAAACAATACGATTGTTCTATGAACAAAGGATTGTTGTTTTTTCCCTAGTAGAAACAACACATCTAGTACCTTAGAGATTTCTGTCACTTCCCCAGATTACCAGAGGCATGAACCCACTATCGAGCATAAATACTAACTTTTGGAGTTGCTAGCATCTACTTGGCCAAGATAGCTACTAACAACGGAAAGCATGCAAGATCACAAATAACAAAGACATGATAGAATCAATAATCAATCTGAAATAGCATCTCAATATCCATCGGATCCCCGCAAACACAACATGCAGAATTACAAATAGATGATCTTGATCATGAACGGAGCTCACAAGATCTAAACATGAAAGCACAAAGGAGGAGAACCATCCATCTAGCTACTACATGGATCCATAGTCCAAAGATGAACTACTCACGCATCACACCCGAGGCTTGCATGCTGATGAAGAAGGCCTCCAGGGTGAATTCCCCTCTCCGGCAGGGTGCCGAGAAGAGCTTCAGATCCCTCCCGATCTAGGGATGGAGATGATGGTGGCTACAGACTCTTTCGTGGATTTTTGATCGGGTACTTAGGGTTTTCGTCCCGAGGGCATCTTATAGGTGGAAGGAGAGGCCGAGAGGGTGCTGGGGTCGGCCAGACCACTCCCTGGTGCGGGCCAGGCTTGGCCGCACGGCTAGGTGGTGTGGCCGGCCCCCAGCCCTTCTCTGTCTCGTATTCTGGCATCTGATGACTTCCGGAAAAATAGGCACTTTGACTTTTGTCCCGTCCAATTCCAAGAATATTCATTTTCTGACTTTCCTGGAACCAAAAACAACAGAAAACAGGCAGCTGGCACTATGGCTCTTGTTAATAGGTTAGTCCTAGAAATCATATGAAAAGTACTCCAAAGTGTGGACAAAACACAAGAAAGTGGATAAAACCGAGCATGGAACATCAAAAATTATAGATACATTTGCAATGTATCAACATCCCCAAGCTTAACTCCTGCTCGTCCTCGAGTAGGTAAGTGATAAAAAGAAAGAATAGTTTTTGAGGTGACATGCACCATCAAAGACTTGATCAAAGTATTTGTAAAACATTCAAAGCTGGGATCATAGTACTTCAATCATAACATGAAAGACAAAGTTCTAGCAATAATACAAAGAAACTATGATGCAACATGAAAAGGCACAAACAAAAGATTCATGAATAACAATACTTTGCAATACGTTTGTTCGTTTTACATAAAGAAAACATAGCATAATGGTATTCAGCTTGTCCCTCATAGAGTAGCAAATATAAATGCATAGGACACCTTCAAAGTTCATAAGAGTGACTAGATACAAATAGTTTAAAACAAGCAATATCAAGGTATGCATCAATCAACTAGTCTTGGGACAATGCACATAGAACTAAGAATGGCCACTATGCTCTCAAAGTAGGTGCATAAAGATAGAAGGTGGAGACTCAATATAATGGTGGAAGAAGGGCCTTTATAAAAGGAAGCAGGGATTCAAGTCTCATAAAGAGCTTCCAAAAATTATGGTCTTATAGCTTTCAGCTCTCATTGCCCCTATCATGAGCATCTTGAAGTGATTAAGGTTAAAGTGAACAAACTATGGTGTACATGCTTGACAAAGTATAAGTTAGAAATCTCATGTCCCTTTAATACGAGGGCCGCTCCTCATGCTACTCAAGTTTAGTCACCGGTAAGTTCTTGTCATCGTAAGTACATGTGTATCATAGAGAACGCCAACGGGGTACCCCTTGCCCGATGATACGGAAGAATCCCCATATCAAAATGACAAGGCAAGCAGACAACGAGCATCTCAACAATCTTCTTATTTACCATGGGAATATGGTGCTTTTTTCTCTCTTTCCTCTTTTCATAATCTCTTTTTTTCTCAATATAGGACTCTTTTTTTATAAGAAGAATGCTTCATAGACAGCTCATTATGGTTACGCTGCAGGTTTCCACCATGTCAGCATGGATTAGACCAGTGGCCCAGGCGTTTCTCTAACACATATACATAACTCCATGGACTTACAAGCTCCCCTTTCATTTCACACCGACGACATCCATATACAAAAGAGCATGATATCAACTAGGTACAAGTACCAAGTGCAATGTTGAAAGCGTTCCCCATGACGGCATGGTTCTGCTAATTCCCAACAAATAAGTGCAAGCATATACAACATAGACGACACAATTGTCAAGTTTATTAAAGGCAAGAAAAGTAAAGTGTGCCATCAAGTTCGTGAGAGCTTTAATCACTAGTTTTCTCATAACAAGTTTAATTTGGAAGGTAAACAAAAGCATGAATATACTTGGAATAGCATAAGCTAGTAGGTAGGTATGGTGGACTCTTTGGAATAACTTGGTTTAAGGAGTTGGATGCATGAGTGGAACTCATACTTGGTTGTGGAGGCTAGGAAAAGACTGGGAGCGACAAACTAAGAGAGCAATAATGGCCATAATCATGCAGAGCGACAAAACATCATTGATCAAAGCATAAAGTGATACTACAAGTTGAAAACTAAAGGATCATAAAGGCTATGGTGACTTGAGATAGTCATAACATGGTGTCATGCGCCAAGTCAACCCATATAAAGCATCAAAGGAGAATACCACTATACTATGCTTTAATATGCTAAAACAACGCATGATTCATCCAAGGCACATTAAGCAATCTCAATTGTTTATAACAAGCCATGCTACAACAAAGAATACTAAGCATAAAGCCAAAACAATATCAAGCATGGCATGACAGAGCATAGGCCACAGTCAAAAACAAGCTCTTTTTACCACATAAGCATGAACTTTCCTACTCTTTTCCAAACCAAACCAAACTATTTGAAAACCAATGTATGAAAGAGGGGGTTCAACCAATTTATTCAGAAAACTAAGGAAACCAAGCAAACAAAAAACCAAAACGAAAACGAAAAAGAAGATGCTCCAAGAACAACACAACTGTGCATGAAACAATAAAAATGAAGCGTTTGGAAGAAACCTAGGATTTTTATTGATGAAGAAGGGGATGCCTTGGGCATCCCCAAGCTTTGACGCTTGTACTTCTTGGATATTTCTTGGGGTGACACGCATGGAATCCCCAATCTTGAGCTTTAGTCCATCCTTCATCTCATTACTCATTCCTTCCATACACCTGAAATTTTTCCTTCATACAAAACTTCACACAATCTTTATTAGCAACATTAGTGCACTCAAGATAATAGGTCTTAAGGTTCAGTTCCAACACCAATAAACTTCCATTAGAACACTAGCTACTGAAGCACTTCCCTCAAAAAGCTCAATTCCCCAAAAGAACTCAAAAAGGAACCAACAAGAAGCAAATGCAGAAAATGGCAGAAATCTGTCAAAACAGACCAGCAGGTAAAGACGAATTTTTTAGAAGACCTTCTGTTGCTCAAATCAAAAAGTGTTGAACTAACGAAAGTTAGATAACAACCTGGGGCAGAATCATAAAAAATTCACGCCTCAAAAGACGTCCAAAGATTTTACACAAATTTTACGGTGAAGCACAAAAATCTGTTTCGGGACAACAACTTTCCCAATCATTACTTCTCTCTCATTAGAGGTTACTCTTGGCACAAAAAGCAAATAAAAAGGATAAGGAGCGGTTATTACTGAAGTAATAACTTCCAAGACTCATCTAAAACTTTTGATTTATCTCCCAATAAGTACTTTTCTTTAACTCCTTTAAGTTAGGCATAAGAAGCAAGAAAAAGAATCAAGTGTTCTCAAATGAAGAAGCATTAAGACAAAATTTCGTTTTCATAGGAGAAGCAAAAGAAATATTCTCTCTCTTCTTAGGGAAGTGTTCTATACCTTTCTTGAGTGGGAGTTGGTATTTAATGGTGCCTTTTTTCATATCAATAATGGCACCAACAGTTCTAAGAAAAGGTCTTCCCAAAGTAATAGGACAAGAAGCATTGCATTCAACATCCAAAACATAGAAATCAACGGGGACATAGGCATTGTTAACCATAATAAGAACATCATTAAGACTCCCCATGAGTTACTTTTTAGCATTATCATCAAGTGGGACATTCAAATAACATTCTTCAAGTGGAGGCAAATCAAGCATATCATAAATCCTTCTAGGCATAATAGAAACACTACTATCAAGATCACATAAAGCTTTGAAATCAAAGTCATTCACTTTCATATTAATGATGGGTTCCCAACCATCTTCTTGTTTTATAGGAATAGAAGCTATGTTTCATCTTTTCTTCTTTAATCTTTATGAGAGCATCAGTAATGTGTTTTGTAAAGGCCATGTTCATAGCACTAGCATTAGGACTTTTAGCAAGCTTTTGTAGGAACTTAATAACTTCAGAGATATTGCAACCATCAGGATGAAAATCAAATTTATCATCTAAAGTAGTAGAACTATTACTAGCCTCAACACTAGTGGTGGTGATAGTGGAAACACTAATGTTTCTAGCAATTTCATCTTCTCTTTCCCACTTAGCATGTAATTCAGCTAATAGTCTAACATTTTCATCAATTCTAACTTGTATGGCATTAGTAGCTGAAAAGGGATTATCATTAGTTTAAGGTTTAGCGGCCATTTTATTCAAAGAAGATTGAGCTTCAGCCAAAGATGCTATATTTCTTTCAGCATTAGAGAGTTTTTCCTCAATAGTTTTATTGAAAGCGGTTTGTTTACTAATAAAGTCTTTAAGCATAACTTCAAGTTCAGAGGGAGCACTCCTATTATTGTTGTAGGGATTTCCATAAGCATTACCATTGTTGGGAGGATATGGCTTATAATTGTTGTTACCAAAATTATTCCTATAAGCATTATTGCCAAAATTGTTATTTCTTATGAAGTTCACATCAACTTGCTCTTCTTGAGCAACCAAAGAGGCTAAAGGAACATTATTTGGATCAATATGGGTTTCCCATTCACAAGCATGGACATAATAATATCAATCTTATCACTCAAGGAGGAGGTTTCCTCAACAGAATTTACCTTCCTACCTTGTGGAGCTCTCTCAGTATGCCATTCAGAATAATTAACCATCATATTGTCCAGAAATTTTGTTGGAGCACCCAGAGTGATGGTCATAAAGGTACCTCCAGCAGCAGAATCTAATAGGTTCCTTGAAGAATAGTTCAATCCTGCATAAAAAGTTTGGATGATCATCCAAGCAGTCGGTCCATGAGTGGGACAATTCTTGACCAAAGATTTCATTCTTTCCCAAGCTTGAGCAACATGCTCATTATCTGATTGTTTAAACTTCATTATTTCACTTCTCATAGAGATAATCTTAGCAGGAGGATAGTATTTTCCAATGAAAGCATCTTTGCACTTAGTCCAAGAATGTGGCATCCCGCTAAAACCACTACTAGAAAATCGCGATGTTTTATCTATGTGCATCATCCTGACATTAGCATGCATCTTTTTGTTCGAAAGTATTTTGCTAAAAGCCTATCTTTGTCTTCCAAATATCTCCGTCTTAATTTCAAATCAGAACTCCGGTCTTTTCCGGGTGTTTTATTTGTCTAAAAACTATTTACAAAAGTCTTTAAAATTAAAATAGATAAAATAAATATTTAATCGGGGGAGGCCGCCGCCAGCCAGGCCCAAAAGCCCAGCTAGCAGCAGCCTACCACCCCGTTACCAAAACCTTAGCCGCCTAACCCCTCCTCCCTCCTTTTTCCTCCTAGCCGCCGCCACCCTGGCACACCTCCACCTCATCCCGACCAACCCCGTCTTGCCACCTCACCAGCCCACACCCCAACGCCACCTGCACACCTCACCACCTGGCTCGCGCACGCTCCCCTGGTGTTGCCCGCTCTCGACCCGCATCGCGCGGTCATCGCCCGACCCCCACCTGCCCACTTACCCGTGTTGGCCCCACCCCCGCGTGGCCCACCATCCGCTCACCCCCAGCCCCGCAATCTCCTCGGTCTCGCTTCCCAACCTCCCCATCCGCGAGCGCGATCCCCTCCCCTGCTCGCCACGACACCAACACCCGCCTTACGCCCTCCCCTTCTTCGTCTTCGGCCAACCGCCACCTTGGCCGCGGCCCCTCTCTCTTCGGCAACCGCCACCGGCGGCGCCTCGATCTACGCCGCCCCGAGCTCTCCATCCCGAGGCCGCGTTCCTCCTCCTGCACCTCCCTTAGGCCGATCCCGAGCTCGCCGTCGCTCGTTGCCCTGCCGCCAGCGAGACCACCGCCCTTCCTTGCCTCGCGTGCAGGACAACCGTCAACCCCGCCTCCATCATTATCCTTGCAGCGCATTGGCCGAAAGCCCCTAAGTGACTCGGACGACCCCGGGCCAGGCCATCTTCCTCGCGGGCCTCCTCCGGAGCGCTGCCCGCGCGGACTTTCTGTAGGAGCGCCGCCGTCCCTCTGTTTGAGCGCCGACGCTGGCTGTCCCGCCTCGTCCTCTCGGCCGGCATGCCTAGTGACACGGGCCCCATCGATTTCCCATGACCGTGCACCCACGGCCCTGCGGAGCTTCCCGGCGCATGTCCTTCTCCTGCCGTATGACCTCGTCAGCATACGCTGCAGCCGGATCCTCGCGCATAATGTGTTTGGGTATTTGCCCACACAAAGTTTAGCCAACCTGTGGTGGTTTCGGGTGGTGTTTGAGGGCGACCCTGCGACCCTGTAGAGTGCGGTTGTGGAGATGGAATGGGTGTCTTGGCCTGCTGTTTTCCCATACCATGTTGCCCGTGCCGTGTCGTGTACCCAAGTTCGACAAACAGTTGCCAAGTTCTTTGATCCCGACACATCGACAAGGTCTCCTTCCTGGAACCGCCATGTACTCCGACCGCAAGACCTCGAACCTGGAGACCTCCTTCACGGACACCAAGTTTGCCGATACCCTGGACTCCAAGATCTTCATGGAACCCGAACCCCTCAGAATGACATGATCTTCTTCATCGCCGCCAAGACCCGTTCCTAGAGGCGAAGCCCGACCCCTGTGATCCGAAGGCCACGCCAAGACCCGGATCCGAAGACCGCCAAGATCGCCACGGGACGACAAGTGCTTCATCTCAGAACACCAAGGACTTCTTCCCAAAATGTCAAGCTCTCCTGCCGATGTCCGAGAATGATCCCGTCGACCCTGAACCCCCCCAGATCCGGACCCTGAGACCCGACTCTGAACCCCCGGAACCAAGATCTCCCGAACCCAGATGTGTGACCCTAAACCCCTATTTTTATAATATGACATTATCAACTGTCGCATATTAAATTGTTCATGCATGCATACCTGTCTGTGGTTTGGGGGCATCATGCCGATTCACCTCATAATTAAATATGGAGTCGATATGCGGGATACTTTTGTCTTATTCCGGACTCCATTTAAATTTGTGTAGCGAACCGATGCTATGTTCTGTCTTGTTAAGTCAACATTTAAAACTGCGTGGTAGTGAAACAACTCGAACCATTTACTTAATTGTCAGGACCCCGGTTCCGCTTAATACTGCCTAATTGCACCGCATCTGCATCATATCATAATCATGCCGGATCTTCTGCCGTAGTATTAAATATTGCATCCGGTGTTTCTTCTAGTGTTTGCTTCTTCGCGGACTAGGCCGATGAGTGGATGCGAGTATCGACAAGTTCTCCGGATGAATCTCCGGCAGTGTTTCCCAGGCGAGCATCTCTTTCCCTTCTACCTATTTTGCATTTATAGTCTTTATTTCCTCCTATTGATCTATTGCTATTCGTGTCGCGATGCTTTAGTTTCCGCACACCAGTTATATCCCGTGCAGCCTCTATATTGCCTTGGACACCTCCTATTACCTGTGTTTGGTCGATAGATGGCCTTGCGAGTCGTAGTTGCTTGCTCAGGTGCGATCTCGTGTTATCAAGTACCACAGTTGTTGGAATGCTGGCAGATGTTTACGGTGGAGTTGATCATGACTTTAAATACAACTATTAAATTGCTGGGACAACTAATGAAAGAAGCACCGGTGGGCAATATATGCTATTTGGTTTTTATGCCCACTAGTGTCCCATAGGCCCCGAGTACTTGATACCTGTTCCTTGACTATTCGCACTATCCACATCCGGGAGGCCTTATGGACCCCCCTTAGCCAGAGCTTGATTCATTTCTTATTTCTTGGGGCCACAAACTAGTTTGGGGCTTCATTACTATCCTGTACTTATGCCATGCTTTACTGCTTTATTTACGATTGTGCCTGGAGCACCTGTACTGTTTAGGATCGTGACACGTTTTCGCTGTATCGACAAGCTTAGTCACACTTTCGGGTTCCCAGTCGTTTACACCCATCCACACAAACCTTGGGTCCGTCTCGGAGCCGGCCAACTTCGTTGCGGGTAGCTTAATGGGGTGCCCCCCTGAAATAATTCATGAATCCTATGATTGCTTTGTCGTGAAAGCCTCGTTGGGTTTTGAGTTGGTTTTTCCAAGGTTGATCGTGTGTGTGTTGCTATTTGTGCACCCCTGCAGGGTAAATCTTTCTGAAAGCCGTGTCCGCGGTTATGGATGACTTGGAGCACAGTATCTCGATCATAGACAAGCATAACTAAAGTAGTGCTATAAACTTGACTTAATATATGACTAGTAATCAGATTCAACTATCACGGAATGGATATTAAAATGCCAACAACTGGTGGATCTGGGGTTGTTTTGTGACATGTTGTACCTGCCTAGTAAGTATTGCAACTCCAATGGAATGTGATAAAAGTGCGAACAACTACTGGGTTTTGGGATTACTCAGGACAATTATATCTGACTAGTAAATGTTCCAACTACCACGGAATGGTTAATTAAAACTGCCCACTACTTATGCTTCAGGATGACTCATGCTATTTATCTGACTAGTAAATGCTGCAACTATAATGGAATGAGTAAAACTCCCAACTGTGTGAGTTCCTCGGTTTGACTTCCTCGTTTGGTCTCGAGGGGGAATACCAGGATGGGTATGTTTGGTGTTACTATCAGGTTGGATCCGGATAGGCCTTTCTTATCCCTCTCTAAGAGCCGCCAGTTTTACTGAGTCTCTATAGGTTGTTTAGTGTTGCTGCGCTGCCGCTTCAGTCCACCATACCTATGTAGGCGAGAGCCGCCGAATTCTAGCCTCGCCATGTACTGGCCTCAGTACTGATGCTCCTATTTTTCCTTTGCCCTTTGTCGGCACCCCTTTTGTTTTTAGCAGGTTTGAGATCGACGTTGTTAGCAGGGTTACCCTTCCGGCTTGGCCTGGGCAGGGTTATGGACGCCATTGATTATTCTTCAAGGCTCTTAGCCCCATTTGCATCTTATTCGTAGTCGGACACTTTATCGTTTGCAAGGTGATTTGGATCTTTGTATTGTATATCTGTATTCTTGACTCGTTGAGTCGCTGTTGTACATATATCTATTCTGTGGTTCCCATCGAGGACTGTTGTGTAATGGTATTACTTCGTTTTCCACTCGCACGAAAGTGCCTGGTGGGCGTTCTTGAATCGTTTCTATGCGGGTTTGGCGGAAAGGGCTAAAACTTGCATAGGGACGATTTGAGGGTGTTACAGAGTGGTATCAGAGCTCAGCAGTTACGATACCCCACTGGTCCAGCCTGTAGGATAACCTAGCTAACGGACGATCTAGAGTGTCAAAAATATTTTGCAAAATCGGTTGGATAGATCTGATTAGGTCTGATTTTACTCCTTACCCCTCTGATGTTCTCCTCTTACCTCTGCGTGTTTTGAATCTGCTCTCTTATCTTTTCTTGGAGTCCAGGATTTCTCGTGGTTGGGTTCCGTCGTACCTTCAGGGTTTCGCTTCCTCCTTTGGCAACGGTGTTTCTACCTCCGGACTTCATGCTATCTGAGTGATCCTTTATCTGTTGTACCATTCTTTGTTCCTCGTTTGTGCCTTCCGGTGTTTTTTGACGCGACGACATCCTCTACGCCAGATCCGAAGCAGAGCCTGCGTCACTCCTTGTTTCTGAACCTCGAGTGTCGAGATCATCAGTCTGATTCCGAGAATGGTTGCACGCTTTTCTACTGATTGTGCGGAGTAATAGTTCGGGTGCGTGATGGATTGGCCCCCATGCCGACTACCCTTTCTATTCGCTCTTGTACATTGAAGTGGATTGGGCTGCATCTTTTCTCTCCGTCTATCAGAGTTAGAGGTGGCTTTATTTGTTGATACCTTTACCTTTGTCCTTTGTTACCGGAGTGTTCTCTCGATGATCACGGACAACGACCTCTTGTTGGTGGTGTCGCCAATTTCAAGATGGATCTAGAATCTTTCTTAGCGGTGTCGCGAGGATCTACACGAAGTGAGAAGATTCAGATCGCCGACCTTTTTCCCGGTACCATGAGGCGGATCTCGAGGGCGAGATCCCTTGTTAGTGGTGTCGAATTGTGGCATCCCGCTAAAACCACTACTAGAAAATCGCGATGTTTTATCTATGTGCATCATCCTGACATTAGCATGCATCTTTTTGTTTGAAAGTATTTTGCTAAAAGCCTATATTTGTCTTCCAAATATCTCCGTCTTAATTTCAAATCAGAACTCCGGTCTTTTCCGGGTCTTTTATTTGTCTAAAAACTATTTACAAAAGTCTTTAAAATTAAAACAGATAAAATAAATATTTAATCAGGGGAGGCCGCCGCCAGCCAGGCCCAAAAGCCCAGCTAGCAGCAGCCTACCACCCCGTTACCAAAACCCTAGCCGCCTAACCCCTCCTCCCTCGTTTTTCCTCCCAGCCGCCGCCACCCTGGCACACCTCCACCTCATCCCGACCAACCCCGTCTTGCCACCTCACCAGCCCACACCCCCTGCCCACACCCCAACGCCACCTGCACACCTCACCACCTGGCTCGCGCACGTTCCCCTAGCCCTGCCCGCTCTCGACCCGCATCGCGCGGTCATCGCCCGACCCCCACCTGCCCACTCGCCCGTGTTGGCCTCACCCCCGCGTGGCCCACCATCCGCTCACCCCCAGCCCCGCAATCTCCTCGGTCTCGCTTCCCAACCTCCCCATCCTGCGAGCGCGATCCCCTCCCCCGCTTGCCGTGACGCCAACACCCGCCTTACGCCCTCCCCTTCTTCGTCTCCGGCCAACCGCCGCCTTGGCCACGACCCCTCTCTCTTCGGCAACCGCTGCCGCCGGTGCCTCGATCTACGCCGCCCCGAGCTCTCCATCCCGAGGCCACGTTCCTCCTCCTGTGCCTCCCTCAGGCCGATCCCGAGCTTGCTGTTGCTCGCTGCCCTGCCGCCAGCGAGACCACTGCCCTTTCTTGCCTCGCGCGCAGGACAGCCGTCAACCCCGCCTCCATCTCTGTCCTTGCAGCGCATCGGCTGGAAGCCCCTGCGCGACTCGGACGACCCCGGGCCAGGCTGTCTTCCTCGCGGGCCTCCTTCGGAGCGCCGCCCGTGCGGCCTTTCTGTAGGAGCGCCGCCGTCCCTCTGTTCGAGCGCCGACGCTGGCTGTCCCGCCTCGTCCTCTCGGCCAGCATGCCCAGGGACGCGGGCCCCATTGACTTCCTGTGACCGCGCGCCCACGGCCCTGCGGAGCTTCCCGGCGTGTGTCCTTCTCCCACCGTATGACCTCGTCGGCGTACGCTGCAGCCGGATCCTCGTGCATAAGGTGTTTGGGTATTTTCCCAGACAAAGTTTAGCCAACCAGTGGTGGTTTCGGGTGGTGTTTGAGGGTGACCCTGCGACCCTGTGAAGTGCGGTTGTGGAGATGGAATGGGTGTCTTGGCCTGGTGTTTTCCCATACCATGTTGCCCGTGCCGTGTCGTGTACCCAAGTTCGACAAACAGTTGCCAAGTTCTTCGATCCTGACACATCGACAAGGTCTCCTTCCTGGAACCGCCATGTACTCCGACCGCAAGACCTCGAACCTGGAGACCTCCTTCACGGACGCCAAGTTTTCCGATACCCTGGACTCCAAGATCTTCACGGAACCTGAACCCCTCAGAACAACATGATCTTCTTCATCGCCGCCAAGACCCGTTCCTAGAGGCGAAGCCCGATCCCGGTGATCCGAAGGCCACGCCAAGACCCGGATCCGAAGACCACCAATATCGCCATGGGACGACAAGCGCTTCATCTCGGAACACCAAGGCCTTCTTCCCGGAACGTCAAGCTCTCCTGCCGATGTCCGAGAACGATCCCGTCGACCCCGAACCCCCCAGATCCGGACCCTGAGACCCGACTCCGAACCCCCGAAACCAAGATCTCCCGAACCCAGATGTGTGACCCTAAGCCCCTATTTTTATAATATGACATTATCAACTGTCGCATATTAAATTGTTCATGCATGCATACATGTCTGTGGTTTGGGGGCATCATGCCGATTCACCTCATAATTAAATATGGAGTCGATATGCGGGATACTTTTGTCTTATTCCGGACTCCATTTAAATTTGTGTAGCAAACTGATGCTATGTTCTGTCTTGTTAAGTCAACATTTAAAATTGCGTGGTAGTGGAACAACTCGAACCATTTAATTAATTGTCGAGACCCCGGTTCCGCTTAATACTGCCTAATTGCACCGTATCTGCATCATATCATAATCATGCCGGATCTTCTGCCGTAGTATTAAATATTGCATCCGGTGTTTCTTCTAGTGTTTGCTTTCGCGGACTAGGCCGATGAGTGGATGCAAGTATCGACAAGTTTTCCAGATGAATCTCCGGCAGTGTTTCCCAGGCGAAAATCTCTTCCCCTTCTACCTATTTTGCATTTATAGTCTTTATTTCCTCCTGTTGATCTATTGTTATCCGTGTCATGATGCTTTAGTTTCCGCACACCAGTTATATCCAGTGCAGCCTCTATATTGCCTTGGACACCTCCTATTACCTGTGTTTGGTCGATAGATGGCCTTGCGAGTCGTAGTTGCTTGCTTAGGTGCGATCTCGTGTTATCAAGTACCACAGTTGTTGGAATGCTGGCAGATGTTTACGATGGAGTTGATCATGACTTTAAATACAACTATTAAATTGCTGGGACAACTAATGAAAGAGGCACCAGTGGGCAATATATGCTATTTGGTTTTTATGCCCACTTGTGTCCCGTAGGCCCCGAGTACTTGATACCTATTCCTTGACTATTCGCACTATCCACATCCGGGAGGCCTTATGGACCCCCCTTAGCCAGAGCTTGATTCATTTCTTATTTCTTAGGGCCACAAACTAGTTTGGGGCTTTATTACTATCCTGTACTTATGCCATGCTTTACTTCTTTATTTACGATTGTGCGTGGAGCACCTGTACTGTTTAGGACCGTGACATGTGTTCGCTGTATCGACAAGCCCATTCACACTTTCGGGTTCCCAGTCGTTTACAGCCGTCCACACAAACCTTGGGTCCATCTCGGAGCCGGCCAACTTCGTTGCGGGTAGCTTAATGGGGTGGCCCCCTGAAATAATTCATGAATCCTGTGATTGCTTTGTCGTGAAAACCTCGTTGGGTTTTGAGTTGGTTTTTCCGAGGTTGATCGTGTGTGTGTTGCTATTTGTGCACCCCTGCAGGGTAAATCTTTCTGAAAGCCGTGTCCGCGGTTATGGACGACTTGGAGCACAGTATCTCGATCATAGACAAGCATAACTAAAGTAGTGCTATAAACTTGACTTAATATATGACTAGTAATCAGATTCAACTATCACGGAATGGATATTAAAATGCCAACAGCTGGTGGATCTGGGGTTGTTTTGTGACATGCTGTACCTGCCTAGTAAGTATTGCAACTCCAATGGAATGTGATAAAAGTGCCAACAACTGTTGGGTTTTGGGATTACTCGGGACAATTATATCTGACTAGTAAATGTTCCAACTACCACGGAATGGTTAATTAAAACTGCCCACTACTTATGCTTCAGGATGACTCATGCTATATATCTGACTAGTAAATGCTGCAACTATAATGGAATGAGTAAAACTGCCAACTGTGTGAGTTCCTCGGTTTGACTTACTTGTTTGGTCTCGAGGGGGAATACCAGGTGGGTATGTTTGGTGTTACTATCAGGTTGGATCCGGATAGGCCTTTCTTATCCCTCTCTAATAGCCGCCAGTTTTACTGAGTCTCTATAGGTTGTTTAGTGCTGCTGCGCTGCCGCTTCAGTCCACCATACCTATGTAGGCGAGAGCCGCCGAATTCTAGCCTCGCCATGTACTGGCCTCAGTACTGATGCTCCTCTTTTTCCTTTGCCCTTTGTCCTTTGTCGGCACCCCTTCTGTTTTTAGCAGGTTTGAGATCGACGTTGTTAGCAGGGTTACCCTTCCGGCTTGGCCTGGGCAGGGTTATGGACGCCATTGATTATTCTTCAAGGGCTCTTAGCCCCATTTGCATCTTGTTCGTAGTCGGACACTTTATCGTTTGCAAGGTGATTTGGATCTTTGTATTGTATATCTGTATTCTTGACTCGTTGAGTTGCTGTTGTACATATATCTATTCTGTGGGTCCCATCGAGGACTGTTGTGTAATGGTATTACTTCGTTTTCCACCCGCACGAAAGTGCCTGGTGGGCGTCCTTGAATCGTTTCTATGTGGGTTTGGTGGAAAGGGCTAAAACTTGCATAGGGACGATTTGAGGGTGTTACAGAGTGGTATCAGAGCTCAGCAGTTACGATACCCCACTGGTCCAGCCTGTAGGATAACCTAGCTAACGGACGATCTAGAGTGTCAAAACTATTTTGCAAAATCGGTTGGATAGATCTGATTAGGTCTGATTTTACTCCTTACCCCTCTGATGTTCTATTCTTACCTCTGCATCTTTTGAATCTGCTCTCTTATCTTTTCTTGGAGTCCAGGATTTCTCGTGGTTGGGTTCCGTCGTACCTTCAGGGTTTCGCTTCCTCCTTTGGCAACGGTGTTTCTACCTCCGGACTTCATGCTATCTGAGTGATCCTTTATCTGTGTTACCATTCTTTGTTCCTCGTTTGTGCCTTCCGGTGTTTTTTGACGCGACGACATCCTCTACGCCAGATCCGAAGCAGAGCCTGCATCACTCCTTGTTTCTGAACCTCGAGTGTCGAGATCGTCAGTCTGATTCCGAGAATGGTTGCACGCTTTTCTACTGATTGTGTAGAGTAATAGTTCGGGTGCGTGATGGATTGGCCCCCATGCCGACTACCCTTTCTATTCGCTCTTGTACATTGAAGTGGATTGGGCTGCATCTTTTCTCTCCGTCTATCAGAGTTAGAGGTGGCTTTATTTGTTGATACCTTTACCTTTGTCCTTTGTTACCGGAGTGTTCTCTTGATGATCACGGACAACGACCTCTTGTTGGTGGTGTCGCCGATTTCAAGATGGATCTAGAATCTTTCTTAGTGGTGTCGCGAGGATCTACACGAAGCGAGAAGATTCAGATCGCCGACCTTCTTCCCGGTACCATGAGGCGGATCTCGAGGGCGAGATCCCTTGTTAGTGGTGTCGAATTGTGGCATCCCGCTAAAACCACTACTAGAAAATCGCGATGTTTTATCTATGTGCATCATCCTGACATTAGCATGCATCTTTTTGTTTGAAAGTATTTTGCTAAAAGCCTATCTTTGTCTTCCAAATATCTCCGTCTTAATTTCAAATCAGAACTCCGGTCTTTTCCGGGTCTTTTATTTGTCTAAAAACTATTTACAAAAGTCTTTAAAATTAAAACAGATAAAATAAATATTTAATCAGGGGAGGCTGCCGCCAGCCAGGCCCAAAAGCCCAGCTAGCAGCAGCCTACCACCCCGTTACCTAAACCCTAGCTGCCTAACCCCTCCTCCCTCCTTTTTCCTCCCAGCCGCCGCCACCCTGGCACACCTCCACCTCATCCCGACCAACCCCGTCTTGCCACCTCACCAGCCCACACCCCCTGCCCACACCCCAATGCCACCTGCACACCTCACCACCTGGCTTGCGCATGTTCCCCTAGCGCTGCCCGCTCTCGACCCGCATCGCGCGGTCATCGCCTGACCCCCACCTGCCCACTCACCCGTGTTGGCCTCACCCCCGCGTGGCCCACCATCCGCTCACCCCCAGCCCCGCAATCTCCTCGGTCTCGCTTCCCAACCTCCCCATCCCGTGAGCGCGATCGCCTCCCCCGCTTGCCGTGACGCCAACACCCGCCTTACGCCCTCCCCTTCTTCGTCTCCGGCCAACCGCCGCATTGGCCATGGCCCCTCTCTCTTCGGCAACCGCTGCCGCCGGTGCCTCGATCTATGCCGCCCCGAGATCTCCATCCCGAGGCCGCGTTCCTCCTCCTGCGCCTCCCTCAGGCCGATCCCGAGCTTGCTGTCGCTCGCTGCCCTGCCGCCAGCGAGACCACCGCCCTTTCTTGCCTCGCGCGCAGGACAGCCGTCAACCCCGCCTCCATCTCTGTCCTTGCAGCGCATCGGCTGGAAGCCCCTGCGCGACTCGTACGAACCCGGGCCAGGCTGTCTTCCTCGCGGGCCTCCTCCGGAGCGCCGCCCGTGCGGCCTTTCTGCAGGAGCACCGCCGTCCTTCTGTTCGAGCGCCGACGCTGGCTGTCCCGCCTCGTCCTCTCGGCCGGCATGCCCAGGGACACGGGCCCCATTGACTTCCCGTGACCGCGCGCCCATGGCCCTGCGGAGCTTCCCGGCGCGTGTCCTTCTCCCACCATATGACCTCGTCGGCGTACGCTGCAGCCGGATCCTCGTGCATAAGGTGTTTGGGTATTTGCCCAGACAAAGTTTAGCCAACCTGTGGTGGTTTCGGGTGGTGTTTGAGGGTGACCCTGCGACCCTGTGGAGTGCGGTTGTGGAGATGGAATGGGTGTCTTGGCCTGTTGTTTTCCCATACCATGTTGCACGTGCCGTGTCGTGTACCCAAGTTCGACAAACAGTTGCCAAGTTCTTCGATCCTGACACATCGACAAGGTCTCCTTCCTGGAACCGCCATGTACTCCGACCACAAGACCTCGAACCTGGAGACCTCCTTCACGGACGCCAAGTTGCCGATACCCTGGACTCCAAGATCTTCACGGAACCTGAACCCCTCAGAACAACATGATCTTCTTCATCGCCGCCAAGACCCGTTCCTAGAGGCGAAGCCCGATCCCGGTGATCCGAAGGCCACGCCAAGACACGGATCCGAAGACCACCAAGATCGCCACGGGACGACAAGCGCTTCATCTCGGAACACCAAGGCCTTCTTCCCGGAACGTCAAGCTCTCCTACCGATGTCCGAGAACGATCTCGTCGACCCCGAACCCCCCAGATCCGGACCCTAAGACCCGTCTCCGAACCCCCGGAACCAAGATCTCCCGAACCCAGATGTGTGACCCTAAGCCCCTATTTTTATAATATGACATTATCAACTGTCGCATATTAAATTGTTCATGCATGCATACCTGTCTGTGGTTTGGGGGCATCATGCCGATTCACCTCATAATTAAATATGGAGTCGATATGCGGGATACTTTTGTCTTATTCCGGACTCCATTTAAATTTGTGTAGCGAACTGATGCTATGTTCTGTCTTGTTAAGTCAACATTTAAAATTGCGTGGTAGTGAAACAACTCGAACCATTTAATTAATTGTCGAGACCCCGGTTCCGCTTAATACTGCCTAATTGCACCGCATCTGCATCATATCATAATCATGCCGGATCTTCTGCCGTAGTATTAAATATTGCATCCGGTGTTTCTTCTAGTGTTTGCTTTCGCGGACTAGGCCGATGAGTGGATGCAAGTATCGACAAGTTTTCCAGATGAATCTCTGGAAGTGTTTCCCAGGCGAGAATCTCTTCCCCTTCTACCTATTTTGCATTTATAGTCTTTATTTCCTCCTGTTGATCTATTGTTATCCGTGTCATGATGCTTTAGTTTCCGCACACCAGTTATATCCAGTGTAGCCTCTATATTGCCTTGGACACCTCCTATTACCTGTGTTTGGTCGATAGATGGCCTTGCAAGTCGTAGTTGCTTGCTCATGTGCGATCTCGTGTTATCAAGTACCACAGTTGTTGGAATGCTGGCAGATGTTTACGGTGGAGTTGATCATGACTTTAAATACAACTATTAAATTGCTGGGACAACTAATGAAAGAGGCACCGATGGGCAATATATGCTATTTGGTTTTATGCCCAGTTGTGTCCCGTAGGCCCCGAGTACTTGATACCTGTTCCTTGACTATTCGCACTATCCACATCCGGGAGGCCTTATGGACCCCCCTTAGCCAGAGCTTGATTAATTTCTTATTTCTTGGGGCCACAAACTAGTTTGGGGCTTTATTACTATCCTATAGTTATGCCATGCTTTACTTCTTTATTTACGATTGTGCGTGGAGCACCTGTACTGTTTAGGACCATGACACATTTTCGCTGTATCGACAAGCCCATTCACACTTTCGGGTTCCCAGTCGTTTACAGCCATCCACACAAACCTTGGGTCCGTCTCGGAGCCGGCCAACTTCGTTGCGGGTAGCTTAATGGGGTGCCCCCCCTGAAATAATTCATGAATCCTGTGATTGCTTTGTCGTGAAAACCTCGTTGGGTTTTGAGTTGGTTTTTCCGAGGTTGATCGTGTGTGTGTTGCTGTTTGTGCACCCCTGCAGGGTAAATCTTTCTGAAAGCCGTGTCCGCGGTTATGGACGACTTGGAGCATAGTATCTCGATCATAGACAAGCATAACTAAAGTAGTGCTATAAACTTGACTTAATATATGACTAGTAATCAGATTCAACTATCACGGAATGGATATTAAAATGCCAACAACTGGTGGATCTGGGGTTGTTTTGTGACATGCTGTACCTGCCTAGTAAGTATTGCAACTCCAATGGAATGTGATAAAAGTGCCAACAACTACTGGGTTTTGGGATTACTCGGGACAATTATATCTGACTAGTAAATGTTCCAACTACCATGGAATGGTTAATTAAAACTGCCCACTACTTATGCTTCAGGATGACTCATGCTATATATCTGACTAGTAAATGCTGCAACTATAATGGAATGAGTAAAACTGCCAACTGTGTGAGTTCCTCGGTTTGACTTCCTCGTTTGGTCTCGAGGGGGAATACCAGGATGGGTATGTTTGGTGTTACTATCAGGTTGGATCTGGATAGGCCTTTCTTATCCCTCTCTAATAGCCGCCAATTTTACTGAGTCTCTATAGGTTGTTTAGTGCTACTGCGCTGCCGCTTTAGTCCACCATACCTATGTAGGCGAGAGCCGCCGAATTCTAGCCTCGCCATGTACTGGCCTCAGTACCGACGCTCCTCTTTTTCCTTTGCCCTTTGTCGGCACCCCTTTTGTTTTTAGCAGGTTTGAGATCGACGTCGGTAGCAGGGTTACCCTTCCGGCTTGGCCTGGGCAGGGTTATGGACGCCATTGATTATTCTTTAGGGCTCTTAGCCCCATTTGCATCTTGTCCGTAGTCGGACGCTTTATCGTTTGAAAGGTGATTTGGATCTTTGTATTGTATATCTGTATTCTTGACTCGTTGAGTAGCTGTTGTACATATATCTGTTCTGTGGGTCCCATCGAGGACTGTTGTGTAATGGTATTACTTCGTTTTCCACCCACACAAAAGTGCCTAGTGGGTGTCCTTGAATCGTTTCTATGCGGGTTTGGTGGAAAGGGCTAAAACTTGCATAGGGCCGATGTGAGGGTGTTACAAAGAATCAATACTATTCTTAGTTAAGGAATTCAACCGTTCTTTAGCTTTTCCTCTCAAAGATAAAGGAAACAATTTCAGCTTAATAATATCATCATCTACATCCCTATGCTTTTGCATCTCACAAAGTTGAACAAAGTTATTTAGATGGGCAGCAACATCTTCATTACCAATACCAGAAAATTGTTCTCTCATAACAAGATTGAGCAATGCAGGTTTTATCTCAAAGAAAGTATCTTCAGGCACAGGTGGAGCAATAGGTGTGCTCATAAAATCATTATTGTTTGTGCTAGTGAAGTCACACAACTTAGTGTTTTCAAGAGTAGTCATTTTTTTGTGTTTTCAAATAAGAAAGCAAACTGGTAAAACTATTTTTTTGTGTTTTTGATAAAGAAACAAGCAAACAAAGCAAAAGAAACTAAGCAAAACAAAAATAACAAAGTAAAGAGATTGGTTATGAGGGACTCCCCTTGTGAAGATGCCCTTGACTCCCCAGCAACGGCGCCAGAAAATATTCTGCTGGCGCGTGGTTGACGTGGGAGCTTATTCTTCTTCAGTCCCCGATAACGGCGCCAGAAAATATGCTTGATGGCCCAAAATATATCGAGCTCATTGGGGAACCCCAAGAGGAAGGTATGATGAGCACAACAACAAGTTTTCCCTCAGTTCGAAACCAAGGTTATCAATCCAGTAGGAGCAAGGAAACACCCCAAAGGTGTAGCTAGCTGAACGATGGCAGGGCGCACTACCGGTGCCAGCAGCAACGTGGAGACCTGCACAACACAACCACATAACTCTGTCCCCAACTTGCGATGAGGTTGTCAATCTCACCGGTTTTGTTGAAAACAAAGGATTAAACGTATCGAATGGAAAGAAGTAATAGTTTGCAGAAAGTAAACACAAAGCCATAAACAGTTTATAGATTGTATGTAAAAGAAAGGACCAGGATCCATAGTTCACTAGAGGTGGCTCTCCTTAAGATAGATAACATGCTGGGTGAACAAATTACAGCGGGGCAATTGACAAACATCGAGAAGGCAATCCATGCATATACTAATCATCTTGACTCCTTTGAGATTCGATTGGGCATTACAACATTATACATAGACCGCCATCCAACTGCATCTATGACTAATAATCCTGAAGGGAATATGCCCGAGAGGCAATAATAAAGTGGTTATTATCTTATTCCATGTTTATGATAAATGTTTATTTTATATGCTAGAATTGTATTGATTCGGAAACATCAATACATGTGTGTTTAATAAACAAAAAGGGTTCCTAGTCATGCCTCTCTTATAGACTAGCTTCTTGATTAACAAGATGATCAAAGGTTTCCTGATCATGGACATTGGATGTTGTTAATAACAAGGTCACGCCATTGGTGGAATGATGTGATGAACATTCATCCGAAGTATAGCATTACGATCAAAGTCATTATGTTTATATTGCTATAACATCATACGAAGTAATCTTAGTCCTTAGACCATGAGATCATGTTAATTGCTAACACCGGAAGAGTATCTTGATAACATCAAACGTCACACCGTAACAGGGTGACTATAAAGGTGGGTTCAGTGCTACGAAGGTGTTATGTTGAGGCTCATGGATCAAGAGTGGGATTTGTCCATCCCGATGACGGATAGATATACTCTGGGCCCTCTCGGTGATATCACATTGAAATAGCTTGCAAGCAAGTGATGTGATCACTAGAATGTTATATCACGGGAACGAGAAAAGAGTGCATGTCGGTAACGAGATCAAACTAGGTATGGAGATACCGATGATCGAATCTCGGACATGTAATATATCACGGGACAAAGGGATTTAGTTACTAGCGTTAAAGGTTCTCACGATCACAGAAGTCATCGTTGAATGTGTAGGAGTCAGTATGGATCTCCAGGTCCTGCTGCTGATTATTGATCGGAGAGGGGTCTCGATCATGTCTGCATTATTCGTGAACCGTAGGGTGACACACTTAAGGGATACCGACACCATTTGGAGCAAATGTGTTTCAGATAAAGATTTAAGAAAGCGCTGGAATTATTTCAATAGACACCGAAACTGTTTCGGGTGAAATTGCTGAAATTGGTTCTGCATGTAATATTGAAATGTTGCAGGGGGTTTTATGTGAATGTTTGTTAATTAAAATAATTAAAAAAATTCTGAATAAAAATAATAAAAGAGTTTTATTAAATGAGAGAGCATTAAATTTGGAGAAATTTAATGCATTTAAAGTGGAGACTTTAAAAGAGAATGTGAAGGGGCAAATTTATGTGGAGGGAGTTACCACCACATGAATGGAGGAGGTGAAGAGACACCTCCTCCATGCGCCGGCCATGAAGGAGGGGCACCCCCTCTTCCTATAAAAGGCCACCCCCTCCTCACTTCTCACACACACCTCCTTGTGAAGGATCTCTCTCCCCCTCTAGTATTATTCCCCCATGGTCTTGGATTAGCGAGATACATGTTCCCGATGGCTTTATCTGGAAAGGAGTTGCTGCTTCCGCTGCTTTGCTGGAGCGAGGGACGGAGGTTGTCAGGGTACCGGACGTGTGTGCGATCACAGATGCACCGCTGCTTTCCGGTGCTGGACTTGGTGGTGCTGGAGCTGGATCTGATGGACGTGCTGGAGCCGGACCTGCTGGACTTCATCACGATCTTGAGATCGGCAAGTGTACGACTACATCAACCACGAGTTCCTGCTCGTTAACAAAGCTCGTTGTCTTCGAGGGTAAGTTCTCGTTGGATGTATGTCCACCCGTTGCTTTGTACCTAGTAGATAGATCTTGGCGTATAGTTCACACCGTAGGAAAATTTTTGTTTTCTATGTTGCGGACCCAACAAATCCACCTTCAGGTTATCATCCGAACCCCCTCCAGTATTAAGTTGCAAGCAACAGATTATTGCTTTACGAATTGCGTGTAATGTAAACAATACGATTGTTCTATGAACAAATGATTGTTGTTTTCTCCCTAGTAGCAACATCACATCTAGTACCTTAGGGATTTCTGTCACTTTCCCAGATTACCAGAGGCATGAACCCACTATCGATCATAAATACTAACTCTTGGAGTTGCTAGCATCTACTTGGCCAAGATAGCTACTAACAACGGAAAGCATGCAAGATCTCAAATAACAAAGACATGATAGAATCAATAATCAATCTGAAATAGCATCTCAATATCCATCGGATCCCCGCAAACACAACATGTATGGATTACAAATAGATGATCTTGATCATGAACGGAGCTCACAAGATCTAAACATGAAAGCACAAAGGAGGAGAAACCAGCCATCTAGCTACTACATGGATACGTAGTCCAAGGATGAACTACGCACGCATCACACATGAGGCTTGCATGGTGATGAAGAAGGCCTCCAGGGTGAATTCCCCTCTCCGACAGGGTGCCGGGAAGAGCTTCAGATCCCTCCCGATCTAGGGATGGAGATGACGGCGGCTACAGACTCTTTCGTGGATTTTTGATCGAGTACTTAGGGTTTTCATCCTGAGGGCATCTTATAGGCGGAAGGAGAGGCCGAGGGGGTGCTGGGGTCGGCCAGACCAGCCCCTGGCGTGGGCCAGGCCTGGCTGCGCGGCCAGGTGGTGTGGCCGTCCCCCATCCCTTCTCCGTCTCGTATTCTGGCATCTGATGACTTCCGGAAAAATAGGCACTTTGGCTTTTGTCCCGTCCAATTCCGAGAATATTCATTTTCTGACTTTCCTGGAACCAAAAACAGCAAAAAAAGGCAACTAGCACTGTGGCTCTTGTTAATAGGTTAGTCCAAGAAATCATATGAAAAGTACTCCAAAGTGTGGACAAAACACAAGAAAGTGGATAAAACCAAGCATGGAACATCAAAAATTATAGATACATTTGCAATGTATCAGGGGTGGCCTATTTAAGCCCCCTTCTTCTTCCTCTTGCCTTATCTCTCCGTTTTCTCTCTCCTCCATTAATACAAGAGATTGACTTGCCTAGATCTCTCTCCCTACCCACCCAAACCTCTTGATATTTTGAGGATTGGGAGAGGTGACCTAGATTACACTTCCACCAAAGGAATCGTGATTTCCCCTACCCATCCTTCGTGGATCTTGTTACTCTTGGGTTCTTGGAACCCTAGATGGTGTAGGGCATCCTTGGAGCTAGGGAAATTGTTGTGAAGCTTCGTGGTGTCGTTGAGGGCCTCCAGTTGAGTTGTGGAGTCTCCCCTCAACCTTGTTGTAAAGGTTTCGGTTGGTGCCTTCAAGGTCACCGGTTAGTGGATTGTGAGGCCGCCTTTGTGGTGGTGCTCACCGGAGAACAAGGTGAGGCCTTTGTGGCGCTCGGGTGACCTTGTGTGGCCCCGACACCATTCCAACGTATATGTAGATTCCTTGGAAGTGAACTACGGGAATTACATCTCTGTGTCCACTCGCCGGTTCTTTCGTTCCACTCCTTTACTTCTTGCAATTACCATCATGTTTACTTATCGTATTGTTTACCATATAGGATATTCATCTAGAGTGGGATTTGTCCACTCGAAGGTGTTATGTTGAGGCTCATGGATCAAGAGTGGGATTTGTCCATCCCGATGACGGATAGATATACTCTGGGCCCTCTCGGTGATATCACATTGAAATAGCTTGCAAGCAAGTGATGTGATCACTAGAATGTTATATCACGGGAACGAGAAAAGAGTGCATGTCGGTAACGAGATCAAACTAGGTATGGAGATACCGATGATCGAATCTCGGACATGTAATATATCACGGGACAAAGGGATTTAGTTACTAGCGTTAAAGGTTCTCACGATCACAGAAGTCATCGTTGAATGTGTAGGAGTCAGTATGGATCTCCAGGTCCCGCTGCTGATTATTGATCGGAGAGGGGTCTCGATCATGTCTGCATTATTCGTGAACCGTAGGGTGACACACTTAAGGGATACCGACACCATTTGGAGCAAATGTGTTTCAGATAAAGATTTAAGAAAGCGCTAGAATTATTTCAATAGACACCGAAACTGTTTCGGGTGAAATTGCTGAAATTGGTTCTGCATGTAATATTGAAATGTTGCAGGGGGTTTTATGTGAATGTTTGTTAATTAAAGTAATTAACAAAATTCTGAATAAAAATAATAAAAGAGTTTTATTAAATGAGAGAGCATTAAATTTGGAGAAATTTAATGCATTTAAAGTGGAGACTTTAAAAGAGAATGTGAAGGGGCAAATTTATGTGGAGGGAGTTACCAATACATGAATGGAGGAGGTGAAGAGACACCTCCTCCATGCGCCGGCCATGAAGGAGGGGCACCCCCCTCCTCCTATAAAAGGCCACCCCCTCCTCACTTCTCACACACACCTCCTTGTGAAGGATCTCTCTCCCCCTCTAGTATTATTCCCCCATGGTCTCGGATTAGCGAGATACATGTTCCTGGTGGCTTTATCTGGAAAGGAGTTGCTGCTTCTACTGCTTTGCTGGAGCGAGGCATGGAGGTTGTCGTGGTACCGGACGTGTGTGCGATCACGGATGCACCGCTGCTTTGCGGTGCTGGACTTGGTGGTGCTGGAGCTGGATCTGATGGACGTGCTGGAGCCGGACCTGCTGGACTTCATCACGATCTTTAGATCGGCAAGTGTACGACTACATCAACCACGAGTTCCTACTTGTTAACAAAGCTCGTTGTCTTCGAGGGTAAGTTTTCGTTGGATGTATGTCCACCCGTTGCTTTGTACCTAGTAGATAGATCTTGGCGTATAGTTCACACCGTAGGAAATTTTTTGTTTTCTATGATGCGGACCCAACAGTGGTATCAGAGCCTGATCTATGCGTAGGTGCTTTGCACGGGTAGTACACATATGTTTATATGTGGGCGATGATGATCATTTTATTGCATCTTCTATGTATTTTGGATATTGGTGGCATAGTGGGATGAAGCGGCCCGGACCAACCTTACATGTCATCGTACATGAGACCGGTTCCACGACTGACATGCAACTTGTTTTGCATAACTGGCTGGCGGGTGTCTGTCTCTCCTACTATAGTCAATATCTGATTTACAACGAGTTGCTAATAACTTGGTTATCCTCGTTGTGGTTCATGTTCGTAGGTTAGACAGGTTCTATCTCCGAAAGCCCTAAGCCACGTAAAACTTGCAATTGATAAATTAGAGGCGTCTAGTTTAGATCGTTGCTGGGCTAGTGTCTTGATATGGTATTGTTGTAAGTAGATGTATGATAGATACTCTTACAACACATTCAACGTGTAAGTTCCATAGACCTTGGCCTTACACACAAAGGAATGATAGAGATCATACCACGATGCAAATGATAGAGATCAAATGCATGGACCATATCATCTCACTTTACACATTAGATGTTAGCATCTTATACTGCTAGTTTGGCGCTTTCTGTAGCATTGTAAGATGATCCCTCATTTAAATATCAAGATAAAATGTGTTCTTCCTTAAGTATGCACCGTTCTATGGATCGTGTTTCGAGACATCACGTGATGATCGGGTGTTCTCAACTCTACGCTTTCATGCAACGGGTGTAAGACAGTTTTACACACGTGAATACTAAGGTTCTTACTTGGCGAGCCTAGCATGTATAGACATGGCCTCGGAACACGGACCGAAAGGTTAAGCATGAGTCATATAGTTGATGTGATGACCATATTGATGCTCGCCTTTGAAGCTACACCGACTCACGTGATGATCGGACTTGGTGTAGTGGATTTAGTTCATGTAATCACCAAAAAGGCACGAGGGATGTCATTTTTGAGTGGGAGTTCATTTCTAATTTGGATTAGTCGAACCAAATTTGTCATAAATTAAATCAAAGTGAATTTGCATAGTTTGTTGTAGTCATTGGCATTCGTTTTCTACCTTATGCTTAGTTTTTATTTGAGATAATAGAACTACAGAATTCTGGATATTTACTTTACGAACTGGTATCGTATTGTTTCGAATGTCAATTTAAAGTTTATAAGTCCTATTACAAACTTTCAGCAAACTCTATTTACTCCATGAAGTTTAATAAGTAGTATTAAATCAAGAGTAAGAATTCCAATGTTAGTATCTAAAGTATCATGTTTGCCTCCATGATTATTGATATTCAAAAAGTTGTTTTAATATCAAAATTATATTGGAGCTGAAAATTGTTTCAGAAACCATCATGTGTGAAAGATATTGTGATATCTGGAACAATGTTTTTGGTTGCATTACGATAGAGTATAATTTAGCAAAATACATGTTCTCATATTGTATGAGAATTTGTGAAGGATGGAGATGCTAGGCATCCGAATCTACCAAAAAGGTTTTGGGAACTGATATTATACTCGTGATTCTTCCTTATAAGCTATAGTAGCTTGATCATGAAAGTTGTCATGATAAGGATGAATAGAAGATGTAAGTAAAATGTTTACTACACTAATAGATTACTAAAGAATGGATTTTTGAAAGAATACCAAACATTTGATGATGGTGATCCACTTCAAAGTGCAAGTCCAAAGGTATTAGTATTTGACTATATACGCTTTGTACTATGTGTCATGTGAATGACACCACTATTGATGTTGATAGATTCTTTTAAAAGGAAAAGGAATTACTGAAAGAGAAACTATAAAATATTTGGCAGAAAAGAAAAAGTTGGAGATGTCCAACTTAGGTATATAGAAGATATACATGTTATGGCTGTATTCCTTACTTGTTAAACAATGTGGTTCTGAGGTATTGGATACCAAATTGGTTGGTATGAAGTGTCATACAGGACAACGCAATTCATGAACTACAATGGCCTAAGTAACCAGCAAGAGAATGAGTGATGATGTTCATCGAAAACAAATAAAGTGTTATTGTGTTTTTCGTTGTCATCAAACCAAGCCTTCAAGATTTGTTTAAATAATTGCTATTTTGTTCTGGTATCATGAGAACAATGGCTGTTCAAATAATTACCGTATTCCATAAAGGATGGATGAACTTTTACAAGTCTAGTTGGAGAAATCACATCCATAAACACTATTGCTAAAATGTTGCAAGGCAAATGATTAAAAGATCACTTATGAAGTGACATCGCTGTTTTTAAATTATATTAGAAATAAAACATGAAGAAACTCCATGTTGATGGATTTTTGGAGTCTTTTGATTTTGATCAATTGATGCATATGAGACTTTCCTTGAGATAATTGAAACTCCGTCCATAGGCCAGACAGGAATGGATGACTAGCTTATTGGAAATTGTGCATGCTGATGTGCATAGTCCATTATGTGTAGCCATATGCGATGAATCTTTTTTCTTCATATGCTTTCTTCAAAAATTTGAGTGAATATATCTGTATATTTACTTAATAAGGAAGAAGTATGAAACATTTGAAAGTTGTTCAAAGACTTTCAAGATGAAGTGGAAAATCATTGTAACAAGAAAATAAAAGAGTTTATGATTTGATCATAAAGGAAGATATTTGAGTTACAGGTTTAGCAAAACACCTAAGACTTGAGGAATTATTCCATGATTTGTGTTTTCCCGATAAACCATAGGAGTATGGCATATTCGAGAGATGAAATCAGACCATGTTTGTCAACCCCCGACTTTTTAATCCCAGATGCCCGTTATGCCATACCTCGCAATCCCAGGATTATCATTTTTGCGAGACATAACGGATTGGATATCACAGTACATCATCCATTACAAACCAAACATAAGGTTTTACACAAATAAGGATCTCATGATCTAGTCTTTAGTACAACAAGCAGCGGAATTAAACGATAGCGTAGCGGTGGGGTCCATCTTCAGGGGCACAGGCAATGCTGACGAAGGCAGATAGTCCTAGTTATCATAGCCGTCCTGCTGACCATCATCTTGATAATCTCCTTCATAGTCTGGCCATGATAATAGCCAGGGACAAAAGCCATGAGTACTCTTTAAGTACTCAAAAACTACTACTAACAAGGGTTAAAATTCTAAGTTCAAGCGCTGAATTTAAAGAATAACTATCAAGTTAAGTTTGAAACCTAAGCTGAGTTCTGAAGCAAGAAAAGATAAAGTAAAGTTCTAGAATCACTTAAGTTGGGAAGCTATTTTCATCTACACAACCCTGTTGTGGTCAAGTCAAGGTTCATCATTCATTTCAAGTTATTTAGAAAACATCTGACAACGAAACAGTATGGCCATTCCAACTGTCCATAACCGCGGACGCGGCTATTCGAATAGTTTGACACTCTGCAGAGGTGGTACACTTTCACCACAAGATTCGATACATCTGTCAGGGATAACCCTGAATCATCATACTTAGTATGCAGATAATCAAACATAACCTTCCCTTTACACACCCTAGTACAAGCACCTCTCGTATGAGCATGGCCTCCCAACCATGACCATCAGTCATCTTGGGCACTGCATAGGTGGACATCATTAAGAGGTAGCCTCAGCTCAAACCTCTCCCGTGAGGGAACTAATACTAATGCATATAAATTTCCAGCTAAGCCTTACCCAATTCAGGTAATGTGGTTGTACGGTAAATTTGGAATGGTATCGCATCCGAATACAACCATCAGTTTTATAAAAGGGTTAAGGCTCATGCCTTATCATCATAAACCAATTGTGTTTCTCAACACATGTCAAAACATCTCAATAGAATGACTCATCATTCCAAGGTTTTCATAACTCATTTTCACCAAGTGTTCCCATCTAAAGTGAATCAAGTTTGATCTATTCTAAAACACTAGGTTAAGAGTGTTCACTAAGGTGGAAAGGTGGGATCAATCTCATACCATAGAATGACATCTAAAGGTTCCTAAGTAGGTCAAGTTTTATACTCTTTATGCTACCTTCAAAATTAATTAAAGAACTTTGTGTAAACTAAGGGGTAAAATTGTTAATAAGACTTGGGGTACTAATAGTTAAAGGGGTGTGATCAAAGCATGCTTAAGGCATCTTTACTAAACCATCTAGTTTTATTCTAGCTTGCTAACAATAGCTTACTAAAGCATGTTTGCAAGGGTTAGCTTGCCACTAATAGCTTGCCTTGGTTGGTGCAGTGGTTGAAGTTTTCTTCTTCTTCTTCTTGGTAGAACTCCTCCTCCTCGAAGGCTTGGTCGGTACTATCGTCTATAAATACATAGGGAGTGCACAATCACCAAACAATACTTAACTTAGGCTAAGTAGTATTCTAAACCACACAATTGATGATCTGTTATCATCCCAAACATCATAAGTTTTAATTCAATAGTTTCAACCTTTTTATTTTGGAAAAGTAATTTCTACTCATTCAAAAATTAACTACAATTTAATATTCACCACCAAAATATGGGATCATGTGGACACATGTCCTCACCACATATTCTAACATGTGGGAATGAGATTTAAAGGTTGGATCAATATTACTTTGGTTTAAGTTTATTATTTAATGATTTAAAGTGACTAGAAATGCCTATATAGCATTATTTTGGTACTAGTCCAAAGTCACTGCCTGTAAACCTTAATATTATTACATATTTGGATAGATATGATGAAATGTGATTTTTGAGAGTTGGAATCAACTCAAAAGCTAACTTGATTGATTTTATAAAAATGTTTCAAGTTGCAAAAGCTTCTGTCTTCTTATTTTTATTAGGAGAAATCTATAACTCTAAATGAATTAAATCCAACGGACTTGGATAGATCATTTTAATACCTTTTAGACAAATTTAGTTTCATGCAATTTGGATTTGTCAAACTCACAGAATTGAATTTTGAAACACTGGACATAAACTATATTCTAACTAAAAGGAAAATTCCTAATTTGAATTTGAAACGTGCGCGGGAACGAAATGGGCCGGCCCACTGCGCTCCGTGTAGCGTCGCGGGCTGGCTTAAGCGAGGGCCCCACCCGTCAGTGGAACAGGGGGGTACCGAAGGGGTATGGATGAAAGGTGGCCGTGCGATTAGAGGGCAGATCGACGGCTCACAGCTATCGTCCTCGTCGGAACAGGACACGACGGGAGCTAACCCTAGCACGATCGGTGAGGGTGCAGTGGGGGCGTACCGGGGCTCCGGCGGGGTCGGCGAGGCGGGCGAACAAAGTGGAAGACGACGGCGGTTCTCCTGGTACAAGCGGCGCTTCCTGGGATGGCCTGGATCAACGGCGCCCTTCTCCTCCCGAGGCGGCGGCTCCGGCTGCAATTCCGGTGTCCTGGTGCTCGAGCGGCTCCGACTAGCTGTGGGGAGTGAGAGTGAGAGGTGGAGATGAGAATGGTGTGAAGAGAGCTTGCTGGGGAGGCCTCCTTATATAGGCGAGCGAAGGGTGCAGAGCGGCATGGGCAGAGCTCGACGTGGGCGACGACACAGCGAGCTAAGGGCATGGGCTAGGTAGGCGGACGGTGGCCGGTCTCCTGGCGATCCTCTATGGCTTGATGGTGCGGCAAGGGGCTATCTCTATTGGTCGGGAGCTTCCGCGCACTACACGGTGGCCGCAGGTGCTCGACACGAAATGCGGCGGCTATGGGTCAGGCGACGGCATGCGGGCGTGTTTGGCGATGTGCTGGGCCTGCTGCGAGTGCCGCCACGCAAGGCTAGGGCTTGGCGAGGCCAGTGCTGCTCTGGCGGACGCGGCGCTCCGGGGTGATCGGCATGGCGGACAGAGGCGTGGGCGTGAGCTACTGGGGCTTGTCCTCCGCTCGATTTTGGTCGGGGGCTGGTCGAGGCGGTGTGGTGTGATGGCGCCTGTCTGCCAGCGGGCGAAGGAGAGCGCGGGGCGGCTTTGTGCGAGCGATCCATGGTCGACCTGGCGCATGGCGTCGGGCGGCTTGGCACTGGAGCAGCTAGGGGAGAGGGAGAGAGAGCTAGGGCCGGGGTTTGAGCTGGGAGGACAAGGGGACCGAGTTAGGCCCAAATGGTGACAAGAAGCACTTCACACTATAGTGTTTTGACAAATGTTTGATCTGTGTCTGCCACCTGTTCGATGAAATGGCCGCAAGAGACCAAAGTTTGAATTTTGAGTTCAAAATTTTTGAGTGATCTCCACTAGTGCTAGGTAGTCTCTAGTTGCAAGGGTTTTGAAAATGGTGCTCAATTATATGGTTTTTTAAATAGGGGTGATCTATGCATATGCATTAGATTCAATTTTAAACTGTCATTTAAATTAGTTTACAGAATGTTTTTAGTAGATCAAAAGGTGGGCCTTGGTACCTCATTATGTGTACTAGCAAGGGGTGTAAAGATCAAGAATTGTTTTTGTTAAGAATTGAGTACTAGGAATAGCCAAAGTAGGCATGAGAGTTAAATTTGTCAAAATGATCATTCTTTCATTTTAATTCTTTTTGATTTGATTTTCTTTAGGAAAAGTTTGGGAATGATGTAGATGATGTTTAAATCACCTAAGAAACATTTTAGAAGCAAAGGATCACACAATTATGGCAATTCAAAATAACTCCTATTTTAAATGCACACATATATGAATGCTTTCATTTTTAATATGGAAAAGTTTTTGTTAATCCAAAAATTTGGATGATTTGATCTTTGATAACCTTGGATTGAAGTTTTGGGATGTTACAATGTTTGACATGGTAAGATCAAGGGTGTCATTTATAAAACTGCCATTATGTTTTAAGGATTGAAGCTTTAGAGACTACCGCTTTTACACTGAAAAGAGCACCATCGTGATCCATTGAAATGACACCATATGAGTTATGGTTTGGGATAAAACCCGAATTGTCTTTTCTTAAATTTTGGTATGCTATGCATAAGTAAAATGTTTACAACCAAAGTCGGATAAGCATGTCTTTGTAGGTTATCCCAAAGAATTTGTTGGGAATTTCTCCATAACACCGAGGACAAAAGAGTTTGTTACTTGGAACGTCAAGTTTCTTGAGAAGGAATTTTTCGTGAAAAGTTAAGTGGGAGGACAATAGAACTTTGATAAGGTTGTTGAACCTTAGCTATATGTGCTAAGTAGCGCAGCGCCGGAAAGTGTCCCGGTGGCGGCCACAATGCTCATGGCTCTCGTGATTACAAAAGGTGTGATCTCAGAGATTAGAGTTCCTATAGAACCGTGTGGGTCGGTAAGAATCAAATAGTAAGATTTGATAAGCAAGTCGTTATTGTTTTGACAATGATGAACCGACTACATGCAAAGAAGCGATGATGGGCCCTGACTCCATAAAATGACTAGAAGTCATAGAATCCGTGATAGTATCCATACACGAGAAATCAAGTTTCTGAACTTGGAAGACCCTCCGGAAAGGCGTGAAGCCTATCGGTCGTGTTTGGATCTATAAAGAAATAAGACATGGATGTTTAACATCTATGAAATAGTCGACATGTCGGAAAGAAGTTTACAGAAATGTTCAAGGAGTTGACTATGACAAGATATGATCTTTCATAGCGATATATAGTCTTGACGGATTATTGTAGCAACCACTACATATAATTTGGTATATGGTAGTTGAATAAACAAAACAAGGTTCTTCTAATAGAACGGTAACCTAGGACATGTACATGACATGGTCCGAAGGGTTTTGTTAATTCAAAGGGTGCTAAAAGGGCATGTAAACTTCAATAGTTGAAGTAAGCATAGCGGAGTTGGAATCTTCACCATGATGAAACTGTTAAAAGAGTTTAAATTCATCGGAGATGATGAAGATGCTTGCATTTGCAAGAAATTAAGTGGGAGCGCTGAGACATATTTCTAATACATTATGTAGAGGACATATTGTTGATTGGAAATGATGTATCTTGAATTGACACAAGTTAAGGATTTCATTAAAATAAGATTTCGATGAAAGACTTGGGCAAACCCAGAATATTAGGCATCAATATCTATATGGATAGATTAAGGCGCTAATATGGTTGTGCCAGACATACATAAGATATTGAAAGGGTTCAATATGAGATATTGAAAGGGTTCAATATGAGATATTGAAAGGGTTCAATATGGAAACAACAAGAAAGGTTCTTGCTGCATGGAAAGGATTGTATCAAGATTCAAGTGTTTCAACACTTGGTGAGTAAAATCACATGAAAATTTTGACCGATTATACCATGATATGTATATATCCAGAATGTCCTGTGCTCTAAATGTTATGAGCATATACCAGAATGATTCATAAGATGATCATTGGACAATAGTAAAGATATTCTTATGAGCTTTGGAAGAACTAAGAATATATCATGTATAAGTGACAAATAGTTAAAGGTAGTTCATTGTAAAGTGTTACATTGATACTAGTTTTGTCACAAGATACAAATTAAATTTATCTCAATTTAGACTATGGGTGGCACAATATAATGGAAAGGATGTTCCATGATGGATTTGGATGAGTTCCAAAGTTGAGATATTGTGACGGATACTACAACAAAAGGCTAAGTATATGACTGCTATAGTAGCAGCATAGGAGGGCATTTGTGTTAAGTAGTTTGTTATCAAACTAGGTGTGGTTCAAAGTGGGATAATACTATTAAGATATATTGTGTGACAATAATATCAACATATTTTGAGCCGAACAAACTAAAGGGCTCACCAGAGGACCAAATTTATACAATGCCATCTCATTTGAGAATGAGTGATGCGTAGAGACACAGAGACATGCAAATACACACGAACCTGAAACTGTCAGATCCGGAGATTATGTTAACCACTAGCAATAGCGTATATGCAACACCAGAAAGCCATTGGTGTTCAATGCGCAAAGTTCTTCAAACTAGATTATTGACTCTAGTGCAAGTGGGAGACTGAAGGGAATATAACCGAGAGGCAATAATAAAGTGGTTATTATCTTATTCCATGTTTATGATAAATGTTTATTTTACATGCTAGAATTGTATTGATTCGGAAACATCAATACATGTGTGTTTAATAAACAAAAATGGTTCCTAGTCATGCCTCTCTTATAGACTAGCTTGTTGATTAACAAGATGATCAAAGGTTTCCTGATCATGGACATTGGATGTTGTTAATAACAAGGTCACGCCATTGGTGGAATGATGTGATGAACATTCATCCGAAGTATAGCATTACGATCAAAGTCATTATGTTTATATTGCTATAACATCATACGAAGTAATCTTAGTCCTTACACCATGAGATCATGTTAATTGCTAACACCGGAAGAGTATCTTGATAACATCAAACGTCACACCGTAACAGGGTGACTATAAAGGTGGGTTCAGTGCTACGAAGGTGTTATGTTGAGGCTCATGGATCAAGAGTGGGATTTGTCCATCCCGATGACGGATAGATATACTCTGGGCCCTCTCGGTGATATCACATTGAAATAGCTTGCAAGCAAGTGATGTGATCACTAGAATGTTATATCACGGGAACGAGAAAAGAGTGCATGTCGGTAACGAGATCAAACTAGGTATGGAGATACCGATGATCGAATCTCGGACATGTAATATATCACGGGACAAAGGGATTTAGTTACTAGCGTTAAAGGTTCTCACGATCACAGAAGTCATCGTTGAATGTGTAGGAGTCAGTATGGATCTCCAGGTCCCGCTGCTGATTATTGATCGGAGAGGGGTCTCGATCATGTCTGCATTATTTGTGAACCGTAGGGTGACACACTTAAGGGATACCGACACCATTTGGAGCAAATGTGTTTCAGATAAAGATTTAAGAAAGCGCTGGAATTATTTCAATAGACACCGAAACTGTTTCGGGTGAAATTGCTGAAATTGGTTCTGCATGTAATATTGAAATGTTGCAGGGGGTTTTATGTGAATGTTTGTTAATTAAAATAATTAAAAAAATTCTGAATAAAAATAATAAAAGAGTTTTATTAAATGAGAGAGCATTAAATTTGGAGAAATTTAATGCATTTAAAGTGGAGACTTTAAAAGAGAATGTGAAGGGGCAAATTTATGTGGAGGGAGTTACCACCACATGAATGGAGGAGGTGAAGAGACACCTCCTCCATGCGCCGGCCATGAAGGAGGGGCACCCCCTCTTCCTATAAAAGGCCACCCCCTCCTCACTTCTCACACACACCTCCTTGTGAAGGATCTCTCTCCCCCTCTAGTATTATTCCCCCATGGTCTTGGATTAGCGAGATACATGTTCCCGATGGCTTTATCTGGAAAGGAGTTGCTGCTTCCGCTGCTTTGCTGGAGCGAGGGACGGAGGTTGTCAGGGTACCGGACGTGTGTGCGATCACAGATGCACCGCTGCTTTCCGGTGCTGGACTTGGTGGTGCTGGAGCTGGATCTGATGGACGTGCTGGAGCCGGACCTGCTGGACTTCATCACGATCTTGAGATCGGCAAGTGTACGACTACATCAACCACGAGTTCCTGCTCGTTAACAAAGCTCGTTGTCTTCGAGGGTAAGTTCTCGTTGGATGTATGTCCACCCGTTGCTTTGTACCTAGTAGATAGATCTTGGCGTATAGTTCACACCGTAGGAAAATTTTTGTTTTCTATGTTGCGGACCCAACAAATCCACCTTCAGGTTATCATCCGAACCCCCTCCAGTATTAAGTTGCAAGCAACAGATTATTGCTTTACGAATTGCGTGTAATGTAAACAATACGATTGTTCTATGAACAAATGATTGTTGTTTTCTCCCTAGTAGCAACATCACATCTAGTACCTTAGGGATTTCTGTCACTTTCCCAGATTACCAGAGGCATGAACCCACTATCGATCATAAATACTAACTCTTGGAGTTGCTAGCATCTACTTGGCCAAGATAGCTACTAACAACGGAAAGCATGCAAGATCTCAAATAACAAAGACATGATAGAATCAATAATCAATCTGAAATAGCATCTCAATATCCATCGGATCCCCGCAAACACAACATGTATGGATTACAAATAGATGATCTTGATCATGAACGGAGCTCACAAGATCTAAACATGAAAGCACAAAGGAGGAGAAACCAGCCATCTAGCTACTACATGGATACGTAGTCCAAGGATGAACTACGCACGCATCACACATGAGGCTTGCATGGTGATGAAGAAGGCCTCCAGGGTGAATTCCCCTCTCCGACAGGGTGCCGGGAAGAGCTTCAGATCCCTCCCGATCTAGGGATGGAGATGACGGCGGCTACAGACTCTTTCGTGGATTTTTGATCGAGTACTTAGGGTTTTCATCCTGAGGGCATCTTATAGGCGGAAGGAGAGGCCGAGGGGGTGCTGGGGTCGGCCAGACCAGCCCCTGGCGTGGGCCAGGCCTGGCTGCGCGGCCAGGTGGTGTGGCCGTCCCCCATCCCTTCTCCGTCTCGTATTCTGGCATCTGATGACTTCCGGAAAAATAGGCACTTTGGCTTTTGTCCCGTCCAATTCCGAGAATATTCATTTTCTGACTTTCCTGGAACCAAAAACAGCAAAAAAAAGGCAACTAGCACTGTGGCTCTTGTTAATAGGTTAGTCCAAGAAATCATATGAAAAGTACTCCAAAGTGTGGACAAAACACAAGAAAGTGGATAAAACCAAGCATGGAACATCAAAAATTATAGATACATTTGCAATGTATCAGGGGTGGCCTATTTAAGCCCCCTTCTTCTTCCTCTTGCCTTATCTCTCCGTTTTCTCTCTCCTCCATTAATACAAGAGATTGACTTGCCTAGATCTCTCTCCCTACCCACCCAAACCTCTTGATATTTTGAGGATTGGGAGAGGTGACCTAGATTACACTTCCACCAAAGGAATCGTGATTTCCCCTACCCATCCTTCGTGGATCTTGTTACTCTTGGGTTCTTGGAACCCTAGATGGTGTAGGGCATCCTTGGAGCTAGGGAAATTGTTGTGAAGCTTCGTGGTGTCGTTGAGGGCCTCCAGTTGAGTTGTGGAGTCTCCCCTCAACCTTGTTGTAAAGGTTTCGGTTGGTGCCTTCAAGGTCACCGGTTAGTGGATTGTGAGGCCGCCTTTGTGGTGGTGCTCACCGGAGAACAAGGTGAGGCCTTTGTGGCGCTCGGGTGACCTTGTGTGGCCCCGACACCATTCCAACGTATATGTAGATTCCTTGGAAGTGAACTACGGGAATTACATCTCTGTGTCCACTCGCCGGTTCTTTCGTTCCACTCCTTTACTTCTTGCAATTACCATCATGTTTACTTATCGTATTGTTTACCATATAGGATATTCATCTAGTTGCATCTCTAGTGAACTTTACTTTGTGCAAAGCCTAAAATTGCAAGAAAAGATTAAAAATTGGTAATCTCCTATTCACCCCCCTCTAGTCGACCAAAGTTGGGCCTTTCAAGTGGGCTTTCATTGTTTTCATGTATACTTAGAAAACACACTCATTTGGAGAGTCGAACTTTTCTAGCAATAATAATTACACTTGCCACTTCAGAAGTAGCCACATACTTCTATATCAATGTAGATTTAATCGATAGTGCATAGTATGCAACTTCGATGCCTAACCATGATCCTTTAAGCTTAAGGATAAACTTAACTTTGGTTCAGTGATTTACTTAGGAATCACTTCAAAAACATGTTCTTACATCTAAGAACGTGTTTTCTAACCAAAAACTTGTGTTACATTACATCGAGTATACAATATGGTTATTATGGAAGAACCTGATGCAGCACATCTCATTTCTTTCTATTAACCATAATCGTCATACCAAGATTAACTCAATGCTTCTCCTAGTTTCAAAAGTAAGAACCTCTTTATTTGCTTGTTCTATCCTGAATGTCGGGCCAATGGCAACCAGGGTACCCTGGCCCATCTGATGTTGGACCCCCATGGCAAGGCAGTCAGTAAGCCTCGAAGAGACGTCACTGTAAAGCGTCAAGTGGCGGCCTCTGCAAGTCCTCTAGGCAAAGCCTCCCTTCAAGAGGACCACTGTGAGGCTAGAAGTACCTCGGTGATGGCGCGGTACATGACATATCCTCACCCATGGAGCCTAAGTCACAGAAGCCGCCCAAAGACGCCTGCGCTCTAAGAGAAAGGGTTGTGGCTGTAGGGTTTCCGCAACAGATAACAAAAAAATTACTACTCAGAATGCCCTAATTTCCCAAAGATCTATCTAGAAGTAATGTAGTAATGGAGGAAGATAGCGGTAACGTACCCTTGAAGACCCAGAAAGCGTTACGCTCATGCAGGAGCATGGCTGATGTAGTCATACCCATCCAACCTCAAGGTCGCGAAGCTCCTCACACATCACCTCTTGTCCAGGTCCTTGCATAATGGTCCGGTCGCTAAAAGTGCAGCTCCCCTGAGTTATCACACACATACAGTGCAATACAACAAATCCCGGACGCTTGATCCCTACCGAGGTTGCGGAAGTAGACCTCCTAGTCGGAATCCCTACAGCACAATGGTGTGTCGCATCGGTGTTGACTTTGCGTGTACAATCCTTCTCCGGGACCATGCCACTTCAAAGGCAACTGTGAGAGAGAGGGGGGATTTTCTCTAAGGAAAGATGCCTTAGAGAATATATGTTGGTGTGTTTTAATCCCTCCCATGGGCACCCCTTTATATAGGCGGGGGAAGGTTTACCCTCCCCTTTGGGTGTCCCATGTGGGACTAAATTTATAAAGGAAATAGGAAAAATTGGGGTGCTAGCCGGCTGGGCCAATGGGGCAGCCAGGTGGGCTACCCCAGCCAAGACCCAGCACGGTATAGCCATCGGCAGTAGGCAACAATAGCTAGGCTAGCTCCTAGGTGGGTCGTCGTCGCCCGCCCACGGCCTGTCAGGCACCAACGCCTAGTGCGGCTGCCAGGTGGCCCGGGTTGGGCTGGCTTCGCCCACAGCAGCCCGTCAATGCGGCGGCCAGCGCTAACCCTGGGTAGGCTGTCTCCCTGCACACGCGCTCGCCCTGTGGCAGTGGGGTGGCGTTGAGGTCAGCGACCGTGTGGGCCGTGGTTGGTCCACCTCGCACCCGAAGGCTGCCCCCGCCTATGCCTGCCTTGGCAGGCCAGCCGACTATGGCCCACGCGCGGTGGTAGGCTGGCCGCCGCCTACATGGCGCATAGTGAATGTCCGCTCGCCTGCTGTGTGGGCTGCCTGGCCCACACGTAGTGCCCTTTTGCTCTTTTTTCCAGTGACTTCCTCCTGGGCCAATTCCCACCGGGGTTTTGGCCTAATGAGGAAGTTGCCTAATAAATTTAATTTAAATATTTATTTAATATAAGTTAATTCATAATTAACATATAATAAATGCATATTATAAATTGTCATTTATCCAAAACTTGTTTTGGCCTTTTCCTTTCCTTCTTTCTCTGAACAACTTTGCATCTCTCCGGAATGATTCCGATTTCTCTCTCTTCTATGATTCCAACTTATAGGAGGATCTCCAAGCGTCATAGTGCCCTTAAGCGTGTTTCCCTACGGTTTGGAAATGCCATAGACATGATCTCGATCAATGATAAACAGTGGGACCGGGATGCCCATATTGAACCCTATGCACTCCATGAATCACCATCATGTTGAACCTGAGACGATATGTCGAATTCCCTTTGTTACACGATACAAGACTTGTCTGAGATCTGATCATCGGTATCATGATACCTTGTTCAATCTCATTTACAACAAGTATTGTTTTACTCGTTCACGAGAAATTCTATCCACATGACCAATTCATACACTGCGCATCTTATGGATGTGATTCACTGAGTGGGACCAGTGTATCTTGCCATCACATATGAGAACAAATCCCGATATTGATGCATAGGCCTCAACATGCACCTTTATGGTCACCTAGTCACGGAAATGACGGTTGCTGTAGTCAAAGCAATCCTCCGATAACAGTGATTAATATGATCTCATGGTCTAAGGATTAGGACACTACGTTTCTAACAATTGCAACTAGAACTATGTGACATGATTGTGTTGCAACAATCATTGGTGGGAAATGTCCATCACATCATTCCAAATGATATGACTTCATTGTTACTTGTCTTGCATAGCACAATGATTATAAAACATTGATCATCAGCTGCCCAATGAACTAGTTGAATAGAGGCTACTAGGGACCTAGGTTTGTTTATACATCACACGTGTATCAATGTTTCCACTTGACACAGTTATAGCTGAAGGGAATATGCCTGCGTAGTAATAATAAAGTGGTTATTATCTTATTTCCTGTTTATGATAAATGTTTATTTTGCATGCTATAATTGTATTAATTGGAAACGTTAATACATGTGTGTTTAATAAACAAAATAAAAAGTTCCTAGTTATGCCTCTCATATAAACTAGCTTGTTGATTAACAAGATGATCAAGGTTTTCTGATCATGGACATTGGATGTTATTAATAACAAGGTCACAACATTGGTTGAATGGTGTGATGAACATTCCTCCGTAAGTATAGCAATACGATCAAATTCATTATGTTTAAATTGCTATAACATCATTCAAAGTAACTTTAGTCCTTAGACCTTGAGATCATGTCAATCACTAACACCAAAAGAATAACTTGATAACATCAAACGTCACACCAGAATAGGGTGGCAATAAAGGTGGATTAGTATAAGCTCATGGATCAATAGTGGGATTTGTCCATCCCAATGACGGAGAGATATACTCTGGGCCCTCTCGGTGATATCACATTGATGTAGCTTGCAAGCAAGTGATAAGATCACTAGAATGTTATATCACGGGAATGAGAAAAGAGTACTTGTTGGTAATAAGGTCAAACTAGGTATGGGGATACCGATGATCGAATCTTGCACATATAATATATCACGAGACAAAGGGATTTATTGACAGATGTTAAAGGTTCACACGATCACTAGAGTCATCGTTGAATGTGTGGGAGTCAGTACGGATCTCTAGGTCCCACTACTGATTATTGATCGGAGATGGGTCTCGATCATGTCTGCGTTATTCACGAACCGTAGGGTGACACACTTAAGGCATACCGACACCATTTAGGAGCAAATATGTTTCAGATAAAGATTATGAAAGCGCTGGAATCATTTCGATGGAAACCGAAATTGTTTCGGGTGAAATTGCTGAAACTGGTTCTACATGTGATATTGAAATGTTGCAGTGGGTTTTATGTGAATGTTTGTTAATTAAAGTAATTAACAAAATTCTGAATAAAATAAATAAAAGAGTTTTATTTAATGAGAGTTGCATTAATTTTGGTGGAAAATTAATGCATGTGAGTGGAAGTATGAGTGGAGGCATGTTTACGTGAGTGGAGCATCCACCCACATGAATGATGGAAGAGGTGGGGGCACCTCCATGGCCGCCGGCCATGGGAGGGGGCTGCCCCCTAATACGTCCATTTTGCATCACTATTCTAAATCATAATTTACTGTTATTCATTTATATATTTCATATTAAGAGATGATACTTATGTTATTTTATCTGTTTTTGCATGGTTGATGACTTTTGGAGTATGGACCGCTGCAGTCAGGATTCTGATGGAAAAGGTGCTGTTTGGAGGCAAGATTCGCGAACATCAGAAAATCCGGGAAAATATACGGAAAATCCTATTTTTCTAGAAGACGAAGGAAGCCCGAAGGAGGAGTGGAGATGGGCCACAGGGGCCCACACCACCCCCTGGCGCGGGCCACCCTAGGCTATGCTAGCAGGTGGTGTGGCCGCCCTGGACCACCTCTGGCTCTCCCCTCTGGTGTATATAATCCTCCGAAACCCTAATACTCGGGGAGCGACCATAGAATGATTCCGCCGCCTCTGCGGGGCGGAAAACACCGAGAGAGAAAGATCTCTCCGGCAGACAGAATTCTGCCGAGGGAATTCCTTCCTGAAGAGGGGAGATCGTCGCCATCAACACCACCATCAAGATGGACTTCATCGGGATCATCATCATCATCATCATCACCACCATCATCACCATCAGCACCATCATCACCATCTCCATATTGCTATAACAATTGAGTTGAATCTTGCAATAGTTCTTAGGGGAAACATTCCCGGTGTTGACTATTCTTTGTAGTTGATGCTATTGAGTGAACCATTGAATTATTGTTTATGTTCAGATTGTTATACTTCATTATTCCATCTCTGATCATGATCCATATGATGTCTTGTGAGTAGTTCGTTTTGTTCTTGAGGACATGGGAGAAGTCATGTTGTTAGTAGTGGAGTTGTGTTGAGAAAGATTCAATAGTTTGATATTTAAGTTGTGGTGTACTTCTTCTAGTGGTGTCATGTGAATGTCGACTACATGACACTTCACCTATATGGGACTAGGGGAATGCATTGTGTATTTGGCTACTAATCGTAGGGGTTGCCGGAGTGACAGAAACCTGAACCCCCGTTAGGAAACCATTGCACAAGGGACGTTAGGGTCTTAGAGTTTAAAGCTGTGGTTAGGTTTCTACCTTAATTACTTTCGGATGTTGGCAAGGGGTATAATCACAAGTATGTATTAGTCCAAGGAAGGTCGGTACATTAGCACAGGTTCACCCACACAACAGTTAGCAAGCTAAAGAAGATTAATCAACTATATGAAGCGAAAGCACTTGACAGTCTTCCCATGTGTCCTTGAGAACGTTTGGTCATCTTAAGTAATACAACCGGCTTATCCTTTTCTCATAAAGGATTGGGCCACTTGCTGCATTTATTCTTATTGTCTTTTATTTACTCGTACTTCATTTACTTGCTTTATCAAAAACCCCTAAAATCCGTTTGCTAAGTATTTGCAGAGAATTCCTGATCCATACCACTAGCCAGCACCTTCTGCTCCTGTTGGGTTCGACACTCTTACTTATCAAAAATACTGTGATACACCCCCTATACTTGTGGGTCATCACCCCCTCTCCACCTCTCACATCACACCTCCTCGTGAAGGATCTCTCTCCCCCCTAGTTTATTCCCCATGGTCTTAGATTAGCGAGATACATGTTCCTGGTGGTTTGTCTAAAAGGAGTTGCTGCTTTCGCTGCATTGCTGGAGCAGGGATGCGTAGGTTGTTAGGGTACCAGACATGTGCACGATCATGGATGCACTGTTGCTTTGTGGTGCTGGACTTTCTAGTGCTGGACCAGCTAGACTTGCTAGACTTCATCACGATCTTGAGATCGACAAGTGAACGACTACATCATCCACGAAATTAGATTTCATTAACAAAGCTTTTCAGTATTCAAGGGTAAGATCTCTATGGATGTATATCCACCCGTTGATTGTATATAAGTAGATAGATCTTGAGGCTTAGTTGTTCGTATCGTAGGAAATATTTTGTTTTCTATATTGCGAACCCAACAGTGGTATCAGAGCCTGATCTATGCGTAGATGATTTGCACGGGTACAACACATATGAGTATGTGGGCGTTGATGATCATGTTATTGCATCTTATATGTATTTTGTATATTGGTGGCATAGTGGGATGAAGCGGCCCGGATTAACTTTACATGTCCTCGCACATGAGACATATTCCATGCTTGACATGCAACTAGTTTTGCATAAGTGGCTAGCAGGTGTCTGTCTCTCCTACTATAGTCAATATCTGATTTACAACGAGTTGCTAATAATTTGATTTATCATCGTTGTGGTTCCATGTTCATAGGTATGAACGGTTCTATCTTCAAAAGCCCTAAGCCACGTAAAAACATGCAATTGATAAATGGGTTAATTATTGGTTTGCCACTAGAGGCCGCCATATGCTCAGTTTTGCCACTAGCGTGGAATGGTGCTTAGTTTTGCCACTATTTCGGGCATAGCTGCTATGGTGACGTCAACCAGTCAGTTTAAATGAGCATAACAAATTCAAAAAAATTCAAAAAAATAAAAAACCCGCGTACATAGTCTTCTTATGTCTTATACTAACGATTCAAGTTGATAAACAAGGTCTACACACATTCAAACGAAAAATTCATGTATTCATGTATGTAGACCTTGTTTATCACGTATTCATGATTTTTTTGTTTGAATGTATGTAGACCTTGTTTATCAACTTGAATCGTTACTATATGACATAAGAAGACTATGTACGCGGAATTTTCATTTTTTTTGAATTTGTTATACTCATTTAAACTGGACGGTTGGCGTCGCCATAGCAGCTGCGCCTGAAATAGTGGCAAAACTGAGCACCATTCCACGATAGTGGCAAAATTGATCATATGGCGGCCTCTAGTGGCAAACCAATAATTAACCCTTGATAAATTAGAGGCGTCTAGTTTAATTGTTCCTCGGCAAGTGTCATGATATGGTAATGTTATAATTTGTAGTATGAATTGATACTCTTAGAAATTATAACATATCAAAGTGTAAGTTCCATAGACCTTGGACTTACACATATAGGAATGATGAAGATCATACCATGATGCACAAGATAGTGATCAAGTGCAAGAACCATATCATATCACTTTTTGCATATGATGTTTGTTTGCATCTTATATTGCTTGTTTGGCGCTTTAGTAGCGTTATAAGATGGTCCCTCATTTAAATATCAAGATAAAAATGTGTTCTTCCTTAGTATGTACCATTAAGAAAGTTCATCGTTTTGAGACACCACGTGATGTTCGGGTGTGATAGACTCTACGTTCGCATACAATGAGTGTAAGACAATTTTACACACACGAGTACTAAGGTTCTTACTTGTCGAGCCGAAAGGTAAAGCATGAGTCATATGGTTGATATGATGACCATCTAGATGCTCGCCTTTGAAGCTACACCAACTCGCGTGATGATCGGTCTTGGTGTAGTGGATCTGGTTCATGTAGTCACCAAAAAGACACGATGGATGTTGTTTTTGAGTGGGAGTTCATGTAGTAATATGATTAAAGTTGAAATCAATTTATCATAAACTAAAATCGAAGTGAATTTGCATATTTTGTTGTAGTCATTGGCATCCGTTTACTACCATATGATTAGTTATAATTGAGATAATAGAACTATAGAATTCTGGATATTTACTTACGAACTGGTATCATATTGTTTTGAGTGTCAATTTAAAGTTTAGAAGTCCTATTGCAAACTTTTAGCAAACTCCATTTACTCCATGAAGTTTAATAAGTAGTATTAAACCAAGAGTAACAATTCCAGTGTTAGTATTTAAAGTATCATGTTTGCCTCCATGATCCTTGATATTCAAAAGATGTTTTAGTATCAAGGTTATCTAGGATCTGAAACAATTATTTCAGAAACCATCATGTGTGGAAGATATTTTGATATCTGAAATAATGTTTATAGTTGCAATATGATAGAGTATAATTTGGAAAAATACATGTTCTCATATTGTATGAGAATTTGCGAAGGTTGGAGACGCTAGGCGTCCCAATCTCCCAAAAAGGTTTTGGGAACTGACATTATACTTGCGATTCGCCCTTATAGGCTATAGTAGCTTGATCATGAAAGTTGTTGATGGCTCAAAATATATTCGAGCTTGTTGGGAACCCCAAGAGGAAGGTATGATGAGCACAGCAGCAAGTTTTCCTCAGTTATGAAACCAAGGTTATCGAACCAGTAGGAGCAAGGAAACACCTCCAAGGTGTTGTTTCCAACTTGGAATTCTGCACAACACAACCACATAACTTTGCCCCAACTTACAGTGAGGTTGTCAATCTCACCGGTTTTTGCTGAAAACAAACGATTAAACGTATTGTGTGGAAGATAGTAATTGCTTGCAGAAAGTAAACAATAAACAGTAAATAGATGGTAGATTGATGGTAAAAGAATGGACCGGGGTCCATAGTTGACTAGAGGTGATTCTCCTTAAGATAGATGACATGTTGGGTGAACAAATTATAGTGGGGCAATTGACAAACACTGAGAAAGCATACATGCATATACTAATCATGTTGACTCCTATGAGATTTGATTGGGCATTACAACATTATACATAGACCGTAATCCAACTGCATCTATGACTAATAATCCACCTTCAGGTTATCATCCGAACCCCCTCCAGTATTAAGTTGCAAGCAACAGATAATTGCATTAAGCAAAGTATGTAAAGTAAACAATAGGATTGTCCCATGGACAAAGGATTACTGTTCTCCCTAGTAGCAACAACACATCTAGTACCTTAGAGATTCCTGTCACTTCCCTAGATTACTAGAGGCATGAACCCACTATCGAGCATAAATACTCCCTCTTGGAGTTGCTAGTATCTACTTGGCCAAGATAGCTACTAACAACAGAAAGCATGCAAGATCACAAATAACATAGACATGATAGAATCAATAATCAATCTGAAATGGCATCTCAATATCCATCGGATCCCCGCAAACACAACATGTAAGATTACAAATAGATGATCTTGATCATGAACGGAGCTCACAAGATCTAAACATGGTAGCACAAAGTAGGAGAACCGACCATCTAGCTATTGCATGGACCCCTAGTCCAGGGATGAACTACTCACGCATCACACTGGAGGCAGGATGGTGATGAAGTAGGCCTCCAGGGTGATCTCTCCCCTCCGGCAGGGTGCCGAGAAGAGCTTCAGATCCTCCCGATCTAGGGATGGAGATGGCGGCGGCTACAAAATCTTTCGTGGAATTTTGATCAGGTACTTAGGGTTTTCGTCCTAGGAGGCTTTTATAGGCGGAAGGGCAAGGTCGGTGGAGCACCAGGGGGCCCACACCCCCTGGTGGCATGCCCCCCAGGCCACGCCGTCACCAGGTGTGGCCGCCCTGGTTCACCACTTCGTCTCCCCTCCGGACTCTATGTTGCTCCGTGTAAAATATTGTTTTTGGCTTTTGTCCGGTCCAATTCTGAGAATATTTCTGACGAGGGTTTAACTCATCAATGCCCATTGTTATGGACTTGGGTTTTGGAGAAAGAGGGATGCACTGGAAGTCTCGATCGGCTAGCAAACAAGCAATCAGGGACACAAGGTTTACCCAGGTTCATGCCTCGTAGAGGACCCTACTCCTGCTTGTCTGGTCTTGATTGATGATGGTCCGAAGGATTACAAGGTCACCGATGGTGGTGGATGCACAGATTGGATCTGGCGTATGTGTATGCTACGGGTGTTTTCTAGATCTATTGTCTATTGTGGCGATCTATTGTAGGAGTCACGATGCCCTTCTCATTGGACCCTCCTAGCCTTTATATATGGGGAGGCTAGGTCTCAGGTACCAATACGAGTTGGTTACAAGTTAGATTCAAACTCTAGTATTGAGACTTCCTTTTCTTGCGCGCTTGGGAGTCCGTGTCCATATGGGCTTCATACCACTTGAACCGTCACAGGCGTCATGGACCTTGGCAATTCATTGAGTCGGCCTTCCGTCGAGCCGCACCAGGTAGGTTGTAGTTGGGTGCCTGCTGGGCATACCCATGTCAGTAGGCCCCGAGTGTCCATACGAATCGTAGATTCGGGTGGAGACTTATAAGTCTTGATCTTTGCATTTGGTGGTCGAAGTCGACAATTGTGTCGAGTGCGAAGCACTTCACCCGGAAGTTCATCGGGCCAGTCGGATTCATAGTAGTTCATAGGGATGATGGTAAACGTGCCTGGTGCGCTCGACGGATCAGGACCAGTTAATTGCTCTAGGGCAAAAACAACGCTACCTACTCAAACTCGAGTCCTCGGACTCGAATTCGGAAATTGCTGGTGTAATTCGAATCATGCCTTGGAGGTCTTATAGAGTCGAATCCCAGTGTGTAAATGTGAGCACTCGACACGTCCATCAAGGCTTATTCATCGTACCTGTAGGTATGGATTATTTCTAGTAGAGTGCAGTAGATGCGTTGCCAGGTCTTATTCAGGTCTTATCTTCACGCTGTAAGCGCGGCATCCGAATTTTGTCATCACGGAGATGATTCGGGTGACCCAGGAGACGCAGTCTCTTTGCAGGGAAAATATGAGGTGGAGTCGCCATAGCATTCGAGTGTGGATGTTATCGACACACAATACAATGCATAAGAAAAATAATAATAGGATGCGCAGCCAGCGCTCCCTATGGGAGTAGCCCCCGAGTGCCTATTCGAGTCATAGACTCGAGTGGGGACTATAAGCGACTGCTGTCGTCTTTTGCTTGTTTCAGTCGAATATGCTTTCAGTGCTCCCTATGGGAGTAACCCGAAGTCCACAATCGAATCGCTGATTCGAGTGAAGGGTTTTCATGATGCTTGGAAATCTTCATAAAATTCTTCGTGTGCACGGCCAACACTCCCTATGGGAGTAGCCCCCGAGTCCTTAGTCGAATCGTGGATTCGAGTGAGGATTCAGAGCGTGCCACTCGAAGGTCTTGTATATGCACGTCCAGTGCTCCAGTTTGGAGTAGCCCCCCGAGTGTCTGGCGAAGTCGTAGACTCGGGCAAAGACTCAAGTCTTGTATCTTACGGTCGTAGTTGAAAATCATGCGAGGATAAACCACTGACCCGGAAGTGCATCGAGTCAGCGTGTCACGCATAAGGAACTTGAATAGACAATGGAGTTGGAGTTGATGCAATCATTTCTGTAGGTGCGCGGCTAGCACCCGTCTATCGGGTCTGTGGCCAGCGTCATGTCTTTGTAGCATCAAGCGATGCAACCATCCGAGGACGGACTCGACTCGGGTCTTGAGTTTATGGCATAGCCAGTTGTTTTGTCAACTCCTGTTGGAGGACCCGATCGAATAGCTCGACGTAGTCGACATCCTTGTAAGCTGCATAAAACATTAAGAATTGTGAAGTACTTGTATCCTGTAAAAAATATTTGCATGTTGGCTTGTAAAGTAAAATTCTGATGCCAGTCGAGTCGACACTTTTGCACTGTATGATAGGCCTTTTCGTTAGCCTGATTACCCTTAGTCTCAGTACCTTGCTGAGGCACTCGGAGTTCAAGGATTCGACGATCAGGCAGAATCAGCTACTCAGGCTATCATGTAAGAGGTGCTCGAGTGCGTGGAGTCGACGACACATTAGGTTACTGAAGGAAATATGCCCTAAGAGGCAATAATAAAGTTGTTATTATGTATTCCTTGTATATGATAGATGTTTATTTTGCATGCTATAATTGTATTGATAGGAAACATTAATACATGTGTGTTTAATAAACAAAAGGGTTCCTAGTTATGCCTCTCTTATAGACTAGCTTGTTGATTAACAAGATGATCAAGGTTTCCTGATCATGGACATTGGATGTTGTTAATAACAAGGTCACAACATTTGTGAAATGATGTGATGAACATTCATCCGAAGTATAGCATTACGATCAAGTCATTATGTTTATATTGCTATAACATCATACAAAGTAGTCTTAGTCCTTAGACCATGAGATCATGTTAATTGCTAACACTGGAAGGGTATCTTGATAACATCAAACGTCACACCGTAATAGGGTGACCATAAAGGTGGGTTCAGTGCTATGAAGGTGTTATGTTGAGGCTCATGGATCAAGAGTGGAATTTGTCAATCCCGATGACGAATAGATATACTCTGGGCCCTCTTGGTGATATCACATTAAGATAGCTTGCAAGCAAGTGATGTGATCACTAGAATGTTATATCACGGGAACTTGAAAAGAGTGCATGTCGGTAACGAGATAAAACTAGGTATTTGGATACCGATGATCAAATCTCGTACATGTATTATATCATGATACAAAGGGATTAAATTGCTGACGTTAAAGGTTCTCACGATCACAGAAGTCATCGTTGAATATGCAGGAGTCAGTATGGATCTCCATGTCCCGCTTCTGATTATTGATCTGAGAGGAGTCTCAATCATGTCTGCATTATTCCCGAACCATAGGGTGACACACTTAAGGGTTGCCGGACACCATTTAGGAGCACATATGTTCTAGACAAAAGGTTTGCAAAGCGCAGGAAATGTTTCGATAGAAACAGGAATTGTTTCGATCGAAACCGGAATTGTTTCGGGTGAAATTGCAGAAAGTGGTTCTGCATGTGATATTGAAATGTTGCAAGGGGTTTTATGTGAATGTTTGTTAATTAAAGTAATTAACAAAATTCTGAATAAAATAAATAAAAGAGTTTTATTAATTGAGAGTTGCATTTAATTTGGTGGAATTAAATACATGTGAGTGGGATTTTGGGTGGAGGCCATGTTTATGTGAGTGGAGGTTCACCACATGAATGAAGGAGGGGAGTAGTCCCCCCTTAATGCGCCGGCTATGGGAGGGGAGGGGTCTCCCTCCCTCCTATATAAAGCCCCCTCTCCCCTCTCACAAACTACACCTCCTCGTGAAGGATCTCTCTCCCCCTCTAGATATTCCCCCATGGTCTCGGATTAGCGAGATACATGTTCCTGGTGGCCTTGCGTCTGGAAGGAGTTGCTGCTTCCGCTGATTCGCTGGAGCGAGGAGGTGGAGGTTGTCCGGTGGCTTGAACGTGTGTGCGAGGACGGATGCGCTGCTGATTTGCGGTGCTCGGACTTCCACACGATCTTGAGATCGACAAGCGTACGACTACATCAACCACGAGTTCCTACTCGTTAACAAAACTCGTTGTCTTCGAGGGTAAGTTCTCCATGGATGTATGTCCACCCGTTGCTCTGTATCTAGTAGATAGATCTTGGCGTATAGTTCTCATCGTAGGAAATTTTTTGTTTTCTATGCTGCGGACCCAACAGTGGTATCAGAGCCTGATCTATGCGTAGGTGCTTTGCACGGGTAGTACACATATGTTTATATTAGGAGATGATGATCATGTTATTGCATCTTCTATGTACTTTGGATATTGGTGGCATAGTGGGATGAAGCGTCTCGGACCAACCTTACATGTCATCGTACATGAGACCGGTTCCACGACTGACATGCAAGTAGTTTTGCATAAGTGGCTAGCGGGTGTCTGTCTCTCCTACTATAGTCAATATCTGATTTACAACGAGTTGCTAATAACTTGGTTATCCTTGTTGTGGTTCATGTTCGCAGGTAAGACCGGTTCTATCTCTGAAAGCCCTAAGCCATGTAAAACTTGCAATTGATAAATTAGAGGCGTCTAGTTTAGATCGTTGCTGGGCTAGTGTCTTGATATGGTATTGTTGTAAGTAGATGTATGATAGATACTCTTACAACTCACTTAACGTGTAAGTTCCATAGACCTTGGCCTTACACATAAAGGAATGATAGAGATCATACCATGATGCAAATGATAGAGATCAAATGCATGGACCATATCACCTCACTTCACACATTAGATGTTAGCATCTTATATTGCTAGTTTGGCGCTTTTGGTAGCATTATAAGATGATCCCTCATTTAGATATCAAGATAAAATGTGTTCTTCCTTAAGTATGCACCGTTTTGTGGATCGTGTTTTGAGGCATCACGTGATGATCGGGTGTTCTCGACTCTACGCTTTCATACAACGGGTGTAAGACAGTTTTACACACGCGAATACTAAGGTTCTTACTTGACGAGCCTAGCATGTACAGACATGGCCTTGGAACACGGACCGAAAGGTTAAGCATGAGTCATATAGTTGATATGATGCCCATATAGATGCTCGCCTTTGAAGCTACACCGACTCACGTGATGATCGGAGTTGGTGTAGTGGATTTGGTTCATGTAATCACCAAAAGGACACGAGGGATGTCGTTTTTGAGTGGGAGTTCATCAGTAATTTGGATTAGTTGAACTCAATCTATCATAAACCCAGTCTAAATATATTTTACAAATTCGGTTGTAGATGGCACCACCTGCTTTTAATTTCAATGTGTTCATGGAGAAAGAGAAGCTTGCTGCGAATGGTAGCAACTTCACCAACTGGGCTATGAATTTGAGGATTCTCCTCACTGCTGCACAAAAGCAATATGTGCTAGAGGTGCCGCTAGGCCCCCCACCAGCTCCTGATGCCCCTGACGAGGAAAAGAACGTCTATATAACTCGTCAGGAGGACCACAACTTAGTTCATTGCGGCATACTGTATGGGCTAGAGCCAGAACTTCGAAAACGTTTCGAAAATGGCAATGCCTTGATACCATGGGAGAATTGAAAATGATTTTCGATACCCATGCTGCCGTAGAGAGTTATAATGCTTCTGAAAAGTTCTTTAGCTGCATGATGGAAGAGAACAGCTCCGTTAGTGAGCACGTACTCAAAATGTCTGGGTACGCTGATAAGCTTGTGTCCTTGGGAATAACGATTCCCATTGACATAGGCATACATCGTGTTCTCCAATCTCTGCCACCTAGCTACAAGAGCTTCGTGATGAACTATAATATGCAGGGCATGAAGAAGTCTCTTCCTGAGCTTTTGTCAATGCTTAAGACTGCAGAAGTGGAGATTAGGAAAGAACATCAAGTGTTGATGATCAATAAGACCACCGGTTTCAAGAAGGACAAGAAAGGCAAGCATAAGGGAAAGAAGGGCGGCAAATCTGTTGCCGCGCCTGAAAAGAAACCCCGAGCTGGCCCTAAGTATGACACCGAGTGCTACTATTGCAAGGGGACTGGCCATTGGAAGCGCAACTGCCCCAAGTATTTGGCGGACAAGAAGGCCGACAAGGCAAACAAAGGTATATGTGATATACATGTTATTGATGTGTACTTGACAAGTACTCGCAGTAGCACCTGGGTATTTGATACGGGATCGGTTGCTAATATATGTAACTCGGTTCACGGGCTGCGGAACAAGCGACAACTAGCAAGGGATGAGGTCACGATGCGGGTCGGCAATGGATCAAGAGTTGATGCGATCACCGTCGGAACGCTGCCTCTCCATATGCCGTCGGGATTAGTTATAAACCTGAATAATTGCTATTTGGTGCCTGCACTGAGCATGAACATTGTATCCGGATCGTGTTTGATGCAAAGTGGTTATTCGTTTAAGTCTGAAAACAATGGTTGTTCGATTTATATGAAGAATATCTTTTATGGTCATGCACCTGTGTTGAATGGTTTATTTTTGTTGGATCTTGATAGTAGTATTACGCATATTCATAATGTTGATGCTAAAAGGATTAAACTTGATAATGATATATCTGCATATATGTGGCACTGCCGTCTAGGTCATATTGGCGTTAAACGCATGAAAAAACTCCATTCTGATGGACTTTTGGAATCACTTGATTTTGAATCATTTGATACATGTGAGCCATGCCTTATGGGCAAGATGTTTAGAACGCCGTTTTCCGGTTCAATGGAACGAGCGACAGATTTATTGGAAATCATACATACTGATGTGTGTGGACCAATGAGTGTGTCGGCGCGAGGTGGATATCATTATTTTGTTACTTTCACGGATGATTTGAGTAGATACGGGTATATCTATTTGATGAAACATAAGTCTGAAACCTTTGAAAAGTTCAAAGAATTTCAGAATGAAGTGGAAAATCATCGTAACAGAAAGATCAAATTTCTGCGGTCCGACCGTGGAGGAGAGTATCTTAGTTACGAGTTTAGCACACATATGAAAGACTGTGGAATAGTTTCACAACTCACGCCTGCCGGAACACCACAACGTAATGGTGTGTCAGAATGTCGTAATCGTACTTTATTGGATATGGTTCGATCTATGATGTCTCTGACTGACTTGCCACTGTCATTTTGGGGTTATGCACTGGAAACCGTTGCATTCACTTTAAATAGGGCACCATCTAAATCCGTTGAAAAGACACCGTATGAATTATGGTTTGGAAACAAACCTAAGCTGTCATTTCTTAAAGTTTGGGGATGCGATGTTTATGTGAAGAAACTTCAACCGGATAAACTCGAACCCAAAGCGGAAAAATGTGTTTTCATAGGATACCCTAAGGAAACGATTGGATATACCTTCTATCACAGATCCGAGGGCAAGGTCTTTGTTGCCAAGAATGGATCCTTTCTTGAGAAGGAGTTTCTCGCGAAAGGTGTGAATAGTCGGAAGGTAGAACTCGAAGAGGTTATTGAACCTTCTCTTCATGAAATTGCGAGTAGCGTAGCACCGGAAGTTGTTTCAGAGTTGACTTCACCTAATGAAGAGAGAGCTAATGATATTTCTCATGAAACTCCGAAAGAGGACACTACCGAACCTCGCAGGTCAAGCAGGACACGTGCAGCTCCTGAACTGTACGGCAATCCTGTTATGAATTTCATGATTGATGAAATAGATGACCCTGCGACGTATGAAGAAGCGATGATGAGCCCTGATTCCAACAAATGGCTAGAAGCCATGAAATCCGAGATGGAATCCATGTACGAAAACCAGGTTTGGACCTTGGTGGACTTACCTCACGATCGAAAGGTCGTTGAGAATAAATAGATTTTCAAAAAAAAACTGATGCTGATGGTAATGTAACCATCTATAAGGCTCGACTTGTCGCAAAGGGGTTTCAACAAATTCAAGGAGTTGACTACGATGAGACATTCTCTCCCGTAGCGATGCTTAAGTCGGTTAGGATTAGGTTAGCAATTGCTGCATATTTTGATTATGAAATATGGCAGATGGATGTCAAAACTGCGTTCCTCAATGGTAATATTGAAGAAGAGTTGTATATGATATAACCTAAGGGTTTTGTCGATCCTAAGGATGCTGATAAGGTGTGCAAACTTCAGCGATCCATCTATGGACTGAAGCAAGCATCCCGAAGTTGGAATCTCCGCTTTGATGAGGTGGTCAAAGAGTTTGGATTTGTCCAAACTTATGGAGAGGCTTGTATTTACAAGAAAGTGAGTGGGAGCAATGTGGCATTTCTGATATTATATGTGGATGACATATTATTGATTGGAAATGATATAGATCTTTTAAACAGTGTTAGAAGTTATCTAAACAACAAATTTTCGGTGAAGGACCTTGGTGAAGCTTCATATATATTAGGCATTAAAATCTATAGAGATAGATCAAGACGCCTAATTGGGCTATCGCAGAGTACATACCTTGATAAGATATTAAAAAAGTTTAATATGGACGGAAGTAAGAAGGGGTACTTATCTATGTTGCAAGGCAAGACATTGAGTAAGACTCAAAGTCCGGCTACGGCGGAAGAAAGAGAGATAATGGATAAGATCCCCTATGCCTCAGCCATAGGCTCTATAATGTATGCCATGCTATGTACAAGACCGGATGTGGCACATGCTATTAGTTTGACTAGTAGGTACCAATCTGATCCAGGTTCGAAACACTCGATAGCGGTCAAGAATATCCTTAAGTACTTGAGAAGAACTAAGGATATGTTTCTTGTGTACGGAGGTGAAGAAGAGCTAGTCGCTAAGTGTTATGTTGATGCTAGCTTTGACACTGATCCGGATGACTCTAAGTCTCAATGCGGATACGTATTTATCTTGAACGGAGCAGCAGTTAGTTGGAGGATCTCCAAACAACCTGTGGTGGCTGGATCAACGACGGAAGCGGAATATGTTGCTGCTTCAGAAGCAACGCAGGAAGCGGTTTGGATGAAGGAGTTCATAATGGAACTAGGTGTGGTTCCTAGTGCGTTGGACCCAATGGTGATCTATTGTGACAATAATGGAGCCATAGCCAACGCCAAGGAACCAAGGTCTCACAAGAATTCCAAGCATATTAAGCGCCGGTTTTACTCCATCCGCGAACATGTCAAGGATGGAGATATAAAGATATGTAAAGTGCACACGGACCTGAATGTAGCAAATCCGTTGACTAAAGTACTCCCTAGGGCAAAACATGATCAACACTAGAACTCCACGGGTGTTAGATTTATCACTATATAAACTAGATTATTGTCTCTAGTGCAAGTGGGAGACTAAAGGAAATATGCCCTGAGAGGCAATAATAAAGTTGTTATTATATATTCCTTGTATATGATAGATGTTTATTTTGCATGCTATAATTGTATTGATAGGAAACATCAATACATGTGTCTTTAATAAACAAAAGGATTCCTAGTTATGCCTCTCTTATAGACTAGCTTGTTGATTAACAATATGATCAAGGTTTCCTGATCATGGACATTGGATGTTGTTAATAACAAGGTCTCAACATTTGTGAAATGATGTGATGAACATTCATCCGAAGTATAGCATTATGATCTAGTCATTATGTTTATATTGCTATAACATCATACAAAGTAGTCTTAGTCCTTAGACCATGAGATCATGTTAATTGCTAACACCGGAAGAGTATCTTGATAACATCAAATGTCACACCGTAACAGGGTGACCATAAAGGTGGGTTCAGTGCTATGAAGGTGTTATGTTGAGGCTCATGGATCAAGAGTGGAATTTGTCAATCCCGATGACAGATAGATATACTCTGGGCCCTCTCGGTGATATCACATTAAGATAGCTTGCAAGCAAGTGATGTGATCACTAGAATGTTATATCACGGGAACGAGAAAAGAGTGCATGTCGGTAACGAGATCAAACTAGGTATTTGGATACCGATGATCGAATCTCGGACATGTATTATATCGTGATACAAAGGGATTAAATTGCTGACGTTAAAGGTTCTCACGATCATAGAAGTCATCGTTGAATATGCATGAGTTAGTATGGATCTCCAGGTCCCGCTTCTGATTATTGATCTGAGAGGAGTCTTAATCATGTCTGCATTATTCGCGAACCGTAGGGTGACACACATAAGGGTTGCCGGACACCATTTAGGAGCACATATATTCCAGACAAAAGGTTTGCAAAGCGCAGGAAATGTTTCAATAGAAACAGGAATTGTTTCGATAGAAATCGGAATTGTTTCGGGTGAAATTGCAGAAAGTGGTTCTGCATGTGATATTGAAAAGTTGCAAGGGGTTTTATGTGAATGTTTGTTAATTAAAGTAATTAACAAAATTCTAAATAAAATAAATAAAAGAGTTTTATTAATTGAGAGTTGCATTTAATTTGGTGGAAATTAAATACATGTGAGTGGGATTTTGGGTGGAGGCCATGTTTATGTGAGTGGAGGTTCACCACATGAATGAAGGAGGGGAGGAGTCCCCCCCCTCATGCGCCAGCTATGGGAGGGGAGGTGTCTCCCTCCCTCCTATATAAAGCCCCCCTCTCCCCTCTCACAAACTACACCTCCTCGTGAAGGATCTCTCTCCCCCTCTAGATATTCCCCCATGGTCTCGGATTAGCGAGATACATGTTCCCGGTGGCCTTGCGTCTGGAAGGAGTTGCTGCTTCCGCTGATTCGCTGGAGCGAGGAGGTGGAGGTTGTCCGGTGGCTTGAACGTGTGTGCGAGGACGGATGCGCTGCTGATTTGTGGCGCTCGGACTTCCACACTCGGCAAGCGTACGACTACATTAACCATGAGTTCCTACTCGTTAACAAAACTCGTTGTCTTCGAGGGTAAGTTCTCCATGGATGTATGTCCATCCGTTGCTCTGTATCTAGTAGATAGATCTTGGTGTATAGTTCTCATCGTAGGAAAATTTTTGTTTTCTATGCTGCAGACCCAACAGTTACTCGAAGAGGGCGCAACCCCCGAGTGTTTCAAGTGCGATTAAATTAAGAAAGAAATCAACTTTAAGTAGAGAACTTAGCTTTGTTGGTTGTCGACGAGGTAAACAGGTCGCGTGAGCCGATGCGATCGGTGGATCGCCGGAGCCGATGCGACCGTCGGGTCGTGGTCGAGGCCGAATCCAGAAACGGTGGAGTGGCACAACAGACGAAGTCGACGTGGTGGCGAGTCGCGTGGTAAACGGAGTCGACGTGGCAGCGAGTTACACAGCGGACCGGAGTCGTGTGGTGATGACGAGTTGCCACATCCGAAGACCATAACAGGCCATAGAAGTCGAAGACCGCATTGAGTCGCCTTATCCGAAGACCGCAGAAGGTCGCCGGAGTCGAAGTACGCGGTGGGTCATCGTGAAGGAGGGAGCCCCCGAGTCTTTGGAGCTAAAGATTGCAGCAGGTCTCCGGAGTCGAAGACCGCACCGGATCACTGATGCCGAGGGAGCCCTCGAGTGTAGAGTAGATGTGGTCGATGTAGCCGAGGGAACGTTCGAGAGCCGATGCGGCGGACCGGAGTCGACGCGGTAGCGGGTCACCAAAGGCGATGGTGGCGGTAGTTTTGCCGCAATCAAAGATCATAGCAGGTCGTCGAAGCTAAAGATTCAGCGGATCGCTGGAGCCAAGAGAGCCCCGAGTTGCCGAACCGAAGGCCACAAAGGGTCGTATGGCGAAGTCAGCGTATCCCCGGACGTAGAGTCAACGCGGTCGGACGGAGTTGTTGCGGGTTGCTCTCGACCACAATCTATGACTCGATATTCTCAACAACGGCTAGCGCGGTACGCTATGGATTTTTATAGACTGCGCTGTCATCACGTGCGCCGAACCGATTGCCGGGCTGTGTTGGCCCGCTCGCTGATCACGTGCGCTGTCATACTAGCTTTTCTGAAACCAAAAACAACAGAAAACAGGCAACTGGCACCATGGCATCTTGTTAATAGGTTAGTTCCATAAAATGTATAAAAATACTCCAAAGTGTGGACAAAACATAAAAAATAGATATAAAACAAGCATGGAACATCAAAAATTATAGATACGTTTATGACATATCAACATCTCCAAGCTTAACTCCTCCTCGTCCTCGAGTAGGTAAGTGATAAAAAAGAATAATTTTTGAGGTGACATGCACCATCATAATCTTGACCAAGGTATTTGTAAAACATTGATAGCTGGGATCATAGTACTCTAACATAGACATGAAAGATATAGTTCCAATAATAAGACATAGCAACTATGTTGTAACATGAAGATGTACAAACAAAACATTCATGAATAATAATGCTTTGAAAGATGTTTGTTTGTTTCACATATAGAAAACATAATGAAAATGGTATTCAACTTGTCCCTCATAGTGTAGCAAAACATAAATGCATAGGACACCTTCAAAGTTCATAAGGGTGGCTAGATACAAATAGTTTAAGAACAAGCAATATCAAAGTTATGAATCAATCTACAATTTTTGGGACAATGCACATCACTATGCTCTCTCAATAGGTGCATAAAGATAGAAGATGGAGACTCAACATAAAAGTAAAAGAAAGGCCCTTCATAGAAGGAAGCATAGATTCAAGTCTCATAAAGAGCTTCCAGAAATTATGGTACTTATTAGCTTTCAGCTCTCATTGCCCCTATCATAAGCATCTTTAGGTGATTAAGGTTAAAGTGAACAAATATGAGGATATGCCTAACAAGTTATAAGCTGAAAATCTCATGCCCCTTGCTTACGGGTACCGTTCCTCATGCTACTCAACTTTAGTCACATGTAAGTTCTTGTCATTGTAAGTATATGTGTATCATAGAGAACCGCCAACAGGGAACCCCTTTCCCGATGATACAGAAGCTTTCCCATATCAAAATGACAAGGCAAGCAGACAATGAGCATCTCAGTGATCCTTTTATTTCCTATTTGCATAGGTTTTTTACTTTCCTATTTGCATAGGTTTTATTATCATTATTGAGGATGCTTCACAGATTGCTCACTATGGTTATGCTGCACGTTTCCACCATGATTAGGCATGGATTAGACTAGCCGCCCAGGTGTTTCTCTAACACATTTACGAACTCCATGAGCCTTACAAGCTCCCCTTTCATTTCACACCGCTGGGATCCATAAGCAAAAGAACATGATATCAACTAAATAAAGTGCAATGTTGAAAGCGTTCCCCATGATAACATGGTTCTGCTAATTCACAACTTACAAAATGCAAGCATATACGCAACATAGATGGGCACAATGGTTCAAGTTTATTAAGTGCAAGAAAGTAAAGTGTGCCATCAAGTTCATGAGAGCTTTAATCACTATTTTTCACATAACAAGTTTAATTTGGAAGGTAGATAAAAACATGAATATACTTGGAATAGCAATAATGCTAATAGCTAGGTAGGTATGGTGGACTCTTTGGAATAACTTAGTTTTATTTGGAGTTGGATGCATGAGTGGAACTCATACTTGGTACATGTGGAGGCTAGCAAAAGAATGGGAGCGACCAACTAAGAGAGCAATAATGGCCATAATCATGCAAAGCGACAAGACATTATTAATTAAAGCATAAAGTGATATTACAAGTCGAAAACTAAATGATCATAGAGGCTATGGTGACTTGGTATAGTCTTAACATGGCGTGAGCATGCGCTAAGTCAACCCAAATAAAGCATCAAAGGAGAATACCACAATATTATGCTTTTATATGCTAAAACAACGCATGATTCTTTCAAGGCACATTAAGCAATCTCAATTGTTTGTAACAAGTCATGCTACAACAATAATCACTAAGCATAAAGTCAAAACAATATCAAGCATGGCATGATAAAGTCTAAGTCACACTCAAAAACAAGACTCCTTTTATACCACTTATAAGCATGAACTTTCCTACTCTTTTCCAATCCAAATCAATCTTATTTGAAACTATGTATGAATGCGGGGGTCTAACCAATTTATTTAAGAAAACCAAACAAACGAAAACTAAAAACGAAGACGCTCCAAGAACAACACAATTGCGCATGAAACAATAAAAATGAAGTGTTTGGAAGAAACCTGAGATTTTTATTGATGAAGAAGGGGATGCCCAAGGCATCCCAAGCTTTGATGCTTGTACTTCTTGAATATTTCTTGGGGTGACATGGGTGGCATCCCCAAACTTGAGCTTTTGTCCATACTTCATATTATTACATTGTTCTTCCCTACACTTTTAAAATTTTCTTCATACAAAACTTCACACAATCTTCATTAGCAACATTAGTGTATCAAGATAATAAGTCTTTAGGTTCAGTTTCAACACAAGTAAAACTTCCATTAAAACACAAGCTACTATAGCACTTCCTTTTAAAAGCTCAAATTATCAAAGAGAACTCAAAGATAAAGAGATTAAGAGGCAAATGCAAATAATGGCAGAAATTTGTCAAAACAGACCAGCAAGTAAAAACCGTTTTTTTCGAAGACCTTATGTTGCTCAAATAGAAAAGTGTTAAACTAACGAAAGTTGGATAACAATCTGGGGCAGAAGGACAAACAATTATAGCTCAATCCAACATACAGAGATTTTTCACGAATTTTGACAGCGAAGCACAAAAATCTGTTCCGGGACAACTTTCCCAAGTCTTACTTCTCTCTCATTAGAGGTTACTCTTGGCACAAAAACCACACAAAAAAGGATAAGGAGAGGTTATTACAGAGGCAATAACTCCCAATAAGTGCTTTTCTTTAATGCCTTTGAGCTAGGCATAAGAAGCAAGAATCAAGTATTCTCAAATGAAGAAGCATTAAGACCAAATTTCTTGCCCCTACCTTTCTTACCTTTATTCTTATCCTTGGGGAACGTATGATTGTTTGGTAGAGAAGCAAAATGCATGATGCCCTTTTCCACATATATTATTGCTCCAAGGAGTTTTAGTAGGGATCTTCCAAGTGTAATTCATCCTTTTCCTACACATTCAATAACAAGATAATCAGTAGACACCACTTTCCCTAGGATCTTTGTAAACACTCCTTCAGCTATTCCAGTGGTTAATATTGTGGCATTATTAGTAAGAGATATTTATTCTCCCCCTTCAGAAAATCCCCAAAGATTTAAAGATTCATAAACATCTTTAGGCATAAGACAGAATTCAGACATGATATCACAACGAGCATAAAAAGTTTCATTATTTATAACAACTTTTACTGTAGGAAGCCATTTTGAAGATTCAGAATTTATTGGAACATATTCATGATGCTCTCTAAGCATGTTATAACATTCTTCTAAACTAGCAGTGTTGGTCTCAAGAGTGCTCATTCTAGCAATAATGTTTTTAATGGAGGAATCAGATTTGCTAGGCAAGTCATATGTTGCAACCAACTTTTTTATGGCATTAAAAGCTTCACCCTCATTGAACTGAAGGAAATCTCCTCCTACTACAGCATCCAAAGCATATCTATAGAAAAGAGCAGTTCCAAAGTAAAAACTGCTAAGAAACAAGCTTAGAGTCATTTTAGGTTCAGTTTTTTCATGTAAATCAGAGATTCTAGACCAAGCTTCATTGAAACTTTCTTCAATTCCTTGTTTGAAAGTAAAATTCATTTCCTCAGGTGACATAGTGATTGGATCAATGCTAGACATAATAGCAATTGGAGATAGAAACTATTTTTTTGTGTTTTTAATAAAAGGAAGCAAACCAGTACAACTAATTTTTTTGTGTTTTTGATAAAAGAAACAAGAAAACAAAGCAGAAATAAACTAAGCAAAACAAAAAAACAAAGTAAAGAGATTGGTTGTGAGGGACTCCCCTTGTGAAGATGTCCTTGACTCTCCGGCAACGGCGCCAGAAAAAAGGCTTGATGGCTCAAAATATATTCGAGCTCGTTGGGAACCCCAAGAGGAAGGTATGATGAGCACATCAGTAAGTTTTCCCTCAGTTATGAAACCAAGGATATCGAACCAGTAGGAGCAAGGAAACACCTCCAAGGTGTTGTTTCCAACTTGGAATCCGGACAACACAACCACATAACTTTGCCCCAACTTACAGTGAGGTTGTCAATCTCACCGGTTTTGCTGAAAACAAAGGATTAAACGTATTGTGTGGAAGATAGTAATTGCTTGCAGAAAGTAAATAGTAAATAGTAAATAGATGGTAGATTGATGGTAAAGGAATGGACCGGGGTCCATAGTTCACTAGAGGTGATTCTCCTTAAGATAGATGACATGTTGGGTGAATAAATTACAGCGGGGCAATTGACAGACACCGAGAAAGCATACATGCATATACTAATCATTTTGACTCCTATGAGATTTGATTGGGCATTACAACATTATACATAGACCGTAATCCAACTGCATCTATGACTAATAATCCACCTTCAGGTTATCATCCGAACCCCCTCCAGTATTAAGTTGAAAGAAACAGATAATTGCATTAAGCAAAGTGTGTAAAGTAAACAATACGATTGTCCCATGGACAAAGGATTGCTGTTTTCTCCCTAGTAGCAACAACACATCTAGTACCTTAGAGATTCCTGTCACTTCCCCAGATTACTAGAGGCATGAACCCACTATCGAGCATAAATACTCCCTCTTGGAGTTGCTAGCATCTACTTGGCCAAGATAGCTACTAACAACGAAAAGCATGCAAGATCACAAATAACATAGACATGATAGAATCAATAATCAATCTGAAATAGCATCTCAATACCCATCAGATCCCCGCAAACACAACATGTAAGATTACGAATAGATGATCTTGATCATGAACGGAGCTCACAAGATCTAAACATGGTAGCACAAAGGAGGAGAACCAACCATATAGCTACTACATGGACCGTAGTCCAGGGATGAACTACTCACGCATCACACCGGAGGCAGGCATGGTGATGAAGAAGGCCTCCAGGTTGATCTCTCCCCTCCGGTAGAGTGCCGGGAAGAGCTTCAGATCCCTCTCGATCTAGGGATGGAGATTGCGGCTGCTACAGATTCTTTCATGGAATTTTGATCGGGTACTTAGGGTTTTCATCCCGGGGGGCTTTTATAGGTGGAAGGGCAAGGTCGGTGGAGCACCAGGGGTCCCACACCCCCTGGTGGCGTGCCCGCCAGGCCGCGCCGCCACCAGTTGTGGCCGCCCTGGTGTGCCACTTCGTCTCCCCTTTGGACTCTGTGTTGCTTCGAGTAAAATATTGACTTTGGATTTTGTCCGGTCCAATTCCGAGAATATTTCCTTACTAGCTTTTCTGAAACCAAAAATAGTAGAAAACAGGCAATTGGCACTATGGCATCTTGTTAATAGGTTAATTCCAGAAAATGTATAAAAATACTCCAAAGTATGGACAAAACATAAGAAAGTAGATATAAAACAAGCATGGAACATCAAAAATCATAGATATGTTTAGGACGTATCAGTTGTCATGATAAGGATGAATAGAATATGTAGGTAAAATGTTTTCTACACTAAAAGATTACTAAAGAATGTTTTTTTGGAAAAATGCCAAACATTTGATGATGATGATCTACTTCAAATGTGTATGACACCACTATTGATGTTGATAGATTCTTTTAAAAGAAAAATAAAATGCTGAAAGAGAATCTATAAAATATTTGGCAGAAAAGAGAAAGACTGGAAATGTCCAGCTTAGGTATATAGAAGATATACATGTTATGGTTGTACTCTTTGCTTGTTAAACAATGTGGTTCTTAGGTATTGGATACCAAATTTGTTGGTGTGAAATGTCATACAAAACAACACAATTCATGAACTACAATGGCCCAAGTAACTAGCACCGAAATATGTGATGATGTTCATCAAAAACAAATAAAGCGTTATTGTGTTTCTCGTTGACATCAAAGATTGCCTTCAAGATTTGTTTTAATAATTGTTATTTTGTTCCGGTATTATGAGAACAATGGGTGTTCAAATAATTACCATATTCCATAGAAGATGGATGAACATTTACAAGTCTAGTTGGAGAAATCACGTCCATAAAAACTAATGCTAAAATGTCGCAATACAAATGATTGAAATATCACTCACAAAGTGAGATCGCCGTTTAAATTATATTGGAAAGAAAAAAATGAAGAAATTCCATGTTGATGGATTTTTGGAGTCTTTGATTTTGATCAATTGACGCTCGTGAGACTTTCCTCGAGATAATTGAAACTCTGTTCATAGGCCAAAGAGAACGGATGACTAACTTGTTGGACATTGTGCATATTGATGTATATAGTCCATTATGTGTAGCCATGTGCGGTGGATCTTTCAACTTCATACACTTTCTCCGAGAATTTGAGTAAATATATATGTATTATGAAACATTTGAAAAATGTTCAAAGACTTTCATGATGAAGTGGAAAATCATTGTAACAAGAAAATAAAGCATTTATGATTCAATCATCAAGGAAGATATTTGAGTTACATGTTTATCAAAACACCTAAGATTTGAGGAATTGTTCCATGTATTTGTGTCTCCAAATAAACCATAGGAGTATGGGTGTTCGATAGATGAAATCATACCTTTTTTGACATGGGAAGATCAAAGGTGGCATTTATAAGATTGTCATTATATTTTAAGGATTAAAGCTTTAGAGACTGCCGCTTTTACATTGAAAAGAGCACCATCGTGATTCGTTGAAATGACACCATATGAGTTATGGTTCGGGATAAAACCCGAGTTGTTTTTTCTTAAATTTTGGTATGCTAGGCATAAGTAAAATGTTTATAACCAAAGTTGGATAAGAACGTCTTTGTAGGTTATCCCAAAGTAATAGTTGGGTATTCCTCCATAACACTAAAGACAAAAGAGTTTGTTGCTTAGAACGTCAAGTTTCTTGAGAAGGATTTTTTTGCAAAAGTTAATTGGGAGGACAATAGAACTTTGATTAGGTTGATGAACCTAAGCAACATGTGCTAAGTAGTGCAGTGCCGGAAAGTATCTTGGAGGCGACCACAATGCTCATATCTCGCGTGATTGCAAAGGTTGTGATCTTGGAGATTAGAGTTCCTATTTGAACCATATGGGTCAGGTAACTATCAAATATTGAGATTTGATTAAAAAAGTCGTTATTGTTTTGGCAATGATGAACCGACTACATGCAAAGAAGCGATGATGGGCCCTGACTCCATAAAATGACTAGAAGTCATAAAATCTGTGATAGTTTCCATACACGAGAAATCAAGTTTATGAACTTGGAAGACCCTCTGGAAAGGCATGAAGCTTATCGGTCATATTTGGATCTATAAAGAAATAGACATGGATGTTTGACATCTATGAAATAGTCGACATGTCTAAAAAGAGTTTGCGACAATGTTCAAAGAGTTTATGACAAGATTTGATATTTTGTAGCGATATTTAGTCTTGACGGATTAATGTAGCAACCATTACATATAATTTGGTAGATGGTAGTTGAACAAACAGAACAAAGTTCTTCTAATAGAATGGTTACCTAGGACATGTACATGACACGGTACGAAGGGTTTTGTTAATTCAAAGGATGCTAAAAAGTTCATGCAAACATCAATGGTTGAAGTGAGCATGGCGGAGTTGGAATCTTCGCCGTGATGAAAATGTTAAAAAGTTTAATTTCATCGGAGACGATGAAGATGCTTGAGTTTGCAAGAAATTGAGTGGGAGCGCTGAGACATATTGCCAATACATTATGTAGAGGACATGTTGTTGATTGGAAATGATGTATCTTTTATTGACACAGGTTAAGAATTTTATTAAAATTTGATTTCAATGAAAGACTTAGTCAAAACCAGAATATTGGGCATCAATGTATATATGGAAAGATTGAGACGCTAATATGGTTGTGCCAGCCGTACATATATGAGATATTGAATGAGTTCAATATGGAAATGACAAGAAAGGTTCTTGCTGCATGGAAATGATTGAATCAAGATTCAAGTGTATCGACACTTGGTAAGTGAAACGAGATTCAAGTGTTTAGATACTTGGTGATTGAAATCACATGAATATTTTGATCAATAATGTATACCATGATATGTACATATCCAGATATGTCCTATGCTCTAAATGTTATGTGCATATACCAGAATGATTCATAAGATGATCACTGGATAATAGTAAGGATATTCTTATGATCTTTGGAAGAACTAAGAATATATTTATGTAGAGGTGACAAATAGTTCATTGTAAAGTGTTACATTGATACTAGTTTGTCACAAGATACAAATTAAATTTATCTCAATTTAAACTATGGGTGGCACAATGTAATGGAAAGGAGGTTACATGGTGGATTTGGATGAGTTCCAAAGTTAAGACATTGTGACGGATACTACAACAAAAGGCTAAGTATATGACTACTATAGTAGCAGCAAAGGAGGGCATTTGTGTTAAGTAGTTTGTTATGAAACTAGGTGTGGTTCATAGTGGGCTAGTACTATAAAAATATATTGTACGATAATTATATCAACATGGTTTAACCCAAAGGAACTAAAGGTCTGACCAAAGGAATAAATTTATACAATGCCATCTCATTTTAGAATGAGTGATGCATAGAGACACAAAGACATGCAAATACACACGGACCTGAAAGTGTCAGATCCAGAGATTATGTTTACCACTAGCAAACACGTATATACAACACCAGAAAGCCATAGGTGTTGAATTCGCAAATTTACAAACTATATTATTGACTCTAGTGCAAGTGGGATACTAAAGGGAATATGCCCGAGAGGCAATAATAAAGTGGTTATTATATTATTTCCTGTTTATGATAAATGTTTATTTTGCATGCTATAATTGTATTAATTGGAAATGTTAATACATGTGTGTTTAATAAACAAAATAAAGAGTTCCCAGTTATGCCTCTCATATAAACTAGCTCGTTGATTAACAAGATGATCAAGGTTTCCTGATCATGGACATTGGATGTTGTTAATAATGAGGTCAAAACATTGGTTGAATGGTGTGATGAACATTCATCCAAAGTATAGCAATACGATCAAAGTCATTGTGTTTAAATTTCTATAACATCATACAAAGTAAGTTTATGTAACATCCCAAAACTTTAATCCAAATGATCAAGATCAAATCTACCCAATTTAGGGTTAACAAAAACTTTTCCATTTAAAAATCCTTAAGCATTCATATGTGTATGCATTTAAATAGGAGTTGTTTTGAATTTCCATGATTGAGTGATCTATTGATTGTAAAATGACTCTAAGGTGAATTACACATCATCTAGATCATCCCCAAGCAAATCCCAAAGAAAAATAAATCTAAAAGAATTAAATAAGCAAATGGTCACTTTTGCCATTTTAATCACATAGCCTACTTTGGCTATTCCTAGCACTCAAATCTTAACAGAAACAATTGTGGTTATTTGCACCCCTTGCTAGTACAAGTAGTGATGTACCAAGGCCCACTTTGTTTCATCCCAAAAAATTTCAAACTCTAAATTTAAATGACCTTTGAAAATTGAATCTAGTTCATATGTCTAGATACCACTTTCACAAAAACCACTCAAATGAACTCCATTTTAAAATCCCAAGCAAACCTAGATGCTTAAGCATGAGATGAGTCACTCCAACAAAAATCAGCTCAAAATTCAAATAAAACTTTCATGCGGCCATTTAACCGAACAGTTGGCAGGCAGATAAAAAGTGGCCTAACTAATACTATTTAGGAGCAAATCTTGTTGAGCCAATTGGTGTGCATTGATCACCTTGGTCTCCCCCAGGCCCAACCAGACCCAAACCACCTCTATCCCTAGCCCCTGGCGCTAGTGCCATGCCGCCCCGACGCCATGCTCGCCGGCCAAACGCGGTCAACGATCACCAGACCGCGCCGTGCCATTCCAGCTTGCCTTCTAGCACCGCCTAACCCTACCGCCTCTACCTGTCCTCCCCTCGATCACTGCAAGCCCCTGGACCACCTCAGCGCCGCGCCGCCCTTTCTCTCTGCGAGCAGCCAGAGGGCGCCAAAGCGCGATCGGCACCAGCACATCTTAGACCGCGCCCAGACACCAAATCGCGCACGCCGCTCCGCCGTCAACCCAGCACCCCACCATACACGGCCGTGCACCGCCGCGCGACCCACAGTCGCCGGGAGCCGCGTCGAGCATCGCCTTTGTCTCCTAGAGCGCGGGAAGCTCCTGACCATTAGGCACCACCCCTAGCGTCGCCATTACGCCTTAGAGGACCGCCAGTAGGCCACCCACCGTCTGCCTACCTCGCCCACGCCGGTAGCCCTCTGTTTCGCCGTCACCGACGAGCCGCGCCCATGCCTCATTGCCTCACCGTTGAACCTATATAAGGAGGCCACCCCGACACCATTTCTTCACACCATCTCACTCCCCTCTCTCCACTGATCATTTCCCCTCTCTCGCCGGAGCCGCTCGAGCCGCCGTTTGCCAGAATTGCGCGGGAGGTAGCCACTACAGAGGAGGAGACGTGGTCGTCGATTTCGTCCACCTCAGCCCCTGCCGCGACCTCGCATGAGTCCACCGTCATCCACTAGTTTATTTGGCTGCCTCACCGCACTAGCTGGAGCCCTGGTACGTCCTCAGTAGACCCACACCAGCCGTTTAGGGTTCAGTCTCACCGGCGACGAGTCCGTCGTCAACGACGACCGTGAGCCGTCGATCTGTGTTCTAATCATGTGGCCTAGATCGTCCTGTACCGCTTCGGGTTTTAAGTACCGATGACATACGGGACCCCCTATCAGTCGCCCTCTGTGACACGGAGCGTCACTGGGCCGACCCGTTAGTTTTCCCGCGCTAGGCCACAAATTCAAATATGGATTTTTCTATTTAGATTTAGGATCAATTCGGTCCCTTAGTTTAAAAATCATTTCAGGAAGATTTACTGAACCGAATTGAGTGATTCAAATTTGGTTGGAAAGCTACTGAAAATATCTATCCAAGCCTGTTGGATTTAAATCTTTTACAGTTAGAGATCTCTCCAAGTTAAAATAACAAAACAGAAGCTTTTGCACATTCAAACATTTTTATAAAATCAACCATAATAGCTATTGAGTTGATTCCAACTCTCAAAAAACACATTTAACCGTACCTATCTGAATATGTAATAACATTAAGGTTTGCATGCAGTGACTTTGGACTAGTACCAAAATAATGCTATATAGGCATTTCTAGTCACTTTAAATCATTAATTATTAAACTTGAACTTATTAAAATGTGATCCAACATTTAAATCACATTCCCATATGTTAGAATATGTGGTGATGACATGTGTCCACATGATCCCATATTTTAATTGGAGAATATTAAATCTTAGTTATTTTTCAATGAGTAGAAATTACTTTTCTCAAATAAAAAGAATGAAGCTAGTTCATTAAACCTTGTGATGTTTGAGATGATACTAGATCATCAAAAGTGTGCCTTAGTGTGCTAAGTAGACTAGTTAAGTATTGTTTGGTGATTGTGTATTCCGTATGTATTTATAGACGATAGTACTGGCCAAGTCTACGAGGAGGATGAGTTCTACCAAGAGGAGGAGGAAGAAAACTTCAACCACTACGCTACCCAAGGCAAGCCTAGCACTTCAAGTAAAATGAGCAAGCTATTTTTAGCAAGCTAGCATTATACAAGTTAACCATGCAAGTGATTACTTGGAAGCCATCATCAACAATGCAAGCTAACCCTTGCAAGTGTCTTAACTATGCAAGCTAGAATTGAGCTAGATAACCTAAGAAAAGGCATTAGGCACGCTTTGGTTATACCATTGTGACTTATACCTATTCCAAGTTTTATTTACAAGCTTTACCTTCTTTACTTTACCAAAGTCCTTTACTTGTTTAAAGGTAGCATAAAGAGTATAAAACTTGACCTATTTAGTTAGACTTAGATGTCATTCTATGGCATGAGATTGACATTAGCATCCCACATTAGTGAACACTCTTAACTTAGTAGTTGGAACAAAACCCAAAACTTGATTTACTTTATATGGGAATACTTGGTGAAAATGACTTGTGAAAACCTTGGAATGAGGAGTCATTCTATTGAGATGTTTTGACATGTATTGAGAAACGCAAATGGTTTATGATGATGAAAATGTTGAGGCATGAGCCTTAGCCCTTTTACAAAACTGATGGTTGGGTTCGGATGCGATACCATTCCAATTTTACCGTACAACCACAATACCTGAATTGGGTAAGGCTTAGCCGGAAGTTTATACGCATTAGTATTAGTTCCCTCGCGGGAGAGGTTTGAGCTGAGGCTACTGATACATTGCAAATGTATCTATAATTTTTGATGTTCCATGCTTGGTTTTATCCACTTTCTTGTGTTTTGTTCCAACTTTGGAGTACTTTTCATATGATTTCTTGGACTAACCTATTAACAAGAGCCACAGTGCCAACTGCCTGTTTTCTGCTGTTTTTGGTTCCAGGAAAGTCAGAAAATGAATATTCTCGGAATTGGACGGGACAAAAGCCAAAGTGCTTATTTTTCCGGAAGGGATCAAGTGCCAGAATACGAGACGGAGAAGGGCCAGGGAGCCACCACACCACCTGGCCATGCGGCCAGGCCTGGCCCACGCCAGGGGGTGGTGTGGCCACTCCCGGCACCCCCTCGACCTCTCCTTCCGCCTATATATTACCCTCGGGACGAAAACCCTAAGGGCCCGATCAAAAATCCACGAAAGAGTCTGTAGCCTCCGTCATCTCCATCCCTAGATAGGGAGGGATCTGAAGCTCTTCCCGGCACCCTGCCGGAGAGGGGAATTCACTCTAGAGGCCTTCTTCATCACCATGCAAGCCTCCGGTGTGATGCGTGAGTAGTTCATCCTTGGACTACGGATCCATGTAGTAGCTAGATGGCTGGTTCTCCTCCTTTGTGCTTTCATGTTTAGATCTTGTGAGCTCCGTTCATGATCAAGATCATCTATTTATAATTCATACATGTAATGCCCAATCAAGTCTCAAAGGATGATAACCTGAAGGTGGATTATTAGTCATAGATGCAGTTGGATGGCGGTCTATGTATTATGTTGTAATGCCCAATCAAGTCTCAAAGGAGTCAAGATGATTAGTATATGCATGTATTGCTTTCTCGGTGTTTGTCAATTGCCCCGCTGTAATTTGTTCACCCAGCATGTTTTCTATCTAAGGAGAGCCACCTCTAGTGAACTATGGATCCCGGTCCTTTCTCTTTACATACAATCTACAACTATTTATTGCTTTGTGTTTACTTTCTGCAAACTTTTACTTCTTTCCATTCGATACGTTTAATCCTTTGTTTTCCGCAAAACACGGTGAGATTGACAACCTCATCGCAAGTTGGGGGCAAAGTTCTATGGGTGTGTTGTGCAAGTCTCCACGTTGCTACTAGCACCGGTAGTGCGCCCTGCCAAAGCTCAGCTAGTAACACCTTTGGGGTGTTTCCTTGCTCCTACTGGTTTGATTAAACATTGGTTTCATAACTGAGGGAAAACTTGCTGTTGTGCTCATCATACCTTCCTCTTGGGGTTCCCAACGAGCTCTACGTCGAACGACGAGCACATCAAGATCTTTTCTGGCGCTGTTGCCGGGGAGTCAAGGACATCTTCACAAGGGGAGTCCCTCATAACCAATCTCTTTACTTTGTTGTTTTTATTTTGCTTAGTTTCTTTTTGCTTTGTTTGCTTGTTTTTATCTTCAAAAACACAAAAAAATTAGTTCCTATCTTAAGTTGCCTTCATGTCTAGCCTTCTCCACTCACTATGTCACCCAAGGAAATGATTTTCACTTTTAAACAAGTAATTGAGGAAAGTTTTAAGGAATCTTGGTCTAGAATCTCTGATCTACATGAAAAAACTGAGCCTAAAATGACTCAAAGCTTGTTCCTTAGCAGTTTTTACCTTGGGATTGCTCTTTGCTATAGATATGCTTTAGATGTTGTTGTGCGAGGAGATTTCCTCCAATGTAATGAGGATGATGCTATTAATGCTATAAAGAAATTGATCCTCACTTACACTATGCCTAGCCAAACTGATATTTCTTTCGCAAAAATATTTGCTAGGTTGAACACTCTTGAGGCTAGCACTACTTGCTTAGAAAGTTGCTATAATACGCTTAGGGAGCATCACAATTATGTTCCAATAAATTCTGAACCATCAAAGTGGCTCCCTACAGTAAAGATTGAGATAAACACTGAAACTTTTAAGCCCGCTGCGATATCATGTCTGAATTTTGTCTTATGCCCAAAGATATTTATGAATCTTTGAATCTTTGGGGGCTTACTGAAGGAGGAAAAGAAATATCTCTTGCTAATAATGCTACCTTATTTCCTATTGGAATAGCTGAAGGAGTGTTTACAAAGATCCTTGGGAAAATGATTTCTACTGATTATCTTGTTATTGAATGTGCAGGAAAAGGACAAATTACACCTGGAAGGTCCCTATTAGAACTCCTTGGAGCAATAATAGATGTGGGAAGGGGGACCATGCACCTTTATTCTCCACCAAACAATCACATTTTCCCAAAGGTTAAGAATAAAAATAAAAGAGGTAAGGGCAAGAAAGTTGGTTTTAATGCTTCTTCATTTGAGAACACTTGATTCTTTCTTTGCTTCTTATGCCTAACTTAAAGGCGTTAAAGAAAAGTACTTATTGGGAGATAATACAAAAGTTTTAGATGAGTCTTGGAAGTTATTACTTCAGTAATAACTTCTCCTTATCCTTTTTATTTGCTTTTTGTGCCAAGAGTAACCTCTAATGAGAGTGAAGTAATGATTGGGAAAGTTGCTGTCCTGAAACAGATTTTTGTGCTTCACCGTAAATATTCGTGAGAGAGCTCTGTATGTCAGATTGAGCTGTATTTGTTTGTGCTTCTGCCCCAGGTTGTTATCTAACTTTTGTTAGTTTAACACTTTTTGATTTGAGCAATATAAGGTCTTCGAAAAAATTCGTCTTTACCTACTGGTCTGTTTTGACAGATTTCTGCCATTTTCTGCATTTGCTTCTTGTGGGTTCCTTTTTGAGTTCTTTTGGGGAATTGAGCTTTTTGAAGGAAGTGCTACAGTAGCTAGTGTTCTAATAAAGTTTATTTGGTGTTAGAACTGAACCTTAAGACCTTTTATCTTGAGTGCACTAATGTTGCTAATAAAGATTGTGTGAAGTTTTGTATGAAGGAAAATTTTCAGGTGTATGGAAGGAATGAGTAATGAGATGAAGGATGGACTAAAGCTCAAGCTTGGGGATGCCACGCGTGTCACCCCAAGAAATATCTAAGAAGTACAAGCGTCAAATCTTGGGGATGCCCAAGGCATCCCCTTCTTCATCAATAAAAATCCCAGGTTTCTTCCAAACGCTTCATTTTTATTGTTTCATGCACAGTCGTGTTTTTCTTGGAGCGTCTTCTTTTTCGTTTTCGTTTTGGTTTTTAGTTTGCTTGATTTGCTTAGTTTTCTGAATAAATTGGTTGGACCCCCTCTTTCATACATTGGTTTGCAATTGGTTTGGTTTGGTTTGGAAAAGAGTAGGAAAGTTCATGCTTTTGTGGTAAAAAGAGCTTGCTTTTGACTGTGGCCTGTGCTTTGTCATGCCATGCTTGATATTGTTTTGGCTTTATGCTTAGTATTCTTTTCTGTAGCATGACTTGTTATAAACAATTGAGATTTCTTAATGTGCCTTGGATGAATCATGCGTTGTTTTAGCATATTAAAGCATAGTATAGTGGTATTCTCCTTTGATGCTTTATTTGGGTTGACTTGGCGCATGCTCACACCATGTTATGACTGTCACAAGTCACCATAGCCTTTATGATCCTTTAGTTTTCAACTTGTAGTATCACTTTCTGCTTTGATCAATGATGTTTTGTCGCTCTGCATGATTATGGCCATTATTGCTCTCTTAGTTTGTCGCTCCTAGTCTTTTGCTAGCCTCCACAACCAAGTATGAGTTCCACTCATGCATCCAACTCCCTAAACCAAGTTATTCCAAAGAGTCCACCATACCTACCTACTAGCTTATGCTATTCCAAGTATATTCATACTTTTGTTTACCTTCCAAATTAAACTTGTTATGAGAAAACTAGTGATTAAAGCTCTCATGAACTTGATGGCACACTTTACTTTACTTGCCCTTAATAAACTTGAACCATTGTGTCGTCTATGTTGTATATGCTTGCACTTATTTGTTGGGAATTAGCAGAACCATGCTTTCATGGGGAACGCTTTCAACATTGCACTTGGTACTTGTACCTAGTTGATATCATGCTCTTTTGTATATGGATGTCGTCAGTGTGAAATGAAAGGGGAGCTTGTAAGTCCATGGAGTTATGTATATGTGTTAGAGAAACGCCTGGGCCGCTGGTCTAATCCATGCTGACATGGTGGAAACCTGCAGCGTAACCATAATGAGCTGTCTATGAAGCATTCTTCTTATAAAAAAAGAGTCCTATATAAAGAGAAAAAAAAAGATACTATGAAAAGAGGAAAGAGAGAAAAAAGCACCATATTCCCATGGTAAATAAGAAGAATGCTGAGATGCTCGTTGTCTGCTTGCCTTGTCATTTTGATATGGGGATTCTTCCGTATCATCGGGCAAGGGGTACCCCGTTGGCGGTTCTCAATGATACACATGTACTTACAATGACAAGAACTTACCGGTGACTAAACTTGAGTAGCATGAGGAGCGGCCCTCGTATACAAGGGACATGAGATTTCTGACTTATACTTCGTCAAGCATGTACACCATAGTTTGTTCACTTTAACCTTAATCACTTCAAGATGCTTATGATAGGGGAAATGAGAGCTAAAAGCTATAAGTACCATAATTTTTGGAAGCTCTTTATGAGACTTGAATCCCTACTTCCTTTTACAAAGGCCTTTCTTCCACCATTATATTGAGTCTCCACCTTCTACCTTTATGCACCTACTTTGAGAGCATAGTGGCCATTCTTAGTTCTATGTGCATTGTCCCAAGACTAGTTGATTGATGCATAACTTGATATTGCTTGTTTTAAACTATAGTATCTAGTCACTCTTATGAACTTTGAAGGTGTCCTATGCATTTATATTTGCTACTCTATTGAGGGACAAGCTGAATACTATTATGCCATGTTTTCTTTATGTGAAACAAACAAACGTCTTGGAAAGCATGTTATTCATGAATCTTTTGTTTGTGCCTTTTCATGTTGCATCATAGTTTCTTCGCTTATTGCTAGAACTTTGTCTTTCATGTTATGATTGAAGTACTATGATCCCAGCTTTGAATGTTTTACAAAAACTTTGATCAAGTCTTTGATGGTGCATGTCACCTCAAAAATTATTCTTTCTTTTTATCACTTACCTACTCGAGGACGAGCAGGAGTTAAGCTTGGGGATGTTGATACATTGCAAATGTATCTATAATTTTTGATGTTCCATGCTTGGTTTTTTCCACTTTCTTGTGTTTTGTTCCAACTTTGGAGTAGTTTTCATATGATTTCTTGGACTAACCTATTAACAAGAGCCACAGTGCCAGCTGCCTGTTTTCTGCTGTTTTTGGTTCCAGGAAAGTCAGAAAATGAAAATTCTCGGAATTGGACGGGACAAAAGCCAAAGTGCCTATTTTTCCGGAAGGGATCAAGTGCCAGAATATGAGACAGAGAAGGGCCAGGGAGCCACCACACCACCTGGCCATGCGGCCAGGCCTGGCCCGTGCCAGGGGGTGGTGTGGCCGCTCCCGGCACCCCCTCGGCCTATCCTTCCGCCTATATATTGCCCTCGGGACGAAAACCCTAAGGGCCCGATCAAAAATCAATGAAAGATTGTGTAGCCACCGTCATCTCCATCCCTAGATCGGGAGGGATCTGAAGCTCTTCCCGGCACCCTGCCGGAGAGGGGAATTCACCCTGGAGGCCTTCTTCATCACCATGCAAGCCTCCGGTGTGATGCGTGAGTAGTTCATCCTTGGACTACAGATCCATGTAGTAGCTAGATGGCTAGTTCTCCTCCTTTGTGCTTTCATGTTTAGATCTTGTGAGCTCCGTTCATGATCAAGATCATCTATTTGTAATTCATACATGTTGTGTTTGCGGGGATCCGATGGATATTGAGATGCTATTTCAGATTGATTATTGATTCTATCATGTCTTTGTTATTTGTGATCTTGCATGGTTTCCGTTGTTAGTAGCTATCTTGGCCAAGTAGATGCTAGCAACTCCAAGAGTTAGTATTTATGCTCGATAGTGGGTTCATGCCTCTGGTAATCTGGGGAAGTGACGGAAATCTCTAAGGTACTAGATGTGCTGTTGCTACTAGGGAGAAAACAACAACCCTTTGTTCATAGAACAATCGTATTGTTTACTTTACACGTAGTTCATAAAGCAATAATCTGTTGCTTGCAACTTAATACTGGAGGGGGTTCGGATGATAACCTGAAGGTGGATTATTAGGCATAGATGCAGTTGGATGGCGGTCTATGTATTATGTTGTAATGCCCAATTCTCAAAGGAGTCAAGATGATTAGTATATGCATGTATTGCTTTCTCGGTGTTTGTCAATTACCCCGCTGTAATTTGTTCACCCAGCATGTTTTCTATCTAAGGAGAGCGACCTCTAGTGAACTATGGATCCCGGTCCTTTCTCTTTACACACAATCTACAACTGTTTACTACTTTGTGTTTACTTTCTGCAAACTTTTACTTCTTTCCATTCGATACGTTTAATCCTTTGTTTTCCGCAAAACACGGTGAGATTGACAACCTTATCGCAAGTTGGGGACAAAGTTCTATGGTTGTGTTGTGCAGGTCTCCATGTTTCTACTAGCACCGGTAGTGCGCCCTGCCAAAGCTCAGCTAGTAACACCTTTGGGGTGTTTCCTTGCTCCTACTGGTTCGATTAAACCTTGGTTTCATAACTGAGGGAAAACTTGCTGCTGTGCTCATCATACCTTCCTCTTGGGGTTCCCAACAAGCTCTACGTCGAACGACGAGCACATCAGCTACCTCTCAATGTTGTCCACCTATGTAGTGCCCAATATGACAGATGGTCATGGTTGTGAGGCCATGTTCATAGGAGAGGTGCTTATACTAGGGTGTGTAAACGAAAGGTTATGTTTGATTATCTGCATACTAAGTATGATGATTCAGGGTTATCCCTGACAGATGTATCGAATCTTGTGGTTAAATTGTACTACCTCTGCAGAGTGTCAAACTATTCGAATAGCCGCGTCCGTGGTTATGGACAGTTGGAGTGGCCATACTGTTCCGTTGTCAGATGTTTTCAAAACGACTTATGAAATGGATTGTGACATGACTTGACCACAACAAAGTTGTGACTATGATAACTAAGTTGCCACTTAGGTGTTTTCAAACTTTATTTTATCTTTCTTTGCTTCTGAACTCAGCTTAGGTTTCAAACTTTACTTTACAAGTAAACTTAGAGTTAGCATTTCCTACTAGAACTATACTACTTGTTAGTGGTAGTTTGCGAGTACTTAAAGAGTACTCATGGCTTTTGTCCCTAGCTATTCCTCTGGCCAGACTATGAAGGAGACTACCAAGATGAAGGACAACCGGACGGCTATGATAACTAGGACTACCTCCCATCGTCAGCATTGCCTATGAATTTGAAGATGGACCCCACCGCTATGCTATTTATTCCGCTACTTGATTGTATTAAGACTGGATCATGAGATCCTTATTTGTGTAAGACCTTATTATGGTTTGTAATGGATGATGTACTATGATATCTAATCTGTTATGTCTCACAAAAATGGTAATCCTGGGATTGCGATGTATGGCATAACAGGCATCTAGGAATAAAAATCCGGGTGTTGACAGTTTATCCCTTAAACCTTGAGATCATGTTAATCACTAACACCGGAAGAGTAACTTGATAACATCAAACTTCACACCGTAACATGGTGACAATAAAGGTGGGTTTAGAAACTCCGAAAATGTTATGTATAAGCTCATGGATCAAGAGTGGGATTTGTCCATCCCGATGACAGAGAGATATACTCTAGGCCCTCTCGGTGATATCACATTGATGTAGCTTGCAAGCAAGTGATAAGATCACTAGAATGTTATATCACGGGAATGAGAAAAGAGTACTTGTCGATAACAAGATCAAACTAGGTATTGGGATACCGATGATCAAATATTGGACATGTAATATATCGTGAGATAGAGGGATTTAGTTACAAATGTTAAAGGTTCACACGATCACTTGAGTCATCGTTGAATGTGTGGGAGTCAGTATGGATCTCTAGGTCCCGCTACTGATTATTGATTGAAGAGGGGTCTCGATCATGTATGCATTATTCGCGAATCGTAGGGTGACACACTTAAGGGATACCGACATCATTTATGAGCAAATATTTTTTAGATAAAGATTATGAAAGCGCTGGAATCATTTCGATGGAAACCAAAATTGTTTCGGGTGAAATTGATGAAACTGGTTCTGTATGTGATATTGAAATGTTGTAGGGGTTTTATGTGAATGTTTGTTAATTAAAGTAATTAACAAAATTCTGAATAAAATAAATAAAAGAGTTTTATTTAATGAGAGTTGCATTAATTTTGGTGGAAAATTAGTGCATGTGAGTGGAAGTATGAGTGGAGGTATGTTTATGTGAGTGGAGCATCCACTCACATGAATGATGGAAGAGGTGGGGGCACCTCCATGGCTGCCGGCCATGGGAGGGGGCTTCCCCCTCTCCCTATAAAAGGTCCCCTTCTCCTCCTCTGACATCACACCTCCTTGTGAAGGATCTCTCCCCCCTCTAGTTTATTCCCCATGGTCTCGGATTAATGAGATACATGTTCTCGGTGGATTTGTATAAAAGGAGTTGCTGCTTCCGCTGCATCGCTGGAGTGAGGATGCGGAGGTTTTCGGGGTACTAGACGTGTGTGTCATCACGGATGCACTGCTGCTTTGTGGTGATGGACTTGCTGGTGCTGGACCTACTGGACTTGCTGGACTTCATCACGATATTGAGATCGGCAAGTGAACGACTACATCATCCATGAAATCAGATTTCGTTAACAAAACATTTCAGTATTCAAGGGTAAGATCTCTATGGATGTATATCCACCCATTGATTATATCTAGGTAGCTAGATCTTGGTGCTTAGTTGTTCGTATTGTAGGAAATTTTTGTTTTCTATGTTTTGAACCCAACAATAGCATGATATAAAACTACTATGAACTAATGAGATATGGTAATAAACCCCTTTTATTATTTGCCTCTAGGGCATATCTCCTTCAGTCTCCAACTTGCACTAGATTACAAATAGACTAGCTGCATTGCTACTAATCGTAAACATATCTAATATGTGTTTATTGATGATGCTTTCTCATGGAGGACTTCCTGTCCTAAATCTGTTTTACCAGATTCATAAGGTCCTATTTTGCAACTCATTAATGTCACCTATTTTGACATTCACACTATTATCATATAATGTGTTGTAGCATTTTGGTGACAAAGTGAGACTTTTGTTTTCTAGTATATACGATGACCATATATCAGTTAATAGAACTTTCAAGATGTCAAGTATAACTATAAACACACTTAGTCGAAAGTCGAACTTTCTTTAAACCAAAATCATACTTGCTAATATTGATGTATCCTAATACTTCCACATCTATGTATATTCAATCAAACTGCAATCCTTTCACTTTGATGTCCAGCCACGCTTTCACTACATTCAAACTTAACTCTGATTAAGTGATTGATTCAGAAATCACTCTATTATCTTTGCTCTTTACAACTAAGAACATGGGTCACATTATGTCAAGTATAAACAACACGGGGTTTACCTTGGAAAACTATGGCCAAGGCATAGTTGATGTAGTGCATCCCTTTTCCCTGTTTTAACCATTGTCGTAAATATCAAGTCTTTACTCAGATGCTTCTTCTAGTTTCACAAGCAAGAATCTTTTATTCTTTGCTTCTTTTCCATTCTAAACTACTTTCAGCATCTCAACCAGGTCCTTCTGAACACATTTAGAATTCTCCAAGCATTTTGACATTTAATGTTCATTAAACATCCTGATCTAATCACATAGATCCTCTATATTTAATTTAAGTTAAATTTCATCCATCCAATGATCTAATCATTCCTAATACTAAACACATTGTTCACTAATATGTCAACTACATATTCAAGAACATTGTCACGCTCCCACTCAAATATTTCATCAATATTTGATATTCTAGGATGTCACTCATCTCCCACTCAAATATGTCGTCCACATATTCTATTTGGTAAACTTCTTAGCTCCCACTCCACTTGTAGACTTTTCTAGATAATCCTGGCAAATCCAAAATTCTTTGATCTTACATCAAATCGAGAATTTTTTGCTACAAGACTTAGCAATTCCAGATTAATCAAAACCTGTATGTTGTACTAGTTACAATATTTTCTTCAAACTTTTGAAGACTTTGTAGTTTTGATCGGTCCTTTGTCAATTTCACGATTCTATGTCATTTCTTGTACTTGGGTCCATCAATCTTCCTTTGTAGTTCGAGGTATGTATTATTCCAATAATAGGACAACTGAATCAAGAATGAAATTCTGCAAATGGCAGAATAAGTTCTTGAATACTACTTTTATAAATTATTAGCTAAAACTTCAACTTACACTTATACCCTTTCACTAACACTTCTATAAGGAACTTTTCTCAAAGAAGTACCTCGCCGAGACAATACATACTTTGTGTTCTTCGGGTATTAGTTTGGAATTTGTATTCATAGTCTTACTAAGAATGTCACACAAAGAATTTACTATTCACAATGATCTCAAACTATCGAAATCTCTAGAGATTCGAGCTTGTGATGTCTCATATGGTGTTATTTCCGCGAATCTTTAGATGTTCCTAATACTTTTGAGTATTTACTAATTCAATCTCTAACTCTAATTCCCGACGTTAACCCATCCGAAGATCATTTGGACCATATGTATCTTATACATTATGATCATGATGTTCAGACAAGTCAATACAATTTGAATTTGTCTAATTATCATAATTTGTGAAACAGTTTTTCACAAGTCCTTATATGCCAATTCGTCATTAACTTGAATTCACTTTGACCAAATCACAGAGATTTTGAAATCCTTGTTAATCTTATATTCACCTCATTCTGAAATCATTTGAACAATTAAAATGTTTTCAAACTTGTGTTTCATTGAGTAAATAAACATATTTACTTCAAATCACCATGAAGTTTATAAAATAATAATTTCCACTATTTCTTGAAAATACAATACATCATATGTATAAAATTCAACAATCATTCGCATATCACCGCTTTACCGGAATGCGAAGTTTTAGTCATTCTGCCCAACGAGGCATGTTTTGCAAAGTCTCTAGATCAAATATCTATGACCCGAATTTTCATAAACATGAAAAACATGCAATAACCAAAATGACTTAAACAATAGTGTCATTAAATATTTGAACTTGAATATCTTTTGGCAATTTTCATAAACGTCTGTTTGATCATACAGACAAAGACTAGAATAACTTGTTTATAATCCCAATGTGAATCATAAAATAAATTATTTTTAAAAATAGAATAACTAAATTGTTTCTTATTAATATGAATAACCGTCTCGCAATAAGAAATACACACTAATAAGTTTTATAAACTTGATTGCAAAGCTTTTATTCAAATCTACTAATCCTAATGATAAACTTCGAGGAAAGGAGTGTCGTCGGCATCAACTAGCTTATTTGCCGTCATCACGCCATCAGTGCCTCATTCCATTTTGTAACTCTCACGTAGATGGTCCTGTTTTCAATAAAACAAGATTAAGTATCAAATACTTGAAAACTGCATAAGTGTTTCATGGATACATTTATTACTTGTATATCACATATACCCTTTCTGTTGACGATGATCCCAGTTTTGGGTTCGACCTTGGTGAAGGTATCATGGTGGTTACGAAGAGTCGTATCTTCTCTACCATCGGATTCATCAGAGAAATCTTCTAGGGGTTCACAAAGGACATAGATGAGATGGTTTTCTATGAGGATCCTTCTTAGGCGTTGGTACCGGTTGATAAACTTCGACCCATCTAACTTAAGTTTCTCCCCATTCATTAATGGACTAAAGAAGTCCTCAACTGAGGGGATGGCCATAATCTATGAGTTATTTGCAAAAGGGACTTATACTAAGTTCATAATAATAAGTTAAAATTTGTAATCTTATTATCAAATGAACTCCCACTTAAACTATCATGCCTAAAGATAGTGTAGTGATTACACGATCCCTTTACACCACATCATCCCCGATCATCACGACCTTTGATGTTGTTGCCAGGGTGGACTATATTCGTCGATCACATCTTCCATGTGACCCGTGCTTGATCTTTTGATCATCGTGTTCCAAGGCCATGTTTGTACATGCTAGGCTCTCCAACCCAACCACAGTGTATTTGTTGTGCATACATGGCTTGCACCCACCGTATGCGAATGTAGATATGTCTAGCACTCGATCATCATGGTCTGCTTCATAACAACAAACTTTCTTGGTGGTGCACACTAATGGGAGAACACTTTTGTTGGTATTAATTAGGGATCATCCTATTTAAATGCTACCATCATGTATGTAATACTTGCACCCAAACAAGATGCACACAAATATCATATCTTATCTAATAAAAATGTGACATGACATGGTTGTTTTCGCGCTCCATGATCTCCATCAGGTGCTCAGGTTTGGCGGCAAGTCCACGATGCCACCGGTCTTGTCATTCATCTTCATGATGACTACTACTATACTACTTAGTAATAGGAAAAGTAAACTACCTTACCTCATTCACGACTACAACCATATGATGTCTACGCATGCTTCTATTCTTGTAGACAGTGTTGGGCCTCCAAGTGCGGAGGTTTGTAGAACAGTAGCAAGTTTCCCTTAAGTGGATCACCCAAGGTTTATCGAACTCAGGGAGGAAGTGGTCAAAGGTATCCCTCTCAAGCAACCCTGCAATCAAGATACATGAAGTCTCTTGTGTCCCCAACACACCCAATACACTTGTTAGGTGTATAGGTGCACTAGTTCAGCGAAGAGATAGTGAAATATAAGTAATATGGATGATTATAAGTGGTAATTGCAATCTGAAATAAGAGTGGAAGCAAGCAAACATGTAACATCACTGATTGTAAATGGTGTTTCAATGCTTAGAAACAAGGCCTAGGGATCATACTTTCACCAGTGGACACTATCATATAAATATCTTCTCTTCATTATGATACCCTGAACTACTCACTCGTTGGACGATGTAGGGCTATAATAGCACACCTTAAATTTCGCATTCCCCATCTAGATAATCCCTCACTGTCACCTTGAGCGCTAGATGGTTCCAACAAACACCACAATCTCATAGAGACATCCAACTCAAATTATACTCATGATAAGTATTTATGTAACCTTAGCCAAAGTGCCACACAGTGTGCACAATGTCAACTTCACACACGTGGGGATAAGTAGAGATTAATTAAAGCACTTGAGTAGCAGAATAGATCTATAGATTACAAAGCTCATGATCTCATAAGATCACGCATAGAGAGAGATGAACACATAGCTACCAGTAGAGCCATTAGCCTCGAGAGAGAACTACTCCCTCCTTATCATGGGAGTCAGCAACGACGATGGATATGGCGGTGGAGTCGATGGAGATGGCTCCGGGGGCACTTCCCCATCCCGACATGGTGTCAGAACAGAGACTTATGTCCCCTGAATCTCCTCTTTAGTGGCGGCGCTGCTGTGGAACTTTTCGTGGAATTCTGATCTGGTACTTAGGGTTTTTGTCTCGGGAGGCTTTTATAGGCGAAGGGGTAAGGTCGGTGGAGCACTAGGGGCCCCACACCCCTGGTGTCGTGCCTAGGGTTGGCCGCGCCGCCACCAGGTGTGGCCGCCCTGGTGCGCCACTTCGTCCCCCCCTTCGGTCTCCGTGTTGCTTCGGGTAAAATATTGACTTTGGCTTTTGTCCCATCCAATTCCAAGAATATTTCTTTACTAGCTTTTGTGAAACCAAAAACAGCAGAAAACATGCAACTAGCACCGTGGCATCTTGTTAATAGGTTAGTTCTAGAAAATGTATAAAAATACCTCAAAGTGTGAACAAAACATAAGAAAGTAGATATAAAACAAGCATGAAACATCAAAAATTATAGATACGTTTACGACGTATCAAGCATCCCCAAGCTTAACTCCTGCTCGTCCTTGAGTAGGTAGGTGATAAAAAGAATAATTTTTGAGGTGACATGCACAATCACAATCTTGATCAAGGTATTTGTAAAACATTAATAGCTAGGATTAAAGTACTCTAAACATGAGTATGAAAGATGGAGTTCTAACAATAAGACATAGCAACTATGTTGTAACATTAAAAGGTACAAACAAAAGATCATGAATAACAATGCATTGAAAGACGTTTGTTTGTTTTACATACAGAAAACATAATAAGAGTGGTATTCAGCTTGTCCCTCATGGTATAACAAAACATAAATGCATAGGACACCTTCAAAGTTCATAAGGATGACTATATACAAATAATTTAAGAACAAGCAATATCAAAGTTATGAATCAATCAACAAGTTTTGGGACAATGCACATTAAACTAAGAATGACCACTATGCTCTCTCAATTGGTGCATAAAGATAGAGGATGGAGACTCAACATAAAAGAAAAAGAAAGGCCCTTCATAGAAGGAAGCAGAGATTTAAGTCTCATCAAGAGCTTCCAAAAATTATGGTACTTATTAGCTTTCAGATCTCATTGCCCCTATCATAAGCATCTTGAGGTGATTAAGGTTAAAGTGACACAAATACGAGGATATGCTTGACAAGTTATAAGTTGAAAATCTCATGCCCCTTGCTTACGAGTACCGAACCTCATGCTACTCAACTTTAGTCACGAGTAAGTTCTTGTCATTGTAAGTACATGTGTATCATAGAGAACCGCCAATGGGGTACCCCTTGCCCCATGACACAGGTGAACGGAATATGCCCGAGAGGCAATAATAAAGTGGTTATTATCTTATTCCTTGTTTATGACAAATGTTTATTTTGCATGCTATAATTGTATTAATTTGGAAACATTAATACATGTGTGTTTAATAAACAAAATACAAAGTTCCTAGTAATACCTCTCATATAAACTATCTCATTGATTAACAAGATGATCAAGGTTTCCTGATCATGGACATTGGATGTTGTTAATAACGAGGTCACAACATTGGTGGAATGATGTGATGAACATTCATCCGAAGTATAGCATTACGATCAAAGTCATTATGTTTATATTGCTATAACATCATACGAAGTAATCTTAGTCCTTAGACCATGAGATCATGTTAATTGCTAACATTGGAAGCGTGACTTGATAACATCAAACGTCACACCGTAAAAGGGTGACTATAAAGGTGGGTTCAGACACTCCGAAGGTGTTATGTTGAGGCTCATGGATCAAGAGTGGAATTTGTCAATCCCGATGACGGATAGATATACTTTGGGCCCTCTCGGTGATATCACATTAAGATAGCTTGCAAGAAAGTGATGTGATCACTAGAATGTTATATCACGGGAACGAGAAAAGAGTGCATTTCGGTAACGAGATCAAACTAGGTATTGGGATACCTGAAGGGAATATGCCCGAGAGGCAATAATAAAGTGGATATTATCTTATTCCATGTTTATGATAAATGTTTATTTTGCATGCTATAATTGTATTAATTGGAAACGTTAATACATGTGTGTTTAATAAACAAAATACAAAGTTCCTAGTGATGCCTCTCATATAAACTAGCTTGTTGATTAACAAGATGATCAAGGTTTCCTGATCATGGACATTGGATGTTGTTAATAACGAGGTCACAACATTAGTGGAATGATGTGATGAACATTCATGCAAAGTATAGCATTAAGATCAAAGTCATTACGTTTATATTTCTATAACATCATACAAAGTAATCTTAGTCCTTTGACGATGATATCATGTTAGTTGCTAACATCGGAAGAGTAACTTGATAACATCAAACATCACACCGTAAAAGGGTGACTATAAAGGTGGGTTCAGATACTTCGAAGGTATTAAGTTGAGGCTCATGGATCAAGAGTGGGATTTGTCCATCCCGATGACGGATATATATACTCTGGGCCCTCCCGGTGATATCACATTGAGAATAGCTTGCAAGCAAGTGATGTGATCACTAGAATGTTATATCACGGGAACGAGAAAAGAGTGCATGTCGGTAACAAGATCAAACTAGGTATTTGGATGCCGATGATCAAATCTCGGACATGTAATATATCGCGAGACAAAGGGATTTGGTTACGACGTTAAAGGTTCACGCGATCACAAGAGTCATCGTTGAATATGTGGGAGTCAGTACGGATCTCTAGGTCCCACTGCTGATTATTAATCGGAGAGGGGTCTCGATCATGTCTGCATTATTTGTGAACCGTAGGGTGACACACTTAAGGGATACCGACACCATTTGGAGCAAATATGTTTCAGATAAAGATTTAAGAAAGCGCTGGAATCATTTCGATGGAAACCGGAATTGTTTCGGGTGAAATTGCAGAAACTGGTTCTGCACGTGATATTGAAATGTTGCAGGGGGTTTTATGTGAATGCTTGTTAATTAAATTAATTAAAAAAACACTGAATAAAATAAATAAAATAGTTTTATTTAAGGAGATCTTGCATTAAATTTGGTGGAAATTTAATGCATGTGAGTGGAAGTGTGAGTGGAGGCATATTTATGTGAGTGGAGCATCCACCACATGAATGATGGAAGAGGTGGGGGAACCACCATGGCTGCCATGCCATGGCCCTTGGCTGTCTCCCCTCTTCCCTATAAAGCCCCCCTCTCCTCCTCTCAACACATAGCTCCTCGTGAAGGATCTCTCTCCCCTCTAGTTATTCCCCATGGTCTCGGATTAGCGAGATACATGTTCCCGGTGGCTTTTTCTGGAAAGGAGTTGCTGCTTCCGCTGCTTTGCTGGAGTGAGGGATGGAGGTTGTCGGGGTACTGGACGTGTGTGCGATCACGGATGCACCACTGCTTTGCGGTGCTAGACTTGGTGGTGCTGGACTTGCTGGAGCTAGATCTGATGGACGTGCTGGAGGCGGACCTGCTGGACTTCATCACGATCTTGAGATCGGCAAGTGTACGACTACATCATCCACAAGTTCTAACTCGTTAACAAAGCTTTGTTGTCTTCGAGGGTAAGTTCTCGATGGATTTATATCCACCCATTGCTTGTATCTAGTAGATAGATCTTGGCGTATAGTTCCCAATGTAGGATTTGTTTTTGTTTTCTGTGCTGCAAACCCAACAATACCGATTAGCGAATCTCGGACATGTAATATACCACGTGTCACATCCCAAGATTTTCCAAATCTTGTAATGTGAAAAATAAAATAAACAAAATAAACTTTTGTTGAAAATCAGGGTGAAAAGAAACTTTTGTTTCTAAAAGGAGACTTAAAATCCCATCTTGAACAAACTTTGGTAGAAGTTTGAATTCAACAAAAGTCCAAATCAAGGGAAATGCATTCCTCAATGAATGTATCTGGAAATTTGAACACTAGGAAAGTAAATCCAAATCCCTAAGCCCTAATGGAAGGAAATCATTTCCAAAGTATCTCCAAATCTATGGATTTGATCCATACCAAATTTGATCAACAAATAATCACAAAGGATCAAGAAAGACCATAGAAGTTGGTTTCACTTAGTTTGGAACCATAAACAAAATCTTATGAATATAATAAGATAAGGAAATTTAATTTCCAAAGCCAATAAAGCCCTTACCAAAAAGCCATACCAATTGGTGAACCAATAATCCTAAAGGGATTTATAAGGATAAACATTTATCAAAGGAAAATAAATTGTTTTGGAAATACTATTTGGATCTTTTAATAAAAGACTTTGTTTTCAAATGAAAAGGTGAGCCAAATTAATTTTGGCCAAACTTTTGTAATAAAATATTTTGTTTTGATAAAATGAGTAAAAGTTTATTTAAATAAAATAATAAGGATTTAAATATCCAATTTTATTTAAGTAAAGGCTTTCCCATTTTAAATGAACACCAAGTATTTTATTACTACTTTGAAATCTTTTATTAAAAAGGTTTTGCTTTGATTAAAATGAGTAAAGGATTATTTAAATAAAATAATAAGGATTTTAAATATCCAATTTTATTTAAGTAAAGGCTTTCCCATTTTAATTAAAACACCAAAACTTATTTATTTATTTAAATAAGTTTCCAAGTATTCTTTTATTTTTCAAATAAAACCTTCTGGTTTGGTTTTGAAAATAATTGGATTTCAAATGGAAATTTTATTAAATAAATCAAACACTATTAATAAACTAAAGATCCATTTTATTTAATTATTAAATGGATCCTAAAATAAATAAAATATTATTTTATTTTGAGATTTGGATTATGTTGAAAAACAGAACCAAATTCAAAGTAAAAGTTGAGTGTTTGTTTGAATTTGTTTGATTGTTGTTTGAATGTTTGAAAACATTGTTTGAAAACATTGTTTGAAATTCAAAACAGAAAAAGAATTAGAAAAAGAAAAAGTTTTAGACAGAAAAAAATAGGAAAAGGACAGCCCAGCCCAGCAGCCCACTAAGGCCCAGACCAGCCCAGTCTTCTCCCTCTCGCCCGAAGAAACCTTTTCTCACTTAAAACCGCACCCACACAGAGACTGGCAAGTGGACCCCGTTCCCTCTCCTTTTCCCACTGACCAGAGGACCCCACCGCCACCTCCTTCTTCTTCTCCGCGCGACGACCACGCCCTCTCCCTCGCTGCCGTTGCTGCCTTCAAACCGCGGATTCAATTCGCCTTAACGCGACCGCCGTTACTCGAGTTGATCATGCAGACGTAAACGCCCGTGTCTCCCCTATAATTCCCCTCTGACACCCCGCGCTGGCACGCCTTAGACCGCCCTCAATTCCTCCCCGAGCACCCTCTGCTCCGACGAGCTCCCATCTCTGATTCCGACCAAACCTGACCGCCCCTTGCCTCCTCGACCGTGCTCTCGTGATCCCCACCTCCTGGCGATCATCTCCGTAGCCCAGCTCGTCCCCGAGCGCCCCAGAGCGTCGACAACGACGACACCGAGCGAGCGCCGCCGTCTGCCATTTCTCCGTCAAACAATCCAGGTGAACCCCGACCACCCCGCGCCTCCTAGATCACGCGCACCGCATCGCCTTACTCTTGCGCATCTGAACTTGCTTCTGTCTTGCCTTAGGGCGATCTGCAGCGACGACTCGTCGTCAACCTGAGCGCCACCGTCTGTCTGCAAACTCCGGCGGAACCTCTCTGGTAAATCAGACTACCCCAACCCTTCTCGTTCACGCTCACAGCTCCGCCATGATCTCCTACGTCTAACCCAGTCCTCCGTTTGTCTTCTCGTGGACCACAGCCTCGTCTTCGACCGTGGACAGAACCGTCCGTCGCCGTCCACTACTCCGGCGAGGAATCGCGGCAGAACCCGAGCGCCCCTCGTCCGACCAACACTTCCTCGAGCATCGCCGTAACCCCCTGAGCCCGGTGAGCAACCCCTCCTTCTCCCTCACCTTCTGTAGCATCGCCTCCGTCGTTGACCGACCGCTCCGTCGCCGCTAGCCACCGCAGCGCCGCCAGCTTCTGGTCAAACCCGCGCGAGCCGTTCGATCTAGATCGGGCGGGTACGATAGATCACTTAAGCCGCGAATGGGTATGCGCCCTGTACCGTGCGATCTAACTTAATCGAACGCTCCACGTAGCTCGATCCGGCCGAACCGTTATCAACCAATGAAATAGTGCCGCGTGTCCCAGAGCTGTTTAAAACAGAATTTGAAAACAGAATTTCTTGCAAACTTCAAACCCTTGTATCTTTTGATCCACACGTCCAAATTTTACAAATTTGATGTCGTTGGAATCAGCAAGACAAGCTCTAACCAACCCTGCCCTTAGTTTAGCAAATAGTATTTGATAGATTGTTTGATTTTGCAGATTCTTTTGTGTGCTTGCTAACATTAGAAAAATCACTTAAAAATGATTTTAAGGTTAAAACCTTTGCAAATTAGTTTTTTGTGACCTTACTGACCCTAGGAACCAACCCATAGTTTGGAAAATGATTTTGGAAAAGAATAGAATGGATTAATTGGTTTAGTCCCTTTCTAGCTAATTAAAAACCATTGTTTTGTTTATGAAAATGCTTTCATAAAGAAAACTTTGAGAAAATGCTTTGGACCAAACCTACTGACCCAAACACCAAGTTTTGCAATAGCAACTCATTTGGTGAACCCTATAGGTTAAGGCCTTAGGAAAAATATTTCTTCACCACATAAAATGACCAAATAGGTGCCTTGTTTGAAATGGTTTTATAGTGAAACCTTTTGCAAATGACTTAGCCACTTTAGAAAATGACCAATAGGTGTGCCCAAATGTCTATGACCCATTAGGAACCCCTTTTTCAAACAAAACAAGGCTTGGCATGCTTGCATGCATTACTTTAACTTTGCCACTTTGGTAAATGACCATTATGGATCTTACAAAGTTTAGGAATCTAATAGAGACCCTCTTTGCAAATGACTTTGCCATTTTGGTAAATGACCAAATTGGAACTTACAAAGTTAGAAGCCTAGTGAAGACCATCCTTACAATAGAACCAACATTTGCATGCTTATGCATGACTTAGATTCCATTATCTTGTGTGTGTGAATCTGTTTGAGAGAATATTGGTTTGGAGTGTTAGTTGATTTTGTGTTTTGCTTGATTGGTAGATTGAGTTGTACCTTGCTTGATTGAATTGTAGTGACTTGAAGAGTGTGATTGTTGCAAGGACAAGGAGTAAACCTATACCCTCTACCAAAAAGGCAAGTGATGCTTCATATCTTTTGTCCCATTATTTTCACTATGCATTAGTGTTTTTGCCAAGTAAAACTTGCATGGTTTTTATTTTGCTAAGTATAGACCTTGCTATAGGAAAACTAGTAGAATGAATCCTTAGAAGGATTTTCCTAAGTTAAGAATCCTATTACTATCAAGCTTAGCCTAGCTAATAGAAAACCTGGGTGGGATATATATTCATGCTATGAAAATTTCTAAGTCTATGGACTTGTGTTTTGTTAATAAAACAACTAAGTTAATGAATCACCTGGGTGGAAATGGAAGGAATGGTTTGTGTTGAGTGGTTCACAAGGCCATGGACTTGGCTTGTGTATCTCACTTGTGGATGGCCACCCAGGAAACAAAGATATTTGAGATGTCAAATGTTGAGAAGCTTCAAGTGCAACCACCTGGCAATATGGGCTCTGCCATGATCTTAGGATGCTAGAACTTAGTCTCTTGGACAGTGGGTGGTAGTGATTGATAGGTTGGAGCGCGTCCATTTGACTAAGGAAAGGCTACTGAAGGATCTTGTCTTGGGAAACCAAGTCTTGTGGGGAAAGTGCACCACCTCTGCAGAGTGTAAAACCTAAGTACTTAGCCATGTCCCTGGTAAAGGACAATTTGAGCATCAAGACATGGAAGCAATCAAGAATCTCATCACTCCAATTTCTAAATAAAACTTGTGGGTGAACAAGGGTTGTGTGAAATTCTTCAATCTTTGATGGAGAGATGGCTTGGTACAAGGATCTTGAAATCATTGATTGAGGAAAATTGTTTTTGCCAAGCAAATCTTCAGTCTTTGATTGGTAGATGCCCTGAGTGGATCTCCAGTCTTTGATTAGTAGATGTCTTGGAAAGTTTTTGCCAAACAAAAACTTAGTGTTTTCAAAATGATAGGAAAAAATCTATTTTGAGCAATGCAAGCCTCAACTCCACTTAGCCAAATGCATATAGATGATAGACTCCACTATACTACCAAAGTATCTCTTGCCAATACAATTCAAATGTATTGACCCTTGTGGCTGTAACTTGTAATGTTGCAGGTTTGATTGATTTTAGTGAAGATTGATTGATTAGGATTACAAAGTCTACAACCAACATCTGCCTGTGGCACTTTGAAGATGAAGGACCCATGACTATAGTTATTCCGCTGCAATGTAATGTAAATAGCCAGTGAGCTATGTTTGATGTAATAAAACTATTTTATTCCTGGTTATAAAGTTGTAATATGACCTTTGTTTCTTGATATTACATCTAAACTGTGGATGCTAGCTATTGATCCAGGGACTAGCATTGTAAACACAGGGGACTCAATCTTATTAAAGGTTGGGGACCTTACAGATGGTATCAGAGCATTGTGTTGCCTGTAGGATTTGTAACCCTAGGATTGGACAAAAACCCTTAGAAAAATAGGAGTTGTATTTTGTTCCAAAACTTATTTACAAAAACAATCTTGTAAACTCTTTCCTCAACCATTTTGGTTTCAACTCTACTTCTCTTCTACTTCAAACTCAATGGAAAGCCTACCCCATGACCAAAGACTTCATCATGTGCAAAGGACTTCTTCAACACCTTCAACTCTAATGACTTCAACATCTTCATCATATTCACCAAGGACTTCCAACTAGATACCACTAAAGACTATAAGTGAGACAAGAAATGTTACTCAAGACTTGAAGACTAAGGAAACACAACTTAGAAGAAACCATGAACACTTTTGAAGATTTGTGACCAAGAATTTTCTCAAGAAGAAAAAGATCTCATTCAAGAAGAATCAACCAAGAAGGATGGAAAGATCACAAGTGAACCATATAGATGGACCACCATATTTAGTTTAAGTCAAAAACACACCAACTTATGTGGTGTAACAAAAATTATTTTTGGTTGCCTAAGTATGTGCTTGAAACTTGTTGTTTGAGTGGAGTGTTTGTTTGTGATTGCTTGCACATTGCTTGTGTGAATTGTGATGTGTGTGATTAGGATTGATTCCCTTAGAAACTCTTTTGCCTATTCTAATCCCCTCCAACCCAAACAGATGACTTCTCCAAGAGACTCCAGCATCAAGGATGATGACATCAACAACAACCAAGTTGACAGCATGAGATAACTCCTAGCAACCCAACACCAGTTGAACCAACTAATAACTCAGTTCATAGCCAGCAATAGTGATAAAGATCCATCATTGCAAAAGTTTTTGGAAGAACAATCCCAACTGATGCTTAAGGTGACTAATCAAATGATCAGCATGGAAGAAAACTATCCCAAAAGAGTGTATGACAACAAGGATGACAAGAATATTATTCTAGATGGATACCCAGCTTGCATTATTTGTGGAGACAAGAACCATACTTCCAAGGAGCATGAAGATCAATGCCCCAATTGTGAAGAGGAACATCCAGTTGGCCAATGCCCCACATCTCAAGCTACTTGTTACCTTTGTGAAGGAAACGAACATGTACCTACTCAATGCCCCATCTATGCCATTGTTGAACAAAGGAAACAAGAAGGATCCAAGTATGCCAAGAATGTTGATGACAAAGGAAAAGGACTACTCATACCTCCAAACAAGACAACCCAATTCAAAGGATCAAAGAAGCCCAAGAAACCAAAGCAAGACATGAGCCTTGTGCAATGTCGTAAATGTAAGGAAATGGGACACTACCCCAGTGGATGCCCAGAGAACCCAAAGAATAAAGAGATCAGCCAAGTAGTGTGCAACAACTGCAAAGAGCTAGGCCACTATGTAGCCACTTGTCCACAGGAACTATGCAAGGAACTTGAAGACATCCACTGTTTCAATTGCAAGAACCCAGGACACTATGCAAGCAATTGTCCAGAAAAGATGAAGAACAAGATAAACAAGCCTATGAAGGAACTCAACCTTGGCCCATGAGTCCAGTGAGAAAACAAGGGCACTATGCAGAAGTTTTCCAAGATCCAAGCAAGCCAAGACGTAGACTAGTTGGAATTTTTTTTAAGGGTGGTAGTACCCTAGCTGTTTGAGCCAACTTGTAACCCTAGCCTCCCCAAATCTCGGGACGAGATTTATTTTAAGGGTGGTAGCCTGTCACATCCCAAGATTTTCCAAATCTTGTAATGTGAAAAATAAAATAAACAAAATAAACTTTTGTTGAAAATCAGGGTGAAAATAAACTTTTGTTTCTAAAAGGAGACTTAAAATCCCATCTTGAACAAACTTTGGTAGAAGTTTGAATTCAACAAAAGTCCAAATCAAGGGAAATGCATTCCTCAATGAATGTATCTAGAAATTTGAACACTAGGAAAGTAAATCCAAATCCCTAAGCCCTAATGGAAGGAAATCATTTCCAAAGTATCTCCAAATCTATGGATTTGATCCATACCAAATTTGATCAACAAATAATCACAAAGGATCAAGAAAGACCATAGAAGTTGGTTTCACTTAGTTTGGAACCATAAACAAAATCTTATGAATATAATAAGATAAGGAAATTTAATTTCCAAAGCCAATAAAGCCCTTACCAAAAAGCCATACCAATTGGTGAACCAATAATCCTAAAGGGATTTATAAGGATAAACATTTATCAAAGGAAAATAAATTGTTTTGGAAATACTATTTGGATCTTTTAATAAAAGACTTTGTTTTCAAATGAAAAGGTGAGCCAAATTAATTTTGGCCAAACTTTTGTAATAAAATATTTTGTTTTGATAAAATGAGTAAAAGTTTATTTAAATAAAATAATAAGGATTTAAATATCCAATTTTATTTAAGTAAAGGCTTTTCCCATTTTAAATGAACACCAAGTATTTTATTACTACTTTGAAATCTTTTATTAAAAAGGTTTTGCTTTGATTAAAATGAGTAAAGGATTATTTAAATAAAATAATAAGGATTTTAAATATCCAATTTTATTTAAGTAAAGGCTTTCCCATTTTAATTAAAACACCAAAACTTATTTATTTATTTAAATAAGTTTCCAAGTATTCTTTTATTTTTCAAATAAAACCTTCTGGTTTGGTTTTGAAAATAATTGGATTTCAAATGGAAATTTTATTAAATAAATCAAACACTATTAATAAACTAAAGATCCATTTTATTTAATTATTAAATGGATCCTAAAATAAATAAAATATTATTTTATTTTGAGATTTGGATTATGTTGAAAAACAGAACCAAATTCAAAGTAAAAGTTGAGTGTTTGTTTGAATTTGTTTGATTGTTGTTTGAATGTTTGAAAACATTGTTTGAAATTCAAAACAGAAAAAGAATTAGAAAAAGAAAAAGTTTTAGACAGAAAAAAATAGGAAAAGGACAGCCCAGCCCAGCAGCCCACTAAGGCCCAGACCAGCCCGGTCTTCTCCCTCTCCCCCGAAGAAACCTTTTCTCACTTAAAACCGCACCCACACAGAGACTGGCAAGTGGACCCCGTTCCCTCTCCTTTTCCCACTGACCAGAGGACCCCACCGCCACCTCCTTCTTCTTCCCCGCGCAACGACCACGCCCTCTCCCTCGCTGCCGTTGCTGCCTTCAAACCGCGGATTCAATTCGCCTTAACGCGACTGCTGTTACTCGAGTTGATCACGCAGACGTAAACGCCCGTGTCTCCCCTATAATTCCCCTCTGACACCCTGCGCTGGCACGCCTTAGACCGCCCTCAATTCCTCCCCGAGCACCCTCTGCTCCGACGAGCTCCCATCTCCGATTCCGACCAAACCTGACCGCCCCTTGCCTCCTCGACCGTGCTCTCGTGATCCCCACCTCCTGGCGATCATCTCCGTAGCCCAGCTCGTCCCCGAGCGCCCCAGAGCGTCGACAACGACGACACCGAGCGAGCGCCGCCGTCTGCCATTTCTCCGTCAAACAATCCAGGTGAACACCGACCACCCCGCGCCTCCTAGATCACGCGCACCGCATCGCCTTACTCTTGCGCATCTGAACTTGCTTCTGTCTTGCCTTAGGGCGATCTGCAGCGACGACTCGTCGTCAACCTGAGCGCCACCGTCTGTCTGCAAACTCCGGCGGAACCTCTCTGGTAAATCAGACTACCCCAACCCTTCTCGTTCATGCTCACAGCTCCGCCATGATCTCCTACGTCTAACCCAGTCCTCCGTTTGTCTTCTCGTGGACCATAGCCTCGTCTTCGACCGTGGACAGAACCGTCCGTCGCCGTCCACTACTCCGGCGAGGAATCGCGGCAGAACCCGAGCGCCCCTCGTCCGACCAACACTTCCTCGAGCATCGCCGTAACCCCCTGAGCCCGGTGAGCAACCCCTCCTTCTCCCTCACCTTCTGTAGCATCGCCTCCGTCGTCGACCGACCGCTCCGCCGCCGCTAGCCACCGCAGCGCCGCCAGCTTCTGGTCAAACCCGCGCGAGCCGTTCGATCTAGATCGGGCGGGTACGATAGATCACTTAAGCCGCGAATGGGTATGCGCCCTGTACCGTGCGATCTAACTTAATCGAACGCTCCACGTAGCTCGATCTGGCCGAACCGTTATCAACCAATGAAATAGTGCCGCGTGTCCCAGAGCTGTTTAAAACAGAATTTGAAAACAGAATTTCTTGCAAACTTCAAACCCTTGTATCTTTTGATCCACACGTCCAAATTTTACAAATTTGATGTCGTTGGAATCAGCAAGACAAGCTCTAACCAACCCTGCCCTTAGTTTAGCAAATAGTATTTGATAGATTGTTTGATTTTGTAGATTCTTTTGTGTGCTTGCTAACATTAGAAAAATCACTTAAAAATGATTTTAAGGTTAAAACCTTTGCAAATTAGTTTGTTGTGACCTTACTGACCCTAGGAACCAACCCATAGTTTGGAAAATGATTTTGGAAAAGAATAGAATGGATTAATTGGTTTAGTCCCTTTCTAGCTAATTAAAAATCATTGTTTTGTTTATGAAAATGCTTTCATAAAGAAAACTTTGAGAAAATGCTTTGGACCAAACCTACTGACCCAAACACCAAGTTTTGCAATAGCAACTCATTTGGTGAACCCTATAGGTTAAGGCCTTAGGAAAAATATTTCTTCACCACATAAAATGACCAAATAGGTGCCTTGTTTGAAATGGTTTTATAGTGAAACCTTTTGCAAATGACTTAGCCACTTTAGAAAATGACCAATAGGTGTGCCCAAATGTCTATGACCCATTAGGAACCCCTTTTTCAAACAAAACAAGGCTTGGCATGCTTGCATGCATTACTTTAACTTTTCCACTTTGGTAAATGACCATTATGGATCTTACAAAGTTTAGGAATCTAATAGAGACCCTCTTTGCAAATGACTTTGCCATTTTGGTAAATGACCAAATTGGAACTTACAAAGTTAGAAGCCTAGTGAAGACCATCCTTACAATAGAACCAACCTTTGCATGCTTATGCATGACTTAGATTCCATTATCTTGTGTGTGTGAATCTGTTTGAGAGAATATTGGTTTGGAGTGTTAGTTGATTTTGTGTTTTGCTTGATTGGTAGATTGAGTTGTACCTTGCTTGATTGAATTGTAGTGACTTGAAGAGTGTGATTGTTGCAAGGACAAGGAGTAAACCTATACCCTCTACCAAAAAGGCAAGTGATGCTTCATATCTTTTGTCCCATTATTTTCACTATGCATTAGTGTTTTTGCCAAGTAAAACTTGCATGGTTTTTATTTTGCTAAGTATAGACCTTGCTATAGGAAAACTAGTAGAATGAATCCTTAGAAGGATTTTCCTAAGTTAAGAATCCTATTACTATCAAGCTTAGCCTAGCTAATAGAAAACCTGGGTGGGATATATATTCATGCTATGAAAATTTCTAAGTCTATGGACTTGTGTTTTGTTAATAAAACAACTAAGTTAATGAATCACCTGGGTGGAAATGGAAGGAATGGTTTGTGTTGAGTGGTTCACAAGGCCATGGACTTGGCTTGTGTATCTCACTTGTGGATGGCCACCCAGGAAACAAAGATATTTGAGATGTCAAATGTTGAGAAGCTTCAAGTGCAACCACCTGGCAATATGGGCTCTGCCATGATCTTAGGATGCTAGAACTTAGTCTCTTGGACAGTGGGTGGTAGTGATTGATAGGTTGGAGCGCGTCCATTTGACTAAGGAAAGGCTACTGAAGGATCTTGCCTTGGGAAACCAAGTCTTGTGGGGAAAGTGCACCACCTCTGCAGAGTGTAAAACCTAAGTACTTAGCCATGTCCCTGGTAAAGGACAATTTGAGCATCAAGACATGGAAGCAATCAAGAATCTCATCACTCCAATTTCTAAATAAAACTTGTGGGTGAACAAGGGTTGTGTGAAATTCTTCAATCTTTGATGGAGAGATGGCTTGGTACAAGGATCTTGAAATCATTGATTGAGGAAAATTGTTTTTGCCAAGCAAATCTTCAGTCTTTGATTGGTAGATTCCCTGAGTGGATCTCCAGTCTTTGATTAGTAGATGTCTTGGAAAGTTTTTGCCAAACAAAAACTTAGTGTTTTCAAAATGATAGGAAAAAATCTATTTTGAGCAATGCAAGCCTCAACTCCACTTAGCCAAATGCATATAGATGATAGACTCCACTATACTACCAAAGTATCTCTTGCCAATACAATTCAAATGTATTGACCCTTGTGGCTGTAACTTGTAATGTTGCAGGTTTGATTGATTTTAGTGAAGATTGATTGATTAGGATTACAAAGTCTACAACCAACATCTGCCTGTGGCACTTTGAAGATGAAGGACCCATGACTATAGTTATTCCGCTGCAATGTAATGTAAATATCCAGTGAGCTATGTTTGATGTAATAAAACTATTTTATTCCTGGTTATAAAGTTGTAATATGACCTTTATTTCTTGATATTACATCTAAACTGTGGATGCTAGCTATTGATCCAGGGACTAGCATTGTAAACACAGGGGACTCAATCTTATTAAAGGTTGGGGACCTTACACCGCGAGACAAAGGGATTTGGTTACAACGTTAAAGGTTCACGCGATCATAAAAGTCATCGTTGAATATGTGGGAGTCAGTACGGATCTCCAGGTCCCGCTACTGATTATTGATCGGAGAGGGGTCTCGATCATGTCTGCATTATTTGCGAACTGTAGGGTGACACACTTAAGGGGTACCGACACCATTTGGAGCAAATATGTTTCAAATAAAGATTTAAGAAAGCGCTGGAATCATTTCAATGGAAACCGAAATTGTTTCGGGTGAAATTGTAGAAACTGGTTCTACATGTGATATTGAAATGTTGCAGGGGGTTTTATGTGAATGTTTGTTAACTAAAGTAATTAAAAAAATTCTGAATAAAATAAATAAAATAGTTTTATTTAATGAGAGCTTGCATTAAATTTGGTGGAAATTTAATGCATGTGAGTGGAAGTGTGAGTGGACGCATATTTATGTGAGTGGAGCATCCACCACATGAATGATGGAAGAGGTGGGGGCACCACCATGGCTGCCACACCATGGCCCTTGGCTGCCCCCCTCTTCCCTATAAAAGGCCCCCCTCTCTTCCTCACAACACACACCTCCTCGTGAAGGATCTCTCTCCCCCTCTAGTTATTCCCCATGGTCTCTGATTAGCGAGATACATGTTCCCGGTGGCTTTATCTGGAAAGGAGTTGCTACTTCTGCTGCTTTGCTGGAGCGAGGGATGGAGGTTGTCGGGGTAAGTTCTCTATGGATGTATATCCACTCGTTTCTTGTATCTAGTAGATAGATCTTGGCGTATAGTTCCCATTGTAGGATTTTTTTGTTTTCTATGCTGCGAACCCAATAGTGGTATCAGAGCCTGATCTATGCGTAGGTGCTTTGCACAGGTAGAACACATAAGAATGTGTCGGCGGTGATGATCATGTTATTGCTTCTTTCATGTATTTTGGAAATTGGTGGCATAGTGGGATGAAGCGGCCCAGACCAACTTTACATGTCATCGCACATGAGACCGGTTCCACGAATGACATGCAACTAGTTTTGCATAAGTGGCTAGCGAGTGTCTGTCTCTCCTACTATAGTTAATATCTGATTTACAACAAGTTGCTAATAACTTAGTTATCATCGTTGTGGTCCATGTTCGTAGGTAAGACCGGTTCTATCTCCGAAAGCCCTAAGCCACGTAAAACTTGCAATGGATAAATTAGAGGCATCTAGTTTTGATTGTTGCTGGGCTAGTGTGATGATATGGTAAGGTTGTAAGTTGATGTATGGTAGATACCCTTACAACTCACCTAACATGTAAGTTCCATAGACCTTGGCCTTACACACAAAGGAGTGATAGAGAGCATACCATGATGCACATGATGGTGATCAAATGCATGGACCATATCATTCCACTTTACACATATGATGTTTGCATGTAATATTGCTAGTTTGGCGTTTTAGTAGCATTATAAGATGATCCCTCATTTAAATATCAAGATAAAATGTGTTCTTCCTTAAGTATGCACCGTTCTATGGATCGTGTTTCGAGACATCATGTGATGATCGGGTGTACTCGACTCTACGCTTTCATACAACGCCTGTAAGACAGTTTTACACACGCGAGTACTAAGGTTCTTACTTGGCGAGCCTAGCATGTATAGACATGGCCTCGGAACATGGACCGAAAGGTTAAACATGAGTCATTTAGTTAATGTGATGCCCATATTGATGCTCGCCTTTGAAGCTACACGGACTCACGTGATGATCCGACTTGGTGTAGTGGATTTGGTTCATGTAATCACCAAAAAGGCACGAGTGATGTCGTTTTTGAGTGGGAGTTCATTTCTAATTTGGATTAGTCAAACTCAATTTGTCATAAACTATATCAAAGTGAATTTGCATAATTTTTTGTAGTCATTGGCATATGTTCACTACCTTATGCTTAGTTTAAATTGAGATAATAGAACTATAGAATTCTAGATATTTACTTTACAAACTGGTATCGTATTGTTTTGAATGTCAATTTAAAGTTTGGAAGTCCTATTGCAAACTTTCAACAAACTCTATTTACTCCATGAAGTTTAATAAGTAGTATTAAATCAAGAGTAAGAATTCCAATGGTAGTATCTAAAGTATCATGTTTACCTCCATGATTATTGATATTCAAAAGTTGTTTTAATAGCAACATTATCTAGGAGCTGAAAAATTGTTTTATAAACCATCATGTGTGGAAGATATTGTGATATCTGAAACAATGTTTTTGGTTGCATTATGATAGAGTATAATTTAGGAAAATACATATTCTCATATTGTATGAGAATTTTTGAAGGATGGAGATGCTAGGCATCCGGATCTCCCAAAAAGGTTTTGGGAACTAACATTATACTCGTGATTCTTCCTTATAGGCTATAGTAGCTTGATCATGAAAGTTGTCATGATAAGGATGAATAGAAGATGTAAGTAAAATGTTTACTACACTAATAGATTACTAAATAATGGATTTTTGAAATAACACCAAACATTTGATGATGGTGATCCACTTCAAAGTGCAAGTCCAAAGATATTAGTATTTGACTATATACACTTTGTACTATGTGTCATGTGAATGACACCACTATTGATGTTGATAGATTCTTTTAAAAGAAAAGGAATTGCTGAAAGAGAATCTATAAAATATTATGCAGAAAAGAAAATGTTGGAGATGTCCAACTTAGGTATATAGAAGATATACATGTTATGGCTGTATTCCTTGCTTGTTAAACAATGTGGTTCTTAGGTATTGGATACCGAATTGCTTGGTGTGAAGTGTCATACAGAACAACACAATTCATGAACGGCAACGACCTAAGGAACTGGCAAGAGAATAAGTGATGATGTTCATCGAAAACAAATAAAGTGTTATTGTGTTTTTCGTTGTCATCAAACCTAACCTTCAAGATTTGTTTTAATAATTGTTATTTTGTTCCAGTATTACGAGAACAATGGTTGTTCAATAATTACCGTATTCCATAAAGGATGGATGAACTTTTACAAGTCTAGTTGGAGAAATCACATCCATAAACATTATTGCTAAAATGTCGTAAGACAAATAATTGGAAGATCACTTATGAAGTGACATCGTTGTTTGAATTATATTGGAAAGTAAACATGAAGAAACTCCATGTTGATGGATTTTTGGAGTCTTCTGATTTTGATCAATTGATGTTTGTGAAACTTTCCTCGAGATAATTGAAACTCCGTCCATAGGCCAAAGAGGAACAGATGAATAACTTATTGGATATTATGCATGTTGATGTATATTGTCCATTATGTGTAGCCATATGAGATGGATCTTTTTTTGCTTCATATGCTTTCTCCAGAAATTTGAGTGAATATATCTATATATTTACTTAATAAGGAAGAAGTATGAAACATTTGAAAATTGTTCAAAGACTTTCAAGATGAAGTGAAAAATCATTGTAACAAGAAAATAAAAGAGTTTATGATTTGATCATAAAGGAAGATATTTGAGTTACAGGTTTAGCAAAACACCTAAGATTTCAGGAATTGTTCCATGAATTTGCATTTCCCGATAAACCACAGGAGTATGGTATGTTCGAGAGATAAAATCAAACCTTGTTTGACATGGTAAGATCAAAGGTGTCATTTATAAAACTGCCATTATGTTTTAAGGATGAAAGCTTTAGAGACTACCGCTTTTACACTGAAAAGAGCACCATCGTGATCCGTTGAAATGACACCATATGAGTTATGGTTTGGGATAAAACCCGAATTGTCTTTTCTTAAATTTTGTTATGCTATGCATAAGTAAAATGTTTACAACCAAAGTCGGATAAGCACGTCTTTGTAGGTTATCCCAAAGAATTTTTTTGGGAATTCCTCCATAACACCGAGGACAAAAGAGTTTGTCGCTTGGAACGTCAAGTTTCTTGAGAAGCAATTTTTCGTGAAAAGTTAAGTGGGAGGACAATATAACTTTGATAAGGTTGTTGAACCTTAGCTATATGTGCTAAGTAGCGCAACACCAGAAAGTGTCCTGGTGGCAGCCACAATGCGCATGGCTCCCGTGATTACAAAGGGTGTGATCTTGGAGATTAGAGTTCTTATTGAACCATGTGGGTCGGTAAGAATCAAATAGTAAGATTTGAAACAGAAGTCGTTATTGTTTTGACAATGATGAACCGACTGCATGCCAAGAAGTGATGATGGGCCTTGACTCCATAAAATGACTAGAAGTCATAGAATCCGTGATAGTATCCATACACGAGAAATCAAGTTTCTGAACTTGGAAAACCCTCCGGAAAGGCGTGAAGCCTATCAGTCGTGTTTGGATCTATAAATAAATAGACATGCATGTTTAACATCTATGAAATAGTCGACATGTCGGAAAGAGGTTTACGGCAATATTCAAGGAGTTGACTATGACAAGATTTGATCTTTCTTAGAGATATTTAGTCTTGATGGATTAATGTAGCAACCACTACATATAATTTGGTATATGGTAGTTGAATAAACAAAAGAAGGTTCTTCTAATAGAATGGTTACCTAGGACGTGTAGATGACACGGTCCGAAGGGTTTTGTTAATTCAAAGGGTGCTAAAAGGGCATGCAAACTTCAATAGTTGAAGTGAGCATAGCGGAGTTGGAATCTTCACTATGATGAAAATGTTAAAGGAGTTTAATTTCATCGGAGATGATGAAGATGCTTGCATTTGCAAGAAATTAAGTGGGAGCGCTGAGACAAATTTCCAATACATTATGTAGAGTACATATTGTTGATTGGAAATGATGTATCTTTTATTGACACAAGTTAAGAATTTCATTAAAATAGGATTTCGATGAAAGACTTAGGCAAAACCAGAATATTTGGCATCAATGTCTATATGGATAGATTGAGGCGCTAATATGGTTATGCTAGACGTACACATATGAGATATTGAAAGGGTTCAATATGGAAACAACAAAAAAGGTTCTTGCTGCATGGAAAGGATTGTATCAAGATTCAAGTGTTTCAACACTTGGTGAGTAAAATCACATGAATATTTTGATCGATTATACCGTGATATGTATATATCCAGATATGTCCTATGCTCTAAATGTTATGAGCACATACCAGAATGATTCATAAGATGATCATTGGACGATAGTAAAGATATTCTTATGAGCTTTGGAAGAACTAAGAATATATCATGTGTAAGTGACAAATAGTTGAAGGTAGTTCATTGTAAAGTGTTACATTGATACTAGTTTTGTCACAAGATACAAATTAAATTTATCTCATTTTAGACTATGGGTGGCACAATGTAATGGAAAGGATGTTCCATTATGAATTTGGATGAGTTCAAAAGTTGAGACATTGTGACAGATACTACAACAAAAGGCTAAGTATATGATTGCTATAATAGCAGCAAAGGAGGGCATTTGTGTTAAGTAGTTTGTAACCAAACTAGGTGTGGTTCAAAGTGGGCTAATACTATGAAGATATATTGTATGACAATAATATCAACATATTTTAACCCGAACGAACTAAAGGTCTCACCAAAGGACCAAATTTATACAATGCCATCTCATTTGAGAATGAGTGATGCGTAGAGACGCAAAGACATGCAAATACACACGGACCTAAAACTGTCAGATCCGGAGATTATGTTAACCACTTGCAATCGCGTATATGCAACACCAAAAAGCTATAGGTGTTCAATACGTAAAGTTTTTCAAACTAGATTATTGACTCTAGTGCAAGTGGGAGACTAAAGGGAATATGCCCGAGAGGCAATAATAAAGTGGTTATTATCTTATTCCTTGTTTATGATAAATGTTTATTTTGCATGCTATAATTGTATTAATTTGGAAACGTTAATACATGTGTGTTTAATAAACAAAATACAAAGTTCCTAGTAATGCCTCTCATATAAACTAGCTCGTTGATTAACAAGATGATCAAGGTTTCCTGATCATGGACATTGGATGTTGTTAATAACGAGGTCACAACATTGGTGGAATGATGTGATGAACATTCATCCAATGTATAGCATTATGATCAAAGTCATTATGTTTATATTGCTATGACATCATACAGAGTAATCTTAGTCCTTAGACCATGAGATCATGTTAATTGCTAACATCGGAAGAGTGACTTGATAACATCAAACGTCACACCGTAAAAGCATGACTATAAAGGTGGGTTCAGACACTCCGAAGGTGTTATGTTGAGGCTCATGGATCAAGAGTGGAATTTGTCAATCCCAATGATGGATAGATATACTCTAGGCCCTCTCGGTGATATCACATTAAGATAGCTTGCAAGCAAGTGATGTGATCACTAGAATATTATATCACGGGAACAAGAAAAGAGTGCATGTCGGTAACGAGATCAAACTAGGTATTGGGATACCGATGATCGAATCTCGGACACGTAATATATCGCGAGACAATGGGATTTGTTTACGACGTTAAAGGTTCACGCGATCACAAGAGTCATCGTTGAATATGTGGGAGTCAGTACGGATCTCCAGGTCCCACTGCTGATTATTGATCGGAGAGGGGTCTCGATCATGTCTGCATTATTTGCGAACCGTAGGGTGACACACTTAAGGGATACCGACACCATTTGGAGCAAATATGTTTCAGATAAAGATTTAAGAAAGCGCTGGAATCATTTCGATGGAAACCAAAATTGTTTCGGGTGAAATTGCAGAAACTGGTTCTGAATGTGATATTGAAATGTTGCAGGGGGTTTTATGTGAATGTTTGTTAATTAAAGTAATTAACAAAATTCTTAATAAAATAAATAAAATAGTTTTATTTAATGAGAGATTGCATTAAATTTGGTGGAAATTTAATGCATGTGAGTGGAAGTGTGAGTGGAGGCATATTTATGTGAGTGGAGCATCCACCACATGAATGATGGAAGAGGTGGGGGCAACACCATGGCTGCCATGCCATGGCCCTTGGCTGCCCCCCTCTTCCCTATAAAAGGCCCCCTCTCTTCCTCACAACACACACCTCCTCGTGAAGGATCTATCTCCCCCTCTAGTTATTCCCCATGGTCTCGGATTAGCGAGATACATGTTCCCGGTGGCTTTATCTGGGAAGGAGTTGCTACTTCTGCTGCTTTGCTGGAGCGAGGGACGGAGGTTGTCGGGGTACCGGACGTGTGTGCGATCACGGATGCACCGCTGCTTTGCGGTGCTGGACTTGGTGGTGCTGGACTTGCTGGAGCTGGATCTGATGGACGTGCTGGAGCCGGACTTGCTGGACTTCATCACGATCATGAGATCGGCAAGTGTACGACTACATCATCCACGAGTTCCATCTCGTTAACAAAGCTTTGTTTTCTTCGAGGGTAAGTTCTCTATGGATGTATATCCGCTCGTTGCTTGTATCTAGTAGATAGATCTTGGTGTATAGTTCCCATCGTAGGAATTTTTTTGTTTTCTATGCTGCGAACCCAACAACAGGAGCTTTCCCATATCAAAATGACAAGGCAACAAACAATGAGCATCTTAGCGATCTTTTTATTTGCTATTTGCATAGGTTTTTATTGAGGATGCTTCACATAATGCTCACTATGGTTATGCTACAAGTTTCCACCATGATTAGGCATGGCTTGGGCTAGCTGCCAGGGCGTTTCTCTAACACACATACAAACTCCATGAGCTTACAAGCCCCCCTTTTATTTCACACCGTCAGGATCCATAAACAAAGGAATATGATATCAACTGAATAATAAGTGCAATGTTGAAAGCGTTCCCCATGGTAAAATGGTTCTGCTAATTCACAACTTATAAAATGCAAGCATATAGGTAACATAGATGGGCATAATGGTTCAAGTTTATTAAGTGCAAGAAAGTAAAATGTGCCATCAAGTTCGTGAGAGCTTTAATCACTAATTTTCACATAACAAGTTTAATTTGGAAGGTAGATAAAAACATGAATATACTTGGAATGGTGTAACACATCATGCATAGGAATTTATAGTGGACTCTTTGCAATGACATGGTTTCTTGGGAGTTGGATGCATGAGTGGAACTCATACGTGGTACAGGTGGAGGCCAGCAAAAGACTGGGAGCGACCAACTAAGAGAGCAATAATGGCCATAATCATGCAAAGTGACAAAACATTATTAATTAAAGCATAAAGTGATATTACAAGTCAAAAACTAAATGATCATAGAGGCTATGGTGACTGGTTCATAGTCTTAACATGGTGTAAGCATGTGCCAAGTCAACCCAAATAAAGCATCAAAGGAGAATACCACAATATTATGCTTTTGTATGCTAAAACAACGCATGATTCTTTCAAGGAACATTAAGCAATCTCAATTGTTTGAAACAAGTCATGCTATAACAATAATCACTAAGCATATGGTCAAAGCAACATCTAGCATGGCATGATAAAGTCTAAGTCACAGTCAAAACAAGCTTCCTTTTGTACCATTATAAGCATGAAACTTCCTACTCTTTTCCAACACCAATCGAATTATTTGAAACAACTCTCAAAGGTAATAATCAATAAAGACCAGAGAGCATGTCTCACCCATCTACAAAGAAGAACTAAAAAGTTCTAAGCCAAAATAATAAGAAAACTAAAGCTAAACGCAGTGCTAGCAAAGGTGAACACTCACAAAACAATAAGAGTGAAAACTAGAGTGTTCTAGGCAATGAATAACAGGGTGTGTCTCTCTCCAAAAGAAGTGTGTTGGGATCCAACCAACTTATTACAACAAACAAAGCAAAAGAAAACTAAAAACAAAGACGCTTCAAGAACAACACATAGTGCATAAGGTAATAAAAATAAAGTGTCTTGAAAGAAGACCTGAGATTATTGATGAAGAAGGGGATGCCTTGGGCATCCCCAAGCTTTGACGCTTGTACCTCTTGAATATTTCTTGGGGTGACACGGGTGGAATCCCCAAGCTTGAGCTTTTGTCCATACTTCATTTCATCACATCATTCTCTCCCTACACTTGAAAATTTCCTTCATACAAAACTTCACACAATCTTCATTAGCAACATTAGTGTATTCAAGATAATAAGTCTTTGCGTTTAGTTTAAACACAAGTAAAACTTCCATTAAAACACAAGCTACTGTAGAAATTCCTTCTAAAAACTCAAGTGATCAAAGAGAACTCAAAAAGAAACTGATTAAGAGGCAAATGCAAATAATGGCAGAAATCTGTCAAAACAGACCAGCAGGTAAAGACCGATTTTTTTGAAAATCTTATGTTTCTCAAATCGAAAAGTGCAAAACTTATGAAAGTTGGGTAATAACCTAGGGCATAAGCACATAAAATTACAGCTCAATCCGATGTACTGAGATTTTTCACGATTGTTTACCGTGACGCACAGAAATCTGTTCCGAGATAGCAACTGCCCCATATCTTACTTCCCTCTCATTAGAGGTTATTCTTGGCACAAAAGCCAAACAAAAAGGATAAGGAGAGGTTATTATAGAGGCAATAACTTCGAAGACTCAACAAAACAAAAATAAACTGAAAGTAAAAATATAATAGGTTGTCTCCCAAAAGCTCTTTCTTTATAGCCATTAAGATAGGCATGATAATTTCGATGATGCTCACATAAGGAATATGAATTGAAGTAAAAGAGATCATCAAGAAGCAAATATGGAACAAATTTGAGTCTAACCCACTTCCTATGAAAAATAATTTTGTAAAGAAACAAGTCATGAAAGGACAAATCAACCAACATAGGAAAGCAAAACAAGTGCAACTTCAAAATTTTCAACATAAAGAGGGGAAACTTAATATTGTTGAGATACATAAAACCATGTTTCCCTCTCTCATAATAACTTTTAGTAGCATCATGAATAAAATTAACAATATAACTATCACATAAAACATTCTTATCATGAGCCACATGCATAAAATAATTATTACTCTCCCTATAAGCATAGTCATTCTTATTAATCGTAGTGGGAGCAAATTCAACAAAATAACTATCATTATTATTCTCATCACCATAATCATAAAATATAGGAGGCATATTGCAATCATAATTAATTTTCTCCTCAATAGTAGGTGGACTGAAAATATCATATTCATCATTGTAATCATCATATATTGGAGGTATAGTATCATCAAAGTAAATTTTCTCCTCCGTGCTTGGGGGACTAAAAATATCATGCTCATCAAAACCAGCTTCCCCAAGCTTAGACTTTTCCATAGCATTAGCAATAATGGTGTTCAAAGAATTCATACTAATAACATCGCTATTAGCATGCAAATAAAGTTTAGGAGGTTTTTTAATTTTCTCTTCAAACACTTCATGTCCTAACTGAAGATAAATACTATAAAGCTCTCTAATTTTTTTGTTGTTTTCCATTAAGCCTAACTAGTGAAAATAAAAACAAAAACAAAATGATATAATTGCAGAATCTAAAGGAAATAACATCGAGCACTCATACACCAGTAATAGTACTAGAAGATAGCTTAGTACCCAGAGGATGTGAGTACCTTTTACCTTACCTCCCCAACAACGGCGCCAGAAAATAGCTTTGATGGCACGTGGTTGATGTGGGAGCCTCTTCTTCCAAAATACCTGGCAACAACGCCCAAAAATAGCTTGATGTCTATGCACGCTTCTATTCTTGTAGGCAGTGTTGGCCTCCAAGTGTAGAGGTTTGTAGAACAACAGCAAGTTTCCCTTAAGTGGATCGCCCAAGGTTTATCGAACTCAGGGAGGAAGTGGTCAAAGGTATCCCTCTCAAGCAACCCTACAATCAAGATACAAGAAGTCTCTTGTGTCCCCAACACACCCAATACACTTGTCAGGTGTATAGGTGCAATAGTTCAGTGAAGAGATAGTGAAATACAAGTAATATGGATGATTATAAGTGGTAATTGCAATCTGAAATAAGTGTGGCAGCAAGCAAACATGTAACATGACTGATTGTAAACGGTGTTTCAATGCTTAGAAACAAGGCCTAGGGAACATACTTTCACTAGTGGACACTCTCGTATAAATATCTTCTCTTCATTATGCTACCTTGAACTACTCTCCGGTTGGACGATGTAGGGCTATAACATCACACCTTAAAGTTCGCATTCCCCATCTAGATAACCCCTCACAGTCACCTTGAGCGCTAGATGGTTCCAACAAACACCACAATCTCATAGAGACATCAAACTCAAATTATACTCATGATAAGTATTTTTGTAACCTTAGCCAAAGTGCCACACGGTGTGCACACTGTCAACTTCACACACGTGGGTATAAGCAGAGATTAATTAAAGCACTTGAGTAGAAGAATAGATCTATAGATTGCAAAGCTCATGATCTCATAAGATCATGCATAGAGAGAGATGAACACATAGCTACCGGTAGAGCCCTTAGCCTCGAGAGAGAACTACTCCCTCCTCATCATGGGACTCAGCAACGGCGATGGAGATGGTGGTGGAGTCGATGGAGATGGCTCCGGGGCACTTCCCCGTCTTGGAAGGGTGCCGGAACAGAGACTTCTATCCCCCGAATCACCTCTTCGGTGGCGACAGCGCTGTGAAACTTTTTGTGGAATTCTAATCTGGTACTTAGGGTTTTTGTCCCGGGAGGCTTTTATACACGAAGGGGCAAGGTCGGTGGAGCACCAGGGGGCCCACACCCCCTGGTGGTGCGCCTAGGGCTGGCCGCGCCACTAGGTGTGGCTGCCCTGGTGCGCCACTTTGTCCCCCTTCAGTCTCCGTGTTGTTTTGGGTAAAATATTGACTTTGGCTTTTGTCCCATCCAATTCTGAGAATATTACTTTACTAGCTTTTCTGAAACCAAAAATAGTAGAAAACATGCAACTGGCACTGTGGCATCTTGTTAATAGGTTAGTTCTAGAAAATGTATAAAAATACCTCAAAGTGTGAACAAGACATACGAAAGTAGATATAAACAAGCATGTAACATCAAAAATTATAGATACATTTACGACATATCACCATATCACATCACAAAGCCTTCCCTGCAACATAAAGTTAGATGCCTTTACTCTATCTATTGCAGATTTTACGTGGTTGTTTAGGCTTTCGAAATAGAATTGTTTATACCTACGAACTTCCAACCACAACATGGATATAATAGTTGTCTCTACTACACCCCTTTTGGGGCCTTCCGTTGTAGATGCTATATAAACTACTATGAGAGAGATAGACACTCACTAGCCACTTATATAGTACAAGCCGTATGTCAACGTGGAACCAGTCTCGCGTAGGATTATGCATAAGGTTGGTCTAGGCCGCTTCATCTCAAAGTACCGTGATATAAACAACTCGGGTATCAATGCCCACACTCTACATGTGTCTATCCGTACTAGCATACTAACCATATATTAGGCTCTCATACCACTATAGGGTTTTCGCAGCAGATAACAAAAAATTTACTATGCCGTACGCCCTAATTGCCCAAAGATCTATCTAGAAGTAATACAGTAATGGAGGAAGACAGTGGTAACATACCCTTGAAGACCAAGAAAGCGTTACACTCATGAAGGAGCTTGGATGATGTAGTCGTACCCATCCGACCTCAAGGTTGCGAAGCTCCTCGCATGTCACCCCTTGTCTAGGTCCTTGCACGATGGTCCGGTCGCTACAAGTGCATCTCCCTCGAGTTATCACACACATACAGTGCAATACACCGACTCCCGGACTCTTGAACCCCGCCGAGGTTGCGGAAGTAGACCTCATGGCCAGAATCCCTACAACACCACGGCGTGCCGCAATGGTGTTGACTTTGCGTGTACAGTCCTTCTCTGGGACCGTGCCACTACAAAGGCAACTGAGAGAGAAGGGGATTTTCTCTATGAAAAGATGCCTTAGAGAATATTAGTTGGTGTGTTTTAATCCCTCCCATGGGCACCCCTTTATATAGGCCGAGGGAGGTGTACCCTCCCCATGTGGGACTAAATTTATGAAGGAAATAGGAAAAATTGGGGTGTTGGCCGGCTGGTCCAATGGGGCAACCGAGTGAGCTACCCCGACCAAGGCCCAGCTCGGCACAACCATCAGCAGTAGGCAGCAGCGGCTAGTCTAGCTCCCAGGTGGGCCGGTGTCTCCCGCCCACGGCCTACTAGCCGCCAATGCCCAGCGCAGCTGCGAGGCAGCCCGGGTTGGGCCGGCTTCACCCGCAGCGGCCCGTCAACACGCCGACTAGCGCTAGCCCCGGGTGGGCTGCCTCCCTGTATGCATGCGGCCCATGGCACTGGGGTGGCACTGAGGTCAGTGGCCGGGTGGGCCACAGTTTGCCCACCTCGTGCTTGGAGGCCACCCCGCCTGCACCTTCCTTGGCGGGCCGGCCGACTACGGCCCACCCGCAGCGGCATGCTGGCTGTCGCCCGCGTGGTGTGCAACGCGTGTCCGTCCGCCTGCTGTGTGGGCTATGTAGCCCACATGCAATTCCCTTTTGCTATCTTTTCCAGTGACTTCCTCCTGAGCCAATTCCCTCTGAGGTTTTAGCCTAATGAGGAAGTTGCCTAATAAAAATATTCATTTAATATAAGTTAATTTATAATTAATATATAATAAATGCATATTATAAATTGTCATTTATCCGAAATTCTTTTCGGCCTTTTCCTTTCCTTCTTTCTCCGAACAACTTCGGATCTCTCCGGAATGATTTTGATTTCTCTCTCTTCTATGATTCCAACTTATAGGAGGATCTCCAAGCGTCATAGTGCCCTTAAGCGTGTTTCCCTACAGTTCAGGAATGTCATAGACATGATCTCGATCAAAGATCAATAGCGGGACCGGGATGCCCATCTTGACCCCTATGCACTCCACGAATCAACATTGTGTCGAACCTAAGACAATATGTCCAATTCCCTTTGTTACGCAATACAAGACTTGTCTAAGATCTAATCATCGGTATCATGATACCTTGTTCAATCTAACTTCCAACAAGTACTATTTTACTCGTTCATGTGAAATTCCAGCCTCATGACCTAGTCATATGCTGCACAGCTTATGGATGTGATTCACCGAGTGGGCCCAGTGTATCTTTCCGTCACATGTGAGAACAATTCTTGATCTTAATGCATAGGACTCAACATTCTCCTTTGGATACCCAACATGCACCTTTATGGTCACCCAATCACAGAAATGACGGTTGATTCAGTCAAAGCAATCCTTCGGTAACATGATTAATATGATCTCATGGTCTAAGGATTAAGACACTCCGTTTCTGACAATTGCAACTAGAACTATGTGACATGATCGTGTTGCAACAATCATTGGTGGGAAATGTCCATCACATCATTCCAGATGATATGACTTCATTGTTAGTTCGCTTTCACAGCACCATGATCTGGAAACCTTGATCATCAACTTGCCAATGAACTAGTTGAATAGAGGCTACTAGGGACCTGGGTTTGTTTATACATCACACCTGTATCAATGTTTCTGCTTGATACATCTATAGAATGATATAAAACTATTATGAACTAATGAGATATGATAATAAACCCCTTTTATTATTTGCCTCTTGGGTATATCTCCTTTAGTGGCTACCTTTGCCAAGACAACTATCGCAGCACATTCCCGCTACACAAGGGAGTCCTCAACTTCCTCTCCAAGAGAAGAGCTTTCCCCTTCTCCAATCTAGGAGTTGCTGACAAGACTACAGCACGGGGGGCCACCTCTCTCTATACGGGGATAGGAAGAGTGTGACGAAGGCAGGAAGAGCATCTTTGACCCATCTTCCCCTTTCTTATTGCTAGGTGGAAACCCTTCCCACCAGATTAGCGAGAAGAGGACCGAGGCAGGGCACCATAGGAGGGGACACTTCTTCAACCTCGGAAACCCTAGACTTCTTCTACTGGGAGCACCAGACATGATCACCTTATCAAACTCTTGTATCTGCCACCTCGCCAAGCGATACAAGCAATTCAACAAAGCAAGAGTAGGGTTTTACACCACATGATGGCCTAGACCTGGGTAAACTTGCTGTGTTTTCCTCGCTGTGATTCTGTTGTTCCTCGCCAAGGTCACTAACAAGTCATCCTACTTCGTGAGATACCCTGCTAACATAGGCATGACCAATGGGGTCCAGTGATTTACTACCCTAAGCATACAAAGGCCTGCGGACCACGAAGCCCGTAAAGAGTAAAAGGAAAGTCCGGAGAGCATCCGACGGACATAAGCTATCTTGGTGGTCAAGAAATAAGTAGAAACCAACATTGTACTAGTGTTGTAATTTTAATTTGTAACCTATCCGTATACGGCTTTGGGACCTAGCCTATTATATAAAGGCTGGGAGGAGCCAACGGAGAGGTACCGAAGCCTTGATGATAAGGATCACGCCAATGATCCTATTGAGTTTTTCCCGATCTTTCATAGTGAGTCAACCAGGTAGGTAATCTCCCAATTATGCGATGAACACAACCTGAAGAAGGGGAACGAATCCAGCAAGCAATGTATTGATAAACAACATGCCTCAAACCACAGCTCGATAATCCTTGGTGCACACAAGAACCTTCACAGCGATTCACTTCATAAGATAGATAACGACAGCGTCGTCCCCAGAGGGATGCTAGACGCAGCAACACAACTCAATGTTTTGACTAAAATTCTAAACTCCCCTAAACCCTAGGCGCCTGGCTCCTTTATATAGGACTCCTGCAACTAGTCGGTTGGACAGACCCAAACCAAACACACAAACGTACTCGACCCTAACCTAAACTAGGACTCAATAACATAGCTGCAACATTTTACACAACCTTAGACTTATCATTACATATCTTAGTTTGTCATGCATGCTAGTCATCAATGGGATGCCCGCATCACCCTCTCCCCCTTGGAAAGGTGTTGTTCTCAATGCTAGAAGGTCTTCTCTAGCATGTGGCGTCATATCAGAAACATCGCCACTCTTCACCTTTGATGGCAACAAATGGAACCACTTTTCGTTGGGACTCCAAGTGCAGAGTGTTGTAGCAAGCTTTTTTTCCCCACATGGGTGACTCGAGGGTTTATATCGAACTCTCGGGGAATTGGTTATGGAAGGATGTTTGTCTTCTCCTCTTCAAGCAACCCATAAAGTAAAATAATTTGTCTTGTGTCCCCAACTCAACCAAGTGGTTGTCAAGCACAAGGTTTAATATTAGTAATATGAAATAAAATATAAAACAAATTAAAGCAAAGAAATTAAAGTAATGCAAACTAGATGATATGGAAGATAGTAGAGTTGTTTTTGGGTTTTTATAAGTGATTACAAGTAGAGAAAGTACTTTTGTATTTTCAAGATAATAAATTGCAGAAATTGTAAAGCATAGTAGATGCAATGGAAAGGTGTTTCTTATGATAAAAATTAGACTAGGGTTCATGGGTTCACTTGTCTACTCTCTTTTTAGGTTGTAGTGATCACAAAACAATTCATCAATGATAAAGATTCATGGAAACTCTATAAGTTTTTGATAAAAGGAATTAATATGGGCATCACATTCTAATATTAAGATGGAATACATCTCTCTCTTATGCTCCTCAAGAAGGGAAATATCCATGCAATCTTGATTTAAGAATAGACCAGATTATAGCTTTAAGCAATATTATATGATGTTTGAAATAAAAAATATGCTACCTTGATCTAGTCAAGGTCATCACACCGTCACGTGCTAACTATAGCACATGATTTCACTTTACCCCTAGTGAGGCAACAAAAGAAAGGTAAAAACCAAAGTAGATCTTGAATAATGGTGTCACAATTCAATCTCTACCCCCATGCTACTCCATCTAACACACACTTCTCCCCATACAAGTTCTTGCATACAAGTTGCATTAAAACAAGCAATGAAGAACGGGTGAAAGGATCGTATGGGCACCTAGAGGGGGGTGAATAGGTGCTACTCCAAATTTTACTCCTTTTCAATTTAGGGTTTGACACAAAAGGTAAATTCTCTATATTATGCAACTAAGGTGAATTTACCTAAGTCAACCTAGCACAAGTACTAAGCAAGAACTAGATAAGTAAAGTACGGTAGAGGATAGAAGTAACCAAAGTGGAGCGCTCGGAGACACAAGGATTTGTTTCCCGTAGTTCATTCCTTTTGAGGGGAAGTACGTCTACGTTTGGAGAGGGGGTGGTTTCAAACCACCAACGCCACGAGAGGCCTCCCTTGTTCTCTGATGAACCTCACCCCAAGGGGTTCGATTCACCTCTTCCACTATAGGGAAACCTTCGAGGTGGAAGCCGACACCTTTACAACGAGTTCGGGGCACACATCCACAACTTAATTGGAGGCTCCCAAATACAAGCAAGCTGTCAAACAATCAAACACAAGCTTGTAAGAACCAAATCAAAAGCTAGGGTTTCCAAAGAAACACTAAAGCATGGGGTCCCTCAAGTGAATGAGGGGGAAATGAAGATCTCTCTTGGTGAAGTTGTAGATCAAGGCCTCCTCCTTCGATTCTCCAAAGATTAATGACTTTGGATGGTTGGATGAAGAGATCTTGTTGATTTGGTGGCTAAAATGGACATGGTGTTCTTGAGGTGGACGAGCAGCTGGAGGAAGGGGATAAGGTTCTCTATTTATAGCCCTTCACTCCACTCAACCGTTTTCTGACCGTTGGAGAAAAGTCAGATCAGAGACTCCGATCTACACCGGAGAATCCGGTCAATCTTCGGACCAGCCTCCGGACCGTCGAACAGAATGACCCAGCCCTTCTGTGAGCCAAGTGGACCGGAGACTCCGGTCCTTCTACACCGGAGACTCCGGTCTGAGGAAAGTACCGGAGACTCCGGACCTTCCTCTAGACCAAGCTCCGGACCACCTCTCTGACTTACCCAGGCAGGAAATAGGACCCCCCTCCGGAGACTCCTGGGGAAACTCCGGACCACACCGGAGACTCCGGTCTTGGCAGACCGAAGACTTTGGTCTGGAATTTCTAGGAGATAAGTAAATATGCAGGGAATGTTCTGCAGGCCAAGGGTCCTTTTCACTTTGTAATATATCAACATGTAGACAATAGCAAACTGTAAAAAAGCTCTACTTGTTGTTAACGAACACCAAAAGTGATTATGACAGTAAATGTCCTTTCAATCTCCCCCTTTTTGGTGTTCGATGACAACAAGTGATTTTGCATGAAAAATAGTTTGCAATGACTTATGACAGAGTATGGACATGCTCCCCCTGCCTATGTGCACAAAGATAAACATGTAAAGCAAGCATGGTAGGTAGTACATGGATAAAACACATAGTTCTCACACGAGTTACAATAATGTAGGAGCACCCACAGAGTCACACACAAATAGAAAATAGTGTCTCGCAATAACATAAGGCAAATAGGTACAAAGGTCGAGATAGCAAATAAGAATCAAATAGCCCAAGCCCATGCAAATCCCGATGACAATGTCTTCTCCCCCTTTGGCATCGAAACACCAAAAAGGGAAAAGACCTAAGCTAGCGCCCCAACAGATCAGTAGTCCTCGTCATCATCCTCCTCGTCCTCCTCATCCATATCCTGATCCTCGTCATCATCATCATAGTCCTGATCACCATCTGGAGCAGCAGGTCCTTTGCCGTGAGGGCGAGAAGAGGAGGTACCTTGGTACACATACCCAGAAGTGACATTAGAAAAGGTCTTCCAATCCACCAAGCTGTCCTGTTGGGCATTCCATGCCCCAAAAGAAAGAGTGTAGTCTGACTCGGTGGATGGCTGAGCGCCATGCTCATTAGTGTACTCATCCTCACCTTCCTCATCATTCGCTTCACCCTGAGCCTTGATCTCCTTGATTAGTTTCTCTATGCGACGGTTGCTCTTATAGGAGGCATGTTGTTGCTTACGGATGTCCACATTCATGCAACACAAGGTCCTCTCCCAGAATGAGGCCTTCTTGACCTTCTCATGTACATAGTCACGTGTCATGGGAGGAAGAGGTGCATTGGAAGCATTCTTCCTCCGATCTCTAGTAGGAGAGGGGGCCCTCTCGGTCTCTGAGATCTCCTCCTCCACATGGACATGGGAGCGTCTAGGAGGGGCCCTCATGTCCCCCATCTGCTGCAGAGATACAAGAGTGTGCTCGGTAAGGTTGGGAGGCAAGGCAAGTGGAGAACCATATTCCTGTGTGTTGACGAGTCTCATGACAAATGGTGCATATAGTGGAGCCTTCTTGTATAAGATGGCATGGTACATCTCCTCAAATATGTAATCCATAACATCAATAGGATCTGCATCTGCCTCGGGGCTAGCCATGTAAATCATGTGGGTATGATATAGTAAGTTGACCAAACCACATCTGATGGCATCATCATTCCCAGCACTAGGGGAAATGGTCTGGCAGAAGATCCTCAACATCAGATTGTAGAGAGGCTTGAGTCCCTTGGACCCACCCACAACACCCTCACTACCATATAGAGGGGCAAGCTTGTTCTTGTTCACCCCAAGAGCTGCTGAGTGCATGCGCACCGCCACATGAGTAGACACCCCCTAGAATGTCTCAAATATGTCCTCAGCAAAGTCATAGAAAGTTGTAGAACAGCGGTGGTTGCCAGTCATCCAAGTCATAGTCCTGGCTTGGTCAGTCCCAAACACAACTATGGCGTAGAACCGCTGCACAAGGGTGATGTTGTAGTCTTCACGGAGATCCATCAAGTTAAACAACCCTAATTTCTCACTAATTCACAGTGCATCAGAGAAGTAGGGGCTCTTCCTCATCTGCTCAACACTCAAGTACTTCTAGGGGCACATGGGGGATCTCTTGAGCATGCTGTAAATGTCTTTCATGAAGACATCTTGCTCCTTCCTCCAATAGCATGGGTCATCACTGGTGCGAGGCAAGGCATAGAAATTAGTCTTTCACAGCTCATGGTACTCCTGCTTTGACATGCGGGCCAAAGATTGAAGATTATCGTATTTTGCCCTCTTGGCATGGTTCTCTTCCTCAACCCTTTCCTGCTCCCTCCGCATATAGGCTGCATCACGGGCCTGCTGTCTACGGTTGGACGGGGGCACAATGTAATGACCCTCAGACTCATCATAGCGAGGAGCCGCTCTCTTCATCTTAGCCTTGGTGCGAGGAGGACGACAAGAGCCAGAACCTGTGAATAGCAGCGAGGGAGATAGCATGGAGGTAAGTATATATGTCCCAAGGACGCAGCACAGGACCCTTGAGGCATTGCAAGATTTGTTTGATTCAACCCACACCGGAGACTCCATGGTCCGCACTGGAGTCTCCGGCTCAGATCGGAGTCTCCGGTCCAAGGGACTGGAGTCTCCGGCCCTGAGGCCGGAATCTCCGGTCTGGAGACTTGGGGGAAGACCAGGGAGGCTCCAATAGTGTCGAATCCAACAGATCGGGCAGGGGAACAAGGGTAAAGTACTCGTGTGCATGCAAACAAGAGATTCCCGTGGGAAAATAGTACCAATCCTCAAAAACAAAGCAAGGGATGAACCCTAGGTGAGAAAAGAGAAGGAGAGGTACAAGATCTGTCCATGGGATTGATTCCACCGTTGGGAATCACCCAATGGTGGAGGGGAGAAGATTGGCCGGTGGCACGGCGGATCCTGGGGGCTTCTTGACCTCTGGGGAGGAGATTTGGGAGAGGAGGTGACAGGGTAGAGAGGGGAGGACGGGGGTGGATGAATGAAACTATCTGTTTCAGTCACCCCGTCCTCCCTCTATGTTGCTAGAAACCATCCAGACCAGAGACTCTGGTCTACACCAGAGACTCCGGCCAACATCGGAGACTCTGGTGTGAGCACACCGGAGACTCCGGTCCTCCTCGATCAAAAACTCCAAGATTTGTATATGGGGACATATATTAGATAGAGAGAGTTTACATGACCAGAAAGAGGCTTGGGTTAAGATGACCTACTGTGAAGAATCAAAGAGACTGTAGAAATCCATTCAAATGTTAATTAACATGCCAAGTAAACCCCAACAAAGAACCAACTCTTCAATGAGAAGAGGGTGGTGGCCGAGGCCACCATGTAAAAGTTTGTGGCATTACACCCCAAAGAATTATCCTTGGGTTCATGACCACTACTCATCAATGAAGCTCACATATCACAAAATGATATTAAGAGGATTGAATTTCTTAATGTTGGCATTATGGGGGGAGGGATAGTCCAATGTATTAGGACCGCACTCTCCCTATCTCCATGCCTGCACCTAACCAAATAAGGGTCAAGACATAGGTGAGTATGCAAGATGATCAAGTCAAGCTCCTAGAAATCTACGATATTTAGTTCATTCCTCAAATAACAAAATCTTGCTTCATCAAGTGGCTTCGTAAATATGGTGGCAAGTTGGTCTTTGGTTGACACATAGGATAGCTCAATATCACCTCGAGCAACATGATCTCTAGTGAAGTGATGACGAATCTCAATATGCTTTGTCCTTGTATGATCCACTGGGTTATAGGCAATCTTGATAGCACTTTCATTGTCACATAGAAGAGGCACTTTGTCACAATGGACACCGTATTTCTTTAAAGTTTTCCTCATACATAGCAATTGAGTACAAGCACTAGCAGCTGCCACATACTCGGCTTCGGCGGTGGAGAGATATATACAATTTTGCTTCTTAGAAGACCAACACACCAATGACCTCCCAAGGAATTGGCAAGCCCCGGAGGTTGATTTCCTATCATCCTTGTCACCAGCCCAATCCGAATCCATGTATCCACAAAGAGATAAAGTTGAGCCCCTAGGATACCAAATACCATAGTTTGAGGTATGAACCAAATATCGAAAGATTCTCTTGACCGCCATCAAATGGCTTTCTTTACGAGCCGCTTGATATCTTGCACACACTCCTACACTCAACACAATATCGGGTCTAGATGCACAAAGGTAAAGCAAAGAGCCAATCATGGACCGGTATACCTTTTGATCCACATCTTTACCATTTGGGTTTAGTTCAAGATGAGTCTTTGTTGCCATGGGAGTGGGAGCTCCATTTAGATCTTTCATGTTGAATTTGAGCATATCTTGAGTATACTTGGCTTGGTTTAAAAATGTTCCTCCTCTCATTTGCTTGATCTCAAAACCAAGAAATACTCTCAATTGTCCCATCATAGACATCCTGAACCTGTCAGTCATAAGCTTTGAGAATTCATCATTAAAAGCCTTGTTAGATGAGCCAAATATAATATCATCTACATAAATTTGGCATACAAAAAGTTCCCCATTGACCTTCTTAGTAAAAAAGACTGGGACCGATTTTCCCAACCTCAAACCCACGATCTAACAACAACTCTCTAAGGTGCTCATACCACATGCGTGGGGCTTGTTTGAGCCCATAGAGTGCCTTATCGAGTTTGTAGACATGGTTTGGAAAGTTGGGATCCTCAAATCCCGGGGGTTGCTTCACATATACCAACTCTTGCAATGGACCATTAAGAAATGCACTTTCTACATCCATTTGTTCCAATTTAAATTTATGATGTGCTGCATAAGCAAGAAGGATACAGATGGACTCAAGGCGAGCCACGGGTGCATAAGTCTCCGTAATCAATGCCTTCAATTTGAGAGAACCCTTGTGTAACCAATCTTGCCTTGTTCCTCACAACAATTCCATGCTCATCTTGCTTGTTCTTGAATATCCACTTGGTGCCTATTACATTGTGGCAATCTTTTGGCTTCTCAACTAACTTCCATATTTTGTTTCTCTCAAAATTGTTGAGCTCTTTGTGCATTGCATCTAACCAATCCGAATCTTCGAGAGCTTCCCATACTTTCTTTGGTTCCACCATGTAAATGTGTGCTTGGTGCTCACCAAAGTTCTTTAATTGAGCTCGAGTAGATATTCCTCTTCTTAGATCTCCTACCACATTCTCAAGAGTGTGGTCTCTTAATTCCAAAATTCTATCTATTCTAGCTTGGCGACGAGTTTCGATCTCCTTGTTGTTTCTTGTGGGGATCACTTCATCATTATGGTCCTCGTCTTGACCATCAACTTGACCTTGATCATCATTGGAATCATTTTCTTCTACAAGAGGCAAATATTGACCTTGGTCTTGATCAAGCATACTTCTAGACAGGCATTGAGCTTCCCTTATGGCAGATTCTATAGATCTTCCTTGTGTAATAGCCTTAGCCCCAATGGACATTCTCTCAAATGGTGACTCAAGAACCTCCTGGCTAGATGCTTCAACTTGATCAACAGGTTGAGGGTTCACAGCTTGTCTTTGGCATGGGTCATTGTCCCCCTCGATAGGAGCTTGATGATGTTGTGAAGATGAGGGCTCCACCTGAGTAGAGCATAGTTCTTCTCTATCCGCCATAAGGGGTTCCTCAATAGGAAAGATGAAACCCGCACCCATTCTTCCTATGGCATCCTGAGGCATTTCATCATCTACATCACAAACATCAACATGCCCCGCTTGGAGACCATCATTATTCTTTGAACACCACACTACAAGATTCTATGACAGTTCCGGAGAGCTTGTCATAGATTCTATAAGTATGGGATTCAAGACCATAACCAACAAAAATACCCTCTAATGCTTTGGAATCAAGCTTGGAAAAACGAATGCCCTTAATGCGATAGAAACACTTACAACCGAACACCCGAAAGTATGAAACGTTGGGCTTGTTACCTGTAAGAATTTCATATGGAGTCTTGATCAATTCTTTTCGGAGGTAGAGGCGGTTTGATTCATGGCATGCGGTGGAGATTGCTTCAGCCCAAAAATTGTATGGAGATTTAAACTCCGCCAACATGGTCCTTGCCATATCAATAAGAGTCCGGTTCTTCCTCTCAGCTACACCATTTTGTTGAGGGGTATATGCAGTGGAATATTGATGTTTTATTCCCTCATCACTAAGAAATCCATTCAATGTGTAGTTCTTGAACTCGGTACCATTGTCACTTCTTATTGTCAAAACTGGGACATTGTTGATGTTGAGCCATGTTGATGAAGTCAATGAAGTTATCTTGTGTCTCACTTTTCAGCTTGAAGAAATATACCCAAGTGTATCTTGAGTAGTCATCAACAATCACAAAGCAATATTTCTTCCCACCAAGACTTGCATGAGATGGAGGACCAAAGAGATCCACATGAAGAAGCTCCAAGATCCTCTTGGACTTGATGTAGTTCTTTGGCTTGTGGGGAGAATCATGCATCTTTCCTTCAACGCATGCCCTGCAAACACGACCTTTGGCAAAGCAAACATTTTCTTTTAGTCCAAAAATATGACCATCCTTGTGAAGGATTTGCAAAGTTCTCATGTTGACATGGGCTAGACGGTGATGCCATAGCCAACCCACATCGGCCTTTCTGAATAAGCACATCGGACTTGTAGTGGTTTTTCCCGAGAAGTCCACCACATACAAGTCATTCTCGACGTACCCAACGAAAGCGACCTTTAGAGACTTGCTCCACATGAGAATAACAATATCATTATCAATAAAGACGGCAAAGCCCATCTTTCCAAGAGCACGGACTAAAAGTAAATTATATCCAAGGGTCTCAACAAGCATGACGTCCACGAGAGTGATATCGTGTGCAACCACAACTTTGCTGAAACCCATTACCTTAGACTTTTACTTGTCGGCATACATCACAGATATTTGATCAACATTTGGTCTCAACTCCTTGACACAAGACGTGCTTCCGGTCATATGACTTGTGCATCCACTATCAAGCACCCATTTTGACCCTCCGGAAGCATAGGTCTACAAGGAATCAAAACTAGTTTTTAGGTACCCATTTTTCAATGGGTCCTCTTTTGCTAGCAACATGGGTCTTGGGAACCCAAATAGACCATGCAATATAACCATCAAATGGGCCAACATATTGTGCATACACATCACCATAATAATCATGCATTAAAACATAGTGAGGGTTAGCACTACCCGCAAAATCATCAAAAGACATAGTTTTGCCACTTGTGGTCTTACTTCTCACAATGACCTTGTTCTTTCTTGAGAGGGCTTGGCCTTCTTCTTGTTGTTGTTCCTTTTATTCTTGGCTTTAGAGATAAAGCCAATGCCCCCTTTTTCACCATTTGACCTTTGCTTGCTTAAGAGGTCATCAATAGACTTGTTTCCTTGGGGAAAGGATGTCTTAGCTAGCTCCCCCTTCAACCTAGCATGTTCTTCAAGTGTATTTGTACAACTAGAAGGAATGAACATACTAGGTGAGGGAGTGTTGATCAATTGAGTTTGAAGCTTTTCACGAGACTTTGTGAGTGACAAGAGTTCACTTTTCAAGTCCTTGTGGGCCGTGTCGAGTGTCCTAAAGTCCTCGGCAAGTTTTTCATGAACAACATCAAACTCAATCTTGTCCTTTTTAGCCTTTTTATATTTAGCAATGGCATGATCACGTTCCTTGATGAGTTTATTAATAATGAGATCATTTGCTTCATCAAGACCCTCTAGTTTAGTTTCAAGAGATATTCTAGTTTCTTGTTCTTCTTCTAGAGCATTATTTAGAGCTTCTACCTCAATCATGTGCTCTCTTCCTAATTGACATCTCTCATCTAGAAGTTCTTGTGTGTGTGCAAGTTGATTTAAGAGGTCCACAACATGTTTCTTGTGTTCCCCTTGCAAGTTTTTCATGAACACATCAAAAGCAACTAATTCCTTTTTGACCTCAAGAGACAACTCATCATCAAAATCATCATTGATTAAGGAGGTGGAGTGCGATGATGATAATACCTCCATTCCTCTTGCCATAAGGCAAGTGACGTTCTTGTTGGAGATATTTTCATTTGGAGAATCGAAGAGTGAGAATGAAGGGGTAGAGGTAGTGGAAAGAGCCACCACACCACTTGATGTATCCTCTTCTTCTTGATCTTCATCATCATCATCGGAGGAGAACTCTTCATGTGTGATCAAGACAATTTCTCCTAGCTTCTTGTTAGTTGAGTTCTTTTTGATGAAGGGTTTCTTGTAGGGAGCTTTGGAGGTCTTCTTCAACACAAGTTTACCCCCATGATCTTCTCTTTTCTCATAGGGACAAGCTGCAACGAAGTGATAGCATTCACCACAATTGAAACAAGTTCTCAACTTGGACCCATTATCTCTTCTCCCATTGGGATTGCTTCTTCGTTGCATTTCCATCTTGGCCTTGGCGAGATCTTTCCAAAAGTTGCTTGCATAGAAGGCCATGTATTCACCATGAGCAACCTTGACATCTTCGGGGTGGCTCATTGAAAGTCCCTCATCACTTCCTTCATCTTCATCATACTCCACAACCTTGGACTTCAAGGCAAGATTGACACCACTACTCATTCCAATGGCACGAGCACGGGCGTCTTTGGCATTCTTGGCAGCAACCTTGAAGGCGGCCATCTCTTGCATCACTTCATTGGAGGTCATGAGATGGTAGTTGTGTCTTCCTTGGAGACTCTTCAAGTAAGTAGGCTAGAAAGGCATGAGTGCACTCACATACTTCCTCTTGATCCAAGCATCATCAATGTGAGAGGCACCAACATTCCTGAAGGCGGTGGCTGTGGATTTGAGTCTTCAATACATATCTTCATGATCCTCACCATCCTTCATGAAGAAACCTTTGGCCTCATTGCTTAAGGCATCATATCTATTTCTTCTCATACTCTCATTGCCAATAAACAAGTCAATGAGAGAATCCCAAGCTTCCTTGGCGGTGTTGTAGTGCTCAATGTGGGGGAAATCCTTTGGCCCCACTCCAAGTTGGATCATGTGAAAGGCAGTAGCATTGAGTTGGCTATTGACCACTTCTCTTCTAGTCAAGTTGGTTGGATCCTCAATTTTGTGTCCTTCAATAATATTCCATAAATCAATGCAAGAGCTTTGCACATGAGATTTCATTAAAACTTGCCATTGAGCAAAAGTATGTGTAGCTAACTTAGGTGGGTTGCCTCTATTATCTATATGTTGGTGAGAGATAGGAGGGTCGGGAGAGTACCATCCGGGAACCGCATGGTGCTCTTCCTTCCCATCACCCTTTTTGGTGGTGGAGTTAGTGGAATTATGTTCATCCCCCGCCACTTCCTCCAAAGGCTTAGCCAGAGCATTAGCCTTTGGGTTAGGTGGTGTTTCCTCTTGAGAGGGAGGAGGTGAGGTTTTCTTGTCCCTAACAAGTTGCTCAACGAGTTGACGCAACTGTTGGATTTCGTTGCCCAAGGTAGAGCTCAAGCATGTTTCCAACTTCTTGAGATCTACCATGGTCACCGAATGGCTAGCCTCACTTTCTCCCTCCTCTGTGTTGCCCATAATCTCTTAGGCGGTTAAGCCCAAATAAAGAGCCGAGGCTCTGATACCAATTGAAAGGATCGTATGGGCACCTAGAGGGGGGTGAATAGGTGCTACTCCAAATTTTACTCCTTTTCAATTTAGGGTTTGACACAAAAGGTAAATTCTCTAGATTATGCAACTAAGGTGAATTTACCTAAGTCAACCTAGCACAAGTACTAAGCAAGAACTAGATAAGTAAAGTGCGGTAGAGGATAGAAGTAACCAAAGTGGAGCGCTCGGAGACACAAGGATTTGTTTCCCGTAGTTCATTCCTTTTGAGGGGAAGTACGTCTACGTTTGGAGAGGGGGTGGTTTCAAACCACCAACGCCACGAGAGGCCTCCCTTGTTCTCTGATGAACCTCACCCCAAGGGGTTCGATTCACCTCTTCCACTATAGGGAAACCTTCGAGGTGGAAGCCGACACCTTTACAACGAGTTCGGGGCACACATCCACAACTTAATTGGAGGCTCCCAAATACAAGCAAGCTGTCAAACAATCAAACACAAGCTTGTAAGAACCAAATCAAAAGCTAGGGTTTCCAAAGAAACACTAAAGCATGGGGTCCCTCAAGTGAATGAGGGGGAAATGAAGATCTCTCTTGGTGAAGTTGTAGATCAAGGCCTCCTCCTTCGATTCTCCAAAGATTAATGACTTTGGATGGTTGGATGAAGAGATCTTGTTGATTTGGTGGCTAAAATGGACATGGTGTTCTTGAGGTGGACGAGCAGCTGGAGGAAGGGGATAAGGTTCTCTATTTATAGCCCTTCACTCCACTCAACCGTTTTCTGACCGTTGGAGAAAAGTCAGACCAGAGACTCCGATCTACACCGGAGAATCCGGTCAATCTTCGGACCAGCCTCCGGACCATCGAACAGAATGACCCAGCCCTTCTGTGAGCCAAGTGGACCGGAGACTCCGGTCCCTCTACACCGGAGACTCCGGTCTGAGGCAAGTACCGGAGACTCCGGACCTTCCACCAGACCAAGCTCCAGACCACCTCTCTGGCTGACCCAGGCAGGAAATAGGAACCCCCTCCAGAGACTCCTGGGGAAACTCCGGACCACACCGGAGACTCCGGTCTTGGCAGACCGGAGACTCCGGTCTGGAATTTCCAGGAGACAAGTAAATATGCAGGGAATGTTCCGCAAGCCAAGGGTCCTTTTCACTTTGTAATATATCAACCTGTAGACAATAGCAAACTGTAAAAAAGCTCTACTTGTTGTTAATAAACACCAAAAGTGATTATGACAGTAACTGTCCTTTCAACAGGGTGCATGATATGCATCTATTAATACATCTTACACAAAATAGATTCCAATCACAAATATCAAATCATAGAACAAAGGTCCACCACACAGGAATTACAAATATGACCATAATCTTGTTGGACAGCTCATATGGTACTAGATCCATGAAGAACAAGAGAGAAATAGATCAAGCAACTGCCACAAACCCATAGCCCAGAGGTGGACTACTCCCTCTTCATCATGGTGATGAAGCTGGAGATGTCAGAGAGGGTGGAGATCTCCCTGGAGGTGGTTCCGGCGGAGTTTTCCCCTCCAATCTTTGCTGGATCTGACTCTGTTTGGTGGTGTTTTCGTCTCTGGTGGATCCTTTTCCGAGGATGCCCCGGGGGTCCTTATACAGGGGTTTTTAGGTCAAGAGAACTCCGTGGGTGAATGTAACACCCCAAAAATATTAATCACGATTATCAAGTTCAAATCACCTAAGTTTAGGGTTAACAAAAACTTTTATTATTAAATTTAATATGAGTGTATGTGTGAATTGCATTAGTGTATGAATGAGTGCAATTGCCATGTTTGATTGCTACAAATGATAAGGAATGGTTTAAAGATGAATACTACATCATCTAGGCCAATTACAAACAAAATCAAAAGAAGAGAAAAGCAAATTTGAATCATATAAGCAAATGGTCATTTTGACCAAAATTATCCACTAGACCACTTTGAGTGTTCCTAGTAAAAGATTTCTAACAGAAACTTTCCCAATTCTTTTCAACCCTTGCTAAACCAAGTAAAAGTGAACCCAAGCACACTTTACAAACAAACAGAAACAAATTCCAAATCATTTTAAATGATAGTGCAAAATTGAATCAAGTTCATATGCATAGATCACCATTTTGCAAAAACCACTCAAATCTATTCACCTTGACTTTTCCAAGCAACCATAAGCTATCTAGCAAGTAATCAGAACACTCACCAAAATTCATCCAAAAATTCAAACTTTGAATTCATGTGGCCATTTGGTCGTGTTGGGTCCGCAGCATAGAAAACAAATTTTTTCCTACGATGAGAACTATACGCCAAGATATATCTACTAGATATAGAGCAACGGGTGGACATACATCCATGGAGAACTTACCCTCGAAGACAACGAGTTTTGTTAACGAGTAGGAACTCGTGGTTGATGTAGTCGTACGCTTGTCGATCTCAAGATCGTGTGGAAGTCCGAGCACCGCAAATCAGCAGCGCATCCGTCCTCGCACACACGTTCAAGCCACCGGACAACCTCCACCTCCTCGCTCCAGCGAATCAGCGGAAGCAGCAACTCCTTCCAGACGCAAGGCCATCGGGAACATGCATCTCGCTAATCCGAGACCATGGGGGAATATCTAGAGGCGGAGAGAGATCCTTCACGAGGAGGTGTAGTTTGTGAGAGGGGAGAGGGGGGCTTTATATAGGAGGGAGGGAGACCCCTCCCCTCCCATAGCCGGTGCATGAGGGGGGACTCCTCCCCTCCTTCATTCATGTGGTGAACCTCCACTCACATAAACATGGCCTCCACCCAAAATCCCACTCACATGTATTTAATTTCCACCAAATTAAATGCAACTCTCAATTAATAAAACTCTTTTATTTATTTTATTCAGAATTTTGTTAATTACTTTAATTAATAAACATTCACATAAAACCCCTTGCAACATTTCAATATCACATGCAGAACCACTTTCTGCAATTTCACCCAAAACAATTCCGGTTTCTATCAAAACAATTCCTGTTTCTATCGAAACATTTCCTGCGCTTTGCAAACCTTTTGTCTGGAACATATGTGCTCCTAAATGGTGTCCGGCAACCCTTAAGTGTGTCACCCTACGGTTCGCGAATAATGCAGACATGATTGAGACTCCTCTCAGATCAATAATCAGTAGAGGGACCTAGAGATCCATACTGACTCCTGTATATTCAACGATGACTTCTGTGATCGTGAGAACCTTTAACATCAACAATTTAATCCATTTGTCTCATGATATAATACATGTCCGAGGTTCGATCATCGGTATCCAAATACCTAGTTTGATCTCGTTACCGACATGCACTCTTTTCTCGTTCCCGTGATATAACATTCTAGTGATCACATCACTTGCTTGCAAGCTATCTTAATGTGATATCACCGAGAGGGCCCAGAGTATATCTATCCGTCATCGAGATTGAAAAATTCCACTCTTGATCCATGAGCCTCAACATAACACCTTCATAGCACTGAACCCACCTTTATGGTCACCCTGTTATGGTGTGACGTTTGATGTTATCAAGATAGTCTTCCGGTGTTAGCAATTAACATGATCTCATGGTCTAAGTACTAAGACTACTTTGTATGATGTTATAGCAATATAAACATAATGACTTGATCGTAATGCTATACTTCGGATGAATGTTCATCACATCATTTCAAAAATGTTGTGACCTTGTTATTAACAACATCCAATGTCCATGATCAGGAACCTTTGATCATCTTGTTAATCAACAAGCTAGTCTATAAGAGAGGCATAACTAGGAACCCTTTTGTTTATTAAACACACATGTATTGATGTTTCCTATCAATACAATTATAGCATGCAAAATAAACATCTATCATATACAAGGAATACATAATAACAACTTTATTATTGCCTCTCAGGGCATATTTCCTTCAGGTCGAGCACCTAGCAGACAACAATAAACACTGCCTAACTTCTACTGTTCTGAGCAGTGATCAATCGCCACTAGTGCCCCATTTCTCTCCCCCGGTCTCCCCTAGCACCCAGCAGCGAAGTGGACATGCTCCCTCTTTGCCGTTCACACCAGTGTAGTGCTGCCCGAGCTCGCCGCTTCGGTCGACCACGCCCCAGCGCCACAGCCAGCGACGCCCTCTCCCATGATGTCCAGGAGATAGGCGCCACACCACCGCCACCCTCTGTCCACCCCTCGACCGAAGACACGCCATGGACCAGCCGTAATCTTCGCGCGTACCTCTCCGTCTGCCATGCTGAGAGCGTGCCAGAGCGCCACAGCCGCAACGCGCACACACGCCACGCCTCGCCCTCTCCGCGCGTGCCCACAATCATCGTGACCCTAGCTACCCCCCAGACACGCCTGTTCGCCGCCGTGTGGACCGGAGCCACTGTGCACCGTCTCGAACGTTGTCGTTCCCGCACAGAGCATAGACCGCTCCTGACCGTTCTCGACCACCCCTTAACACGCCATCACTCGCATGACAACCGCCATGAAGCACCATGTCGACCCCTACCCTCAGCCATGCTGATAGCCCTCTGTAATGACATCGCCGATGAGTCTGAGCCATGCCGATCTATCCCTCTCACCGGTGTATAAATAGAGTCCACCCTAGCCCTCATTCACCACACCATCTCACTCCCCTCTCTCTTAGACACCTCCCACACCCTTCCCTGGAGCAAGGCGAACACCAGTCTGCCGGAATTTCACCGGAGCTCGCCGCTGCAGAGGAGAAGAGGAACTGGAGCTAGGAGCCACACTAGGAGCCGCCGTGACCACCATTCAACTCACCGTCGATGAAAACCTCATTCACCCTCATCACCGACCTTAGATGGAGCCCAAGTGAGCCCCCACGTACCCCCACCGTCACGATTAGGGTTCAGTCTCGCCGGAGCTATTCGCGGGAGACGACGATGCTCAGCCGTCGATCGCGCTCTAATCGCATGACCCGGATTGAAACTTACCGTTTCGGTTTAGATAAGCCACTAACCAGTAGGACCCGCCTGTCAGCAGCCCGCTGCGCGCGCCACGTAGCTGGGCCGGCCCATTTAGTTTCCTGCATAGAGCCCATGGATTAAAATAAGCTTTTTCCATTTTAGTTAAAACTAGATTCTGTTAGTAGATTCAAAAATCAATTCAAAGAGATTCACTAAACCAAATTGCATGATTCCAATTTTGTTGGAAAGATATTCAAAATAACTATCCGAGCCCGTTGGATTCAAACCATTTGAAATTATAGATCACCTACAGTAAAAATAACAAGAAGATACTTTTCCACCTTCAAACATTTTTCAAAAATCAACCATAAATGCTTCTGAGTTGATTCCAACTCTCAAAAATCACATTTAACAAGATCTATCCAAATATGTAAAAAATATTTAGGTTTACATGTAGTGATCTTGGACTAGAACCAAAATAATGCTATGTAGGCATTTCTAGTCACTTTAATTGTATTAAATAGTAATCTTAAACTTTATAAAATATGACCACCACTTTAAATCACATTCCAAGTATTAGAATATGTGGTTATGACATGTGTCAATATGATCCCATAATTTAATTGGAGAATATTAAATCTTAAGTATTTTCAATGAGTAGAAATTACTTTTCTAAAATAAGAAAAATAAGATTAGATCTTTATTTCATGTGATGTTTGTGATGATGCTAGATCATCAAGTGTGAGCCTTAGTGTGCTAAATAGAAGTAGTTAAGTATTATTTGGTGATTGTGTACCTCGTATTCATTTATAGACGATAGTACTGACCCGGGATACGAGGAGAAGGAGTACTACGAAGAAGAAGAAGAAGAAGAGAACTTCAACCACTGCACTACTCAAGGCAAGCTAACACTTGCAAACCTCATATATGTGCAAGCCTAACACTACAAGTTAACTATGCAAGCTATCCTTGCAAGATAACCTATGCAAGATGCATTAGGCATGCTTTATTTATGCAACCTTGATTATACCAATCCCAAGTTTTACTTGCAAGCTTTATTCTTTTACTCTTACCAAAGTTCCTTACCTTTAGTTAGTGATTTGTGAGTATTGGAAAAATAGGATAGATACCATAAAGAGTATAAAACTAGGCCTAAGTAGTTATACGTAGATGCCATGAAAAAGCATAAAACTAGATTTGGATAGTTACCCTTATTTAGCACCCTCATTAGTGAATACCCTCAACTTTAGTGGTAGTGCTAAGCATAAAAGTTGATCACTCTAGATGGGAATACTTGGTCAAAATGATTATGTAAACCTTGGAATGATGGTTCATTCTATTGAAATGTTTTGACATGTGTTATGAACACAAAAGGATTTGATGATGAAACTTGTTGAGGCACGAGCCTTGGCCCTTTATAAAAACTGATGATTGGGTTCAGATGCGATACCATTCCTATTTTACCGTACAACCACAATACCTGAATTGGATAGGGCTTAACTGGAAGTTTATATGCCTTAGTATGGGTTCCCTCGCGGAAAGAGGTTGAGCTGAGGCTACATCGTGAATGTGAATGTCCACCTATGCAGTGCCCAGGATGGAAGATGGCCATGGCTGGGAGGCCAAGCTCATAGGGGAGGTGCCTATACTAGAGTATGTAATTGAAAGGTTATGATTGATTATCCGCATACTAAGTATGATGATTCAGGGTTATCCCTGACGGATGTATCAAATTTTGTGGTGAAAGTGTACCACCTCTGCAGAGTGTCAAACTATTCGAATAGCCGTGTCCACGTTCATGGATAGTTGGAGTGGCCATACTATTCCATTGTCAGATGTTTTCAAAATGACTTGTGAATTGAACTATGACCTTGACTTGACCACAACAGGGTTGTGGATATGAAAACTAGGTTCCCACTTAAGTGATTAAATTAGATTCTTTACTTTTGAACTCTTATGAAATAAACCTGGCTTTTTGCAAATAAACCTAGAGCTTAAGATTCCTACTAGAACTACCTTACTTGTTAGTGCTAGTTTGCGAGTACTTAAAGAGTACTCATGGCTTTGTCCCTGGCTATTCCCGTGGCCAGACTATGAGGAGGACTATCAGCAAGATGGACAACAGGAGGTCTATGATAACTAGGATCATCTCCCATCGTCAGCATTGCCTGTGACCCTGAAGATGGAGCCCCTACTACGTTTACTTTCCACTGCTTTGATTTTAATAAGACTGGATCATGAGATCCTTTATTTGTAAGACCTTTATTATGGTTTGTAATGGATGATGTACTGTGGTACCAATTCTATTATGTCTCGCAAAAATGGTAATCCTGGGATTGCGATGTATGGCATAACAAGCATCTAGGATTAAAAATCCGGGTGTTGACAGTGAAAGAATCAAGGCGATCGGACGGTTGAGGAGGGAAAGAGCATGGGTGGCGCGCCCACCAGGCCTGGGCATGCCAACTAGGATCTTTTGGCCCACATGACCCTCTTGGTGAGATTCCAGTGCTCCATATGCTTCTCGTGGATAAATATTGGCATTCCCAAAAGTACAGGTCCATTTGACTTCGTTTAGGTTCTGAAACATAAAAAACATTGAAAACAGGGTGTTTCTGCCCTGTAGGGTTATAACCAAAATAAAGGGGATTATTGCTAAATCCCTAAAAATCAATATAAAACAAGGATATAACATTATATATGATGAAAATATGTGGGAAAACATGTTAATAAACTACAAAGTTCATGTATGCATTTTACATGCATCAACCTTCAACTTCAAGTCTTACCTGCCTGCCACATCACATCCTCCCTCTCAGCAAGCTTGACTTGATGCTACACTTGGTGCCTCCTTCCTCCTCCACATGTGCTTGGAGTTTGGCACCATCACCTTATTCTTGTTATCTCTCGATGGAGCCCTGTGAACCTGAACGTGAACCTTATTCGTAGGATCCCGCAAAATAGGTGCAATGCTTGGACCACGCAACTGACGAACACGTCCATATTTGCCTTTGTGCATACACACTCTTGCTCCAACTCTCCGCATAGCTTCTCCGATAAATTTGTGGCATATGTCCCTCACCTTCATATGCACCGGTACAGGATCATCATGAATATCATTAGTATGAATGCCTTTATCAACATAAACTAGAAGTGTAGAACTTGATACATCATCCTTCCTTTCTTGGCTAGGAGGCTTGACTTCAATCGACTTGTCACTAACAGGCATAGCTGAAACAACTAGCTTGTGATCAACAGGCATAGCTGAAATATCATGAGTATTGATGCTTCCTACATCATGCTCCCCTTCTTGAAGTGTGATCGTCCTCGGGCATGATGTAGTCTTATGCGCCTTCTCCTTGAGCACCACCAACACCACATTAGATTTGATTATATCATCTGCCATAGGTTTCAGTGTCCTGTCTTTTTCATCATGCACAAAAGTATAAGTATTCACTACAAGAAAAGTTGGCTTTTACAACGGATGATTTTCGTGGTTGAAGGCCCATTTTTTGTGGCTAAAAAATCTTCCATGATGGATGGCCTTCGTGGTAAAAGCCCCGTCACAAATGAATTAACCACGGTTTTTTCCTGACCATGGCGGATCGCACCCTTCGGCCACGAAAACTTGTTCCGTTGTAGACATGTTCGCTAGTCGCGCCGACGGCTGATGTCATGCAAACTGCCACATGGCAGCCGCCGTTAACGTCCGGTTAGCGCTGTTAACGGTCATAGAAACCGTGGTAGAAGCTAGGCCCAGCCAAGGCCTGCTAATAATTAAATGGGATGGCCCATGTGGAGAGCCCAATAGGAATACGACCCTTTACTGTTTTGTCCTACACTGTTTGGAATTGGCCCAGTACTGCAGCCAGCAGCGGCCTGTACACTTTCGGGCCCGACACTGTTTCGGCCTATTTAAGGCCCAAGTTAGCCCAACATTGTGCTGCTACTTGAGGCCTGCACCAAGAAGGCCCTGTACTGTTCAAGCCTGTTGCCAATCTAGTCTTTTACTGTTCAGTCTTGTTCCTATTCTAGCCTTTTCAGAATTTTGCCCCATTACTGTTTAGGCCCTTTAGAGTTTGGGCTTCTGCCTATTCAGGCGGTACTATTCGGATTGTTACTCTAGTGGCCTGCCACCGTACTGGCCTTTTACTGTTCTGGTTGTTTACTGTTCCGGCCATTTACTATTGAGACCATTCACGGTTCCGGTATTACACTATTCAGGACTTTCGTTGTTCCGGCCTTTCTACTGTTTACGCCTTTCACTATTCCAGCCTTTCTCTACTCTAGTATTCTACTGCTGTAGCCTCTTACTGTTCTGGCCTTTTACTATTCTGGCATTTTACTATTCTAGCCTTTTACTGCTCTGGCCTTTTACTATTATGAACTTTTACTATTCTGGTCTTCTACCGTTCTGGCCTTCTACCCTTCTAGCCTTTTACTATTATGGTCGTTTTGGACCATCCATGCACACGTTGTTTCAACGTTCGGCATGCTACTGCTCCGGCCTGTTACTGTTTCGGCCTTTTCTGCTAGCGCCTACTTTTTGGCAGAATAGAGGAATATCAAGACATCAATTAATAGACATGCACACATTAAAACTACTTATTACACAACAATAAAAGTTTATTACAATAGGTTATACAACAATATCAAAATTCTGAAAGATTACAAAGTGTCGGTATCATCAATAAGAGATCGGTACATGGCGATTCACTTCAATGTATCATCTGTCCTCTTCTTCAACATTTCAGCTACAGATCGAAGAGCAGCTACACCCTTTCTTTCTGCATGCAATACAACCTTTATATATTTATCATGTGCAGGATTTGTTCTAGGTGGACTTTAAGTAAGTTGTTTGCTTCGGAAATGCAATGGGAGGATGAATGGGAAGAGGGATCACAACTTTCAGTCCTACCTTCTAAGGACTCCTGCTTGGTTTTAACTACAGCCTGCTAAAATATGGTGAAAGAGGTTAAAACAAAGAACAAGGGAAATAAGTGGTATTATATAAAGTAGATATCATTTAAAATAAGTATGAACTTACAGTAGCACGTTCAGGCTGACAGTAGTTCCTTCTCGAGTGGGTGCGACTCCTGGTCAATCTGCCAGAAGAATCTAAGCCGAGCAGTTGGAAGTCTGGTCCTTGGACTCCATTGTCATTTCTCTGCATTAAGGTGTGACATTTAAAACCCATTTAGCTGGTTTGGAAGGATGAAAACTCTTGAAAAACACCAAAAACATAGCATTAAAAATTACCAAATGTATGATTCAAACTAGACAGCTGATTTGGAAGGATGAAAGCAGGTGAAAACACCAAAATATAGCATTAAAAATGACCAGATATATGATTCAAACTATATGGACATTTTTTGAATTAAGCATTCACAGATAGAAACACAATAGAATATGAATGCAAATGTCATGGCAAGGTCTTAGGTAGAATGACTTATTAACTTATTAGGCATGCAGGTTATACAACTTATTAACATGACAAGAAACTGGCCTAAGTAACACAAGGAAACTTCACACTTCAGCCTTGCTGGAGATCAGATTGTCAGTGTTGGATCCTCTATGAGCTGTTTGCATGACCCGTGCGAGCGCTCGGAAAGAATAGCATCTATGAGTTGGTGTTGGAGGATTAAACCGATAGCGTGAGAATGTAAGAAAGGGAATAAAAGCGAGAAGCTAATGATGTGGATAGAACCTACCAGATGTGGGATGCAAATGAAACGGCAATAGCATGCAGGATATTGAGCAACATTCTAACAATTTCATAGCTTACGAGTACCAAAAATATAGCAAACGGGCAAGAGAAATTACCGTTGCGCGGCGAGGATGGGTGGGACGGGCAAGAGAGCGACAGGGGTGGTGGCTCGGCATTTCGGGGGAAGTGATTCAGTGAAGAGCCCCCCGTAGGGTAGACGACGGTGTTGGTGAAGCAGATCTAGTGCAGCGAGGGAGTTGGTGAAATAGTTCCGGTGAAGAGCACCGGCGGTGGAGGAGCTCCGGTATGGAAGAGAGGACCAGGTGGTGAAGCAGCTGGAGGAAGGTCGAGGTTGGAGGGGTGTGGGTAGGGAAGAGGTGATGGGGGGATATAGGTGGGATGACGCACATTTACCACCTATACCCCTCTATTATTGCAGTACTCCCATGATCCTTGTTTCCGGAGCAGGGATATAAGAGGAATTTTGCATTTGCAAAAAGAGGGTTAGGATATTTGAGTAGATGCGCGGGATATTTGAATGGATGTGCGCGGGATGTTTCGGCGCCTTGCGGAAATTTTGAGGTTGAAGCTTCCGACGTACGCTACCCCGATGCGGTAGCTCTCACGTTTTGACCGCGTCTAGACCTACACGGCAGCGACAGTATGCTTACTAACATATAAATGAGTTTCCACACATTTGCCGAAATTGATAAACATTATATTTTGAAGGCTTTCATACAAGATGACCAATGTCACGGCCATATCTCTGCTATAGTTTATGATAGCATGTCCATATCTGGTAGATGGCTACATCTTGGCATTTCAAAAAAAGATTCTAGATTTGATGGATAATGCCCAACTTTCATGAATTTTCAAACTTCCTAGCTAAATCTATGCAATAAAATGACTTTTTGACAATCTAAAGTAAATATGTCTAATTTAGAACTACAAAGTGTGTGATATACCTTGCTCTTGACTTATTAAAAATTATTCAAAGATACCAAGTAGTCAAATATTGGAGAACCACCGAGAGTTTCACAAAATTCAACTTTTTGATATGAATGGCAATGACACCAAATTTTGGCCATTTTAAAAAAAATAGAAAGAAACAAAATGGAAAACGAAATACAACCATTCTTTTCTCTCTTCGTGTCTCACTGTGTGCACTAGCTAGTTTCCATGGAAAAATATAATCTTAAAATTTGATAAATTTTTAAAAAAGTTGTATCACAATATATGGAGTACCATTTAATAATATGCATGGCTTTCGAACCAGATGACCAAGGTCATGGCCATAAATTTTCTATAGTTTATAATAACCTATCCATATTTGGTAATTGGTGCATATTGGCATTTAAAATATTATTTACAAAGTAAGCTTCTGAATTCGAAGTTATTTCAATTTTCGAAGGCACAACAATGGCTTTCGTCATGAAGCAACTACAAAATATGGCTCAAAATCCCACTGCCCCAGTTTTCACACAAAGTATATATAGATAGCTTAGGTTTAAGTTTAGGGTTCGGGGTTTATTTTGGGTTGAGGGTTTAGGGGTTCATGGTTTATGGTTTAGGATTTTAGGGTTTAGGGTTTAGGGGTTTAGGGTTCATGATTTAGGGTTTAGGGTTGTTCAGGGTTTTAGGGTTGTTCAGGGTTTTAGGGTTTATGATTGTTTAGGTTGTAGGGTTTAGGGAATTTTCAATAATAATGTCCAAGCTTTATATATATGGTGATATTCATGGAATAGAATGGCATTAACATAGTTTAATGAAAGTATCTCAAATTTTGATCTATAAGTGCAATATATGTTCTTGGTAAGGGTTTAGGGTTCTAGGATTAGGAGGTTAGGGTTCTAGGGTTAGGAGGTTAGGGTTTAGGGTTAAGTTTTTTTGATTTTCAATAATGATCAAGCTTTATGCTTATATTCATGGAATATAATCGGGTTACCGCAATTTAATGAAAGTATCTCAAATTTTGATCTATAAGTGCATGATACCTGGTTGGTTTAGGGTTTATGGGTCGAGGATTTACGATCTAGGTTTTATGGGTTGTTTAGGGTTTAGGGTATAGGGATTAGCGATTTTTCAATAATTCTCAAAGATTTATGATTATATTCATCGAATAGAATGGCATTACCTGATTTAATGAAAGTATCTCAAATTTTGATCTATAAGTGTATGATACCTGCTTGGTTAGGGTTTATGGGTCGAGGGTTTTGGGCTTTAGGGTTTTACAGTTTAGGTTTTATGGTTGTATCGGGTTTAGGGTTTAGCGAATTTATCATAATTCTCAAGCTTTATGCTTATATTCGTCGAATAGAATGGTGTTACCTAATTTATTGAAAGTATCTCAAAATTTGATCTATAAGTGCATGATACCTGCTTGGTTAGTGTTTATGGGTTGAGGGTTTGGGGTTTTATGGTTTAGGTTTTAGGGGTTGTTTAGAGTTTAGGTAATTTTCGATAATGCTCAAGATTTATGCTTATATTCGTCAAATAGAATGGCGTTACCAATTAAATGAAAGTATATCAAATTTTGATCTATAACTGCATGCTACATGCTTAGTAAGGGTTTAGGGTTTTAGGGGTTTTAGGGTTTTAGAAATTTTCAATAATGTTCAATATTTATGCTTATATTTGTGGAATAGAATGGTGTTACCGCAATTTAATGAAAGTATCTCAAATTTTGATCTATATGTGCATGGTACCTACTTGGTTAGGGTTTATGGGTCGAGGGTTTAGGGTTTTACGGTTTTACGGTTTAGTTTTATGGGTTCTTTAGGGTTTAGGGTTTAGAAAATTTTCAATAATGCTCAAGATTTATGCTTATATTCATAGAATAGAATGGTGTTAGCTAATTTAATGGAAGTATCTCAAATTTTGATCAATGAGTGCATGATAGCTGCTTGGTTAGGGTTCATGGCTAAGGATTTAGGGCTTTAGGGTTTAGTGTTTAGGTTTTACGGTTTATGGAATTTTTGATATTGCTCAGGACTTATGCTTATATTCGTCAAATAGAATGGTGTTACCCAATTTAACGAAATTATCCTAAATTTTGATCAATAAGTACATTCTACGTGCTTGGTGAGGGTTTAGGGTTTAGGGTTATAGGGTTTAGGGGGATAGGTATTGGGTTTTAGGGGTTTAGGGTTTCGGGTTTCGGGAATTTTCAATCATGTTCAAGCTTTATGCTTATATTCGTGGAATAGAATGGTGTTACCCAATTTAACGAAAGTATCTGAAATTTTGATATATAAGTGCACGATACCTGCTTGGTCAGGGTTTAGGGGTTTAGAGTTTATGGTTTAGGGTTCCGTGAATTCTCAATAATATGTTTAGACTTTATGGTTATATATATTCGTGGAATAGAATGGTGTTACCGCAATTTAATGAAAGTATCCCAAATTTTGATCTACAAGTCAATGATATCCTGCTTGGTCATATTTTTTTGTTAAATACAATTGAAGGTACCCAAGTACTAAAACAAGGGAGAAACACCAAGAGTTCTGTGAGATTTAGGCGCTGTTTGGTTGTGCTCTAATTCCGGCTTTTGATTTTTGGCTTATAAAGCGAGGAACGTGTTTTAGCTTTGTTTTTTTAGCTTTTACTCTGACATAGTTGAATGATGGTATAATCCAAAAGCAAAAATCTAAAGTGGCTTATAAAATAAATCTAAAAACGATTGATAAGCTTAACCAAACAACCCCTCAACTTCTTGATATGAATACTAATAATGCAGCCTAATTTGGGACCTTTTAAAAGAAAAATCCAAATAAAAAATAAATAAATTGAAGCAATGTCTTTCTTTTGTAGAGTATTTTGTTATGTGCACTGTCTAGTTTCCATGAAAAAGTATGCTAAAATTTGACAACTTTCGAAGAAACCCGTTTCACAATATGGCATACCATGTATGAACATTCATGGCTTTCAAACGAGATGACCAAGGTCATGGAAATATGTTTGCCATAGTTTATGCTAATGTGTCCATGTTTGGTAGATCGATGCATAACTGCATATTGGCATTTCAAACAATGTTTACAAAAAAGGTGCATCCAAATTCAAAGTTAATTTAAATTTTCCAGGTGACAACAATGGTTTCCGTTGTGAAGCAACTACAAAGACTATATGTGGTTCAAAATCTCACCACACAAATTTTTTCACAAAGTATAATTTTTTGACGGATAATGCCCAAGTTTCATGAATTTTCAAGCTTCCGAGCCAGGTTTGATGATTTTAACGATTTTATCTCGGTTTAGCGAAAAAATTTCGAATTTTGAACAACAAGCGATGGAATCTCTACTTCACATAATTCTGGCTCACTGACATGTCGGTCACTTGCATGGTGGGTCCAAAAGTTAGTGTATGTCAGAGTGGATGGGTAGGTAAATATTGTAGAAGGGCTGGGAAACGTCGATGGGGTGATGCACTTGGGATAACACATATTTACCACCTATATCCCTCTATTATTGTAGTGCTCCTCGGATTCTTGTTTCCGAAGCAGGGATAGAAGAGGAATTTTGCATTCTAGAAAGAGGTGAAGCATGTTTGAATGGATGCGTGGGATATTTTAATGGATGGGTGCGATGTTTGGGCGCCGTACCAAAATTTTGAGGTTGAAGCTTCTAGCATAGGCTACTCCAGCGTGTGACCTCTTAGATGCGCTGTCACCGTCTAGACCCACACGCGAGCGAGAGTTGCTTTCCAGCATTTAAATGAATTTCTAGGCATTTTCTGAAATTTTTGAACAATTTAAGGCTTTCAAGAAGATGACCATCGTCCAAAAAAAAGGTGACCAAGGCATGGAAATAGTTTATGATGACGTGTCCGCATTTGGTAGATCGGTGCATCTTGGCAAATCAACCAATATGTCTGTTTCCAAATTTGAAGTTTGTTTTCGAATTTCCAAGTAACAACAATCTGTTTTGTTGTGGAGTAACTACAAAGATGATGGCTCAAAATGCCATCATCCCCATTTTCAGACAATGTATATATAACACCCTTTCAAGCTTCCAGGCTAAATTTGTGCAATAAAATAATTTTTGGGGCTAGATGTTTGAATGGATGGGCGGGATGTTTGAATGGGTGGGCGGGATATTTCGGCGCTCTGCCAAAATTTTGAAGTTGAAGCTTCTAATTTACGCTACTCCCACTTGGGATATTGTCCCTGTCAGATAGACCCACATGCATGTATGCTTTCTAGCATTTAATGACTTGATAGACATCTGCCAAAATTAATGAACATTATTTCAAGGCTTTCAAACAAGAGGAGCATGTATAGAAGAGGAATTATGCATTCTAAAAAGATGAAGAATGTCTAAATAGATGCACGGGATATTTGAATGGATGTGTGCGATGTTTGGGCGTAGTACCAAAATTTTGAGGTTGAAGCTTCAAACATACACTGCTCTGACGTGGGGTCGCTCAGATGCGCTGTTACACTCTAGACCCGCATGCCAATGAGAGTTGCTTTCCAACATTTAAATGAGTTTTTAGGCATGTGCTAAAGTTATCGAACAATTCAAGGCTTTTAAAAAGATGACCATCATCCAAAAAAGGTGACTAAGGTCATGGCCATAATTTATGATGATGTGTTTGCATTTGGTATATCGGTGCATCTTGACAAATAACCAATATGTATGGTTCAAAATTTGAAGTTTACTTTCGAATTTCCAAATTTTTCCCTCCTTTGCATGAGACATAATAGACACAGCTGCAACCCTGGACGACTGTTGGACTGTCTTCACGGGCTTGGTACAAGATACCTTATGACGAGGAGACATAAAATATCCACGCAAAAATTATTGAAGTCATACCAAGTTGCATCTATAATGTCCTTCTCACACATCTCTTTATCCCACCAACGATCTATCTCCTCATCCACACATCACAGTGCAAGAACCGCACGTGTAGAAACCATCCTCATCCAAATACTCATATGTATTACATCTATAAAAAAACCACTTGCATGTGACGTTCCCACAACTCATATTCAGCATATGTCGCCATGTTGACCAGTCCCCACCTAATTTGAGAATCATCACATACCACACCATTTAATATATCTAGATACTCATTGTACACATCACCAGAGCTCTTCCTAGAAATACACCGTTTGCCATAATAGTCATCCTGAAACGATTGCATGTTTCCTATCATATGCCAGAAAACTCCCGTTGCAAACTAAAACCAGCAAAGCGACCAGGCACGGGATGAGCGATCCCGTTTATTCTTTTTTCAGGCTGGACAACTTCACATAAAACATAAGACTAGTCTACGGTCTTGCGTCAAATAGCGAATACCGCAATTTTTTTCACGTACCTTGTCTCCACCTACGATCGGTGGCTTTGTGATTTTTTTACGGTTATTCTAATAAAGGGACGTACCCTAGGAACAGCTCCTGCCCAGTGCCATGTCATTCTCATCTTAGCCTATAAGGGAGGAGGAGGTGACGATATTATGCATGCAGGGAATCTTTTCCAAATCCAAAATATTGAAATGGTTTATCTTCTAAACCGTTAATCCAATTGATGATCCGTCTTTACCACTGGGTTCGTCTCGACGAGTACTTCATAACAAGATCTCATCTTGATATGTTTTGATAATATTTTTTTCCGTTGTCAATTGCCAAATTACTATACTATAGCTACCAGATTGATAGTTAATAGCTACCAGCCAAACAATACACAGTCACCAGATAATTTTACATGATTCTATTGAGAACAATGATTTATATGTATAGAAAGTAGGCACTTGATCTATTCTAAACACGTAAAATATTGTATTACCATCATATAAGGTTTATATTATTGAGAAAGAAAGTTTAGAAACCTCTGGTAACCATTTGATTTTAACCTGGTAACCGGCTTGACATTACCCGGTAACCAACTGTTAGTAATCCGGTAACTAGGATCGGAAAAAGTTGTCAAACTATATCAACATGGGATCTAGTCTCGAAAATTTCGACACAAAAAAGCTAACTATGAAAATGAATCTGAATTTTGAATTATGGTTCAAGAGATTAAACATTTTGAAGTTTGAAACTCAAAAGAATCCTACGTGGCGACTGGGCCGCATGCATGCATGCATGGCTGGGTTACCATATTAATCCGTGCCCACGGAAAACTAATATGGGACATGTGCCCTAGATAGCACAGTCCTTTATTAATGCATTGCTTTGGTTGTATATTTACTAGCAACACTAATTGAATTGTTATGCTTTTATTAATTCCTCTGTGTTTAATAAATGTCTCCATGCAGGTTGAAGTGGGTTGGGATTTTACCTTTTGCACGTCTTGTTGAGGCAACCCATGAGGAATTGGTAGATTCCAATCAATATGGCTTCACCACTACTCGGCTAAACTATGACCACTCATTAGTCACATCATTGGTGGACCGATGGAGGCTTGAGACACACACGTTCACTTCCGATGGAGAGAGATGGCGCCTACTGATGGCTGTGAAAATAGCCAGCTTTCTCTATGTTTAAACTTTGTTTTTAGTCAAGTAATTGACCAAGAATCTCTCTAGTCTTGCTACTAATGACTAATTATTGCAAATATGTGCAATCCTTTATTTTGAATTGTGTTGTGCAGGAAATCATGCTTTTAAGGCGAAATCAGGAGCCATAAATGAAGATTTTGAGGAAGTCCACATGGCCAAGTAATTCTGAAGCAAAAAACCAATCAACAGAGGCCATAATGACCACTAGTACGGGAAAGGTCTGCATGTATGGCTTGCTCGTACCAGGTGGTGTTGGCTTCGACTTGTCAAACCCTACAACTTTCATGAAGGAGCCTATATATTTCAAGGTCCCAGCCACCGCGAAGAGGGTCGCCATTCTCAGATTGCATCACAACACCACCAAAGGAGATCCACCACCATAGTTCATCCTCTCCCCCATCCATCCTCTCCATAGCCATAACCGTTAGCTTGTACTTGAGATCTTCTTGTGATTCCGTGACCATTGTAAGAAATTTTGATTTCAATCTAAGTATTTTGCATAATGTTTTATATCTTTGATCTTATTGTTATGAGTGAGTAGTCCTCACAAGCTGCGAATTGGGGTGAAACCTCGCACCAATTATGTGCATATAAGGCCACCATCCGGAGAGCTCCAAAGCCTAAGGATCCACCTACAACGTCCGAGTAATTACTTCTTTCCTTTCTTGTTCTTAGAGTAGTGTAGCTCTTTTACATGTATTTCTTGTTTCTCTGTTTCTGTCCTAACTTGATACTTGTTTGTGTTCGACTCAGCAGGGTGCCCAAGGACATATCCCAAAGTGGTCCAAGCATATCCTCTCCTCTTCGCTAGAATCCACCTTCTCCACGCCATGATGATGCTCCTATTCCGAGCCCTATCTAGGGTAATTCTCCTGCTATGATGAATGTCAATTCACCTCGGCAGGAGGGAAATGTCAGCATGGGTGGAGGTGGTGCCCCCGAGGACGTGGGTATGTTGGATCAACCAAGCGCTCCCTCTGCTCAGTAGCAACCAGATGATAGTGCCAACAACATCGGCAGCAAGAAAGATTCCACCGAGGTGCCGGTGACTCCAACACTGACCCAAGTTCAACCTCTGTCTCAATCCCAACCAGCTCCAGCTTCAAGTTGTTCACCTCAAGCACCTCCTGCCTCATCCGAGTCTCTCAAGACTCAGCGAGAAGACCAAACCTGGCCCAAGCCTTAGACCAAGTCCTCCGTGCTAGCTTCTTCGGTTGGAACGCAACCTTCAGCTCCGCAACAGCAAGCCAAGCCAGCTGCCAAGAAAGCTTCCGACATGACCAAGGTCAAGCCCACTGTTGAGGCAACCAAGGCTACAACCAAAGGACCAAAGGCCGGATCTAGGCAGCACACCCTTGCATCCATGATGCAACAGGGCAGCGTTGCCTCTGACCCAACTCCGGACAAGCAAGTCATGCTGCATGCCGTGGTATTCCTGATGAGTACGCCATGGAGGGGTCCTCACAGTGCGTGTTTAGAGACATGGGGTAAGGCGGAGAGTTGGTGGGTACGAGGTAACACAGCTTACCCAGGATCAAGTCCCACAACGGTGGCGGAACTCTACTCCTGCTATAAATCACTATAATGGCAATACGCCAAGTTATAGAGATAGGTTCGCTGTGCGAGGTGTTGCATGTTGTACACAACAATCTGATGCCTGTTGCCCTAGAGGCTCCCGTAGGCCGGCTTATAAAGGCGCCAATACATAGGGTTTACAGGGAAAGGTCCTTGCCGGACAAGGCAAAGAGTCCTACACTAATACGAACTAGTCTTCCGTGTCTTGCACTCCAAGGCTCCGAGTATGTCGGTGACTCCTGCGTAGCCTTCCTTTATCCAGCATGGGCCTCCCTTCTGGATCCGTCTAACTAGGCTACCCAGCAGGCCATAGGCCTTTCTACCAACTATGGGCCACCCGGGTTAGGCGGATTGGTGACATGCTATGAGGATACCCATATAGCATATCCCCAACACTGCATTCTAGTCCGGCCGCTGCCAAGGTTGGACGCCAATCTGCAGACGAGAAATGGTTAGTCCTAGCTCGAACTCTCAGTGGTGGGAGCCTCAGCTCACTCACTGAGTATGCCGAGAACTAGAATAATGCTAAATACTTGATGTTAGCTCCGGCAACCCAGCAAAGTTTGGTCCTGCATAGATTGGTGCCCAGATGAATACGGCAACCAAAGCCATTTCTTATGCCAGTAAAATGATGGAGGTAAACTCTTCAGCCATCTCTTTACATATGTGCAAGTACTTGTAGATATATCCTCCAGTCCCCGACCCTCCGGGGAGTAACACATTACTCGCACGGATGCTCCAAATAAACTTGTGCAATTTTTCTGTAACTTGTTCCCAAACCCGAAGTACTTTAACTAAGTTAAATCCCTTAGTAGTTTCAAATATCCAATCACCTAGAGCCGGGTTAAATTCCACTTGACTCGGATCTGAATAGCTTCAAATATCCAATCACCTAGAGCCGGGTTAAGTTCCACTTGACTCGGATCTGAATAACTTCAAATAGTCATTCACCTAGAGCCGAGTTAAGTTACACTTGGCCCGGGTCTTGAGTAACTTCAAATATTCACTCACCTAGAGTCGGTTAAATTCCACTTGGCCTGGGTCTTGAGTAACTTCAAATATTCACTCACCTAGAGCCGGGTTAAAAGTTCCACTTGGCCCGGGTCTTGAGTAACTTCAAATATTCACTCACCTAGAGCCGGGTTAAAAGTTCCACTTGGCCCGGGTCTTGAGTAACTTCAAATACTCACTCACGTAGAGCCGGGTTAAGTTTCACTTGGCCCGGTTCTTGAGTAACTTCAAATATTCACTCACCTAGAGCCGGGTTAAAAGTTCCACTTGGCCCGAGTCTTGAGTAACTTCAAATATTCACTCACGTAGATCCAGGTTAAGTTTCACTTGGCCCAGGTCTTAAGTAACTTCAAATATTCACTCACCTAGAGCTGGGTGATGGCCCAAGATATCTCGAGCTCGTTGGGGAACCCCAAGAGGAAGGTATGATGAGCACATCAGCAAGTTTCCCTCAGTTATGAAACCAAGGATATCGAACCAGTAGGAGCAAGGAAATACCTCCAAGGTGTTGTTGCCAACTTGGAATCATGCACAACACAACCACAGAACTTTACCCCCAACTTACAGTGAGGTTGTCAATCTCACCGATTTTGCTGAAAACAAAGGATTAAACGTATTGTGTGGAAGAAAGTAAAAGCTTGCAGAAAGTAAACAAAAAACAGTAAACAATTGTAGATTGATGGTAAAAGAAAGGACCGAGGTCCATAGTTCACTAGTGGTGGTTCTCCTTAAGATAGATGACATGTTGGGTGAACAAATTACATCGGGGCAATTAACAAACATCGAGAAAGCATACATGCATATACTAATCATCTTGACTCCTATGAGATTTGATTGGGCATTACAACATTATACATAGACCGTAATCCAACTACATCTATGACTAATAATCCATCTTCAGGTTATCAATCCGAACCCCCTCCAGTATTAAGTTGCAAGCAACAGATAATTGCATTACGCATTGCATGTAAAGTAAGCAATACGATTGTTCTATGAACAAAGCATTGTTGTTTTCTCCCTAGTAGCAACAACACATCTAGTACCTTAGAGATTTCTGTCACTTCCCCAGATTACTAGATGCATGAACCCACTATCGAGCATAAATACCCCCTCTTAGAGTTGCTAGCATCTACTCGGCCAAGATATCTACTAACAACAGAGAGCATGCAAGATCACAAATAACAAAGACATGATAGAATCAATAATCAATCTGAAATAGCATCTCAATATCCATCAGATCCCCGAAAACACAACATGTAGGATTACAAATAGATGATCTTGATCATGAACGGAGCTCACAAGATCTAAACATGGTAGCACAAAGGAGAAGAACCAACCATCTAGCTACTACATGGACCTGTAGTCCAAGGATGAACTACTCACGCATCACACCGGCGGCTTGCATGGTGATGAAGAAGGCCTCTAGGGTGAATTCTCCCCTCCAGCAGGGTGCCGGGAAGAGCTTCAGATCCCTCCCGATCTAGGGATGGAGATGACGGCGGCTACAGACTCTTTCGTGGAATTTTGATAGGGTACTTAGGGTTTCTGTATCGGAGGCATATTATAGGCGAAAGGGGAGGCCGAGGGGGTGCCCTAGGTGGCCGCACCACCCCCTGGCGCGGGCTAGGCCTGGCCGCGCGGCTAGGTGGTGTGGGCGGACCCTGGCCCCTCTCTGTCTTGTATTCTGGCTCCGTGTCCCCCTCGGTGAAATATTGACTTTGGCTTTTGTCCCGTCCAATTCCGAGAATATTCATTTTCTGACTTTCCTGGAACCAAAAACAATAGAAAACAGACAGCTGGCACTGTGGCATCTTGTTAATATGTTAGTCCAAGAAAGTGTATAAAAAGTACTCCAAAGTGTGGACAAAACATAAGAAAGTGGATAAAAACCAAGGATGGAACATCAAAAATTATAGATGCATTTGCAACATATCACCGGGTTAAGTTCCACCTAGTTTCATTTTCCCCGAGTTTCATTTTCTTGTTCTCTCAATTCAGTGATTCGGCTCGTGTCTACCTTGATTCAGCGTTTGACTTACGAGTCCGATGTTCAAAAAATTGATCTAACAATACTTGAAACTTTTAGGATTAGCTCAAGATAACTCAACACAACAAAGATAAAGTAAGTACAGGGGTTACTCCAAAAACAAACATTGGCTCGATTATGTTCCTTTCCTTAGTCGTTTTTTGTGTGCCCTGCAATTCCAAACGTATTCTCTTGCCTGCCATGAAGCCAATTCTTGTTGGACAGAAGTAAGTTGAAGAGTTAGCTTTTGGTGCTGACACACTACTAACTCGGCTAAGGTGTAAGTAATTTAACCCATCCGACATATAAAAAAGTAAATACAGAAAAAGACAATTATAATTAAGGTAGTCCCCGAGTTTCTGCTCGGGGTGCCGAGATTTCATTGATAAGCTCATTGCCGACATATAGGTTGACATACAAGAGTTCGAGATACATACACTCTTGGTAAGTGTAAAACGAACGAAGTAGAGCTACGTTTCATGGCCACTTCGATTCCTTGTCGGACCTGTCCGCCTTGTTCTTCTCCTATGGTTGTGCATCAATGAGGTAGTACGCATCATTGTGTAGTGCCTTGCTTACAATGAATGGCCCTTCCCATGGGGGGACAACTTGTGCATGCCGGCAGTGTGCTACACCAACCGAAGTACCAGATCTCCTTCCCGGAAGACTCGGGGGTTTACTTTCTGGCTATGATAGCGTCGGAGATTTTGCTGATATATGGTGGATCTGGACAATGCCAATTCTCTTGCTTCTTCCAGCAGATCAACATCATTTTGCCGGGCTTCTGTGTATTGGGTGACCCTAGGAGAATCATGCTCTATGTCGGCTGGTAATATAGCTTCGGACCCATATACCAGAAAGAATGCATGTAGCATGTTGATCGATTTGGAGTTGTTCTTAAGCTCCACAATACAGCTGGTGGTTCATCTATCTAGCACCCCGCTGATCTTTGCAGCGGCTCAATGAGTCGGGGTTTTATCCTGGACAGTACTAATTTGTTGGATCTTTCCACTTGTCTGTTCGATGCGGGGTGGGCCACTGATGCAACATTTAGCCGGATCTTATTGTCTTGGCAGAACTGGGCAAATGCTCTTTCAGCGAAATTTGTGCCATTATATGTTATGATATTGTGTGGATAGCCGTATCTCAGGATGATATCTTTGAGGAATGTCACGGCAGTAGCTCCATCACACTTTCTTATTGGCTTTACTTCAATCCATTTTGTAAACTTATCAACGATAACCAAGATGTGGGTCATGTTTCCTCGTGCCGGCTTAAATGGTCCGACCATGTCTAAGCACCACACAGCAAATGGCCAAGTGATTGGTATGGTTTTTAACTCGGATGAAGACATATGGATCTTGCTTGCATATCTTTGACATCCATTGCACTTCTTCACCAATTCCTCGGCTTGATGTAAGGAACTTGGCCAATAAAACCCATGTCGGAAAGCTTTTGCCACTAATTCCCTGGACGAGGCATGATGCCCACATTCCCCCTGATGAATATCTCGAAGGATGTCCATCCCTTCTTGTAGGTCAACACATCGCTGCAAGACACTTGTGACACTTTTCTTGTATAACTCGGCATTGATGATAGTATATGCCTTTGCTCTCCTCTACACTTGGGCTTGAGAGTATATTGTCATTTGGCAAAGTTCCATCTTTCAAGAACCTAAATATTGGCTTCACCCATGTTGGTACAGTACGAGCTGGGAAAAGTACTTCGACAACCTCCATTGCATCAATCGACATAGCCTCTGATGGCCCAAAATATATCGAGCTCGTTGGGGAACCCCAAGAGGAAGGTATGATGAGCACAGCAGCAAGTTTTCCCTCAGTACGAAACCAAGGTTATCAATCCAATAGGAGCAAGGAAACACCCCAAAGGTGTTGCTAGCTTAGCCTTGGCAGGGCGCACTACCGGTGCTAGTACCAACGTGGAGCCCTGCACAACACAACCACAGAACTTTGCCCCCAACTTGCGATGAGGTTGTCAATCTCACTAGTTTCGCTGAAAACAAAGGATTAAACGTATCGAATGGAAGGAAGTAATAGTTTGTAGAAAGTAAACACAAAACAGTAAACAGTTGATTGTAGATTGATAACAAAAGAAAGGACCGGGATCCATAGTTCACTAGAGGTGGCTCTCCTTAAGATAGATAACATGCTGGGTGAACAAATTACAGCGGGGCAATTGACAAACATCGAGAAAGCAATACATGCATATACTAATCATCTTGACTCCTTTGGAACTTGATTGGGCATTACAACATTATACATAGACTGCCATCCAACTGAATCTATGACTAATAATCCACCTTCAGGTTATCATCCGAACCCCCTCCAGTATTAAGTTGTAAGCAACAGATTATTGCTTTACGAATTGCGTGTAATGTAAACAATACGATTGTTCTATGAACAAAGGATTGTTGTTTTCTCCCTAGTAGCAACAACACATCTAGTACCTTAGAGATTTCTGTCACTTCCCCAGATTACCAGAGGCATGAACCCACAATCGAGCATAAATACTAACTCTTGGGGTTGTTAGCATCTACTTGGCCAAGATAGCTACTAACAACGGAAAGCATGCAAGATCACAAATAACAAAGACATGATAGAATCAATAATCAATCTGAAATAGCATCTCAATATCCATCGGATCCCCGCAAAAACAACATGCAGAATTACAAATAGATGATCTTGATCATGAACGGAGCTCACAAGATCTAGACATGAAAGCACAAAGGAGGAGAACCACCCATCTAGCTACTACATGGACCCGTAGTCCAGAGATGAACTACTCACACATCACACCGGAGGCTTGCATGATGATGAAGAAGGCCTCCAGGGTGAATTCCCCTCTCCGGCAGGGTGCCGAGAAGAGCTTCAGATCCCTCCCGATCTAGGGATGGAGATGACGGAGGCTACATACTCTTTCGTGGATTTTTGATCAGGTACTTAGGGTTTTGGTCCCGAGGGCAATATATAGGCGGAAGGAGAGGCCGAGGGGGTGCTGGTGTCGGCCCCTAAACCCTAAACCCTAAACCCTAAAGCCAGGCCTGGCCGCGTGGCCAGGTGGTGTGGCCGGGCCCCAGCCCTTCTCCGTCTCGTATTCTGGCATCAGATGTCTTCAGGAAAAATAGGCACTTTGGCTTTTGTCCCGTGCAATTCCGAGAATATTCATTTTCTAACTTTCCTGGAACCAAAAACAGCAAAAAACACGCAGCTGGCACTGTGGCTCTTATTAATAGGTTAGTCTAAGAAATCATATGAAAAGTACTCCAAATTGTGGACAAAACACAAGAAAGTAGATAAAACCAAGCATGGAACATTAAAAATTATAGATACATTTGCAATGTATCAACATCCCCAAGCTTAACTCCTGCTCATCCTCGAGTAGGTAAGTGATAAAAAGAAAGAATAATTTTTGAGGTGACATGCACCATCAAAGACTTGATCAAAGTACTTGTAAAACATTCGAAGCTGGGATCATAGTACTTCAGTCATAACATGAAAGACAAGGTTCTAGCAATAAGACAAAGAAACTAAGATGCAACATGAAAAGGCACCAACAAAAGATTCATGAATAATAATGCTTTGCAAGACGTTTGTTTGTCTCACATAAAGAAAACATAGCATAATAGTATTCAGCTTGTCCCTCATAGAGTAGCAAATATAATTGCATAGGACACCTTCAAAGTTCATAAGAGTGACTAGATACAAATAGTTTAAAACAAGCAATATCAAGTTATGCATCAATCAACTAGTCTTGGGACAATGCACATAGAACTAAGAATGGCCACTATGCTCTCAAAGTAGGTGCATAAAGGTAGAAGGTGGAGACTCAATATAATGGTGGAAGAAAGGCCTTCATAGAAGGAAGTAGGGATTCAAGTCTCATAAAGAGCTTCCAAAAATTATGGTACTTATAGCTTTTAGCTCTCATTGCCCCTATCATAAGCATCTTGAAGTGATTAAGGTTAAAGTGAACGAACTATGGTGTACATGCTTGATGAAGTATAAGTTAGAAATCTCATGTCCCTTGAATACGAGGGCCGCTCCTCATGCTACTCAAGTTTAGTCACCGGTAATTTCTTATCATCATAAGTACATGTGTATCATAGAGAACCGCCAATGGGGTACCCCTTGCCCGATGATACGGAAGAATCCCCATATCAAAATGACAAGGCAAGCAGACAACGAGCATCTCAGCAATCTTCTTATTTACCATGGGAATATGGTGCTTTTTTCTCTCTTTCCTCTTTTCATAATCTCTTTTTTTTCTTTTCTCTTTTTTTCTCAATATAGGACTCTTTTTTATAAGAAGAATGCTTCATAGACAGCTCATTATGGTTACGCTGCAGGTTTCCACCATGTCAGCATGGATTAGACCAGCGGCCCAGGCATTTCTCTAACACATATACTGTCGTTGTATTGGGAACGGCAGTACCTAAGAAGGTTAGATAGAGGTGTGGGGACTAGCAGGGAAGCTATCGACGGCGTCCGCAGGTGGGATTGGATACAAGCAAGCGTAGCAGGATGCAGGAAGTACCCAGGTTTGGAATCCTCGTGATGAGGTAAAACTCCTACTCCAGCCGGATCTGACTATGAGGGATATACGAGCTACAAGTGCTCCTCGAGTTGTATTCTCTAGCTACTGCCTTAAATGCAATGAAGACCAACCCTTACTACTGAGGCCTTGCCTCTCCTTATATAGGCAGAGAGGCAACGGTCTCACTGGCCAGTCAGACTGGCGGGCCCCATAGGCAGGTCCCAGCCGACTGGTCATCTACAGTGTCCGATACGGTGTGTCCCATCGGAGTATGAGCGGTATGGCTGTCGTAGGCACAGTGGACCCCATGCGAGCCTGTCGTCAGCATCGGGCCACTATTCCTGCGTCATCCCTGCAAAGTCTTCGGTATGGGCGAGTAGTTGCCGGTCTTGTCATCGTACAGGGCATACCATGCACTGATACGCACGTCGTCCTATCTCACTGATTGGTTCTGGCTACGTCGCCATAGCCGGCTGCTTCTTGCCGATCCGGCTACCATGCGATAGCCGGCCTGTCTTGCCTTGTCTAGCTGCATCTGGTCAGCCAGACGCGACCTGACTGCCCAGTTTCTTGTCCGGTTGGGGTATCTGGGGATCATCCCCCCGACACTATCCCCTGAGCGCGTGTGGATTCCGCCCTTAGGCGAAATGTGCGCGCGCTCCCTCTTGGTTTTGAATTTGTGTCCGGCTACGCCTGGCGATTGCGCTACCCGTGACGTCAGTGCTTACGCCGGCCACGCGCGCACGCGCCATTATTGCACTGCGGCGGGCAGCGTAACGTCCCGTCGCACGTCGCCTCAGGAAACTGCTCCCCAGCGCTTCGGTTCTCGTTCCCGGATCTTCTGCGCATCCCACTTCGGCACACGGGATCTGGGCGGCGGTTGGGGTGAAGGTCGCCTGGATGCACGCCACGTGACGCCGTGGACGGTTGCACTTCCGGTCCTTTAAAGGGACGCCGCAGGGGGAGCAGTTCCCTTCCTTTGCTCCCCCGCTCCAGTTTTCTTCTTCCCTTCCGTGCTCCTGCCCTCTGCGCCCTTCCTCTGCTGTCGCTGTAGCCTACTGCGTCGCTCGTTCATCGTTGTTGGCGGTATGGGCCACCGCCACTCCTCCGCCGCTGCGCCTCCTTGTCAACCGGAGATGGCAGCCGAACGCGGAGGCTGGTGTGGCTCCTCCGTCACAGAGGACCACATCTAGAAGTACCGTGCTACCCGCGTCCTTCCGCCGGAGGAGGAAGTAGCGGTGCGGCTGGCGCCGGCGGGAGAGGTGTCGCCGCACCCGGCGGAGGGAGAGTGGGTCATCTTCCTCTCGCATATGGCGCGCGGGTTCGCGTTGCCGGTGCAGCCCTTCTTCCTCACGTTCTTGGCCTTCTTCGACCTCCGTCTCTACCATCTCGGCGCCAACGCAATCGGACGCTGGTGCACTTCATGGCTTTCTGTGAGAGCTATCTCGGGATCCAGCCGGATCTCGAGCTCTTCTGCCGGCTCTTCCGAGTCTGGCCGTAGGTGCAGTACATGAAGGGGCCGCTAGTCGTCTGCGGTGGCGCCTCCATATACTCCCGTGCGCAGTCCGGCTACCCGAAGTTCCTGCTGCACGACATGGTATGACTGTGGCAGCAGTCGTACTTCTACGTCAAGAACGTCACCAACATCGACCGGATCAACCTTCCGGCTTTCCAGGATGTCGAGTCCAGCCGACAGCACTGGGAGCTAAAGATTTACGGCGACAAGGCGGAGTCAGACACGATGCTGCAGCGCATGCGCTCCCTCGTCACCTGCCGGCTAACCGGCCTGGACATCACCCTCAGCTGGATGTACCGGCTGATGATGCCGTTGTAGCAGCGAGCACACAAAATGTGCTTCTACTCCGGCCGGCTGGACCCGACCCGGCTGTCGCGCCATGATCCCCGCTACCACAACCTGAAGGAGTTGGTGTGGACGATCATGAAGGGGTGGCTGCCAGAGAGCTGGACCTTCAGCCTGGCACCCTACAACCGGGACAACCGCGTGCCCCGGGTAGGTCCTTTTAGCCGGAGCTTTCTTTCGTATGTCTTGCCTTTCATGCTTTATCTGACTAACTTCTTGTATTCGGTAGATCTTCCCTTGCATCCTTCGCGAGGAGGGTGAAGCCCCCCTCGAGGCGTTTACGCCTGACTTGCCTGAGCCGCGTGCTCGACGGTCTGGCGAGGAGTCGGATGGGGACGGTGATGCCTTCCCCAACCGGAACGATGAACCGGCTATCGACCCCCACACGGAGGTTGACGAGGAGGAGGAGGCCGCGCCGGCCTCTGATTTGGCGCAGCACCCTGCGACGGACGGTGAAGCTGGCGGGAGCGGCTCCAGCCCGCCTGCCGCGGAGGAGCCGGCCCCCAAGAGGAGCCGGACCAGCGCCCTTCCGTCGAGTCGCCTGGGCCGGAAGAAGGGGCCGCCTCCGGTTGTGTAGGGGTACGTCCTTCCTCCTCTTCTTTCACCATCTTCTGCTTGTTTCTTTTTCTGCCTTTCTGCCCTTGGCTTATTTGCTTTTCATTCCTTCTTCTCGTCTTCTGCCTTCTTAGCACGCTGGTCTCCTTTGGAGCCGTCAGCCCGGCGCGAGCACTGACCGGGTTGCCACCCCGTGCTCCGACCATGTCTGCCAGCGCCCCTCCTTCTTCCGTGGCGCCGCCTCTGCCGCCACCTCGAGCTGAACCGGCTGCCTCAGCCAGAGCGGAGGGTCCGCAACGGGACGTGGTGGCCCAGGCGGAAGTAGAAGGTTCCTAGTCGGGTGGTTCTTTTGCAGGCGCGCGAGGAGCCACAGCCGGCAAGGAACTTGTGGTTGTCGGTGACGACAACTCTGACGACGAGCCGGGAGAAGAGTGGAGGACAGCGGTAGTTGCCGCGAAGGAGTCCTTAGCCATCAACACCGCGTACGACAACGCCTCCTCCACCGCCTCGCTGACGGACCTCGCCGCCACCCTCGAACTGGCGGTGAAGGAGATCCGGCTGCTGGAGGACGCAGCCGGCAGGAACTGGTCCTTGGAGCAGAAGCTTGCTACTGCCAACGGAACCTCCCAGAGTAAGTTTGCTTCATCCGGCTTGCTTTTTTTTTGCTGATAGCCGGTTTTGTCGCAGCTATCCTCGTGTACGCTTAGCGCAAGATCGATCGCTTGAAGAAAGCGAACGGCCGGCTGAGCAAGTCCAACTCCACTCTACGGCTACAGAATAAGGATTGGCACGCGAAGGTAGACGATCTGGAGGCCACCATCAAGGAGCGCGACGCCTCGCTCGCCAGCCGGACCGAAGCCTTCAACCTTCTCGAGGCCCAGAACAAGGACCAAGAGAAGGAGATCAAACGGCTAGCGACAAAGGAGAAGGCTCTGGTGGAGGAGCTGATGCAAGTTGGCCACATGACTAAAGGTGAGTTCCTCTTTTCCGTCTCCCTTTCATTCCGGATCCGGTAGCCGGATCTGACTCTCTTTTTCTGACAGTGTTTTATCCTGGCATAGACCTGCTGGCATACAACCGGCTGTAGGAGAACTGGCCGGGCGCGCAGCCGACGGCTCAGGAGCTCGTCGTCCTTCTCGGCGAGGAAGCTGCCAAGCTTCGTCAAGCGGCGCGGGACATATTCTCCTTGCTGTGGCCGGATGCTCCGATTCTAGAGACAATGGTGCAGCTGGCTGCGAAGGTTGGGGAGGTGCCGGCTACGGGACTTGGCGGCACGAGCCGGAGCGGAGATGGCTATGGCCCTCATGCTCTCCTAGTACAAGACGCCCATGTCGAGAAGATCAACGGAGGCTTCCGCGCCGGCGCCGACCTTGCCGCCATCCGCCAGGCCCATCCAAAGCTCCGAGGCTCCGCCATCAAGATCGCCGACTATGTGGACCCCGACGAGGTGCTCACCGACTCGGAGTCCGTCGGTACTCCGGATGTGGAAGCCCTAACGCAGCCGGCTGCGAGCGCCAGAACTGGATTAAGCGCCACGCCTCCTCCTCCGCCTGAATCTTCCGCTAGTCAAGATGCTCTGAATGGCAAGGGTGCTGCCGTCTAGTCGTTGCCCCGGGATGCCGGGTGTATTTGTCTTGTTCCTTCTTACTTTGAAACTTGTCTGTCTGTACCGGCTATCTCTGGCACCAGGTAAACTTATGGGAGCTTGGCCTCCTTTTCCTTTGTTTGTTATTTTTGAACTGGCTTGACTTTCCTTCAACTTGTGCGCTTTGCATTTTCTTTCAACATTTCACCAATTGACTTTATCTGGCTTACTTCGTCCGGCTACACGCCTTTAGCCGGAAGAACTGCACCTCCAGTGGGGGCATGCTAGCACACCCACTGGGTGTAGCCCCCGAGATTCATAGTAGCTGGTGTAGCCAGGTGCTTCAAATCTTCCTTCTTTTCCCCCAGATCTTCTAACTTTACCCGACTAGACTCGTCTTAGTTGGCTGCTTTTGTTGGCTGAACACCTTCAGCCGGGGGAACTAACATTCCAGTGGGGGCACGCGAGCGCACCCACTAGGTGTAGCCCCCAAGATTCGGAGTAGCTGGCGTAGCCAGGTGCATCGAATCTTCTTTGTCTTCTCTTGCTCCTGCCCTTGCCCTCACCTGGGCTCCGAACGACGGGCTAAACGCCTTTAGCCGGTCGGGAACTACAAGATTCCACTAGGGTGCACGAGCGCACCCAGTGGGTGTAGCCCCCGAGATTCGAAGCGCTTGATGAAGGCAAGGACTCCGAATCTTCTTCTCTTTTCTTCCTGAATTCCGACTCAAGGTAGTCGTACAAGAATATACATACACATACATTCTCACATGTTAATAGGTTAGTCTGCCAAATTGTAGCCAGAAAACGGATTTGTTTTTTCGAAAACTAGCTTGCGCCTTTCTGGACACTTGGTTGCCTTCTCGTGTGCTCTGCTGTTTTCGCTGCATCCTTGCCGGGCAGCCGGGTTGCGGTCTACAGCCGGAATCGAAGGGAGCTGACAGTACACCGCGCATGGTACTAATGGTTAAGTAACCGGATTGTCTTAAGCTAGTTGCAAGGCCGGGATGCCCGATCTTTCATGTCTCCTCCCCGTCTTTCGTGTGGGATGCCTCGGGCTTTTGCTCTTGCTAGCCGGACAGCCGGGTTGCGGTCTGTAGCTGAGACTAAGAGTGGGCCTCTGACATCGTCGCACACTACTCAGCCGGTTTGTTAACTTAGCAGGTCGGGCCAGCCGGCAAGCCCCCGGGTAGGGGTTGCCGGAGCCAGAAAACCATGACCGGAAAATAGGTACAAACACATTTCTAGCGAGGAGCCCCCGAGCATCTCGCAGGGGTCCGCATTTTCATTCATAGGGTTTGTGGGATACATACACTGTCTGGCGACTAGGTGTAAAACAGGCACAGCAAGGCCGTGTTCTAGGGACGCTCGGTCTCCTTGTCTGATTTGTCCATCTTGTTCTTGCGTGGCTGCTGCGTGTCAATGAGGTAGTAGGAGTCGTTGGGTAGTGCCCGGCTGATGATGAAGGGGCCCTCCCAAGGTGGCGATATCTTGTGCATGCCCTTCATGTCTTGCACCAGCCGGAGAACCAGGTCGCCCTCGCGGAATGCGACTGGGCGGATCCGGCCTAAATGGTAGCGGCGTAGCCGTTGCTGGTACAAGGCCGACCTAGAAAAGGCCAGCTCGCGGGCCTCCTCCAGGAGGTCCACACCGTCCTCCTGTGCCTCCTGGTTGGCCTTCTCGTCGTATAGGAGCTTGCGCGGGGAGTCGAACTCGATATCCACAGAGAGGACGGCTTCCGATCCGTAGACCAGGAAGAACAGGGTGTAGCCGGTTGATCTATTCAGCGTGGTGCGGAGGCTCCATAGCACAGCCGAAAGCTCTTCGATCCAGCATCCGGGTGACCGCTCTGACGGCTCGATGAGGCGTGGCTTGATGCCGGCTAGCACCAAGCCGTTTGCTCTTTCGACTTGCCCGTTAGACTATGGGTGCGTGACAGAGGCAAGGTCCAGTCGGATGCCCTTGTTGCTGCAGAATCAGGCGAAGGCCCCCTTGGCGAAGTTCGTGCCGTTGCCGGTGATGATGTTGTTGGGGTAGCCAAACCGATTGATGATGTCGGTGAAGAAGGTGACGACTGTCACCCCGTCCAACTTTCGGATGGGCTTGGCCTCGATCCACTTCGTGAATTTGTCCACCGCCACCAGCAGATGGGTCATGCCCGCGCGCGCTCGCTTGAAGGGACCGACCATGTCGAGGCCCCAAACCGTGAATGGCCAGGTAATAGGTATGATCTTGAGTACCGAAGTCGGCATGTGCCTGAGCTGCCTGAAGCGCTGGCACCCAATGCAAGCGCAGACCAGCTGCTCAGCATCCTCGAGGGCGGTGGGCTAATAGAAGCCGTGGCGAAACGCCTTGGCAACTATCGCCCTTGACGAAGCGTGGTGCCCGCACTCGCCCTGGTGAATGTCCTTGAGTAGCCGGTAGCCCGTGTCCACATCGACACACCTTTGGAAAATGCCGGATACGCTGCGCTTGTACAGTTCGCCGTTGATGATGGTGTACGTGTGCGCGCGGTGCCGGATTTTCCTGGCTTCCACCTCGTCATCCGGAAGTTCCCTGTTGGCGATGTAGTTCATGAAGGGCTGCGCCCAGGATGGCACTTCCCGAATGGCGAGGATGCTCCCGCTCTCCGGTTGATGGCTGTCGGGGGGTCGTCCGGGTGACGTACCCAGGACGGCAGCCCCCGAGCCGCTTGACGAGCCGGTAGCCCCCGGATCTTGCGAACCGGAGGGCACTGCCCTGCCGGAGTTGGTGCGCACCTTCTTCTTTGGAGGCTCTGCCGGCTCTCCTTCTGCTTTCCCGTTAGCCGGAGCGCTCCCTGCCCAGATGATGGAGTCTGACTCTGGCAATGGGTTGATGGAGGGTTTGCGTAGATGCTCCAAGGAGACCCCGGGTGGGATCGCCTGCCTGGTGGATCCGATTCGGGCGAGCGAATCGGCTGCCTCGTTGTTGGCACGGGGGACGTGATGGAACTCGCATCCGTCGAAGGAGGCGCTGAGCTTCTGGATATGGAACCGGTAGAGGGCCATGTTTGCATCCCTGGCGTCCCATTCTCCGGATACTTGCTGCACCACCAGATCCGAATCACCGAAGCAAAGGATCCGGTTGACACCGATCTCCTTGGCCAGCCAGAGTTCGTGCGCCAGTGCCTCGTATTCGGCTACGTTGTTGGAGGCCTTGAAGTGGATCTGCAGCACGTACTCCAGCCGGTCTCCCTTGGGCGAGGTGAGCACGATGCCGGCTCCCAAGCCCCCGAGCATCTTCGACCCGTCAAAGTGCATCTTCCAGTGGTCCGAATCTAGAACCGGTGGAAGATACTGGGTGTCGGCCCAGTCGACGAGGAAGTCCGCCAACGCCTGTGACTTGATCGTTAGCCGGGACTCATACTAGATGGAGTAGGCGGCGAGCTCGATGGCCCATTTGGCGACTCGTCCGGTGGCGTCCTTGTTGTCGATGATCTCTGAAAGGGGTGCGGTGCACACGACCTTAATCGGATGCTCCTGGAAGTAGTGCTTGAGCTTCTTGCATGCCAGGTACACGCCGTAGCACATCTTCTGGTAGTGGGGGTAGTTTTGCTTGGAGAGGGAGAGAACCTCACTGAGGTAGTAGACGGGCCTCTGAACCGGCTGAGCCTTGCCTTCCTCGGGGCGCCCCACCACCAGGACGACGCTGACGACCCGGCTGATGGCTGCTATATAGAGCAACATCGGATCCTTGCTAGCCGTCGTGGCTAGAACCGGCATTGTGGACAGCATGCGCTTGAGGTCATGAAATGCGATGTCGGCTTGCGAAGTCCAGGAGAACTTGTCTGTCTTCTTCATCAGTTGGTACAACGGGAGTGCCTTCTCCCCCAGCCGGCTGACGAAACGGCTGAGGGAGGCTAGGCATCCGTTGAACTTTTGGTCTCCAAGCAGGCTCCTGGGCGGCTGCATCCTCTCGATGGCCGCGATCTTCTCCGGATTTGCCTCGATGCCTCGTTGTGATACGAGGAAACCGAGGAGCTGACCGGATGGCACTCCGAAGACGCACTTCTCTGGGTTTAGCTTCATCTCGTACTGGCGGAGGTTGCCAAACGTCTCTCCTAGATCTTCAAGGAGGGTGCGATTCTCCTTGGTCTTGATGACCACATCGTCCATGTAAGCATGTACGTTTTGGCCTATCTCGAGTGCAAGCACTTCTACATGCAGTGCTGATAGGTAGCGCCTGCATTCTTTAGACCGAAAGGCATGGTTACGTAGCAGAAAGCCCCGTAGGGGGTGATGAACGATGTCTTAATCTGATCAGCCAGGTTTAACCGGATCTGATTGTAACCGGAATAACAATCTAGAAAAGACAATAAATCGTAGCCGACCGTGGAATCGATGACTTGATCGATACGGGGCAATGCGAAGGGGTCTTTCGGGCACGCCTTGTTTAGGCTGGTGTAGTCGATACACATGCGCCAGGTCTTGTTCTTCTTCAGCACCAGGACTGGGTTTGCCAGCCTGTCCGGGTGGTACACTTCCATGATGAACCCGGCTGCAAGGAGCCGGGTGATCTCGTCATCGATTATCTTCCTCTTCTCCTCTACGAACCGGCTCAGAGGTTGCTTGACTGGCTTGGCATCCGGCCACACATGAAGTGAGTGCTCGGCAAACTCCCTCGGCACACCTGGCATGTCCTTGGGGGACCATGCAAAGATGTCCCGATTCTCATGGAGGAAGTCGACGAGCGCGCCTTCCTATTTGCTGTCCAAGTTGGCACCGATGGTGACGAACTTGGTCAGATCGGAGGGGTCGAGCAGGATCCTCTTCGTCTCCTTTGCCGGCTGGAAAGCTCCTTCTCCAGCCGGTTTGCTGCTAGCCGGTATGTCCTGCGGAGCCATGGCCACATTGTGCATGATCACGCGCTTCTCCTCAGCTATGATGAGGGCCTCTGCCAGGTTGGAACCAGCTGAGGCGCACTCCATCAACCGCCTGAAGCAGCCGGCGATGGTGATCACGCTGTTGGGTCCCGGCATCTTCGTCTTCAGGTATGCATAGTGGGGGACGGCCATGAACTTGGCGAGGGCGGGGCACCCGAGGAGAGCATGATAGGAGCTTGTCAGGTTTACCACCTTGAACCAGATCGGTTCATGGCAGAAGTTCTCCTCGGTCCCGAAGATGACGTCCAGCTGGCTTTTACCCAGCGGGGCGCAGGCTGGCCCCGGCAGTACGCCATGGAACATTGTGGTAGTCGGGCGCAGATCGCATTCGTGAATGCCCAGCTTTTCCAGCGAGGACTAGTAGAGGAGGTTGAGGCTGCTGCCTCTGTCGATGAGGACACGTGAAAATCGGCAGGTACGCGCATTGGAGATGATGAGGGGGTCGAGCACCATGGCGTATCCCTCGGGAGTCGGCAGCTGCTCTGGCTGGTCTGCACGGCTCCAGGTGATGGGGGTTTCCGACTAGTTTAGGTATTGGGGGACCGGAGAGACGATAGCGTTGACCTCCTTGGAGCGTCGCCTGCGGCTGTGCTTGTTGTCCAGTTCCGTCTCGAAGATGTGGTAGGCAGTGTGCGGCTGGGGGTAGCCGTTGTTGTTGTTGCCGCCATTGCTGCTGTTACCATCATTGCCGGCTCCCCTAGCCGGTGGTGGTGGTCCACCAGGAGGGGGCGGGGGGAGACGAGGCTGGTTACCCCGGTCTTTTAGCTGGCGGGTCCAGCTGCAATTCCGGGTGGTATGCGCAGCCGGTTTGAAGGGACCGCTGAGCCACTTGCATGGGTCGTCAAACATCTGGTCGAAGGTGAGCCGTGGCTTTTGCCTCCACGCATCGTTAGCCGGTGCATCGGGCGCACCCTCCACGGCATTGACCTGCCGCGCGTGGTAGCGAGGCTTCTGTTGTCCGGCTTGGCGATCCCCATGGAACCGGTTGTTGTTGCCGTGGCGCCTGGAGGATCCGGCTTCGCCAGCCGGATTGCTCGGACGGTCGCGAGCCGGCTCCGTAGGAGTCGGACGCCCATCGGCATTTATTCGGAGGGGCTTCTTCATGGCAGCATCTGTCGTGGTGTACTGGTCCGCAACCGTCATGAGCTCCGCCATGGTTTTCGGCTCGTCACACAGTAGCCGGTGGCGAAGCATGGTGCCTTCTCGGCAACCCTCGATGAAGAAACTGATGGCCTAGCTCTCCAGGATGCCCTTGCAGGTGTTGCGTAGCTCCGTCCACTTGGCGAGGTACTCGCGGTCAGTCTCGCGGTCACCCTGGACGCACAAGGCCAGGTCGCGTGGGCGTCTTGGACGCTTGTACGTGTCGTTGAAGTTGCGGACGAACACCTTCTCGAAGTCCGTCCAGGTGTTGATGCTGTTGGGTGCAAGGCTGTTGAGCCACGTCCTTGCCGACCCGGTTAGCATAAGAGGGACGTAGCGCACGGCTGTGCGCTTGTTCCCATGGGCGATGCCGACTGCCGTAGCATAGTCAGTCAGCCAATCTTCTGGCTTCGTGCTGCTATCGTACTTTGGGGTGTCCCTGGGCAGGGAGAACTTATTCGGAAATGGCTCGTTTCGGATGCGGGGTCCGAAACAAACCGGGCCGGTAGAGTCTTCTTCCTCCATGACGCGTGCTTGAGCGAGGAGCTTGATGCGGTTACGAGCATCCGGACAATCCGGGTTGGGCGCTCCCACCTGGCCCGAGAGACGGGAACCGGCGGGTCTAGGTGCTCCGGTTGGTGGAGGGGGAGGCGGTGGGTTGCTGTTCACCGTTTGCTCCTGGCACGGCTGGCCCTTGTTGCCAGAGCTGCGACGCCTGCTGCGAGCCTTAGCCGGCTGAGGGGAGGACGCCTATTGGGTGCCACGTGGCGCGCCCCTGCTGTTGGCAGGCAGCTTGCTCCCCCTAGAGTAGCTGGGGTCCTCCTGCATCTGCCGGTTGGCATCAGCCTGCTCGTCCGCAATGCGGACTCGCTCCTGCACGCGAGCGTGCTGGCGGACTCGCTCCTCGCCCTCCAGATTGGGTAGCTCTTCTGCTGCGGCTCGCTCCGCACGTAGGTTCTTGATGGGCATGCTGTAGGTGGGCCGGATGAGGGCGGGTGTAGGATCCGGCTCCCCATCCTTTTCCATCCTGTCGTCCAGCTCGCCGCCCCGGCGCCATACCTGGCTGCGCCGGCTCGGCTCCGCGGTAGCCGGAGTGAAGCCGTGCGCGCGGTCGTAGTCGCGCCGGGTGATCTCGAGTTGCTTGCGGGTTGCCGCCAGCTCCATGGCCTCCTAGAGGAGGATCTGTCTCTCCATGGCAAAGTTGGCTTCTGCCTCCTCCGAGTTATCCCCGAGGTTAACCGGCGTCAGGAGCCGATCAATGGCATCCTCCACCAGATTCCGAGGCTGTGGGGGCGCGGAAGTTCCGACCTCGTCCGCGCCTTGCTCCCGCGGTTGGCGGGGATGAGAGCTGGAGCCGGCCATCATGACCTCCACGCTGCAGGGAGCGACGGAAGCGCTACCGCCCGGATGCGGTAGCTTCACGACAGAGACAATCTCCCTAGGGAAACGCTCCGGAACGATGGCGACGTAGACAGGGAGGTCGCCGAAGAGCAGGATGGTGCCGTTCGCCGGGAAGGAGGTTCCGGCGAAGCAGGAAGCGTTGTCGATAACGCAGTCGAATTTGCCGAGCGTGAGCACCAGTCCAGAGGCCACGCGCTCACCGGCTGAAGTGCGGGGTCCCGTGCGGAACGTGACTCCGGTCGAAGCCATCATGCCCCACGGTGGGCGCCAACTGTCGTTGTATTGGGAACGATAGTACCTAAGAAGGTTAGATAAAGGTGAGGGGACTAGCAGGGAAGCTATCGACGGCGTCCGCAGGCGGGATTGGATACAAGCAAGCATAGCAGGACGTAGGAAGTACCTAGGTACGGAGCCCTCGTGATGAGGTAAAACTCCTACTCCTGCCGAATCTGACTATGAGGGATATACGAACTACAAGTGCTCCTCGAGCTGTATTCTCTAGCTACTACCTTAAATGCAATAAAGACCAACCCTTACTACTGAGGCCTTGCCTCTCCTTATATAGGCAGAGAGGCAACGGTCTCACTGGCCAGTCCGACTGGCGGGCCCCATAGGCGGGTCCCAGCCGACTGGTCATCTGCAGTGTCTGGTATGGTGTGTCCCATCGGAGTATGAGCGGTATGGCTGTCGTAGGCACAGTGGACGCCGTGCGAGCCTATCGTCAGCATCGGGCCACTGTTCCTGCGTCATCCCCGCAAAGTCTTCGGTATGGGCGAGTAGTTGCCGGTCTTGTCATCGTACAGGGCGTACCGTGCACTGATATGCACGTCGTCCTGTCTCACTGATTGGTTCCGGCTACGTCGTCGTAGCCGGCTGCTTCTTGCCGATCCGGCTACCATGCGATAGTCGGCCTGTCTTGCCTTGTCCGGCTGCATCTGGTCAGCCGGACGCGACCCGACTGCCCAGTTCCTTGTCTGGTTGGGGTATCTGGGAATCATCCCCTCGACATATACATAACTCTATGGACTTACAAGCTCCCCTTTCATTTCACACCGACGACATCCATAGATAAAAGAGCATGATATCAACTAGGTACAAGTACCAAGTGCAATGTTGAAAGCATTCCCCATGACAGCATGGTTCTGCTAATTCCCAACAAATAAGTGCAAGCATATACAACATAGACGACACAATGGTTCAAGTTTATTAAGGGCAAGAAAAGTAAAGTGTGCCATCAAGTTCGTGAGAGCTTTAATCACTAGTTTTCTCATAACAAGTTTAATTTGGAAGGTAAACAAAAACATGAATATACTTGGAATAGCATATGCTAGTAGGTAGGTATGGTGGACTCTTTGGAATAACTTGGTTTAGGGAGTTGGATGCATGAGTGGAACTCATACTTGGTTGTGGAGGCTAGCAAAAGACTGGGAGCGACAAACTAAGAGAGCAATAATGGCCATAATCATGCAGAGCGACAAAACATCATTGATCAAAGCATAAAGTGATACTAGAAGTTGAAAACTAAAGGATCATAAAGGCTATGGTGACTTGAGAGTCATAACATGGTGTGAGCATGTGCCAAGTCAACCCAAATAAAGCATCAAAGGAGAATACCAATATACTATGCTTTAATATGCTAAAACAATTCATCCAAGGCACATTAAGCAATCTCAATTGTTTATAACAATTCATGCTACAACAAAGAATACTAAGTATAAATCCAAAACAATATCAAGCATGGCATGACAAAGCATAGGCCATAGTCAAAAACAAGCTCTCTTTACCACTTAAGCATGAACTTTCCTACTCTTTTCCAAACCAAACCAAACTATTTGAAAACCAATGTATGAAAGAGGGGGTCCAACCAATTTATTCAGCAAACAAAGCAAACAAAGCAAACGAAAAACCAAAATGAAAATGAAAAAGAAGACGCTCCAAGAACAACACAACTGTGCATGAAACAATAAAAATGAAGCGTTTGGAAGAACCTAGGATTTTTATTGATGAAGAGGGGGATGCCTTGGGCATCCCCAAGCTTTGACGCTTGTACTTCTTGGATATTTCTTGGGGTGACACACGTGGCATCCCCAAGCTTGAGCTTTAGTCCATCCTTCATCTCATTACTCATTCCTTCCATACACCTGAAATTTTTCCTTCATACAAAACTTCACACAATCTTTATTAGCAACATTAGTGCACTCAAGATAATAAGTCTTAAGGTTCAGTTATAACACCAAATAAACTTCCATTAGAACACTAGCTACTGAATCACTTCTCTCAAAAAGCTCAATTCCCCAAAAAACTCAAAAAGGAATCAACAAGAAGCAAATGCAGAAAATGACAGAAATCTGTCAAAACAGACCAGCAGGTAAAGACAAAAAATTTCGAAGACCTTCTGTTGCTCAAATCAAAAAGTGTTGAACTAACGAAAGTTAGATAACAACCTGGGGCAGAAGCACAACAATTCACGCCTCAAAAAGACATTCAGAGATTTTACACGAATTTTTACGGTGAAGCACAGAAATCTATTTCAGGACAGCAACTTTCCCAATCATTACTTCTCTCTCATTAGAGGTTACTCTTGGCACAAAAAGCAAATAAAAAGGATAAGGAGCGGTTATTACTGAAGTAATAACTTCCAAGACTCATCTAAAACTTTTGGGTTATCTCCCAATAAGTACTTTTCTTTAAGGCCTTTAAGTTAGGCATAAGAAGCAAGAAGAATCAAGTGTTCTCAAATGAAGAAGCATTAAAACCAAATTTTGTTTTCATAGGAGAATCAAAATAAGACTTCTCTCTCTTCTTAGGGAAGTGTTCGATGCCTTTCTTGAGTGGGAGTTGTTATTTAATGGTGCCTTCTTTCATATCAATAATGGCACCAACAGTTCTAAGAAAAGGTCTTCCCAAAGTAATAGGACAAGAAGCATTGCATTCAACATCCAAAACATAGAAATCAACAGGGACATAGGCATTGTTAACCATAATAAGAACATCATCAATACTCCCCATGAGTTTCTTTTTAGCATTATCATCAAGTGAGACATTCAAATAACAATCTTCAAGTGGAGGCAAATCAAGCTTATCATAAGTCCTTCTAGGCATAATAGAAACACTACTATCAAGATCACATAAAGATTTGAAATCAAAGTCATTCACTTTCATATTAATGATGGGTTCCCAACCATCTTCTTTTTTATAGGAATAGAAGCTTTATGTTTCATATTTTCTTCTTTAATCTTTATAAGAGCATCAGTAATGTGTTTTGTAAAGGCCATGTTCATGGCACTAGCATTAGGACTTTTAGCAAGCTTTTGTAGGAACTTAATAACTTCAGAGATATTGCAACCATCAAGACCAAAATCAAAATTATCATCTAGAGTGGTAGAACTATTACTAGCCTTAACACTAGTGGTGGTGATAGTAGAAACACTAATCTTTCTAGCAATTTCATCTTCTCTTTCCCACTTAGCATGTAATTCAGCTAATAGTCTAACATTTTCATCAATCCTTACTTGTACAGCATTAGTGGCTGCAAAGGGATTATCATTAGTTTCAGGTTTAGCAGCCATTTTATTCAAAAAATATTGAGCTTCAGCCAAAGATGCTATATTTCTTTCAGCATTAGAGAGTTTTTCCTTAATAGTTTTATTGAAAGCAGTTTGCTTACTAATAAAGTCTTTAAGCATAACTTCAAGTTCAAAGGGAACACTCCTATTATTGTTGTAGGAATTTCCGTAAGCACTACCATTGTTGGGAGGATATGGCTTATAATTGTTGTTACCAAAATTATTCCTGTAGGCATTGTTGCTAAAATTGTTATTTCTTATAAAGTTCACATCAACTGGCTCTTCTTGAGCAACCAAAGAGGCCAAAGGAACATTATTTGGATCAATATGGGCTTTCCCATTAACAAGCATAGACATAATAATATCAATCTTATCACTCAAGGAGGAGGTTTCCTCAACAGAATTTACCTTCTTACCTTGTGGAGCTCTCTCAGTATGCCATTCAGAATAGTTAACCATCATATTATCCAGAAGCTTTGTTGCAGCACCCAAAGTAATGGTCATAAAGGTACCTCCAGCAGCAGAGTCCAATAGGTTCCTTGAAGAATAGTTCAATCCTTGTGAAGATGTCCTTGACTCCCCGGCAACGGCGCCAGAAAAAGTGCTTGATGGCCCAAAATATATCAAGCTCGTTTTGGAACCCCAAGAGGAAGGTATTGAAGGGAATATGCCCGAGAGGCAATAATAAAGTGGTTATTATCTTATTCCATGTTTATGATAAATGTTTATTTTACATACTAGAATTGTATTGATCGGAAACATCAATACATGTGTGTTTAATAAACAAAAAGGGTTCCTAGTTATGCCTCTCTTATAGACTAGCTTGTTGATTAACAATATGATCAAGGTTTCCTGATCATGGACATTGGATGTTGTTAATAACAAGGTCACACCATTGGTGGAATGATGTGATGAACATTCATCCGAAGTATAGCATTACGATCAAAGTCATTATGTTTATATTGCTATAACATCATACGAAGTAATCTTTATCCTTAGACCATGAGATCATGTTAATTGCTAACACCGGAAGAGTATCTTGATAACATCAAATGTCACACCGTAACAGGGTGACTATAAAGGTGGGTTCAGTGCTACGAAGGTGTTATGTTGAGGCTCATGGATCAAGAGTGGGATTTGTCCATCCCGATGACGGATAGATATAGTCTGGGCCCTCTCAGTGATATCACATTGAAATAGCTTGCAAGCAAGTGATGTGATCACTAGAATGTTATATCACGGGAACAAGAAAAGAGTGCATGTCGGTAACGAGATCAAACTAGGTATGGAGATACCGATGATCGAATCTCGGACATGTAATATATCACGGGACAAAGGGATTTAGTTACAAGCGTTAAAGGTTCTCACGATCACAGAAGTCATCGTTGAATGTGTAGGAGTCAGTATGGATCTCCAGGTCCCGCTTCTGATTATTGATCTGAGAGGGGTCTCGATCATGTCTGCATTATTCGTGAACCGTAGGGTGACACACTTAAGGGATACCGACACCATTTGGAGCAAATATGTTTCAGATAAAGATTTAAGGAAACGCTAGAATTATTTCAATAGACACCGAAACTGTTTCGGGTGAAATTGCTGAAATTGGTTCTGCATGTAATATTGAAATGTTGTAGGGGTGTTTATGTGAATGTTTGTTAATTAAAGTAATTAAAAATTCTGAATAAAATTAATAAAAGAGTTTTATTAAATGAGAGAGCATTAAATTTGGAGAAATTTAATGCATTTAAAGTGGAGACTTTAAAAGAGAATGTGAAGGGGCAAATTTATGTGGAGGGAGTTACCACCACATGAATGGAGGAGGTGAAGGGTCACCTCCTCCATGCGCCGGCCATGAAGGAGGGGCACCCCACCTCCTCCTATAAAAGTCCACCCGCTCCTCACTTCTCATACACACCTCCTTGTGAAGGATCTCTCTCCCCCTCTAGTATTATTCCCCATGGTCTCGGATTAGCGAGATACATGTTCCCAGTGGCTTTATATGGAAAGAGTTGCTGCTTCCGCTACTTTGCTGGAGCGAGGGATGGAGGTTTTCGGGGTACCGGACGTGTGTGCGATCACGGATGCACCGCTGCTTTGCGGTGCTGGACTTGGTGGTGCTGGAGCTGGATCTGATGGACGTGCTGGAGCCGGACCTGCTGGACTTCATCACGATCTTGAGATTGGCAAGTGTACGACTACATCAACCACGAGTTCCTACTCGTTAACAAATCTTGTTGTCTACGAGGGTAAGTTCTCGTTGGCTGTATGTCCACCCGTTGCTTTGTACCTAGTAGATAGATCTTGGCGTGTAGTTCACATCGTAGGAAATTTTTTGTTTTCTATGCTGCGGACCCAACAGTGGTATCAGAGCCTGATCTATGCGTAGGTGCTTAGCACGGGTAGTACACATATGTTGATATGTGGGCGATGATGATCATGTTATTGCATCTTCTATGTATTTTGCATATTGGTGGCATAGTGGGATGAAGCGGCTCGGACCAACCTTACATGTCATCGTACATGAGACCGGTTCCACGACTGACATGCAACTTGTTTTGCATAAGTGGCTGGCGGGTGTCTGTCTCTCCTACTATAGTCAATATCTGATTTACAACGAGTTGCTAATAAATTAGTTATCCTCGTTGTGGTTCATGTTCGTAGGTAAGAACGGTTCTATCTCCGAAAGCCCTAAGCCACGTAAAACTTGCAATTGATAAATTAGAGCGTCTAGTTTAGATCGTTGCTGGGCTAGTGTATTGATATGGTATTGTTGTAAGTAGATGTATGATAGATACTCTTACAACTCACTTAACGTGTAAGTTCCATAGACCTTGGCCTTACACACAAAGGAATGATAGAGATCATACCACGATGCATATGATGGTGATCAAATGCATGGACCATATCATCTCACTTTACACATTAGATGTTTGCATCTTATATTGCTAGTTTGGCGTTTTTAGTAGCATTGTAAGATGATCCCTCATTTAAATATCAAGATAAAATGTGTTCTTCCTTAAGTATGCACCGTTCTATGGATCGTGTTTCGAGACATCACGTGATGATCGGGTGTTCTCAACTCTACGCTTTCATGCAACGGGTGTAAGACAGTTTTACACACGCGAATACTAAGGTTCTTACTTGGCGAGCCTAGCATGTATAGACATGGCCTCGGAACATGGACCGAAAGGTTAAGCATGAGTCATATAGTTGATGTGATGACCATATTGATGCTCGCCTTTGAAGCTACACCGACTCACGTGATGATCGGACTTGGTGTAGTGGATTTGGTTCATGTAATCACCAAAAAGGCACGAGGGATGTCGTTTTTGAGTGGGAGTTCATTTCTAATTTGGATTAGTCGAACTCAATTTGTCATAAACTAAATTGAAGTGAATTTGCATAATTTGTTATAGTCATTGGCATCTGTTCACTACCTTATGCTTAGTTTCAATTGAGATAATAGAACTATAGAATTCTGGATATTTACTTTACGAACTGGTATCCTATTGTTTTGAATGTCAATTTAAAGTTTATAAGTCCTATTGCAAACTTTCAGCAAACTCTATTTACTCCATGAAGTTTAATAAGTAGTATTAAATAGAGAGTAAGAATTCCAATGTTAGTATCTAAAGTATCATGTTTGCCTCCATGATTATTGATACTCAAAAGTTGTTTTAATATCAAGATTATATTGGAGATGAAAATTGTTTCAGAAACCATCATGTGTGAAAGATACTGTGATATCTGAAACAATGTTTTTTGGTTGCATTATGATAGAGTATAATTTAGCAAAATACATGTTCTCATATTGTATGAGAATTTGTGAAGGACGGAGATGTTAGGCATCTGAATCTACCAAAAAGGTTTCGGGAACTGATATTATACTCGCGATTCTTCCTTATAGGCTATAGTAGCTTGATCATGAAAGTTGTCATGATAAGGATGAATAGAAGATGTAAGTAAAATGTTTACTACACTAATAGATTACTGAAGAATGGATTCTTGAAAGAACACCAAACATTTGATGATGGTGATCCACTTCAAAGTGCAAGTCCAAAGGTATTAGTATTTGACTATATACGCTTTGTACTATGTGTCATGTGAATGACACCACTATTGATGTTGATAGATTCTTTTAAAAGAAAAGGAATTGCTGAAAGAGAATCTATAAAATATTTGGCAGAAAATAAAAGGTTGGAGATGTCCAACTTAGGTATATAGAAGATATACATGTTATGGCTATATTCCTTGCTTGTTAAACAATGTGGTTCTTAGGTATTGGATATTGGTATTGGATACCGAATTGGTTGGTATGAAGTGTCATACAGGACAACGCAATTCATGAACTACAATGGCCTAAGTAACTACCAAGAGAATGAGTCATGATGTTCATCGAAAACAAATAAAGTGTTATTGTGTTTTTCGTTGTCATCAAACCAAGCCTTCAAGATTTGTTTAAATAATTGTTATTTTGTTCTGGTATTATGAGAACAATGGTTGTTCAAATAATTACCGTATTCCATAAAGGATGGATGAACTTTTACAAGTCTAGTTGGAGAAATCACATCCATAAACACTATTGCTAAAATGTCGCAAGACAAATGATTGAAAGATCACTTATGAAGTGACATCGCTGTTTAAATTTTATTGGAAAGAAAACATGAAGAAACTCCACGTTGATGGATTTTTGGAGTCTTTGATTTTGATCAATTGACGCATGTGAGACTTTCCTCGAGATAATGGAAACTCCATCCATAGGCCAGAGAGGAACGGATGACTAGCTTATTGGAAATTGTGCATGCTGATGTGCATAGTCCATTATGTGTAGCCATATGCGATGGATATTTTGCTTCATATGCTTTCTCCAAAAATTTGAGTGAATATATCTGTATATTTACTTAACAAGGAAGAAGTATGAAACATTTGAAAATTGTTCAAAGACTTTCAAGATGAAGTGGAAAATCATTGTTACAAGAAAATAAAGAGTTTATGATTCGATCATAAAGGAAGATATTTGAGTTACATGTTTAGCAAAAACACCTAAGACTTGATGAATTGTTCCATGATTTGTGTTTCCCGATAAACCATAGGAGTATGGCATATTCGAGAGATAAAATCAAACCATGTTTGACATGGTAAGATCAAGGGTGTCATTTATAAAACTGCCATTAAGTTTTAAGGATTGGAGCTTTAGAGACTACCGCTTTTACACTGAAAAGAGCACCATCGTGATCCATTGAAATGACACCATATGAGTTATGGTTTGGGATAAAACCCGAATTGTCTTTTCTTAAATTTTGGTATGCTATGCATAAGTAAAATGTTTACAACCAAAGTCGGATAAGCACGTCTTTGTAGGTTATCCCAAAGAATTTGTTGGGAATTTCTCCATAACACCAAGGACAAAAGAGTTTGTTACTTGGAACGTCAAGTTTCTTGAGAAGGAATTTTTCGCGAAAACTTAAGTGGGAGGACAATAGAACTTTGATAAGGTTGTTGAACCTTAGCTATATGTGCTAAGTAGCACAGCACCAGAAAGTGTCCCGGTGGCGGCCACAATGCTCATGGCTCTCGTGATTACAAAAGGTGTGATCTCGGAGATTAGAGTTCCTATAGAACCGTGTGGGTCGGTAAGAATCAAATAGTAAGATTTGATAAGCAAGTCGTTATTGTTTTGACAATGATGAACCGACTACATGCAAAGAAGCGATGATGGGCCCTGACTCCATAAAATGACTAGAAGTCATAGAATCCGTGATAGTATCCATACACGAGAAAACAAGTTTCTGAACTTGGAAGACCCTCCGGAAAGGCGTGAAGCCTATCGGTCGTGTTTGGATCTATAAAGAAATAAGACATGGATGTTTAACATCTATGAAATAGTCGACATGTCAGAAAGAAGTTTACGACAATGTTCAAGGAGTTGACTATGACAAGATTTGATCTTTCATAGCGATATATAGTCTTGACGGATTAATGTAGCAACCACTACATATAATTTGGTATATGGCAGTTGAATAAACAAAACAAGGTTCTTCTAGTAGAACGGTAACCTAGGACATGTACATGACATGGTCCGAAGGGTTTTGTTAATTCAAAGGGTGCTAAAAGGGCATGTAAACTTCAATAGTTGAAGTAAGCATAGCGGAGTTGGAACCTTCACCATGATGAAACTGTTAAAAGAGTTTAAATTCATCGGAGATGATGAAGATGCTTGCATTTGCAAGAAATTAAGTGGGAGCGCTGAGACATATTTCTAATACATTATGTAGAGAACATATTGTTGATTGGAAATGATGTATCTTGAATTGACACAAGTTAAGGATTTCATTAAAATAAGATTTCGATGAAATACTTGGGCAAACACAGAATATTAGGCATCAATATCTATATGGATAGATTAAGGCGCTAATATGGTTGTGCCAGACATACATATATAAGATATTGAAAGGGTTCAATATGAGATATTGAAAGGGTTCAATATGGAAACAACAAGAAAGGTTCTTGTTGCATGGAAATGATTGTATCAAGATTCAAGTGTTTCAACACTTGGTGAGTAAAATCACATGAAAATTTTGATCGATTATACCATGATATGTATATATCCAGAATGTCCTATGCTCTAAATGTTATGAGCATATACCAGAATGATTCATAAGATGATCATGAGACAATAGCAAAGATATTCTTATGAGCTTTGGAAGAACTAAGAATATATAATGTATAAGTGACAAATAGTTAAAGGTAGTTCATTGTAAAGTGTTACATTGATACTAGTTTTGTCACAAGATACAAAATAAATTTATCTCAATTTAGACTATGGGTAGCACAATGTAATGGAAAGGATGTTCCATGATGGATTTGGATGAGTTCCAAAGTTGAGACATTGTGACGGATACTACAACAAAAGGCTAAGTATATGACTGCTATAGTAGCAGCAAAGGAGGGCATTTATGTTAAGTAGTTCATTATCAAACTAGGTGTGGATCAAAGTGGGCTAATACTATGAAGATATATTGTGTGACAATAATATCAACATATTTTGAGCCGAACAAACTAAAGGTCTCACCAAAGGACCAAATCTATACAATGCCATCTCATTTGAGAATGAGTGATGCGTAGAGATGCAAAGACATGCAAATACACACGAACCTGAAATTGTCAGATCCAGAGATTATGTTAACCACTAGCAATAGCGTATATGCAACACCAGAAAGCCATAGGTGTTCAATATGCAAAGTTTTTCAAACTAGATTATTGACTCTAGTGCAAGTGGGAGACTGAAGGGAATATGCCCGAGAGGCAATAATAAAGTGGTTATTATCTTATTCCATGTTTATGATAAATGTTTATTTTACATACTAGAATTGTATTGATCGGAAATATCAATACATGTGTGTTTAATAAACAAAAAGGGTTCCTAGTTATGCCTCTCTTATAGACTAGCTTATTGATTAACAAGATGATCAAGGTTTCCTGATCATGGACATGGGATGTTGTTAATAACAAGGTCACACCATTGGTGGAATGATGTGATGAACATTCATCCGAAGTATAGCATTACGATCAAAGTCATTATGTTTATATTGCTATAACATCATACGAAGTAATCTTTATCCTTAGACCATGAGATCATGTTAATTGCTAACACCGGAAGAGTATCTTGATAACATCAAACGTCACACCATAACAGGGTGACTATAAAGGTGGGTTCAGTGCTACGAAGGTGTTATGTTGAGGCTCATGGATCAAGAGTGGGATTTTTCCATCCCGATGACGGATAGATATACTCTGGGCCCTCTCGGTGATATCACATTGAAATAGCTTGCAAGCAAGTGATGTGATCACTAGAATGTTATATCACGGGAACGAAAAAAGAGTGCATGTCGGTAACAAGATCAAACTAGGTATGGAGATACCGATGATCGAATATCGGACATGTAATATATCGCGGGACAAAGGGATTTAGTTACAAGCGTTAAAGGTTCTCACGATCACAGAAGTCATCGTTGAATGTGTAGGAGTCAGTATGGATCTCCAGGTCCCGCTTCTGATTATTGATCTGAGAGGGCTCTCGATCATGTCTGCATTATTCGCGAACCGTAGGGTGACACACATAAGGGATACCGACACCATTTGGAGCAAATATGTTTCAGATAAAGATTTAAGAAAGCACTGGAATTATTTCAATAGACACCGAAACTGTTTCGAGTGAAATTGCTGAAATTGGTTCTGCATGTAATATTGAAATGTTGCAGGGGGTTTTATGTGAATGTTTGTTAATTAAAGTAATTAACAAAATTCTGAATAAAATTAATAAAAGATTTTTATTAAATGAGAGAGCATTAAATTTGGAGAAATTTAATGCATTTAAAGTGGAGACTTTAAAAGAGAATGTGAAGGGGCAAATTTATGTAGAGGGAGTTACCACCACATGAATGGAGGAGGTGAAGGGTCACCTCCTCCATGTGCCGGCCATGAAGAAGGGGCACCCCCCTCCTCCTATAAAAGGCCACCCCCTCCTTACTTCTCATACACACCTCCTTGTGAAGGATCTCTCTCCCCCTCTAGTATTATTCCCCATGGTCTCGGATTAGCGAGATACATGTTCCCGGTGGCTTTATCTGGAAAGGAGTTGCTGCTTCTGCTGCTTTGCTGGAGCGAGGGACGGAGGTTGTCGGGGTACCGGACGTGTGAGCGATCACGGATGCACCGCTGCTTTGCGGTGCTGGACTTGGTGGTGCTGGAGCTGGATCTGATGGACGTGCTAGAGCCGGACCTGCTGGACTTCATCACGATCTTGAGATCGGCAAGTGTACGACTACATCAACCACGAGTTCCTACTCGTTAACAAAGCTCGTTGTCTACAAGGGTAAGTTCTCATTGGATGTATGTCCACCCGTTGCTTTGTACCTAGTAGATAGATCTTGGCGTGTAGTTCACACCGTAGGAAAAATTTTGTTTTCTATGCTGCGGACCCAACAGGTATGATGAGCACAGCAGCAAGTTTTCCCTCAGTATGAAACCAAGGTTATCAATCCAGTAGGAGCAAGGAAACACCCCAAAGGTGTTGCTAGCTGAGCCTTGGCAGGGCGCACTACCGGTGCTAGTAGCAACGTGGAGCCCTACACAACACAACCACAGAACTTTGCCCCGAACTTGCGATGAGGTTGTCAATCTCACCGGTTTTGCTGAAAACAAAGGATTAAACGCATCGAATGGAAGGAAGTAATAGTTTGTAGAAAGTAAACACAAAACAGTAAACAGTTGATTGTAGATTGATAGTAAAAGAAAGGACCGGGATCCATAGTTCTCTAGAGGTGGCTCTCCTTAAGATAGATAACATGCTGGGTGAACAAATTACAGCGGGGCAATTGACAAACATCGAGAAACCACATGCATATACTAATTATCTTGACTCCTTTGTAACTTGATTGGGAATTACAACAATATATATAGACCGCCATCCAACTGCATCTATGACTAATAATCCACCTTCAGGTTATCATCCGAACCCCCTCCAGTATTAAGTTGTAATTAACATATTATTGCTTTACGAATTGCGTGTAATGTAAACAATACGATTGTTCTATGAACAAAGGATTATTGTTTTCTCCCTAGTAGAAAAAACACATCTAGTACCTTAGAGATTTCTATCACTTCCCCAGATTACCAGAGGCATGAACCCACTATCGAGCATAAATACTAACTCTTGGAGTTGCTATCATCTACTTGGCCAAGATAGCTACTAACAATGGAAAGCATGCAAGATCACAAATAACAAAGATATGATAGAATCAATAATCAATCTGAAATAGCATCTTAATATCCATCGAATCCCCGCAAACACAACATGCAGAATTACAAATAGATGATCTTGATCATGAACGGAGCTCACAAGATCTAGACATGAAAGCACAAAGGAGGAGAACCAGCCATCTAGCTACTACATGGACCCATAGTCCAGAGATGAACTACTCATGCATCACACCGGAGGCTTGCATGATGATGAAGAAGGCCTCCATGGTGAATTCCCCTCTCCAGCAGGGTGCCGGGAAGAGCTTCAGATCCCTCCCGATCTAGGGATGGAGATGACGGCGGCTACAGACTCTTTCGTGGATTTTTGATCGGGTACTTAGGGTTTTGGTCCCGAGGGCAATATATAGGTGGAAGGAGAGGCCGAGGGGGTGCTGGGGTCGGACAGACCACCCCTGGCGCGGGTCAGGCCTGGCCGCACGGCCAGGTGGTGTGGTCGGCCCCCAGCCCTTCTCCGTCTCGTATTCTGGCATCAGATGTCTTGCATAAGGGGGTAACTCAGTTTCCCATTTGGCTATCCAGCCACTTGCATCTTCGTTGCTCATTATCTCGGATATGGGCGCCTCACATATCACCTTCACTGGGTGTTCTTCAAAATAATGTTTAAGCTTCTTGGACGCCATATACACACCATACGCCATCTTCTGATAATGAGGATAGTTCTGCTTCGAAGTGGACAATACCTCGCTTAGGTAATATACTGGCCTCTTCACCGACTTACCCTCCTCATTACTGTCCACCACTATCACATCAATTACGACTCGGTTGGTCGTGGCTATATAGAGCAACATCGGCTCTTTGGATAATGGCGAAGCTAACACAGGTGCAGAGGCTAGCATCTTTTTGAGATGATGAAATGTGCTATCTGGTTGCGGTGTCCATACAAACTTGTCTGACTTTTTCATTAGCTGTTAGAGAGGCAACGCCTATTCTCCCAGCCGACATACAAACCGACTTAATGATGCCAGGAAACTAGTGAACTTCTGAACATCATTAAGACACTTTGGCAACTCCATTCGCTCAATAGCCCAGATTTTAGTTGGCTTAGCTTTGATACCTCGGCTGGACATGAGGAAACCGAGTAAATTTCTAGCCGGGACGCCAAAACTGCATTTCTCTGGGTTAAGCTTCATTCGAACCCTCCTTAAGTTCGCGAATGTCTATCGGATATCATCTAGGAGTGTTTTACTTTCCTTAGTTTTTCTACAACATCATCTACATATACTTGGACATTTTTTACAATTTGATCATGCAAACATTTTTGCATACACCTCTGATATGTTGCTCCTTCGTTATGTAAGCCAAATGGCATGGTGCGATAGCAATATGCGGGGTAACGCAAGCAGTCTTTATTTGATCATCCAGGTTCAAGGGTATCTGGTGGAAACCAGAATACGCATCTACAAATGACAACAACTCACACCCAGCGGTCGAATCAATGACATGTTTTATCCTCGGCAGTGGTAATGGATCTTTTGGACACACCTTATTTAGGTTCATGTAATTGATACACATACGCCACACCACTGCTACATTCGGATCATCTTTCTTCTTTTCCACAAGCACCAGATTAGACAGCCAATTTGGATAAAGTACTTCCATGATAAACCCGGCTACAAGGAGCCGAGCTATCTCATCACCAATGATGTTTCTCCTATCTTCGACAAAGTGGTAGAGAGGTTGCTTCACCGGCTTTGCTCCGGGTCTTACGCGCAAAGAGTGCTCAGCCAACTCCCTCGGTACACCTTCAGATCCTGAGTGGACCAAGCAAAGATATCCCGATTCTCACAGAGGAAGCTGACGAGCTCACTTTCCTATTTGCCACCAAGGCCCGCACCAATAGTCATGGTGCGCTCTGGGAACTGATCATCAATTGGCACCTTCTTGGTATCTTTTGTCAGCTGAAATGATACACTTCCATGCAGGCACTTAGAACCGGCATATTCAGCTGCACAAACTGAGCCAGTGCCGCCACCTCCTGGATTCTTCTCTTCTCTTGAGCGATAACCAATGACTTGGCCAGGTTTGACCCGGCTGAGGCACATTCCATTAAGCGCCTAAAGTCCTTTGTTATGGTGATCACTCCGTTCGGCCCTGGCATCTTCATCTATAAGTAACTTATGTAGTCACTTTCCATAAACTTTGATAGAGCTGGCATGCCGAGTAATGCATGGTAAGCACTATCCAAATCCACAACTTCAAACTCTAAATTTTCCATTTGACAATTGTCCCTTGTGCCGAATAGGACATCAATCCAGACCTTTCCAATGGGCTCACAAGACAAACCCGGGACAATGCCGTGAAACATGGTCTTGGTTGCCTGTAGCATATTCTCCGAGACTCCCAGCTTGTGCATTGTGTCCTTATATAATATGTTAATGCTACTTCCATTGTCAATCAACACCTTGGAAAACTTCACATTGATGTTCGGTCCAATGAAAGTTGGGTCAAGCACCAAACTGTACGATCCTGGACTCGTCATAAGTCTTGGATGATCCTTGATACTCCATATGATTTCCTGATCAGACCACGACATGTACCTCAGCACAGCCGGCATAACCGCATTGACTTCCATATGTCGACATCACACACTCTGCCTGTTAGTTTCTTCCGTGGTAAACACATAGTAGGCCTGATGATGTTCCATGTACTCATTTCTCCCGCCATTGCCGGTGTCCCTTTGGTTCAGCTGATTTTGGTCATTCACATGATGTGCTGCATCCCTTCTCTCATGGTTCTCATACCTCAGCGGGGGTGGTGGTAATATCTGTTGCTGCCCATTTGCTCCTGCGTGCTACTGCAGAGGTGCATCGTGTCGAGGTGCCTGAGCATTCCCCGTGCTACTTTGCTTTATCTTCCTCATCCACTCACATAGTCGGGTCGTGTGGTTCACCGGGTTACTCAGGTTAGGGGTGTGAAACTTGCATGGTTGATCTAGCATTGCCTCATACGTATACATTGCCTATCTTTCCTTTCTTGCCATCGTTCTTCTATTCACTGGTCCAAGGCTTCTTGCCATCACTTTTCTACGCCCACTGTTGGCCTCCACTCTTCTATCGCCGGCTATTTCCAGCTCCGGGTTGATCTTGGTCCACTGCTGCAACTTGTTGCGAACCGTATCTTTAATCCATCCATTCATCTCTCCTCTTACCCTGGAAATCATTTCATCGGGCTGACCCGGCTCCATCCCGAGGGTAACTTTCCTCGTTTGACTCACTCGCCGTAAGCCGAGGTTGAGTCGGATCACCCAATGCATATGAGTCGACAATTCGGATTGTCTTAGCCAATGTGGTTGGTGATGGCTCACTGTCGGTGCCAGAAAAATGCCGGTGTGGTGTTGATGTAGAGCTCATTGGGAACCCCAAGAGGAAGGTATGATGAGCACAGCAGCAAGTTTTCCCTCAGTAAGAAACCAAGGTTTAATCGAACTAGTAGGAGCAAGGAAACACCCCAAAGGTGTTGCTAGATGAGCCTTGGTAGGGCGCACTACCGGTGCTAGTAGCAACGTGGAGACCTGCACAACACAACCACAGAACTTTGCCCCCAACTTGCGATGAGGTTGTCAATCTCACCAGTTTTGCTAAAAACAAAGGATTAAACGTATCGAATGGAATGAAGTAATAGTTTGTAGAAAGTAAACACAAAACAATAAATAGTTTGTAGATTGTATCTAAAAAAAAGGACCGGGATCCATAGTTCACTAGAGGTGGCTCTCCTTAAGATAGATAACATGCTGGGTGAACAAATTATAGCGGGGCAATTGACAAACATCGAGAAAGCAATACATGCATATACTAATCATATTGACTCCTTTGGAACTTGATTGGGCATCACAACAATATACATAGACCGCCATCCAACTACATCTATGACTAATAATCCACCTTCAGGTTATCATCCGAACCCCCTCCAGTATTAAGTTGCAAGCAACAGATTATTGCTTTATGAATTACGCGTAATGTAAACAATATGATTGTTCTATGAACAAAGGATTGTTGTTTTTTACCTAGTAGCAATAGCACATCTAGTACCTTAGATATTTCTGTCACTTCCCCAGATTACCAGAGGAATGAACCCACTATCGAGCATAAATACTAACTCTTGGAGTTGCTAGCATCTACTTGGCCAAGATAGCTACTAACAACGGAAAGCATGCAAGATCACAAATAACAAAGACATGATAGAATCAATAATCAATCTAAAATAGCATCTCAATATCCATCGGATCCCCGAAAACACAACATGCAGAATTACAAATAGATGATCTTGATCATGAACGGAGCTCACAAGATCTAGACATGAAATCACAAAGGAGGAGAACCAGCCATCTAGCTACTACATGGACCCGTAGTCTAGAGATGAACTACTCACTCACCACACCGGAGGCTTGCATGATGATGAAGAAGGCCTCCAGGGTGAATTCCCCTCTCCGGCAGGGTGCCGGGAAGAGTTTCAGATCCCTCCCAATATAGGGATGGAGATGACGGCGGCTACAGACTCTTTCTTGGATTTTTGATCGGGTACCTAGGGTTTTGGTCCAGAGGGCAATATATAGGCAGAAGGAGAGGCCGAGGGGGTGATGGGGTCGGCCAGACCACCCCTTGGCGCGGGCCAGGCCTGGCCGCATGGCCAGGTGGTGTGGCCGGCCCCCAGCCCTTCTTCGTCTCGTATTCTGGCTCCAGATGTCTTCCGGAAAAATAGGCACTTTGGCTTTTGTCCCGTCCAATTCCGAGAATATTCATTTTCTGACTTTCCTGGAACCAAAAATAGCAGAAAACAGGCAGCTGACGCTGTGGCTCTTGTTAATAGGTTAGTCCAAGAAATCATATGAAAAGTACTCCAAAATGTGGAAAAAACACAAGAAAGTAGATAAAACCAAGCATGGAGCATCAAAAATTATAGATACATTTGCAATGTATCACCGTGTCACCCGACCAACTGCGACATCACCTTTGTTGGCTCGTGCTGCTGGTCCTCCTCTTTGTCTTCTGTGCTCTCTCTAAAGTGGAGAGAGAAAAGAACTGACCCTGGAAGATACCTTCCTTCTCTTGTAAGCCAACTAGTAACTCGGCTTGTGCCTAGCTAAGTTGGCCCTGACGGTACCTACAAACAAGTAACTTTGTGGTGCCGACATACACTTCATGTCGGCTGAGGTAACGTTGGGTGAACACCACCTAGGTTGGGTCGACCGTAACTCGTCCGACCTTAAGGTAAGTCGGCCAGCACCTACTTTGACCTTGTTGTACCTCAGCAGACCTCGCCTTTATACCCTAGCTTGACCCTACCCGGGGTCATCCCCCCAACAAACCTCAAGGTTGATCTGAACTCGGATGGCTCCACCAGCTCCAACTCCACTGGATCCAATGACTCCGATGGCTCAACCGACTAGAGCGCCACTAGCGCAGCACCTCATATGGGGTCACACACATACGATGTTTGACGATGACTCCCGAACCCTGATCTAGCAGAGGTTGCGGAAGTAGATCTCCTGGATCCGGAATCCTTGCAGCGTGATGGCGCTCCGCAGTGAAGAACACTCTCGTTCGCGTAGCCCTTATAGTGGGGCCGCGCTCACAAGAGAGAGAGAGAGAGAGAGAGAGAGAGAGAGAGAGAGAGAGAGAGAGAGAGAGAGAGAGAGAGAGAGAGAGAGAGAGAGAGAGAGAGAGAGAGAGAGAGAGAGAGAGAGAGAGAGAGAGAGATAGAGAGATAGATAGATAGATAGATAGATAGATAGATAGATAGATAGATAGATAGATAGATAGATAGATAGATAGATAGATAGATAGATAGATAGATAGATAGATAGATAGATAGATAGATAGAGAGAGAGAGGAGGGCACTTGGATGGGGAAGCCTCAAAGCTTGGGATTTATTGGTGTATTTAAATCCCTCCATATGCCCTCCTTTATATAGGGTAAGGGGAGCCCCCAAGTCCCTTAGCTTAGCCATGTGGGACTAAACCAAGGGGAGGAGAGGGGGAGGCTTGGACGGCCACCTTGGTGGGATTTTTCATCGACCATGTGGCCTAGCCGGCCACCAAGGGCCTAACTGCCTACTCCTTCCCTTTTCCCTTTGGGGGTTTTCCCTCATGGGACCTTTCCCCTAGGGATTTGGCCCATTAGGCATGGGATGCATATTAAATCATTAAATAAATATAAATAAATGTATAATTCAATAATTAACATATATTTACATATTATTTAATTCCCATTGCACCGGAACTCCTTCCGGACACCCGCTGGACTTTCTCGGAACCCTTCCAGTTTTCCCTTATCTCTTCTTCGGTGATTCCTATGATACCAAAACTTTCTACGAGCGTTGTCAAACCCTTAAGCGTGATACCCTAATGGTTCAGGAACACTCCATACATGGTCAAGACCCCTCTCGGACAAATGATCATCAACAGGACCTAGATTCCCATAATGACCTCTATGCATTCCACGAGAATCTTTGTCGTTGAAACATTAAACATAGAGTCCTATTACCTTTGTTACTTTTATAATTTACTTGTCCAAGACCTGATCAACAACATGGCCATGTCGTGTTCAATCTCATTACTGGCAAGTACAACTTTACTCATTCCGAGTTATGCCATCCCCATGACCTAGTCACACGATGTAGCTTTATGGATATCATGTCTCCTAGTGGGCCCAGAGTATCTCTCCGTCATGCGGAAGAAAAATTCCCGCTCTTGACACATATGCCTCTACATGCCCCTCTAAATACCTGAAGACACATTTATGATCACGGTTTCACCGAGTGACGTTTGATGTAATCAAGGCACTCTCGGGTGATAGTGATTAGATATGGTCTCACGGTCTAAGGAATTGGTTACTACGTTTCCCAGTCATTGTAACAGTGAACTTCGTGACTTGATCATGTTCCAATTCCTATGTTGGGTATGTCCATCACTTTCATTCACCTAATGAAGTTACCACATTGTCAATTGACATAAATGTCCATGATCGAGAAACTTCGATCATCGATTGCCAATGTACTAGTGTCTAGACGATCACTAGGGACTCTGGTGGTTTACATATCACACATGTATTGACGTACCTATCAATATAGTTATAGCATGATATAAAACCTATTATGAACTTAATGAAATATGTCAATAATCTATATTATTATTTGTCTCTAGGGCATATTTCCAATAGTCTCCCACTTGCACTAAAGTATAAATAAACTAGCTACATTTGATAAAAATCATTACACCATAATACTTTTGGTGTTTTTATCATTCTTGCTCATGGAAGAGGTTTTTTCTATGGACTGTACTATACATATCCTTATGTCTTTGCAAATTGTTAATGTCACCTAATTTGACATTCTTCTCATCATCATATGATAACCTTGTGGTATAAATATTTATGCTTTGGTGACACATTGCTATTTTGTTCCTTCTTTCATGACATCTGATTAGTCAATCAAAAGATGACATTTTCATTGTCATGAGCATTAGGAACACACTCTGTGGAAGATGGACTTCCCCAGCCATAACATTACATATTTTACCTTTGAAGTAATCATATACTTCTTATGTCAATGTAAATCTTATCGACAGTGCAATAAATGCCGCTTCGATGTCTAACCATGCTTCTCTTATTCTAAGGCACTCAATGTTGTGAGAATTCCAAGCATCTAGGTTGGGTGGAACTTCCTAGAGTAACCCTTTTACGATCAAGTTCACCATCCTTTAAAGTTTAGATGTATACCTTCAGTTCTCTCTAGACACCGAAGACTATACTTAACTTTTTGTTCAGTGATTCACTCAGATATCACTTCAGAACCTGTTCTTTTGATTAAGAACTTGGGTCATATTATGTCAAGTATACAACATGGTATTACAAGATGGATCCTATGACTGAGGCATAGTAGATGTTATACATCTTTTACTTCTTTTAACCATCATTGTACCGAGACTATCTCAATGCTTCACCTAGTTAGACAAGTAAGAAATTCCTTCGTAACTTGTTCCATTCTGAACATCTTTCACAATCCAATCTAGGAAAACATTCTGACTTGATGATTTTAAACATATCAATATATCTTAATAGACTTAAATGTTCAATATTCGTTCAACTTCATATACTTAATATTCTCTAATAATTACTAACACCAACAATACCATTCACACTATGTCAATCACATATGACAATGTTTCATCAAGATTCCACTCAAATATGTCAGTTACATATAAGAGTATGGAATTCCCTTAGCTCCCACTCATTTTATTCTAAATGCAGGTCTTCTCAATATTCTGGGTACAATCCCAAAATCCTTTAATCATTCATCAAATTGAGAATTCCGGCTATGAGATTCCATTTGTCCGATGTAAGCATTGCTACACATTGTAGCCAACCATTTGAATTTGTTCAATACATTTCTTGACACAAATCAAGCTTTTATGTCTTAATTTAAGTTCCATTTCTTCCTTGCGATTCACCCAGAGAGTCTATGAACTTGGGCACTGAGGCATGAATACTTTCGACCTTGCCCCATGATCATTTACTCTAGTAGTCCCTTTGGGAAGATTAAGTAACATCTTTACTTTGATAAGATCAAGTAACATTTTAGTTTACCATCTTAAATTTAACTTAATATACAGGATTTCATGACTCTAAGTCATTTATTGTACTTGGGTTCACCATCACTTCTTTGTAGTTCGTAGGTATGCCATTGTTCCATTAACATGACAAGTGAATCATGAATTCAATTATGCAATGAGGCAGAACTTATTCGTGAATCCTACTTTCTTTTAGTAAAAGCTCCCACTGAAACTTTTGATCATTATCATTAGTTTCTCCTCTATGGATAGAGTTTTGTTCTAGAATCAATTCCGTTGCGCTACTCTAACATTTGGAGGCAAGGTTCTTAACCTTATTTGAGCTTTCACCTTTATCCTTCAACTCTTTTATTGAGAAACTCTTCTCGATAAATCACCACCTTTATCAATACTAATTTGCCCCTTTGGTTGTAGTTGTGGAATACGTATTCTTAGTTTCCTAGGAACACACTACAAAGTTTTATTCGTTCTAATTCTGAATTATCACATAACTCTAGAATTTCTGGAAAGCACATTGTGCCATACACTTATGGTGTTGTTTCCACGAATCCTTGATGATTCTTTATACAATAAGTAAGTGTTTGCTATTCTAATTTATCTTTTCTAAATACTGACGCTAACACGATAAGAGATTTCTTTAGACCATATGATATCTAATATGGTATGCTTACAATTCTTTATACATGTCAACACATTGACATATTCTTAGCATTGTAATTTGTGAAACACTTTTTGCAAGTCTTATATGCTTGAATCACAACTCAAATACTTGTCATTTTGATCAAATCATAAAGACTCGTATTCTTGTTAATTCAATATTCTTATTCACTCTGAAATTCTTTGTTCATAACAATTAGTTTCAGACTTGTGTCTCATTCCGCGATTACATCTATTTTCTTAAATTCACAATGCAGTTTTACGAAACAATGATATCCACCTATTTGTTGAACAATACAACATATCATCATGTATGATATCTAATTATTCAACACACACTTATGTCATTCAAAATGATGTCATTGTTAAGTTTGAATATCTTTCGGCATTTTCATAATCTTATAAACATTTAAAATTTCTATCATCAAGATCAAAATAGGAATACCTCATTCATAGTCAAAACTGTGAACATAAAATATATTACTCATAGGAATAAAACAACTTATTTATCTCAAATTCATATGAATAACTCTCTTACAAATGTAAGACACACATTAATGCAGTTCACTCTCATAGATTACAAATTTATTCAAATATCCTAATCCAAATGATAACTTCAGAAGGAGAGCGTTGTTGGCATCTTGTTTGTCATCAACACGCATTGTCGCGCCCACTTCTTCAATCACTTCTCAAGCAGTAAGTCCTATTTTTACAAAACAGTACAAGTATCAAATACTTTGTAAACTGCTATAAGTTTTTGAAAAATAAACATTTATAACTTTGTATATCAAATATATACCTTTCCTTTTGATGACAGCTCCTAGAGCAGGAACTACAATCCGGGTTCTCATATGAGACATGAACTCAAGGAAGGTAAACCCTTTCTCTTCCACGAGGTAGATCAAGACGACTTCTTTGTAGTTGTGGGGTAGCGAGCACTGATGACTGGATTCCTGCACCAACAACAGGGTTATTGCAGTACTTGTAGCAGCAAATATTTAAGAGTTTGTCCCGATGGGAGATCGACGAACGGAAACAACACAATCTCGCAGCCACGTTGTCAATGCGGCCACGTTTCACACCCAAACCGTGGTTTGGAAATAGCCTATTCTATAAGTTACTAGAACAGTAATAATTAAGAGAGGTTTAAAGTATCTTAAGAAAGAACTTTTAACAAGAACAAAATAAACTAAGACGGAAAGTAAGTAGGAATATGAACTGAATTAAAGAGATTGTAGTTGTAGGATTGAATGGAATGAGAGAGGGCTTCTAGGCTTCGGTCTCACTAGTACTAGATGGGAAAATATATGTGTGATCTATAAGAGATTTCTCAGACAAATATACATTCCCCAATTGATTACTGGGTCGTTACACTGTGTGCACTATGCATGGTTCACGCACGTCACCGCAAGGCAAAAGGTACTTCCGGACCAAAGGATCACATAAACTCATATTAGATCACAATAAATTCTAACTTAGCGCACTAGATCATACCTCAACCTAGAATTGAATCAATCACTCACACATGGATGAACAGCAAAACATATATATATATATAGTGATGTCACAACCATGTTCAATCTTACAATTACCAAACACAAGAGAGAGAGGGAGATGGAGATGATGATGGAGATGGAGATTGATGCGTGGTGGTGGTGATATCTTCCTTCTCCTCCTCTTCTTCTTGCTTGGATGCCTTGATGGTGATGGTGTTGAGGGAGATCTAGATCTCGGAGTTGTGGTTGAGGCAGAGCTACGCCACAATGGAGATTGGATGGGTGGCGGCGGTGGTAGGGCTCCGCCCCTGAAGGGCTATGGTATGGTGGCTCTCTCTTGGGTCTACCTCCTTTATATAGGCCTTGGGGGTGCCCTAGGGTTCCCCCAATACCGTCATATGACTTAGGAAAGGTTTTGGAGCTTCTCTAGGGCAAAAACCCGTTGTTTGTGACCTTTTTACCAACTATACGGCCAAACTATACGATGGAAATTTTTACTTCTGGCCGTATAGTTGGTCATCAAACCTTCGGGTTCCGCAGTGTTTTGGTCACCATTTCTTCATACGAACTCCGATTTGGGTGTTCTTGGGCCTGTTGAGTTTGTCTCGTAGAGGGATACAACCCCATGGTCTTGGATTATTATTTTGGTAAGTTGGAAAATTTCACTTTTCCAACCTCTCAAATGGCTAAGTCTGGTCCCTACAGCTCCTCCATACCATGCTCTCTTTGTTCCTTTTTATCCATAATCTTCACCAACACCTACACACATGTCATAAACAAGGAAAGTGATAAAATTGTACCTAAACTACTAAATGTGCAAAGCTCATATGAAAGTAAATGAGAACTAGAAGCCATGCATATAAGACATAGCTATAGCTGGAAGAAACATGATATGAGAGAGAAATGGAACATTTTATATGGCTAAAAGAGGTGGTATTTCACAGCCATCAGGAGGTAACCACTTCTTATACTCTCTTTAGATAACTACATTTTCTCTTTTGTTTTCATGATCTTCTCAAGTTTAGCTTGGGGAAGTTATTTTGCATGCGTAGAGTCTTGTGCAAAGTTCTTTATCTTAAAAAGTTTTCATGCTATTGTGTATCTCTCTGTTTTTGAATGCTTGCTTAGGTGAGATTTTGTTCATATTTATATAAGGGATATACTTGCTCATGTTAGGCCCCATAGGAGACAAGCCATAGCTTTGATGCACCTTGTTCAACTTTTATCTAGCTTGTGAAAAATATTGTGATCCTCTAAATATACATTGCTATGTTCTCTACATTTTGAAAAGAGAAAAAATATATAATGAAGAAGTTTTTCGAAACTTGCTAGTTGACACTATTTAGAATTGTCTTAAGTGAATGGTTATGGATTAGCACGACCCCATAGTGTTGGAAATGATGGTCTTAATAGATGCTTACTGAGTGAGTCGACAAATAAGAAATGATGTTTCAAAGTTTTGAGATTACATATGCCAAAATTTTGTTTTGGAAATCAAAGTGAGATATTGCTTTATGTATGTCTTGCACCACTGTCGCACAACATGGGATGCTAACAACTCCGCTGGCCTTTGGACAATCCAAAAAGATGAAACTCTTGGAGTTTGGCTATGAGTTTCCCAACATATGTAGCAAAAAAATGTTATATTTGGGTATGCATTGGTATTCTCACGGGCCTACGTTAAAAGCAAAAGTCGGAATACTCTTCTGACCGTTATGAGAAATCAATATACAAAAAAGGGAAACCTTGGTAATGGTCACGAGTGTCCTTCCTAGCCTGCACAATCTCGATTGAACATATACCACTCTTTTGGCATGGTCTCTTTACTAAAAAATATATTTTCTATGAGCTCAACAATCGAAGTTTGCACTTGAGAGACTTTAATAGATGGTGAGTGGGCAACATTCTAAAACTCTATTTCTATTTATGAGTGACAACTAACCGTGTTCAGCTTTGCCTTATACAAATAAAATACAAAAATACTATAAAGTGCGTATAGAAGGATCACAAGTTTACTTGCAAGCTAGATTTAACTTTGACATGGGGCATAGAAATTTTTGACTAATATCTAGTGGTTTGGAATAATATAACTAAGCTTATATTGCCTTGTATGATTATGTGCTCTCTTACCTTGAGCTTGCAGGAAAAACAAGGACACAGTGCATTGATTTTCAATGATAAGCAAGATCACATCCATTAAGTTATCGATCCCTTTTGCTCGAGGACGAGCAAGATCACGGCCAGAAGTAAAAATTCCTGTCGTATAATTTGGCCGTATAGTTGGTAAAAAGGTCACAAACGACGGGTTTTTTCCCTAGAGAAGCTCCAAAACCTTTCCTAAGTCATATGACGGTATTGGGGGAACCCTAGGGCACCCCCAAGGCCTATATAAAGGAGGTAGACCCAAGAGAGAGCCACCATACCATAGCCCTTCAGGGGCGGAGCCCTACCACCGCCGCCACCCATCCAATCTCCATTGTGGCGTAGCTCTGCCTCAACCACAGCTCCGAGATCTAGATCTCCCTCAACACCATCACCATCAAGGCATCCAAGCAAGAAGAAGAGGAGGAGAAGGAAGACATCACCACCACCACGCATCGATCTCCATCATCATCTCCATCATCATCTCCATCTCCCTCTCTCTCTTGTGTTTCGTAATTGTAAGATTGAACATGGTTGTGACATCACTATATATTTATATATGTTTTGCTGCTCATCCATGTGTGAGTGATTGATTCAATTCTAGGTTGAGGTATGATCTAGTGTGCTAAGTTAGAATTTATTGTGATCTAAGATGAGTTTATGTGATTCTTTGGTCCGGAAGTGCCTTTTGCCTTGCGGTGATGCACGAGAATCATGCATAGTGCACACATAGTGACAACCCGGTAATCAAATGGGGAATGTTTATTTGTCTGAGAAATCTCTTATAGATCACACATATATTTGCGCATCTAGTACTAGTGAGATCGAAGCCTAGAAGCCCTCTCTCATTCCATTCAATCCTACAACTACAATCTCTTTAATGCAGTTCATATTCTTGTTTACTCTTCGTCTTAGTTTACTTTGTTCTTGTTAAAAGTTCTTTGTTATTAGATATTTTAAACCTCTCTCAATTATCGTTCTTCTAGTAACTTATAGAATAGGCTATTTCCAAACCACGGTTTGGGTGCGAAACGTGGCCGCATTGACAACGTGGCTACGGGGTCGTGTTGTTTCCATTCATCGATCTCCCATCGGGACAAACTCTTAAATATTTGCTGCTATAAGTACCGCAATAACCCTGTTGTTGGTGCAGGAATCCAGTCATCAAATTGGCGCTGTTGCCAGGGATCTAAGCGTCTGATTATTACCTTCCTACTCGCACATAGTTTATTTCCGTTTGTTGCTATTTATCTTATTGCTTTCGATTATTTGAAAAGAACAAAAAAATTTGTTTACCTTTTGTTAGTAGTCTTGTTATTTATTTTAGTTATAGGAAATTCAAAAACATAGGAACTATGGAAAGTAAAAGTCTTGCGAAGTATGGTGCTCTGAGTGTTGATCATTTACATGCTCCTAATGTTCAGCCCGCTATTGATGTAGATGGATATGAGATTAATCCTATGTGGATAAATATGATCATGGAAATAGCTTTTGCAGGAGATCTGGACAATGATCCATATGAGCATATTGACAAATTTACTTCATTGTGTGCTACGGTGAAGACAAATGGATGGCCAAATGATTAGCTGAAGTTATATCTGTTCCGGTTCTCGCTGAAAGGAAAAGCTAAAGATTGGCTAAAATCGCATCCCATGGGACACTTCAATTCATGGAAAGGTATCTCCGAAGCTTTTCTCAGTAAGTATTTCTCACAAAAGCAAACTTATGAGCGTAGGCTTCATATCCTGAATTTCAAGTAGAGCAACAATGAGGATTTAATACAAGCTTATAGTAGGTTCTCAAAATTGATGCATGATTGTCCACATCATAATTTACCTGATTGGTTATTGTTGAATCACTTTTATGGAGGCTTAAATCACTCTTCTAAGGATAAGCTAGATATGACGTGTGATGGTGCATTCCTTGGAAAAACTTTGAAAGAAGCTTGGCAACTCTTAAGAGATATACATAATAATTTTCATCAATGGCAATGTGAAATTGTGCATGAAGAAAAACCTCTCCGTTCTGATCTAGAGAACTTGGTCAATGAGTTTCTTAAAGATGAAAATAGAAGAGGAAAAAATCCTTATGATGATACCTTAGTTAGAGATGTTCTTTCTAAAGCAATGCCTTTCATAGCTGATTATTTTAATCATATTAGAACTGTTGCTACTAACGATGGAGAATAGCCCTCTACTGTTACTCCCATATCTTCCACTTGTTTCATCATTGAAGCAGGAAACAAGGGTAAATCCATGAAGCCTAAAACCAGGAAAAATAAAAATAAGAAGCCTCGTGTTGAATATCCCACACATCTGACATCTGCAGATGAAGTGAAACGGCTTTATGAAGAGTATTGGAGATGCATCAAGAAGAAAGAAGAAAAAGAAATCAAGGAATGGAATAAATTGAAAGCCGCTCTCAAACCTGATCCCCCACCTATTCCTGATCTTTATTATTCTTCTGACTTTAGTGATGATGAGGACTTAAATTATTCTAGAATCCTTGATAATTGCCCTGAAGAAGTTTTTGATGATTCTAGTAGTATTTGTTTAAATAATCTTTTTAGGGGAAATCAATTATAATGAGCCAAAGACAAAACCCTGTGTGCCTCCCATATCTGTTTGCTATGACTTATGTTTTACTAATGTGGTGCAAGAAAGTTCGGTGGCAAAGACCAAGCTACTGGATCCAAAAGGACATTATGAGCTGCACCCTCAAAATAGTAATCAAGGAAAAGATTCAAAGTTTGATAATAAATCTTTAACACCCTCTATGCAGGAAGGAAAGAATACATATTTATCGCACTTGGTGCATCCATCCTCACGTGGCAACAAGAACACTTACAAGATACCGATGCACCGCAAGTGGGTACGTCTTAGAGAAAACTATGATATAAATCCTGTAGACACTCATTGGAGGTAAGCAAAACTACTCCTATAGCTACCTCCATTGCTGAATAAATGTGGAGTATAAAGGCCTGGCTACTTGGTTATAAGAAAGCGCTTCCTGGGAGGCAACCCGGAAGTCATTAGTTGTATTTCTTAGAATTGTGTCTTGAATCTAGTTGCATTGGCATTTTTATTCTTTGCATGATTTGCTATTAGAGTTATCTTGTTGTAGTTTTCAAAAGGTAGAATTTATTGTTACTATGTGTTGCATATCTCGGTTGTACTTAAATCCCGTTTTATACATGTTGTTGTTGGTCGAAAATTAAAGTTGTTATTTTACTATCAAAACAAGGTCTATAGCTAAGTTTCAGGATAAGAAAGAATTCTTGAAGAAATAGAATTTTTTTGATGTCTACTGAAGGTTTAACAACCAACTATACGGTCGGAATAAAAAATTCTAGCCATATAGTTTGGACGTATAGATATCTTTGCCATCGACAAGTTTTGTTTCTTAGGTACAAAAGGTTTAACGGCCAACTATATGGCGGGAACAAAAATTCTGGCCGTATAGTTATCGATGCCTTTGTCAAAATTCTTTTCCACGATACTGAAGGTTTAACGACCAACTATATGGCGAGAATAGAAATTCCGGCCATATAGTTTCGGTTGTATAGATATCGATGCCTTCGTCAAAATTCTTTTCCAAGGTACAGTAAGTTTAACGACCAACTATACGGCGGGACCTTTTTGGTCTGGCCGTATAGTTGTGCCCGTATAGATGGGAAAACCCCTCAAACGCCAACTAGAAGGTAACCATAGCTCAAAATTTTATTCTTTGTTCTTCTTTATTCTTCTAAAAACCTCGAAACACCACCTGGGAGCTTCTCCCATGATCTAGAGAAGCCGAGCATATGTAAGCAATAAAATTCTGCCTCAGAAACCTCCTAGACTATAATTCTCTATAGAAGTTCATGTTTTCTTTTTTACTTTCATTTTATCGGTGGGGTAAACGAACTATGTTAGTATACCAAACTGATGCATTTTATTTTGTGTGTTATTTTCACAAGGACTTGAACCTTGTGTGACGACGTGTATGGTAGTGCCAACCGTGCAAACACTCGCATGAGCCATTTGGTTGCTTCAATTCAATGCTTTGACAATCAGTGTATATTTCCAAGCAGGTTCGCAAGGAAGGCAGCCACCAGGATATATCAAGAAGTATACGTTAAAGCAAAGGTTCTTTGTCCATCAAAAGAGAGGTTACTTGTACCTCAATGGTAAAGTGTGTCACCCTTGTTTTCAACTAAGCTTGGGGAGGTAACCACTTATCACACTCTCTTTTGGAAACTGTATTTTCTCTTTTCTTTTGGTGATACACTCAAGTTTGGTTCTTGCAAAGTGGTAAGCTTGGGGAGGTTACTTCTACATGTGTAGAGTCTTGTGCAATATTTGTATTCGATAAAGGTTTAATGCAATCATGTATCCCGCTGTTTTTGAATGCTTGTTTATGTGAGTCTAGTTTTGTATTCATATGGGGATACACTTGCTCCTGATAGGCACCATAGGAGTTGACTTAGATCTTGTATGCATCTTGTAAAGCTATCTCTATTACTCGTATTGTTGCTCTAGTTTTATTTCCTAGATAATGCAAACGTTTAGTGTGCGTAGAGTTGTATTAGTGGTTGATAGAACTTGAGAGAACATTTATCCTACCTTTAGCTCCTCGTTGAGTTCGACACTCTTACTTATCAAAAAGGCTACACACGATCCCCTATACTTGTGGGTTATTAATCGCGAATAGGTGGGCCGATGGAGGGGACTCGGTGAAAACCATGCCTACTCCAATGATGATGACGACCTCGGGCACAGACGAGATCGCCGAGGGAAACGTCGAATGCGCGTCTACAAGGACCACGAAGAGGTCGACATGGTCGCGGCTGGCTACGCTGACAAACGCGACGACAAGCGCAACAGTGGATACCGTAGTGGTGGATACCGCGACAGCAGGAAAACCATGCAAGTGTGGCAGCACCGCACTCGCGATGAGGCACCCGGAATATCCATCTAGGACAAACTGTCGAGACCGTGCAACGTACACTTCTACATCAACAAGCACGATGGCAAGAAGAAGTCCAGCCAACTTCTCAAGGACTACAGCGAGTTCCTCAAACTCCACAAAGGCCTAGCCCAGATGAATCGCGACGGGATCAACCAGGGCTACAGAGTTGCCCCGGGTGCTGTGGCTCATGGAGCACCACCGCCACCACCTGGCCCACCACCACCTGCGGCTGCGCCAGTCCAGAACCATGGAGGCGAGCCATACCTGTGAGCGCTAGGAAACATGGGGATGATACAAAAGGGGCGCCCCTCAAATTGAGTGCAGAAGGCAATCACTCGCCAGGTCAATTTGGCGATGAACTCTCTGCCCTCCACCACTGAGTACCTCAGTGGAAGCGAGTCTTGCATCACCTTTGACAAGCGCGACCACCTGCACCAAGTACCTCGCCCAGGGCACTGTCCCCTCGTACTCGAGGCATAGATAGGGGGCTTCGAGATGAGTCGCGTCTTCGTGGACGGCAAAAGAGGCATAAACCTCATGTTCACAAGTACCTTGCACGCAATGAGGATCCCTCTGACATGTCTGGAAGTTTCAGACACAATGTTCCACGGCATCATCCCAGGGAAGGACGTGTACCCCCTGGGAAAAATCAGCCCCGATGTCATCTTTGGCACGGCGCAGGACTTTCGGCGAGAGCACATTGAATTTGAACTCGTCGACTAGCCCTCACAATACCACTGCATCCTCGGACATGTCGCGTTCGTGAGGTTCATGGAAGTGCCACACTACGCCTATCTGCAGATGAAAATGCTGGGCCCAAACAGCATCATCACAGTCAATGGAAGCTTCAAGAGATCCGATAGCTGCGATAGGGAGTTCAATAGAATCTCCCAGTCTTTCGCCATGTAGGAGGAACTGGCAAGGTTGAAGGAGTCGACAGACAACAGTCTGCCTCCCCTGAGCAAGCCAAACTCACTCGACCTATCCTTCGACATGTTGGTGCACACCAAGAAAGTCTAGGTCCATCCGACGGACCCAACCAAGACAACCCTCATCGCCAACAACTTGAGTCCCGCATAGGAACTAGCGCTCATCGAATTCTTCCGTGAGCACTGGGAAATCTTCGCCTGGTGTCCACCGGACATGCCAGGAGTTCCCAGGGAATTCGCCGAGGATGCACTGAATGTGAATCCTGATGCAAGGTCAGTTAAACAAACAATCCGGCGACTATCGGAGCCAAGGGCAAAAGTAGTCGATATGGAAGTCAACAGACTCCTCGACGCTAATTTCATACGCGAGATCAAGGAAAGCACCTGGGCCGCAAACCCCGTGCTCGTTCCCAAAAAGGACACGGATATCCTGCGGATGTGTGTGGACTTCACCTCCCTGAACAAGCATTGCCCGAAGGACTACTTCCCGTTGCCACGGATCGATCAAATAATCGACTCCACCGCGGGATGTGAACGTCTCTGATTCCTCGACGCCTAATCAGTGCATAATCAAATTCGAATGAAGGAGCAAGACTAGGAGAAAACGGCGTTCGTCACGCCTTTTGGTGTCTTCCGCTACATAACGATGCCTTTCGGGCTGAAAAACACAGGAGCCACCTATCAGCGGTGCATGCAGGCCTACCTCAAGAACCAACTTGGTCGCAATATCCAAGTCTACATCAACGACATCATCGTCAAAACCAAGGAGGAAGCCTCGTTACTTGACGATCTCCGCAAGACCTTCGATAACCTCGACCGCTACCGGATCAAGCTAAATCCGGACAAATGTGCCTCCTGCGTACCATCTGGGCAGCTGATCGGGTATCTCATCTCCGCGAGAGGGATCGAGGCAAACCCGAAGAAAATAAAGGCCATACTAGCCATGGAGAAGCCGAAGAATGTAAAAGGCGTCCAGCAGTTGGCTGGGCGAATCGCAGTGCTCAGTCGATTCATCAGTCGGATGGGCGAAAAGGCACTGCCTTTCTACCAACTTCTCCGCAAGGCCGACAAATTCGAGTGGACAAACGAAGCACAAGAAGCATTCGAGGACCTCAAGCGTCTAATGTCCACCTCGCCGGTGTTGGTGATACCTCATGAAAAAGAGCCGCTACTGCTATACATCTCTGCCACCAACCAGGTGGTAAGCACTGTGCTCGTAGTAGAACGAGCCGAAGAAAATAAAGTCCACGGGGTAAAACGCCCAGTCTACTACCTCAGCGAGGTGCTCACACGAACAAAACAGCGGTACCCACATTATCAGAAGCTGGCATACGGCATCTTCATGATAGCCATGCGACTACGCCACTACTTCTAGGAGCACCCAATCATAGTGGTTAATGACGCCCCACTTGGGCACATCCTCAACAATCTCGATGCCACCGGACGAGTCGCTCTTTGGGGGATAGAGCTGTCTCCGGGAGACATCACATATGAGAAACGCAACGCAATCAAGTCGCAAGTTCTCCCGGACTTCTTGGTGCACTGGATGGAAAACTAGCTACCCGACAAGCCAGATATGTCCTATCTATGGACAATGCACTTCGATGGGTCCAAGCGCAAGGAAGGAGCTGGCGTGGGTGTCATCGTAACATCACCACAAGGTGACAAGATGAGGTACGTTCTGCGAATGCAGTTCACCGCCTCCAACAACGAAGCTGAATACGAAGCCTTACTCCATGGGATGCAGATGTCGAAAGCTTGCAGCGCCAAGCGACTCGTCATCTACGGCGACTCCAAAATGGTGGTAAACCAAACAATGAATGATTGTGATGCTCTGAGCGATAACATGATCTCCTATCGCAACCTCTATGACACACTCGAGGGAGACTTTGACGGCTGCGAGCTGTGGCATGTTGGCCGTGAAAGCAATGAGGAGGCAGACACACTTGCCAACATCGGCTCCACCTGTGCCCCAGTGCCACCTAGAGTATTTCTAGAGCGCATCTACGAACGCTCCATCAAGCCCAAGGCTCCAGAGAAAAAGACAAGCATGCCAACGGACTCGGGAGCTACGCCACCCAATGAGCCAATGGCACTCGATGACATGGAGCCAGACACAGGACTCGAAGGTCCCATGGAGGTCACGATGATCGAGCCATCCTGGATGCAACCATATGTCAAATACTTGCTCAACAAAAGGTTGCCAGATGACCCAACTGATGCGCATCATATAGCGTGACGATCCAAGGCATTCACCCTCATCAATGGCAAACTATACAAGCGCAGCATCATAGGAGTTCTTCAATGGTGCGTCTCCAACACGAACGGTAGAGCAATCCTACTCGACATACATGAAGGCACTTGCAGCCACCATGCTGGCAGTCGCGCCCTTGTCGCCAAAGCTCTATGAGTGGGATTCTACTGGCCAAAGACCATGCGTGATGCCAAGGATATCGTCCAGCGTTGCAACGCCTTCCAGCAATTCACGGACAAGCCACATGCACCTGGTGTAGAACTCAGACCAATACCCGTGGCTTGGCCCTTTGTACAATGGGGACTCGACATGGTCGGCAAGCTCCAGAGATCCACGCGAGGAGGATACGTCTACCTCCTAGTCGAAGTCGACAAATTCACCAAGTGGATTGAGGCCATGCCGGTGACTAACCAATCAGGAGCCAGCATCGTCAAGTTCTTCGAGTCCATTGTATTCTGCTTCGGGGTGCCCCATAGCATCATCACAGACAATGGGACGAACTTCACCTCCAAGGAGTTCCAGGAATTCTGTGAGAACCTGGGAATAAACATTAGCTACGCCTCCGTGGCACATCCCCAAACCAACGGTCAAGTCGAAAAGGCCAACGGCCTCATCTACAGCGGGATCAAGAAAAGGCTCTTCCGACCACTCGAAAAAGCTGCCGGGTGATGGCCTGATGAGCTGCAATCAGTACTATGGAGCCTGCACACAACTCCAAATAGTGCTACAGGCTACACTTTGTTCTTCATGGTACATGGTGTCGAGGCGGTACTACCCGCAGAGGTGCGCTACAAGGCCCCACGGGTAGTAGCATATAGCGAGGCAAAATCAACCCTCGCACTCGAAAACTCCGTCGACCTCCTCGATGAGGCACATGAGATTGCAGCGGAGAGATCCACGATCTACCAGCAGAACCTCCGCAACTATCACAACAGAAGGCTATGCCCCAGATCCTTCGTCGAAGGAGACCTGGTTCTGCGACTGAACCAGCAAGGGCACCTCAAGTTCGAGTCTCCTTGGGAAGGACCTTATGTGATTACTTAAGTAATCCTAGGTGGCGCCTATCTCCTTAAAGACTTCAAGAGTGGAGTCGCATACTCCAATCCCTGGAACGCCGTGCAACTGTGTCGTTTTTACCCTTAGATGTTTTTACTTTACAAATAAGGCTCTTTAGCCAGGCTACTTAGCCACACATTGTACCTCGTGATATTCTACGTATAAATAAAGCTAAGTGCCCCAAACCTCGTGCCACACATTGTACCTCGTGATATTCTACGTATATTTTTCTATTTTACTCACAATTATATCACTTGGGGATGCGCCACCCTTTACATCGTGTTCCACGAACAACGCAGTATCCTGAGTAGCTGACGCACTATCAATCGAACCCTTGATAACACCAACCCAGCTGTAACGCACCTGACAGGTTGGCAAGGTGTTGAGATGATCATACATCAGGCTAACAAAAAGGAACTACATATTACAATACACTCGAAAAATATACAAGCTAGCAATCTCTTTACACATTAATGGGTATCAACCACACCCGACACAATCGTATGAATTTTACAACACTTATACATTTATGTGCAGGGCATATACTACACTACTGCTGCAAAAGGAGAACATTTGTTTGCTCTTCAAATAAATCGACGATATCTTCGGTTGGCCGATCCACCGCCTGGTAGTGTGGCACCATGTTCCTGGTTATCCGTTCTGGCGGCAACGGCGATCCAGCGGCAATAGCCGCGACATCCACATATGGCCGATGCAATCGAACAAGCGCCAACGCAACCTTGGCACCTGCGACCAGTTGTTGGCGCATGCACTCGCGGACCGCGCTGATATCTTGGAACTTTGCCAGCAAAGCTAGCAAGCTTGATGGCACCACGTCTAGGGGAAACATCGCTTGGAAGATATGCCTAAGGCACGACTGAGCTTTCTTCAAACACTGAAGCAATTGCGAGGCACGATCCTACAGCGTCGCCAGTGTGACTGTGTGGTCATGATCCACCCAGAAGTAACCGCTAGCTTGCAGCTGCTCCTGGGTCAGATTATCCAGGCGAATGGCAACCTGACCCCTCTCATCCTGCGGATGACAAGCGCTAACAACTACAAGAAGAAAGAGAAGAGCATAAGACAGAGCATCGCCGCGAATGGCCAAAGAAAAGGAAAAGAAGATAGAAAGCTAACACTTGAATTGCTCGTTCAGCTGCGCAACTTTCTCCAGGAGATACTTCTCGTGAGCAGTGGCCTTCTCAGCCTTCAACTTCCACACGTCCGCGTTACCACGTATAATGGGAAACTATCGTTCCAACTTCTTTATGCGGTCATGCCGTTGCGCAAGCAGCGACAGCTCCTCCACCTTTGAACGCGGTCGCATCGCAGTTTCACCGGTGGGAGGAGAGTCAGAAGGACCCTATTACAGCCAAACAAGAGGCAAATAAGACAAACTATACATCGATAAAAAGGGTGGAGTGCATTCAAATTCGGCAAAGTATCATCAGGGGTACCCCCACAAAATATGGTTCAGCAAAAGGAAAGCTAAACTATTACATATGGCAGCTAAGGCACGATCTGCTTTTTCGACTTCGACTTCGGGGGCTTCCTCGAATTCGTGGCAGTCTCTGACGCCACAGACTTTCCAGTGGTAGCCCCAGACACCACAGCCTTTGCCGCCTTCACTCGCCGCAGCTCCTCAGAATATTTGACGACTGTCTCAATGAGACGAGGCCCATACTTATTGCAACTACCGGCGAAGGGAGCGAACACTACTTGCTGACCATCTGCGTCGACAGGCATCGCCTCAGAGATCACACCGGGGTCCAGCTCCACACCGTGGGCTTGCGCCATCATGAGTGCCATTGTTGCCCCAACAGACCGATGCGCATTCTTGAAGTCCATGGGGATGCCTTCTGTGAAGGACTCCACCAAGCCATCAAGATTTTCGATTAAGCTAGCCTTGGGGAGCATATCCTCTTGAAGGCATCTCAACACGCCCTTGGCCTTTCCAAGCGTATCTCGGGGGCAGACACTGCGGTCCTCGACTGCAGCCACGACACCGGCCAAGGCATCTGTGTGAGCCAGAGCCTGGGCGTCAAAGCTCATGCCAGAGGCATCTGAAGAAAACACATGTTAGCAAAACATCATGAAGGCAAAATACATTGAAAAATGCAAGTGAAGTGGCAAAAATACTTGAGAGCGCTTTCGCAATCGAGAAAAGCTGTTCTATGAACAATTTCTCCCTCTCAGTAGTGGAAGCATGCAAATATTCCTCGCACTTCTGCGACTTCTTAAGAGCCTCGGCTGCCTCATCGCGTTTTTTCTCCATCGTGGCAAGACCCTTCTTGAGGGAAGCGACGCGACGAAGAAGCTCGTTATGCTCACCTGCAAAGGACATAAACACGGCAAGATCACTTTGCCAATCTCTACACAATAGAACAGAGAGAAAAGTTTGCACGATGGCGGTTATCCAGCAAGGCATGCTGTCGACCCAAGGAAAGGATCTGCTCAGCGAGATGAGTGGAACTCTTCACGATAGGCTACAAGAAAAATAGAAGCAATGTGAGGATTAACACAAAATTCGAGTGCCAATGGCACGAAGAAAACTCATGTGTTCCTCTAGGGACTCTGAAGATTCTTCTAGAATCGACGTCCGGGCAACAACTTGATGCTCCCCAACATGGGGGGAGCTCGAAGAATGTGTGCTGGAGTGGGCCGCCACCGGAGGAGAAGAAAACCGCACCGCCACCTCCTTGATCTTGGAGTCTGCGACTCCGGATTCCTTAACAAATTGGCAATTATCGGAGGACGATGATGCCGTTTGACTGCAAAGTACCCAGCACCACTTCAGAAGGAGAAAATCTTCAAGAAAAACAAGATGAACTCGCAAAAATAAGACTTACCCGTCAAAATTCTCGAGGTCAAAGGAATCTCCCGACGACTCCTTCGACAACCTCAGCTTATTCCTTGCGAGAGGAGACATGGCGTGCATAGGCACGGCGGGGATTGGCTCCTCTGCAGCAGTATAAGGATCCTCTGGCATCAACAGTGAGGAGGCATCCGAATCCTTGTTACGGGAGCGCTTGTGAGTCCCGTGATCACTGGACTCGGCGGCTTCCTGCTCCTCCCCAATAGGGACGGTGGAGCCTGACTCGTCCTCTTCCTCTGCCTCACGCGGGATAATTCCTTCAGGCTGGGGAGGCAAGCTGGTGCTCACTTTCCAGTCCTACAATCAGAATAAGTATTAGTATATAAAGCACCTAACAGGCAATCGAAAATCAAAAAACTTCAAAGATAAATCCACCTTGGGTGGAGTATTGCTGGCGCAGAATGGAGGCACGACTGAGTCACCCAGGAGATCCTCCTTGGTGGTGTACTTGGTCACCAGTCGCAACCTCCTGTCCACCTCACCCGAAGAAATTCCCTCCGTAGAGATGCGAGTGACATCACCAGCACCAATCCAATGATACATCGGATGCACCCTGGCCTGCAGAGGTTGTAAACGATGGTGCAACCACGTGCGAATGAGTTCAGCACCACCTTCTTCCTTGCCTATGTGGCGTTCGAGGTCACATACACACTGATATAGCATCTCTGTTTCCTCGACTTTGTCGGGCATCACGATGTTCTTCTAGGATCGCCTCCTCTTGCAGATCACCACCGGATCAAAGGGCACGAGTCCGTAGTGCTCTCCATCAGCCTTCTGTGCATGGATGTAGAACCACTTATCCCTCCACCCTTGGACAGGCGAAGTGAGCTTGATGGAGAAATAAGTGGCATTGGAGTCGACATGGATCCCGCAGCCTCCTACATCGTAGACTACTGAACCCGACCCTGACTGATGTTTGAGCTTAAACAGTTTTTTGAAGAGGCCGAAGTGTGGATCAATTCCGAGCTAGCACTCGCAAAAGAGTGATGAAGCAGGCGATGTGGAGGATAGAGTTTGGGGACAGCTGGTGCAGCTGGAGCCCATAGAAACAAAGAAGACCCCTAACAAGCGAATGCAGGGGGAGAGAAATACTGCGAATGACGAACACAAGGAACATCACTCGAAAACCCGCAGGAGGACTGGGGATTACCTCGTCGCCGGGAATGCGAGAGTCATCCTCCGCGGCTAGAAGCGCTCCATCTTGGCGCTGGGTGAACAACTCTGATGGCTTGATGATGGATGGGCGCCATGACCCATTAGTGATGTGAGTACTCACGCCCTTCTTCTTCCCTGCTGCGGCAGCATCACTGGTGCCCGTGGTGGCGGCGCCCTTCTTCTTTGCTGCCACAATGACAGCCACAGATCCACCGGTGGAGCCTCCCTTCTTCTTGCCCATCTTGCGCCGGTGGTGTGAGCGCAGGAAGTAGATGGGGAAGGTACGGAGTTGGTCCAGCACCGCGAAGGAGATGTGCGTAATGGAACAGCAAGAACAACAATGGCGAAGGCACGCGAGCGAGAAGAAGATGTGGGGAAATTACCGCACGGTGAACCCCTACTTAACCTCCCAGCAGATGCCATCCAACAGCCATGAGAAAATCAACCTGACGCGTGGCACACATCGACGTCGACGTGTGGTAAGGGTAAACCACAAAGCGTCGCCCCACTCCGCCCATTATGCACGAGAATCGAGGAGACATAGTTAAACCAGAAGATTACGCACGCCTCGTCAAGTCCAAGTTAGAAAATGGGACCCACTACTTGTCACGTCTCATCAAAGCCGCTCACGCGGGTAACTGAGGTCATCTCATCGTCAGCACTGACGTCATCAACTCCAGCAGTAGTGCCTTTTTTTGACTGCTTTAGTCCTTACTCGAGTCTTCGACTCAATCAAGCACTCGGGGGCTACTCCTAACAGGAGCGCTGGCCATGCACCCAAAGAATTTTATAAAGACATCCAAGCATCACGAAAAAACTTTCACTCGAATCAACGATTCGACTGTGGACTTCGGGTTACTCCCATAAGGAGCGCTGAAAGCACATTCGACTGAAACAAGCAAAAGACGACATAAGTCGCAAAGTACTTATAGTCCCCACTCGAGTCTACGACTCGAATAGGCACTCGGGGGCTACTCCCATAGGGAGCGTTGGTCGCGCACCCTATGAATTTTTCCTACACAATATTGTGTGTTGACTACATCTACACTCGAAAGCATCGGTGACTCCGCCTCATATTTTCCCTGCAAAGAGACTACGTCTCCTGGGTCACCCGAATCATCTCCGCGATGATAAAATTCGGATGTCGTGTTTACAACATGAAGATAAGACCTGGCAACGCATCTGCTATGCTCTACCAGAAATTATCTATGCCTACAGGTACGATTGAAATACGCCTTGACGGTCGCATCGAGTGCTCACACTTATACTGGGATTCGAACTCTATAAGACCTCCGCAGCCTGAGTCGAATTACACCAGCACTTTTCCGAATTCGAGTTCGGGACTCGAGTTTGAGTAGATTGTGTTGTTTTGCCCTAAGGCAGTTAACTGATCCCAATGCATCGGATGAATCAGGCACGTATATCAACAATCCCTATGAAATTAATCAAAGCACTCGAAAATATGCTCAATTATGCACTCAAAAGACTTCATAAGTCTCCACTCGAATCTACGATTCAACTGGACACTCGAGGGATACTGACGTGGGCATACCTTACAAGTACTCGAGTTTGGCATATATGGTCTAGGTATGACACAAGCCCACGGCGTTACCAGGGCCCAATACACGATTCGGTTGACTCACGGAGACTCCGATTGCTTGCGGCACAAGACGAAGCTTAAGATAGAAAGTTTAAAGGGACAAACCCTAACTTGTAACTGACTCGACCTGCTACCCGAGACCTAGCCTATCTATATAAAGGCTAGGAGGGGGCAGCGAGGAGGACAATCACAACCCTAGTTTCCACCACCATCATCACATTGCATCTGTGCACCCCCTATAACTTTTGACTCCTTTGATAATTGAAGAGCAGACAAGCAGGAGTAGGGTCCTCTATGAGGCCTGAACCTGGGTAAACCTTAAATCCATGTGTGCTTGTTTTCTAGCCTATTGATGCTTCTAGCGCTCCCTCCTTCTCCAAAACCCAAGTCCTTCACAATGGGCATTGATGAGTTAAACCCTCGTCAGCTATCATGGGACTAATACCCTTCAAGTCATCCATTGAGTACCCAAAGGCTTGGCGATGCTCCTTTAGTATCCTCATGAGTTCTTCTTCTTCTCCTGAAAGTTTAGCACTAATAATAACAGGGAATTTATTGGTATCATCTAAAAACCTGTATTTGAGATTATCTGGTAGAGCCTTCAACTCTGGGGGTGGTAATTCATCGTCCCCTCTCTTTTCTGGCTATTCAAGAGCCTCATCAATTGGAGGTCCCAAAATAGGAAGCGAATCAAATTCATCTTCTAGTTCTTCTAGGGACTTTTCCTCCATAATTATTTCTTCATAATTTGGATCTTCATTTATTTCTCTTCTTGATTACCAAAGAAAAGAGCTGCCATATCCTCAATAGTTCTCTCTTCCTCTTCTTCTTGTATCTGTGGAGGTCTGTCTTTAAACTTGGAAAAATGGAATTTATTTTCCGTTCCCCCAAGCCTAAGAGTCACAATCTCCTTCTTGAAATTAACATAACCACCTATATCACCCAAAAAGGTTCTTCCAAATATAATAGGGGAAAAGGTGTCAGTTGGCATATCAACAAAATTGATAGGAAAATCTTTGTTGCCAATTGTGACACTTGCATTATCAACTACTCCCATTGGAATTCTAAGGTTTTTATTGGCTAACATAATTGTTATATCAGTATTTTCAATTGTAGCCGGTTCTATTTCTTATTTTATTTCTAGGTAGAAATCATAAGATATAGCATTAGCTTTGCCAAGATTACATAAACCATAATGAGAGGTTTCTTTAAATATGTAGGGAAGAATAGGCTTACCCACATCTTTTACCTTTGTTTTACCTTCAACCAATATGGAAGTCTCTACATCAAGTTCAACTATGTTACAGTGTGAGTACATAGCCATAATTGCTTCCTTGGTTACCTCTTCATCTTTGGTTTCCTTTAGATGTTCCACAACTTCTGGAACACTTTCCTCTTCCCTCTTTTCCTGTACTGCTTTGACCTGTTCATATTCAAAAATATGCTTTTCTGCAGTGTTAGGGAAAGGTACTTCATATATTGGTTCTACGAAGGCAAGTGTTGCTTTATCTTCTCTTTTCTTTTCTAGTTCGGGTGGTGGGTCATACTTGACTGGACCCTCCTTGGGAGCTTTAATATGTTATATAAAAGCTTTAACAACTTGCAACATAAGATCTCAATCCAAATGAAGTTCTTTAGACAATTCTTTAACATGGCCTTTTTTATTATAGTCATGAATCCAATCATGCTCTATTTCTACGCCTCCTTCACTTCCTAGACCAAAATTCCATGAAACTCTATGATCATGAATTCTATTAAGTAAAGCCCAAGCTTTAGGTATAGGAAGATTCATAAAGGCTCCTTTCGCGAAAGAGTCTAGTTCAATTTTATTAGGTTCAATTAAACCGCCATAAAAGATATGTAACAAATACCATTCAGGCAAATCATGATGAGTACATAGTCGTAGTAAATCTTTAAATCTAATATAAGCTCTTACAAGTACTTCATTAGAACGATTCTTCCAAGTCATTATAAGACGCCTGATTCCAAAAGATTTTGATAATGGATAACATTTTAATAGAAATTCACCGGCTAAATTATCCCAAGTAGTAGTGGCTTCAGGGGTAGAGATCTATACCATGAGAGAGTTGTACTTGTCAAAGTTTGACTAAAAAGTTTAACCCTTACCTCATCAGCAGTATATCCCTTCAATAGAAAAGTGCCGCATATATCTTTAAACATGCAATATGCTCATATAGATCAGGATCTTGTTCATCTCCAGTAAATTGCTTCTTATGTAGAATACTAAGTAGTAGAGGATTTATTTCAAACCCCCTTGTCTTCTCATTGGAGTTGTCTCTTTTATAAATATCATAGGGCTTTCCAAAGTGGTTGAGTGGGTTAGCACTAGCCATATGCTCAAACTCCATCATGTTGGTGGAAACATGTAACTCAAAACAAAATTTAGCAAGATAAAAATAAATAAGCAAAAACTAAAATACCTACAGCGCTTAGCTCCCCAGCAACTGCGCCAAAAAATAGCTTGATGACTGCAAGTGCACAGATCGTTTGTAGCTAGTTTCGAAATAAAGATATCAATCCCACGGGGAGCAGGAGTCTGAAGTCTAATAATTCTTGAAATAGTTATTGCGATAGAAATGATAGATAAAGTTCTAAGTAACAAGATAAAATACGAGTATTGTGTAAAAAGGTGTTTTTGGGTTTTGGGTATAAGAGCAATAATAAAGTAAAGCAAATTAAGTTAATACAAAAAGTAAGTATCGCATATGTAAGAGAGATTGGAACTGCAGTAGGGAAAAAGCGTTCTCAGGGTGACATGGGTATACCCTACAGGTACTCGAGCTTGGTATATACGGTCTAAATACGTACAGGCCCACGGTGTCGCCAAGGCCCAAATGAACGACTCGAGTAACCTACGGACTCTCGATTGCTTGAAGAACAAGAAGAAGCTAAAGATAGAAAGTTTGAAGGGGAAAACCCTAATTTTTAACCGACTCGACCTGCTACCCGAGACCTAGCCTATCTATATAAGGGCTAGGAGGGGGCGGCGAGGAGGACACACGCAACCCTAGTTTCCACAACCCTCGCCAGATTGCATCTGCGCACCATTGTAATCTTCGATTCCTTCGATAATTCCATGAGCAGACAAACAGGAGTAGGGACCTCTACGAGGCCTGAACCTGGGTAAATCTTTGTCCCCTTTGTGCTTGTTTGCTAGCCGATAGATGTCTCCAGCGCTCCCTCCTTCTCCAAAACCCAAGTCCATAACAATGGGCATTGATGAGTTAAACCCTCGTCAATTGGCGTCGTCTGTGGGAACTAGGAGTGCTGATGTTGCGGCTTCTTCGGCCCCATCAACCGTGATCTATAATTCCGCAACAGCGGAGATCCGCCAGCTCTTCGGCGCGTTCGACTTCACCATCCACACGCCGGCCACTCGTCCGGCCTTCGAGTCTGTAGGCGACGGGATCAGCCTGGTGATAGGGAGCTTCCGCTTCCAAGTCGGTCAGATGGGCACGCTTCGCATGCCTGATCAGCCGACGGCACCGTCGATTCCCCAGCATCATGGTTCCCTCCATTGATCGGCACCCTTAGTGAGCTCAACGCCCTGACAAAAGTCGAGAACACGGTCAGCGACAGCAGTCGCGACTCCGATCTAAGCAATCTGGCCACTAAAGATGGGACCTACGGTTCCGGATCTGAGAGTTGTGGAAGCAGCAGCTTCCCCAATCATTTCATGTGCGCCGTCATGAACGCAGGCGATACCTCTGCCAATCGCGACAACAGTGGCAATCGCGGCAACAGAACTGACCCACCTAATGGTGGCAACGGCGGCAATGGTGGCGACCGCACCAAGCCAACAACGGTGAAGCAGTCGAGCCTCCAACCATAGTAAACGAGCAAACCGGCGAACGCGTCGTGATCAGGCTCAACGAGCAAGAATGGGCTCGCTGCCGCGAGGCCCTACGAGGCACTCCTCTACCCTTTGGATCCCCACAAGAACTGCTAATGGGCTACCATTGGCTCCTGAAAGAAGAATTCAAGCGCCAAGTACAAACAATCGCGCAACTCGAGGCGCGCAAAAAGTCGGCGGACGAGTCGAGCCTTCGTCGTGCTGGGCTCTCCTCCTACGGAGGATCCTCCTCAAAGGGCAACGAGCAACTTGCCAAGAAGAGGCAATCTCGGATGGCCCACCTCACCGAGCAAGAACGCATAGAGGCCACAAAAGTCCTCGACTTCGGCTCTATGACAGTCGACACTAGGGGAAACATGGTCCCCAAAACGCCGCATGTTGTGGTGACAGCGGCCACCATGTACCTCCTCAACAACCAACCACCGGATGGAGATCCCCGAGCCGCCATTCCCCGATCCATGATCGCGGGCTTAGGATTAATCGAGGCCGCCCTTGACAAAGAGCCAATGCCGGAACCAAAGAAGGGAAAAGCGCTAGCAAAGCGTTACTCCTCGCCATCATCCAGTGATGATAGTCACGACCTGTCTCGATGTCGCCGCTCACAATGACACGACCATGACTACGACGCGCGTGATGACATCATGCAGCGCAAGATCGACAAATCAAGGGCACAACATGCTCGGTCGACTGACTCAGAAGAGGAAGACGTGGAGATCTGCGGTGCCAGATGCTTTAGTAGATCCATCAGGCAGAAGCGAATGCCAAAGGGGTTCAAACTCCCGTCAGAGAACCCGAAGTTCGACGGTCTACAGGACCCAAAAATCTGGCTGGAGGACCACATCTCCTCCGTCAGACTCCACGGAGCAGTCGAAGCACGGCCATGCAATGCTTGCAGCTACAGCCTGGGCATGGCTCAACAACCTCCCACGCGGATCCCTTCGCAGTTGGGATGAGCTGGTTACAGCTTCATGCGCAACTTTAAGGGCAAATACAAGCGGCCCGCATCAATCGAAGAGCTAAGATGCTGTCAACAAAGATCTAGCTAATCGATGCGCTCCTACATCCAAATATGGTCCATCATCAAGAACTCCGCAGAAAATATCTCGGAGGATCGCGCGATTGATGCATTCAACGGCGGCGTCCGCCGCCTAGAACTTAGGGAGGAGCTGGGGCACTCAAAACCTAAGACCATCGACCACCTGATGGAGATCGCGAATCGGTGGGACGATGGAGAAGACTCGGTAAAGAATCGCGTTCACTCTGATGAAGAGGCAGAACTCGAGCACAGACGCGATCGCCGAGGCAAACGTCGCATGCGCATCTACGATGACCGCGACGACGTCAACATGGTCGCGGCCGGCTACGCCGAAAGACGCGACGATAACCGCAACAGCAGATACCATAGCAGCGGATACCGCGACTCCGGGAAAGCCACCCAAGTATGGCAACGTCGCACTCGCGACGAGGCACCCGCAACCTCCATTCAGGACAAACTATCCGGGCCATGCACGGTACACTTCTACATCGACAAGCATGATGGCAAGAAGAAGTCCAGCCACCTCCTCAAGGATTACCGCGAGTTCCTCAAGCTACACGAGGGATTGGTTCGGATGAACCGCAATACAGTCGAAAGAGGCTACGGAGCCGCTCCAGGCGCCGTGGCACATGGCGCACCGCCACCACCACCTGGGCCACCCCCGAATACAGCTGCACCAGACTAGCACCACGGAGGCGAACCATACCCACGAGCCATGGGCACCATGATAATCCAAAAGGGACGCCCCTCCAATCGGCTGCAGAAGGCCATCACTCGCCAAGTCAACTTGGCCACACACTCGCCACCATCTACCACTCAGTACCTCAGTGGAAGCGAGTCATGCATCACCTTCGACAAACGCGACCATCCGCCTCAGGTACCCCGTCCAGGTCATTGCCCCCTCGTACTCGAGGCGCAAATTAGAGGTTTCGATATGAGCCGCGTCTTCATGGACGATGGAAGCGGCATCAACCTTATATTCGCGAGTACCTTGCAAACAATGAGAATCCCGCTAACCTGCCTAGAGGCCTCGGACACAATGTTCCACGGCATTGTCCTAGGGAAAGGCGTATACCCCCTGGGCAAAATCAACCTCGATGTCATCTTCGGCATGCCGAAGAACTTCCGGCGCGAGCGCATCGACTTTGAGGTCGTCGACTGGCCCTCACAGTACCACTGCATCCTCGAACGTGTCACGTTTGCTAGGTTCATGGCAGTACCCCACTACGCCTATCTGAAGATGAAAATGCTAGGTCCCAATGGCGTCATCATGATAAACGGGAGCTTTGAAAGATCTGACAGTTGCGACAGGGAATTCAACAAAATTTCCCAGTCCTTCGGCATGCAGGAAGAACTCGCGAGACTAAAGGAGTCGACGGATAACAGTCTGCCTCCGCTGAGCCGGCCAAGCTCACCTGATCTCTCCTTCGACTCATCGGTGCACACAAAGAAAGTGCAGGTCCACCCATCGGATCCCGCCAAGACGGCTCTCATTGCCAACAACTTGAGTCCCGCATAGGAACTCGCGCTCGTCGAATTGCTCCGTGAGCACTGGGAAATTTTCGCCAGGTGTCCTGCGGACATGCCAGGAGTTCCCAGGGAATTCGCCGAGCACGCACTCAACGTCAACCCCGACGCAAGGCTAGTCAAGCAAACAATTCGGCGACTATCTGAGCCACGAGCGCAGGCAGTCGGAATGGAGATCAACAGACTCCTCCAAGCCAAGTTCATCCGCAAGATCAAGGAAAGCACTTGGCTCGCCAACACGGTGCTGGTACCAAAAAAGGACATGGATATCCTGCGGATGTGCGTGGACTTCACCTCTCTGAACAAGCACTGCCCAAAGGATCACATCCCGTTGCCGCGCATCGACCAGATCATTGACTCCACTGCGGGATGCGAGCGCCTCTGCTTCCTCGACGCCTACTCAGGCTACAATCAGATTCGAATGAAGGAGGAAGATCAAGAGAAAACAGCGTTTACAACGCCCTTTGGCGTGTTCTACTATAACACAATGCCCTTCGGGCTAAAAAATGCGGGAGCCACCTACTAGCGGTGCATGCAGGCTTGCCTCAAGGAACAACTGGGTCGCAACATTCAAGTCTATGTCGATGACATAGTAAGACCAAGGAGGAAGCCTCTCTAATCGATGGTTTGCGCGAAACCTTCGCCAACCTCGATCGCTACCGGATCAAGCTCAATCTGGACAAATGCGCCTTCGGCGTACCATCTGGGCAGCTACTCGGGTATCTCATCTCCGCGAGGGGAATCGAGGCAAACCCAAAGAAAATAAAATCCATACTGGCCATGGAGAAGCCGAAAAACATAAGGGGCGTCCAGCAGCTAGCTGGGCGAATCGCGGCCCTAATACATTGCAAATGTATCTATAATTTTTGATGTTCCATGCTTGGTTTTATCTACTTTCTTCTGTTTTGTCCACACTTTGGAGTACTTTTCATATGATTTCTTGGACTAACCTATTAACAAGAGCCACAGTGCCAGTTGCCTGTTTTCTGCTGTTTTTGGTTCCAGGAAAGTCAGAAAATGAATATTCTCAGAATTGGACGGGACAAAAGACAAAGTTCCTATTTTCCCGGAAGATTCACGGAGCCAGAAGGAGAGTCGGAGAGGGGCCATAGGGTGGCCACACCATGTGGTGGCGCGGGCTGGCCCTGGCCGCGCCACCAGGTGGTGTGAGCCCCCTGGCCGCCCATCGACCTTGCCTCTTCGCCTATAAGAAGCCTCCCGATGCATAAACCCTAAATAATCAAGCCTCCAGCCACGAAAAGTTTTGCAGCGCCGCCGCCACCGAAAGGGAAATTCAGGGGACAGAAAGTCTCTGTTCCGGCACCCTGCCGGGATGGCGAAGTGCCCCGGAGCCATCTCCATCGATCTCCACCGCCATCTCCATCACCGTTGCTGATTCCCATGATGATGAGGGAGTAGTTCTTCCTCGAGGCTAAGGGTTCTATCGGTAGCTATGTGTTCATCTCTCTATCTATGCATGATCTTGTTGTGGTCATGAGCTTGTAATCTATAGATCTACCTTGCTACTCAAGTGCTTTAATAGATCTCTGCTCTCCCCATGTGTGTGAAAGTGACAGCGTGCTCACCATGGTGGCACTTAGGCTAGAGTTCTCAAATACTTGTTATGAGTTATATTTGGAGTTGGATGTCTTTATGAAATTGTGGTGTTTGTTGGACTCATCTAGTACTCAAGGTGACAGTGTGGGGTTTTCTAGATGGGAAAGATGGACTTTGAGGTGTGCTGTTATAGCCCTACCATCGATTAGAATGTTCAACCGGAGAGTAGTTAAGAGTAGTATCATAAAGAGAAGACATTTATATGAGAGAGTGTTCACTAGTGAAAGTATGATCCCTAGGCCTTGTTTCCAAGCGTTGATACGCCGTTTGCTACTAGATCTGTTACATGTTTGCTTGCTTCCATCTTTATTTCAGTTTGCCTTTAGTCTCTTCCACGCCATCAAGTTATCTTCTATCACCGTTACCACTTATAATTATCTATACCACTTGTATTTCACTATCTCTTCGCCGAACTAGTGCACCTATACACCTGACAAATGTATTGGGTGTGTTGGGGACACAAGAGACTTCTTGTATCTTGATTGCAGGATTGCTTGAGAGGAAATACCTTTGACCACTTCCTCCCTGAGTTCGATAAACCTTGGGTGATCCACTTAAGGGAAAACTTGCTACTGTTCTACAAACCTCTGCACTTGGAGGCCCAACAACTGTCTACAAGAATAGAAGTGCGTAGACATCAAGCTATTTTTTGGCGTCGTTGCCGGGGAGGTAAGGTAAAAGGTACTCACATCCTTCGGTGTGAGTGCTCGAAGTTATTTCCTTTAGATTCTGCAATTTTGTCTTTTTGTTTCTTGTTTTCACTAGTTAGGCTTAATGGAAAACAACAACAAAATTAGAGAGCTTTATAATATTTATCTTGAGTTAGGACATGAAGTGTTTGAAGAGAAAATTAAAAAACCTATGGAACTTTATTTGCATGCTAATAGCAATGTTATTAGTATGAATCTTTTGAACACCTTTGTTACTAATGCTATGGAAACGTCTAAGCTTGGGGAAGTTGGTTCTTATGAAAATGATCTCTTTAGTTCCCCAGTTTTAAGGAAGAAAATTTGCTCTGATGATACTTTATCTCCCATATGTGGTAATTCTAATGATACTTGTGATATTTTAAACCCACATACTGAAAGCATCCCTTTTAAAATACCTATAAAAATTATTGATCGTGTTATGGATAACTACTATTTTGGAGATGGAACTGTCCATCCCGGTGATCATTTGCTCTTTATACACGAATTATGCGGGTTGCTCAAGTGTGCAGGTATTACAACAGATCACGTCAAGAAGAAGTTATTCTCTTTTTCACTTAAGGGCAAAGCAAGGGAGTGGTATGAGCTACTAGATGACCCTCATCATTTGGAGTGGAAGGAACTTGAATCTCTCTTTTACTCTAAATTTTATCCTCCTCATGAAATTCATAAAGATAGGAATTATATTTATAATTTTCATCCTCATGATGGAGAAAGTATTGCCCAAGCATGGGGGAGATTGAAGTCATTAATGCTCAAATGTCCCATTCATGAGCTCCCCAGGAATATTGTTATTAATAATTTCTATGCAAGGCTTTCAGGACATTACAAGGACTATCTAGATACTTGTTTAGAGGGATCCTTCACAAGTAAGGAAGTCAAAGCTAAGTGGGATCTTCTTGAAACAATTCAAAGCAATACCGAAGATTGGGATAACAACAAAGGTAAAGAACCAGGTATAAACTATGAGTATGATTGCATTAAGTCTTTTGCTGAAACTGCTGATTTTCAAGAGCTTAGTGCTAAATATGGTCTTGATCCTCAAATTCTTATTGATTGTTTTAAAACATTTGCTTCTCATATTAATGCTCCTAAAGAAAAGTTGGACGTGTATCATGAGCCTTTTAAAGACACTTGCATGGAAAATGAAATTGTTGTTAATGATAGCAATAAACATGCTCAAACCTCTGAAAGTACTATTTCTTATAATCATGTTAATTTTTGTGGGATACATAGACCTTGTGAGAGTAATCAAGTTGAAGAAGAATATTGTATCACCCACAGGAATGAAAAAACTAGAATGTGGTATAGGTCTCTAAATGATCTTGGTAAAAAAGTTTGTGCCCTCTATCCTTTTATTTGTGAACTTTGCTTTGAAGTGGGTCATTTCAATTTCCAATGCTCAGGCCATAATAATAGCCCTTCTAATCCAATTAGTACTACAAGTTTGTATTGTGATGACATGATCACTCCTAATCATCATGATGAACTTACATTATTTTTGGGGTGTGAAGAGTTATCAAGAAAAACCTCTTTGGTAGATATGGGTGCTTTTGATATGAATAGTGTCCTGCATGTTGTCATCTTTATTGTGTTGATAATTGTCACACAAATACTTACATACAAAATATTATAGAAGATGAGATTTTACCAAAATATGATATGACTAATATGTGTTTTGATCTTATTAATGAAAAGAAGGAATCCTCCAAAGTTTCTTCTATTGTCTCTAACAATGAACCAGGGTATATGGAGAAGCTTCCTTTCAAGCCTCTCCCTCCTAAATAGAAGAAGATAAAGAAGAAAAGGAGGAGTAAAAGGAGGGAGGAAACAGTATTTTCCCCTAAGCATGTAGCTCCTATTATAGTTTTTAATGAGTCTGAACTCGATGACGTTCCTATGCATGTTACCTATAGTAGTGATCATTATTGGGAAAAGCACACTTCTTTTGATATTGAAAATCTCTTTGGTACCAATTCTGAAAATGATGATATTAATAATTTCTATACTATTAGTGTTATCCATGATCCTTCCAATGATGATATGTTTACAAATGAACACACTTGGGAAGATAACTATTCTATTGCTTATGAGGATGCTATACCTCCAATTTATGATGATTATGATATTTTTAGTCCACCTACTATTGAGGAGGAAATTAATTATGATTGCAATATGCCTCCTATATTTGATGATTATGGTGATGAGAATAATAATGATAGCTACTTTGTTGAATTTGCTCCCACTACAATTAATAAGAATGACTATGTTTATGTGGGGAGCATTAATTCTTTTATGCATGTGGCTCATGATAAGAATGTTTTATGTGATAGTTATATTGTTAATTTTATTCATGTTGCTACTGAAAGTTATTATGAGAGAGGGAAACATGGTTCTATGCATCTCAATAATATTAAGTTTCCCCTCTTTATGTTGAAAATTTTGAAGTTGCGCTTGTTTTTCTTTCCTATGCTTGTTGCTTTGTGCTTTCATGACTTGGTTCTTTACAAGATTCCTATGCATAGGAAGTGGGTTAGACTTAAATGTTCTTTAAATTTGCTTCTTGATGCTCTCTTTTACTTCAATTCATATTTCTTATGTGAGCATCTTCTCAAACTATCATGCCTAACTTAAAGGCGTTAAAGAAAAGTACTTATTGGGAGATAACCCAAAAGTTTTAGATGAGTCTTGGAAGTTATTACTTCAGTAATAACCGCTCCTTATCCTTTTTATTTGCTTTTTGTGCCAAGAGTAACCTCTAATGAGAGAGAAGTAATGATTGGGAAAGTTGCTGTCCCGAAACAGATTTTTGTGCCTCACCGTAAAAATTCGTGAGAGAGCTCTGTATGTCGGATTGAGCTGTAATTTTTGTACTTCTGCCCCAGGTTGTTATCTAACTTTCGTTAGTTCAACACTTTTTGATTTGACCAACAGAAGGTCTTCGAAAGAATTTGTCTTTACCTGCTGGTCTGTTTTGACAGATTTCTACCATTATTTGCATTTGCTTCTTGTTGGTTCCTTTTTTTTGAGTTCTCTTTGATCTTTTGAACTTTTTGAAGGAAGTTTTACAGTAGCTTTTGTTTTAATGGAAGTTTTATTTGTGTTGTAACTGAACCAAAAGACTTATTTATCTTGAGTGCACTAATGTTGCTAAAAAAGATTGTGTGAAGTTTTGTATGAAGGAAAATTTTCAGATGTATGGAAGGAATGAGTAATGAGATGAAGGATGGACTAAAGCTCAAGCTTGGGGATGCCACGTATGTCACCCCAAGAAATATCCAAGAAGTACAAGCATCAAATCTTGGGGATGCCCAAGGCATCCCCTTCTTCATCAATAAAAATCCTAGGTTTCTTCCAAACACTTCATTTTTATTGTTTCATGCACAATTGTGTTGTTCTTGGAGCATCTTCATTTTTGTTCTTAGTTTTAGTTTGCTTGGTTTGCTTAGTTTGCTGAATAAATTAGATGGACCCCCTCTTTCATACATTGGTTTTCACATAGTTTGGTTTGGATTGGAAAAGAATAGGAAAGTTCATGCTTAAGTGGTAAAGAGAGCTTGTTTTTGACTGTGGCCTATGCTTTGTCTTGCCATGCTTGATATTGTTTTGGCTTTATGCTTAGTATTCTTTGCTGTAGCATGACTTGTTATAAACAATTGAGATTGCTTAATGTGCCTCGGATGAATCATGCGTTGTTTTAGCATATTAAAGCATAGTATAGTGGTATTCTCCTTTGATGCTTTATTTGGGTTGACTTGGCGCATGCTCACACCATGTTATGACTGTCACAAGTCACCACAGCCTTTATGATCCTTTAGTTTTCAACTTGTAGTATTACTTTATGCTTTGATCAATGATGTTTTGTCACTCTGCATGATTATGGTCATTATTGCTCTCTTAGTTTGTCGCTCCCAGTCTTTTGCTAGCCTCCACAACAAAGTATGAGTTCCACTCATGCATCCAACTCCCTAAACCAAGTTATTCCAAAGAGTCCACCATACCTACCTACTAGCTTATGCTATTCCAAGTATATTCATGCTTTTGTTTACCTTCCAAATTAAACTTGTTATGAGAAAACTAATGATTAAAGCTCTCACGAACTTGATGGCACACTTTACTTTACTTGCCCTTAATAAACTTGAACCATTGTGTCTTCTATGTTGTATATGCTTGCACTTATTTGTTGGGAATTAGCAGAACCATGCTTTCATGGGGAACGCTTTCAACATTGCACTTGGTACTTGTACCTAGTTGATATCATGCTTTTTTGTATATGGATGTCGTCGGTGTGAAATGAAAGGGGAGCTTGTAAGTCCATGGAGTTATGTATATGTGTTAGAGAAATGCCTGGGCCGTTGGTCTAATCCATGCTGACATGGTGGAAACCTGCAGCGTAACCATAATGAGTTGTCTATGAAGCATTCTTCTTATAAAAAAAAGAGTCCTATATTGAGAAAAAAGAGAAAAGAGAAAAAAAGAGATTATGAAAAGAGGAAAGAGAGAAAAAAGCACCATATTCCCATGGTAAATAAGAAGAATGCTTAGATGCTCGTTGTCTGCTTGCCTTGTCATTTTGATATGGGGATTCTTCCGTATCATCGGGCAAGGGGTACCCCGTTGGCGGTTCTCAATGATACACATGTACTTACGATGACAAGAACTTACCGGTGACTAAACTTGAGTAGCATGAGGAGCGGCCCTCGTATTCAAGGGACATGAGATTTCTAACTTATACTTCGTCAAGCATGTACACCATATTTTGTTCACTTTAACCTTAATCACTTCAAGATGCTTATGATAGGGGCAATGAGAGCTGAAAGCTATAAGTACCAGAATTTTTGGAAGCTCTTTATGAGACTTGAATCCCTACTTCCTTTTACAAAAGGGCTTTCTTCCACAATTATATTGAGTCTCCACCTTCTATCTTTATGAACTACTTTGAGAGCATAGTGGCCATTCTTAGTTCTATGTGCATTGTCCCAAGACTAGTTGATTGATGCATAACTTGTTATTGCTTGTTTGAAACTATTGTATCTAGTCACTCTTATCAACTTTGAAGGTGTCCTATGCATTTATATTTGCTACTCTATTGAGGGACAAGCTGAATACTATTATGCTATGTTTTCTTTATGTGAAACAAACAAACGTCTTGCAAAGCATTGTTATTCATGAATCTTTTGTTTGTGCCTTTTCATGTTGCATCATAATTTCTTTGTCTTATTGCTAGAACTTTGTCTTCCATGTTATGATTGAAGTACTATGATCCCAGCTTTGAATGTTTTGCAAATACTTTGATCAAGTCTTTGATGGTGCATGTCACCTAAAAAATTATTCTTTCTTTTTATACTTACCTACTCGAGGACGAGCAGGAGTTAAGCTTGGGGATGTTGATACATTGCAAATGTATCTATAATTTTTGATGTTCCATGCTTGGTTTTATCTACTTTCATATGTTTTGTCCACACTTTGGAGTACTTTTCATATGATTTCTTGGACTAACCTATTAACAAGAGCCACAGTGCCAGTTGCCTACTTTCTGCTGTTTTTGGTTCCAGGAAAGTCAGAAAATGAATATTCTCAGAATTGGACGGGACAAAAGCCAAAGTTCCTATTTTCTCGAAAGATCCACGGAGCCAGAAGGAGAGTCGGAGAGGGGCCATAGGGTGGCCACACCATGTGGTGGCGCGGCCTGGCCCTGGCCGTGCCACCAAGTGGTGTGGGCCCCCTGGCCGCCCACCAACCTTGCCTCTTCGCCTATAAGAAGCATCCCGATGCATAAACCCTAAATAATCAAGCCTCCAGCCACGAAAAGTTCCGCAGCGCCGCCGCCACCGAAAGGGAGATTCGGAGGACAGAAAGTCTCTGTCCCGGCACCCTGCCGGGACGGGGAAGTGCCCCCGGAGCCATCTCCATCGATCTCCACCGCCATCTCCATCACCGTTGTTGATTCCCATGATGATGAGGGAGTAGTTCTTCCTCGAGGCTAAGGGTTCTACCGGTAGTTATGTGTTCATCTCTCTATCTATGCATGATCTTGTTGTGGTCATGAGCTTGTAATCTATAGATCTACCTTGGTACTCAAGTGCTTTAATAGATCTCTGCTCTCCCCATGTGTGTGAAAGTGACAGCGTGCTCACCATGGTGGCACTTAGGCTAGAGTTCTCAAATACTTGTTATGAGTTGTATTTGGAGTTGGATGTCTTTATGAAATTGTGGTGTTTGTTGGACTCATGTACTCAAGGTGACAGTGTGGGGTTTTCTAGATGGGAAAGATGGACTTTGAGGTGTGCTGTTATAGACCTACCATCGATTAGAGTGTTCAACCGGAGAGTAGTTAAGAGTAGTATCATAAAGAGAAGATATGTATATGAGAGAGTGTTCACTAGTGAAAGTATGATCCCTGGGCCTTGTTTCCAAGCGTTGATACACCATTTGCTACTAGATCTGTTACATGTTTGCTTGCTTCCATCTTTATTTCAGTTTGCCTTTAGTCTCTTCCACGCCATCAAGTTATCTTCTATCACCGTTACCACTTATAATTATCTATACCACTTGTATTTCACTATCTCTTCGCCGAACTAGTGCACCTATACACCTGACAAGTGTATTGGGTGTGTTGGGGACACAAGAGACTTCTTGTATCTTGATTGCAGGATTGCTTGAGAGGAAATACCTTTGACCACTTCCTCCCTGAGTTCGATAAACCTTGGGTGATCCACTTAAGGGAAAACTTGCTGCTGTTCTACAAACCTCTGCACTTGGAGGCCCAACAACTGTCTACAAGAATAGAAGTGCGTAGACATCAGGCCCTCAGCCGATTCATCAGTCGGATGGGTGAAAAAGCGCTGCCCTTCTACCAGCTCCTCCGCAAAGCTGAAAACTTCGAGTGGACCAACGAAGCGCAAGAAGCATTTGAAGATCTCAAGCGCCTGCTATCCACTTCGCTAGTGCTGGTGACCCCAAGAGAAAGGGAACCACTATTGCTATATATCTCCGCTAGCAACCAGGTGGTCAGCACAGTGCTCGTCGTCGAACGAGCTGAGGAAAACAAGGTCCACGGCGTACAATGCCCAGTATACTACCTCAGTGAGGTCCTCACACCAACAAAACAGCGGTACCCGCACTACCAGAAGCTAGCGTATGGTGTCTTCATGACCGCCCGGCGACTGCGCCATTACTTCCAGGAACACCCAATCGTGGTAGTCAACGACGCCCCATTGGGACACATCCTCAACAACCCCGACACTACGGGACGAGTTGCCCTTTGGGGAATAGAATTCTCTCCACGAGACATCACATACGAAAAGCGCGACGCAATCAAGTCGCAAGTTCTCCCTGACTTCCTCGTGCACTGGATGGAGAACCAGCACCCGGACAAACCATACATGTCCTACCTCTGGACAATGCACTTCGACGGGTACAAGCGAAAGGACGGAGCAGGCGCAGGTGTCATACTGACATCACCTCAAGGGGACAAGCTGAAATATATCCTGCGCATGCAGTTCACAGCCTCCAACAACGAGTCTGAATACGAGGCCCTGTTGCACGGGATGAGGATGGCAAAAGCCTGCGGCGCCAAGAGGCTCATCATATATGGCGACTCCAAGTTGGTCATCAACCAAACGATGCATGTGTGCGACGCACTGAACGACAGCATGATCGCATACCGCGACCTCTACGACACACTTGAAGGAGACTTCGACGGTTGCGAGTTGCGGCATGTAGGTCGCGAAAGCAACGAGGAGGCGGACGCACTCGCCAACATAGGCTCTACCTGTGCCCCCATACCACCTGGGGTATTTCTCGAGCGCATCTGCGAACGCTCCATCAAGCCAAAGGCCGTAGAGAAGAAAACAAGCGCAGCAACAGACTCGGGGGCTATGCCGCCCAATGAGCCAATGGCACTCGACGACCTGGAGTTGGACACAGGACTCGAGGGACCAATGAGCATCATGATGATTGAGCAATCCTGGACGCAGCCATACATCACGTACCTCCTCAGCAAAAGGCTCCCGGATGATCCGACTGATGCACGGCACATCGCGCGGCGGTCCAAGGCATTCGTTGTTATCAACAGCGAACTGTATAAACGCGGCATCACAGGAGTACTCCAGCGATGCGTCTCCACGGCCGATGGAAGAGCTGTCCTCCTCGACATCCATGAGGGGACCTGCGGGCACCACGCCGGCAGTCGTGCCCTCATTGCCAAAGCTCTACGAGCCGGATTCTATTGGCCTACGGCCATGCGCGGTGCTAAGGACATCGTCCAAAAATGCAACGCTTGCCAACGATTCGCAGACAAGCCGCACGCACCGGGCACAGAACTCCGGCCAATTCCATTGGCCTGGCCCTTCGCGCAATGGGGACTCGACATGGTTGGCAAACTCCCAAGGTCCTCACAAGGAGGCTATGTCTACCTCTTGGTCGCAGTCGACAAATTCACCAAGTGGATTGAGGCCATGCCAATGACCAACCAATCAGGACATAGAACAGTCAAGTTCTTCAAATCCATCGTCTACCGCTTCGGTGTACCGCACAGCATCATCACCGACAACGGGACGAACTTCACATCCAGGGAGTTCCAAGAATTCTGCGAGAACCTGGGGATCAACATCAGCTACGCCTCGGTAGCGCATCCACAGACCAACGGTCAGGTGGAAAAAAGCAAATGGGCTCGTCTGCGGCGGCATCAAGAAGCGACTCCTCCGGCCACTCGAACAAGTCGCGGGTTGCTGGCCAGACGAACTGCAATCCGTACTCTGGAGCCTACGCACAACTCCAAACAGTGCCACGGGCTACACGCCATTCTTTATGGTGCACGGAGCCGAAGTAGTGCTGCCCGCCGAGTTACGATACAAGGTGCCGCGTGTGGTCGCTTACAGCGAACAAGAGTCATCCCTCGCACTCGAAGACTCCATCAACCTCCATGACGAGGCACGAAAAATCGCCGCGGAAAGATCAACGATCTACTAGCAGAACCTGCGCAACTACCACAGTAGGAGGCTACGCCCCAGATCCTTCGTCGAAGGCGACCTGGTCCTGCGACTGAAACAGCAGGGGCATCTCAAGCTCGAGTCCCCCTGGGAAGGACCATACGTGATTACAAAAGTAATCCCAGGTGGCACCTATCGCCTTCAAGACTTAGAGACAGGAGTCGCATACTCCAACCCCTGGAACGTCGCACAACTGTGACGCTTCTACCACTAGTCGTTTTTACTTTTACATTGCAAATAAGGCTACTCAGCCAAGGCTACTTAGCCACACATTGTACCTCGCACTGTTCTTCGAATAAAAAAAGCTAAGTGCCCCAAAACTCTGTGTTCTCCTTTACTTTTCCAATTTATCTACTCGGGGGCTGCGCCACCCTATATACATCTGTTCTACAAACCAAAACGCGATATCCTGAGTAGCTGGCACATCAATCGAAACCCTTGACACAAACATCAACCCAGCTACAACGCACCTGACAGGTTGACAAGGGACTGAGATAAAAGCATGACCAGGCTAACAAAAGGGACTCGCATAGTGCAACGCACTTCATACTAACAAAGCTCTTTATACAATAACTTATACACAACATTTATACGAACTTTACAACACAAGTACACTTATGTGCAGGATACAAACTAGGTTACTACTGCAGCAGGAGAACATTGGTTTGTTCCTCAAAGAAGTCGACGATCTCTTCTGCTGGGCGATCCACCGCCTGGTAGTGCGGCACCATATTCCAGGCAGAACCCGCTGGTGGCATAGGCGGCCCAGATGCAATTGCCGCAACATCTACGTCAGGCCTGTACAATCGCACCATTGACACAGCAGCCTTGGCACCAGCCACCAACTGTTGCCTTACGCACTCGCGAACGGCGGTCAAGTCTTGAAACTTGGCAAGGAGGGCCAGCAGGCTTGATGGAGTGTCATCCAGCGGAAACATCGCCCGATAAATGTTCTTCAAGCATGACTAAGACTTCTTCAAAAAGTACAGCACTCGCGATGCACGATCCTGCAGGGTCGCCAGCGCAGTCGCACTATCATGATCTACCTAGAAGTATCCACTCTCTTGAAGTTGTTCCTGGGTGAGATCATGCATGCGAATGGCAATTCTATCCTTCTCCTCCTGCGGATGACATGTGCTGACAACAACACGAAGCAGCAACAACAGCATAAGTATAGCGTACAATTGCGAGTGACTACAAGGAGAAGATGAGAGCAAGTAAACTAACACTTGAATTGGTCGCCCAGCTGCGTGTAGCATCCCAATTGTCTAACAATTGTAATGCTACTTGGTCTAGTAATATAATGGCTACTTCAAATATATATTGTTGCATCATCATTATATCATGCCCATGTCATCATGCCACCTTGCATTTGAGCATCATATAAAACCCCTTTTGTTTTGGTTCTTTTCCCATGTGCATTATTAGTTGTATTTGCCTCTTGATATTGTATTTGGATCTTGATATATTGTTTGATGCCCAAGTTGAGTTGGGGCATATCTTTTGTTAACTCCACCACCTTTCTTTCACCACCTTATAATTCCACCATCCAACTAAATATGAGCTTTGCATTTTATTTGGTTCTCCCTCTAGCTCATGAGGGTTGGGATGGATCCAATTCTTTACCACATGCTCTCATCTTAGCATCATGTTGTTTTCACACTATGGATATATGAGAGCCACATGGCCACCTTTGAATGCCTTGTGAGTGGAACCCTTCTTCCTAGCTTCCACATGGATTATCATGGAATTATTCTCATGTTGGAATATTTTGTGGGCTTATTAACTACCTAGTGGAATATACACACTAGTAACTCCCAATTATAATCCAATGTGATCATCCCCATATACTCCACTTGGAATTCTTTCTAAATTCCTTTGCTTGGGCCTTACTCCAATTTTTGTGAATGCATGATAATAATGCCATGTAAAAATGTTGTTTTCACAATAATCAACATGGCCATAAATGTTTTGCATGGGCCATGCAAGCCCCACCTTTTGCTTGTTCTTTGGATCTTATTTGAATTTTGAGTGAATTTAAACCACAGCTCTCTCTCCTCTTAGCTTGATCTTGTTTGTGCTTGCTTAAGACCATCATCACCACACCCCTCTCTTGTGTTGCTTGATCTAGTTGGAGCATGCAAACTCCTATAAACCCCAAGCCACCACCCCATCACCCTAATCCCCTAGCTATCACCACCCTACCTCACCTCTCCTCTCTTTACCATCCCATCTAACCTAGCTCTAAGCTAAAACCTAGACCAAACCCTAAGTACCCTAAGTCCACCACCTCTCTCTCTCGGCCTCCCCCTCTCTCTTACCTAGCTGGCCACCTAGCTACCCCCAGCCCCAACCAAACCCTAGCTACCCCGAGCCATACCCCCTCTCTACCCGAGCCTAGCTCCCAACCCTAGCCCGAGCTCCCTACCTCCCTCCCTCTCCTTTCTCTCTGCCCTAGGGGCCCCAGCCCGAACCACCCCGACCCTGGCCTGCCCTACCCCACCTGGAAGCCTCACCTGCCCCTCCCCTACCTGCCCAGACCGAGCACGTGAGAGAGAAGAGGAGGAAAAATGTGGTCGAGCCACCTTTTCCATCTACCCCTCCCCCACGGCGTCTCCCTTTCCCTCTCTGCCTTATCTCCTCCACCTCGCCTCTCTGGCCTCTCCCAGATCCCCCAGGCACCTGCCGCTCCTCCCCTTCCTCTCCGCCAGCAGCTACCCCCGACGCCAGCCACCGTCGGCCTCCGCCACGTCCCGTTGATCCAGGCGTGCAGAGAGACCGTGGAGTGGCCTGGGAGTTCGAGGAGGGTCCCCTGATCCGCCCTGCACTCGCCGTCGAGGAGGAGGAGGACTGGAGCCGCCAGTACCAGCGCCGCCGAGCCGAAACCCTAGGTCTCCTGGCCGTCTGCATCGCCGTCGATCGCCTGCTCGCCGACCCGATCCAACGCCACCAGCAACCTCCCGGTGAGCCCCTGTGCCTCCCTGACACCTCCGTCTCCCCCGCCGTCGCCTGTGCTCGCCGGTCGTTTCTCCGAGCGCCCTCGGTGCGTCGTCGTTCGCTGTCGTCTGCTCGCCCCCGCTAAGCGCAGTACCACATCTAGGCCGCGTCGACCCTCCCTGACACCAAGCCTAAGCCAGCGCAGTGGCTCCGCCTCTGCGCGCGCGCCCGCAACGTCTCGGGTTCGATCCCGCGCGCCGCGCCCCGCGCCCTGCCGCACACTGATCTGTCCTCTGCACGCGAGAGGAGGAACAGTACGGCGGTGCACTTTTGTGCATACCCCCCTGCTATTTTGCTCGTCGCAACCCGCGCTCCTTAGGACCCCACCTGCCAGCCGCTACGCGCTTTTGCAGAAAAACCCCCGGCGTTTCCTGTTTACAACCCGCGCTCCAGCTCGGCCCCGCCTGGCAGCCCCCGCGCGCCGTTCGCTGACACGTGGGTCCGCAGCGCCTCGGACCCACTTGTCATTCTCTGTGTCTGGCAGCACCCGCGGTGAGAAACGATTTCTGAGCGCGTGTGTTGCTGAGTCAGCGCGTGGCCCACCCGTCAGCGTCTGTGGATGGCTTAAGCTGAGTAACAAAAGTATTTTCCTGTACCTGTTTGAATTCAAACTTAATTCAAATTATTTCAAATTCAAAATTAAATCTGTTTTTAATTATCTTTTCAAGTATAAATCCATTTAATGCAAATAATATATGTTTTCAAATCAGAAAAATGTGAGGAATTCAAATATGCCATTCAAAATCTATTTTGAACAATTAAAATTCCAAGTTTATTTAAATTACATTAAATTGCCCTTTTACCTTAATAAATTAATAACTTTTGTTTTATAACTCCAAATTTAACAAATGATATGTCTAAAATGATTAGCTCGACGAGACCTTTCTGTTTAAGCATTCCATGGTTTGAATTGAAGCATGCATCATATAAATATAAAGTATACAGCAACTAATATGAGATTAAAATGGGGCTAAAACTCAATAAAATGATTTATTCTTGTATTCCACACCTCACCCATGCCATGCTACTTTATTGCCATGCAAATTGTGCATCATTCATCATGTCATGATTGTTTGCTTGTCGCATTTATTCATATGCTTGTGCACTTTATTTATGTTGGCCCTTGTTTGTTGGTTCTTCTTTGAATAGACGCTGAGCAGGGGATATATCAAGAGAACCAGGAGCACTACCCAGATCCATTCCTTGCTTCTACTGAGCTGTCAGGCAAGCACTACCACATGCTTGCATACATATAGTACCTATTGCCTCTTTCTTATTCTTGCATCATTGAGTCGCGATTGCATTAATTTGAATCCTAAGTATTGCATAGCCTTTACTTTTAAACCCCACTGAAGCTTGTTCCTCCACCCTATGAGCCATTACTACAGGAGTTGTTTGAGCCATGCGAGTCGTAGAACAGCATGTGTAGGGTATGTGAGTGTCTGATGGATAACGAGGTACCTAAACAACTTAACCTGAGTAGTAATGGGATAACTAATGAAAGTGGCATCGGTGAGCCATATTTGCTATTTGGTTTTTCAGGCTCACTTGTGTCCCGTAGGACCCCGAGTACTTGATTCCTGTTCCTTGAATATTCGCGCTATCCACATCCGGGAGGCTTATGAACCCCCCTGAGCCAGAGCTTGATTCATTCTTATTTCTTGGGGCCACAAACTAGTTTGAGGTTTTATTTACTATCCTGTACTTATGCCATGCTTTACTGCTTTATTTAAATTGTGCGAGGTACTGCACACTGTACTGTTTAGGGAAGCGGAGTGTTTTCGCGGTGTCGACAAGCCCAGTCACATTTTCGGGTTCCCAGTCGTTCACAGCCATTGGCGCAAACCTTGAGTCCGTCTCGGAGTCGGCCAACTTCGTCGCGGGTAGCTTAATGGGGTGGCCCCCTGAAATATTTCTGAATCCTGTGATTGCTTTGTCGTGACTGCCTTGTTGGGATTTGATTTGGTTTTTTCGAGGCATATCGAGTGTGTGTTGCTATTTGTGCACCCCTGCAGGGTAAAACTTTCTGAAAGCCGTGTCCGCGGTTATGGACGACTTGGAGCACAGTTTCTCGATCATAGACAAGCACAACTAAAGTACCGCTTTTAATCTGACTAGGCTAGGTACCTGACTAGTAAACAGTGCAACACTCACGGAATGGATAATAAAACTGCCAACGGATGGGGGAGGTTGTTCGTCCGCTTCCTCATCGGTAAGCGAGGAGGAGGATGGATCTGTGGATATTACCGTTACAACTGTTATAACTGTTGCTATTAATTTACGGACATCCGTCTATCTCTGGTTAGGCGGATGGTTAGCGAGTATCTATAGAATTGCTAGGGTTTATCTTCTGCTGCAATTGCGTCACCCCAGGTTGTGTTCCCTAGAGGCATAAAGACTTGCTGAGTACCCCTAGGGTCTCACACGATAAATTATTGGTTCAGATGAACAGGTACACTCGCAAGATGGATACTGGGTGGAAGAGACGGACGATGTGGGCAACGATCATTCAGTGTAGAGATTCCGGGAACGGGGATCCGTGAGATCTGTGGGTGGGATGTGCTTATTTATGGGGCATCTTATGCCGATTTGCTTCTTATCCGTACTCGGATTTTGTCTTCCACTTCCGCTTGATACTCTGTTGATTGATGTATGAGGAGATATCCTAAACTATTATATCTATCTAGGATATTTGGGTCTTGCCGTATGGCGTTGCTATATTTCCTTTCTTTTTAGATGGAATGGCTCTGATGTACTATTGTATGGTGGCTTGCATACATACTCATTTGTGTATGTAGTTGATCCCTTCGCCTGCCGATTACGTCGCCCGTTCTTGTCCTGATGTTTGGAAATGGTTGGGACGGCCGAAAGGTCTACCTGTGAGTGGCATTTGGGCCCCACCGTACTATTTCAACCATTTCTGATCATCCAGGCTTGTACTAGGAGCGTAATTCACCGAGGTAGTTACAATTGGTATCAGAGCCATCCCGCCCTTCAGGGTCTCAGCCAAATGGTCGTTGTCTGTCTAGCAAATATTTTTGGTAGTTATGTATACTAAGGAAAAACAAAACGCGAGAGTAGGACTGCTTCCACTTTTCTTCTTACCCACCGACCCACCCTTTTTTGGTAAGGAAGTGTAACGTTTTCAATCCTCTTCTTAAATTCAAACTAGGATTCACGCGTTCTGGGTTTCCGTAGTACCATAGGTTGTGTATCTGTGTGTGTGAGTGTGTGTGTGTGTAATTCCTTGTCTATCTGTTGCATCCAAGTTGTTATCTTTATCGGCCCTTTTGGTTATCAACTGTTGGTACATTCCATACCAACAGGCTTTTACAAACCGACGCGATCTATCTGATTCGTTGTATACCGACGCGATCTGTCTTACTCTTTGTTATCCGACGTTATCTTGTTTGTGGTGTTCGTTTCCGTAGCTACCAATCTTTAGGTTCATCGTGAGAAGAAGGTGTTGGGATATGTGTTTTACTTATTCATGTGCGGAGTAATGATTCGAGTGCGGGATGGAGTCGCGACCATACCACTACTCTTATCATTCGCTCTTGTATATTGAATTGGTAGAGTCACTAATCTTGATTCCTTAAGTGATTTTGCGCATCTATTGGTGTTTTAATGCCGAAATTTGTGGAAAAAAAATTTCTTTGATATAATTGTGTACCACACTCCTTTTAAGTCGTGTGCGATATGCTTAATATCTTCTAGGTGCTTTGAACTTCGTTGATATTTTAATATCATCTTAGTAAATTGTATCCTTTAATCTTGATTAATTCCATTTTGGTACTATTTTGGATTATCATTATTCTCCATCATAGTACTGACTTGTGTTTTATATCAATAACAGGATGGCACCACCACGCCGTTCTGAGGAGGACATACAACCTGAACTAGGGGCAGCGTTGTCAAGCATCGCCAATGCCTTGGCAGCAATGCAGCAGAACCAGCAGCGCTTTGAGGAAAGTGTCAGGAGGAACGAGTTTGTGCCGCTACCTCCACCTCCCAAGCGAGGAGACATCAAGAGCTTCCTGAAGTTCAACCCTCGCCAGTTTGATGTTTCTGATCAACCACTTGATGTTGATGATTGGTTGCGTGAGATGACAAGGTTACTGGCAACTGCTGATGTTCCCGAGCAAGAATGGGTAAAGTGTGCTACTCACCTTCTGAAGGGAGATGCAGCTCTCTGGTGGGAGAATTACCTGAAGGCAAACTGCACTGGTTTTCAGCCTACTTGGGGACAGTTCACTGGAGCTTTCAAAGAGCAGTACCTATCAGAAATTGTCATGGAGAGGATGAAGGAAGTGTTTCTCAACCTCAATCAGGGCAATGATAATGTCAACACCTACATCAGGAACTTCATGAACCTGTCTCGTTATGGTGGCGATGAGATCTCTGATGACAAGAAGAAGCAAAAGAGGTTCAGGCAAGGGCTCAATGTATCGATCAAGTATGCAATCACACATGCAAGGCCGGCGTCTTTTCTGGAACTTCAGCATACAGCTCTGCAGGAAGAGGCAAGTAGGCAAGTGTTTGAGGAGTCAAAGAAACACAGCCGTGATGCAGCAAGCTCTTCAGCTATGTCAGCTCCTTCTAAGCGTCGTGTCTGGGTTCCTAACACCCCACCGTCGCTCCCGGCTCCACCAAGACCTTCAAGCTACGCGGCAAGGCCACCAAACTTCCTCACTGCTGCTCCCAGGGGCTACAACCACCACTACCCTGGAGCGCCTGGCGGAGTCCCTGGATACGTTGCTCCACGTCCACCTGGTGTTTGTTACACTTGTGGAGACTCTGGGCATCAACAATGGAACTGTCCGATGAAGAACAAGGCTCTTCCTCCACCACCTCCAAGATCTGTGGCAAGCTCTCCTTTGGTTCGTGCACCACCACCTCGGGCTCTCAACATCAACACCAAGCCCGGGTCTACTGTTGCTCGTGCCAACTGTGTCAACGTCGCTCAAGCTGAGCATGCACCTGGAGTTGTGATGGGTAGGCTATCCGTTAACTCAGTCCCTGCATGAGTTTTGTTTGATTCTGGTGCATCGCATTCTTTTGTGTCAACCAAGTTTGCAGATGAGAATGGGTTAGCTATGGATCCTCTCTTTAAACGGTTAATGGTCCTTTCTCCTGGAGCAACAATGGCAGCTTCTAAAATCAGCCATGGCAATCAAATTGAGATTGGTGGCTCTTCGTTCTCGGCTTCTATAATCATTCTGGGCAATTCTGACATTGATGTCATCTTGGGCATGGATTGGTTGACAGCAAATGCAGCTGTGATTGATTGTGCTGAACGCTCGGTTTCTCTGAAGATTCCTGAAGGCCATATAGTCTATTCTCCAAGTCTCACTCCTGCTATCCAGCTTTTCTCTTTGGCAGCTCTGAATGTTGATGCTATGGAAGCTATTCAGAGTGTTCCGGTGGTCTGTGAGTTCCCAGATGTCTTTCCTGAAGAGTTGCCAGGTATGCCTCCGGATCGTGAGGTTGAGTTTGTTATTGAGCTTGAACCTGGTACCGCTCCTATCTCCAAGCGGCCTTATAAGATGGGTCCTGCTGAGTTGGCTGAACTCAAACATCAACTTGATGAACAAGAGAAGTTGGGTTTCATTCAGCATAGTACTTCTTCTTGGGGTAGCCCTACTCTCTTTGTGAAGAAGCGAGACCAGACTGATAGACTTTATGTTGACTATCGGGCTCTCAATGCTAAAACCATCAAGAATAAATATCCCCTTCCGCGGATTAATGATCTCTTTGATCAGCTAGCTGGAGCTGTGGTATTCTCTAAGCTTGACTTGAGAAGTGGTTATCACCAAATCAAGATTCGCAAGGAAGATGTTCCGAAGACAGCTTTCACCACCCGCTATGGCTTGTATGAGTACAGTCATGTCTTTCGGTCTCACCAACGCACCTGCCACCTTCTCGAGGCTCATGAACTCGGTTTTCATGGAGTATCTTGACAAGTTCATTGTGGTCTATCTGGATGACATCTTAGTCTATTCCAAGTCACAAGAAGAGCATGAAGAACACCTTCGGTGTGTCCTAAGCAAGCTTCGTGAGAACCGCTTGTATGCAAAGTTCTCCAAGTGTGAGTTTTGGCTGCCTCAAGTTACCTATCTTGGTCACGTCATCTCTGCCAAGGGCATTGCAGTCAATCCGGAAACTGTGAAGACAATTGTTGAATGGCTTCCTCCTGTTAATGTCAAAGAAGTGCGGAGTTTCCTTGGTTTGGCTAGTTATTGCCGTCGCTTCATTCAGAACTTTTCGAAGATAGCGAAGCCTCTTACCGATCTCCTCAAGAAAGGCAAGAAATACCTTTGGACTCCTGCATGTCAAGCAAGCTTTGAGACACTCAAAGAGAAGCTCACTTCCACACCAGTCTTGGTTCCTCCGGATACATCCAAGCCGTTTCAGATATTCTGTGACGCCTCTTTGCATGGATTGGGTGCGGTCCTTATGCAAGAAAAACAAGTTGTTGCTTATGCCTCTCGCCAGTTGAAGATGCATGAGATAAACTATCCTACACGTGACCTCGAGCTCGCAGCAGTTGTCTTTGCTTTGAAAGTATGGAGGCACTACTTGCTTGGCAACCGTTGTGAAATCTTTTCTGATCACAAGAGTCTGAAGTATATCTTCACTTAGCCTGATCTCAACCTTCGGCAAAGGAGATGGATTGAAGCAATCAATGACTTCGATTTGACCATCAACTACACTCCGGGCAAAGCTAATGTTATGGCAGATGCTCTTAGCCGCAAAGCTTATGTCAACAACCTCATGATGGAAGAACAACAGCCTCTCTTGTGCGAGGAATTCCGTCAGCTCAACCTGGAAATTGTGGAACAAGGGTATCTCCAGAACCTTCTAGCAACACCTCTCTTGGAAGAAAAGGTTCGCTCTTCTCAGCTTGGTGATCCGTACACAAGAAAGATCATCTCCAGGATTCAGCTTCCAAAGTATGAGTCCTTCCACGTCGATGATCAAGGCACGCTTTTCTTTGAACACCAGATGTTTGTTCCGAACTACCCGGGTTTGAGGGAGCAAGTTCTCAAGGAGGCGCATGATTCTGTTCTTTCTATCCACCCTGGCAGCACAAAGATGTACATGGACTTGAAAACACAATATTGGTGGCCTGGTTTGAAAAGGTATTGTGCCAGGTATGTCTCGGAGTGTGATGTCTGCCGCAGAGTGAAAGCTGTCCATCAGAAACCTTCCGGTCTTCTACAACCATTGAAACCCTCGGAATGGAAATGGGAGAAAGTAGAGATGGACTTCATCACTGGTTTTCCGAGGTCGCAGAAGGGCAACAATGCAATCTTTGTTGTCATTGACAGGCTTTCGAAAGTGGCTCACTTCTTCCCCGTCAAGGAAACCATTTCTGCAATTCAGTTGGCTGAGCTCTATATCAACAGAATTGTCTCTCTGTATGGGGTTCCGCTTGAGATCAGTTCCGACCGTGGAAGCATCTTCACTTCCAAGTTCTGGGAAAGTTTCCAAAATGCTTTGGGAAAAAAGTTGAACTTCAGCACAGCTTACCACCCTCAGTCGCAAGGGCAAGTTGAAAGGATCAATCAGATTCTAGAGGATATGCTTCGTGCTTGCGTCATCTCTTTTGGCATGAAGTGGGAAGAATGTCTTCCTTATGCTGAGTTCTCTTACAACAACAGCTTCCAGAAAAGTCTAAAGATGGCACCATTTGAGGCTCTCTATGGTCGCAAATGCAGAACTCCGATTGGTTGGTCGGGTGCAGGTGAAAGAATCTTGTTTGGCCCTGACATTGTGACTCAAGCGGAGGAGAAGGTTCACATCATTCTGGAAAATCTGAGGATTGCTCAAAGTCGCCAGAAGAGCAATTATGACAGGAAGCACACGGACATGGAGTATGTCCCTGGTGATCTCGTTTACCTTCGTGTCACTCCCATGAGAGGCACGCACCGCTTTGGTATCAAAGGAAAGCTGGCTCCTAGATACATCGGTCCCTTCAAAGTTCGTGGAAGAAGAGGAGAAGTTTCTTATGCTCTTGAGCTCCTGGAAAAACTCAAGGTCCATGATGTTTTCCACATCTCTCAGCTCAAGAAGTGCTTCAAGGATCCCGGCAGGACCGTGGACCATGAGCTTATCAATCTCCAAGAAGACCTGTCTTATCAAGAACACCCCACAAAAATCCTTGAAGTCGCAGAAAGAAGGACTCGCAACAAGTCCATCAAGTTCTGCAAGGTGCAGTGGTCGCACCATTCCATTGATGAAGCCACTTGGGAACGTGAAGATGATCTCCGTGCCAAGTATCCTACCCTCTTTGTGTCTTCTTCTTCATCCTAGAATCTCGGGGCGAGATTCCTGTTTAGTGGGGGAGAGTTGTAGCATCCCAATTGTCTAACAATTGTAATGCTACTTGGTCTAGTAATATAATGGCTACTTCAAATATATATTGTTGCATCATCATTATATCATGCCCATGTCATCATGCCACCTTGCATTTGAGCATCATATAAAACCCCTTTTGTTTTGGTTCTTTTCCCATGTGCATTATTAATTGTATTTGCCTCTTGATATTGTATTTGGATCTTGATATATTGTTTGATGCCCAAGTTGAGTTGGGGCATATCTTTTGTTAACTCCACCACCTTTCTTTCACCACCTTATAATTCCACCATCCAACTAAATATGAGCTTTGCATTTTATTTGGTTCTCCCTCTAGCTCATGAGGGTTGGGATGGATCCAATTCTTTACCACATGCTCTCATCTTAGCATCATGTTGTTTTCACACTATGGATATATGAGAGCCACATGGCCACCTTTGCATGCCTTGTGAGTGGAACCCTTCTTCCTAGCTTCCACATGGATTATCATGGAATTATGCTCATGTTGGAATATTTTGTGGGCTTATTAACTACCTAGTGGAATATACACACTAGTAACTCCCAATTATAATCCAATGTGATCATCCCCATATACTCCACTTGGAATTCTTTCTAAATTCCTTTGCTTGGGCCTTACTCCAATTTTTGTGAATGCATGATAATAATGCCATGTAAAAATGTTGTTTTCACAATAATCAACATGGCCATAAATGTTTTGCATGGGCCATGCAAGCCCCACCTTTTGCTTGTTCTTTGGATCTTATTTGAATTTTCAGTGAATTTAAACCATAGCTCTCTCTCCTCTTAGCTTGATCTTGTTTGTGCTTGCTTAAGACCATCATCACCACACCCCTCTCTTGTGTTGCTTGATCTAGTTGGAGCATGCAAACTCCTATAAACCCCAAGCCACCACCCCATCACCCTAATCCCCTAGCTATCACCACCCTACCTCACCTCTCCTCTCTTTACCATCCCCTCTAACCTAGCTCTAAGCTAAAACCTAGACCAAACCCTAAGTACCCTAAGTCCACCACCTCTCTCTCTCGGCCTCCCCCTCTCTCTTACCTAGCTGGCCACCTAGCTACCCCCAGCCCCAACCAAACCCTAGCTACCCCGAGCCATACCCCCTCTCTACCCGAGCCTAGCTCCCAACCCTAGCCCGAGCTCCCTACCTCCCTCCCTCTCCTTTCTCTCTGCCCTAGGGGGCCCAGCCCGAACCACCCCGACCCTGGCCTGCCCTACCCCACCTGGAAGCCTCACCTGCCCCTCCCCTACCTGCCCAGACCGAGCACGTGAGAGAGAAGAGGAGGAAAAAGGTGGCCAAGCCACCTTTTCCATCTACCCCTCCCCCACGGCGTCTCCCTTTCCCTCTCTGCCTTATCTCCTCCACCTCACCTCTCTGGCCTCTCCCAGATCCCCCAGGCACCTGCCACTCCTCCCCTTCCTCTCCGCCAGCAGCTACCCCCGACGCCAGCCACCGTCGGCCTCCGCCACGTCCCGTTGATCCAGGCGTGCAGAGAGACCGTGGAGTGGCCTGGGAGTTCGAGGAGGGTCCCCTGATCCGCCCTGCACTCGCCGTCGAGGAGGAGGAGGACCGGAGCCGCCAGTACCAGCGCCGCCGAGCCGAAACCCTAGGTCTCCTGGCCGTCTGCATCGCCGTCGATCGCCTGCTCGCCGACCCGATCCAACGCCACCAGCAACCTCCCGGTGAGCCCCTGTGCCTCCCTGACACCTCCGTTTCCCCCGCCGTCACCTGTGCTCGCCGGTCGTTTCTCCGAGCGCCCTCGGTGCGTCGTCGTTCGCTGTCGTCTGCTCGCCCCCGCTAAGCGCAGTACCACATCTAGGCCGCGTCGACCCTCCCTGACACCAAGCCTAAGCCAGCGCAGTGGCTCCGCCTCTACGCGCGCGCCCGCAACGTCTCGGGTTCGATCCCACGCGCCGCGCCCCGCGCCCTGCCGCACACCGATCTGTCCTCTGCACGCGAGAAGAGGAACAGTACGGCGGTGCACTTTTGTGCATACCCCCCTGCTGTTTTGCTCGTCGCAACCCGCGCTCCTTAGGACCCCACCTGCCAGCCGCTGCGTGCTTTTGCAGAAAAAACCCCGGCGTTTCCTGTTTACAACCCGCGCTCCAGCTCGGCCCCGCCTGGCAGCCCCCGCGCGCCGTTCGCTGACACGTGGGTCCGCAGCGCCTCGGACCCACTTGTCATTCTCTGTGTCTGGCAGCACCCGCGGTGAGAAACATTTTCTGAGCGCGTGTGTTGCTGAGTCAGCGCGTGGCCCACCCGTCAGCGTCTGTGGCTGGCTTAAGCTGAGTAACAAAAGTATTTTCCTGTACCTGTTTGAATTCAAACTTAATTCAAATTATTTCAAATTCAAAATTAAATCTGTTTTTAATTATCTTTTCAAGTATAAATCCATTTAATGCAAATAATATATGTTTTCAAATCAGAAAAATGTGAGGAATTCAAATATGCCATTCAAAATCTATTTTGAACAATTAAAATTCCAAGTTTATTTAAATTACATTAAATTGCCCTTTTACCTTAATAAATTAATAACTTTTGTTTTATAACTCCAAATTTAACAAATGATATGTCTAAAATGATTAGCTCGACGAGACCTTTCTGTTTAAGCATTCCATGGTTTGAATTGAAGCATGCATCATATAAATATAAAGTATACAGCAACTAATATGAGATTAAAATGGGGCTAAAACTCAATAAAATGATTTATTCTTGTATTCCACACCTCACCCATGCCATGCTACTTTATTGCCATGCAAATTGTGCATCATTCATCATGGCATGATTGTTTGCTTGTCGCATTTATTCATATGCTTGTGCACTTTATTTATGTTGGACCTTGTTTGTTGGTTCTTCTTTGAATAGACGCTGAGCAGGGGATATATCAAGAGAACCAGGAGCACTACCCAGATCCATTCCTTGCTTCTACTGAGCTGCCAGGCAAGCACTACCACATGCTTGCATACATATAGTACCTATTGCCTCTTTCTTATTCTTGCATCATTGAGTCGCGATTGCATTAATTTGAATCCTAAGTATTGCATAGCCTTTACTTTTAAACCCCACCGAAGCTTGTTCCTCCACCCTATGAGCCATTACTACAGGAGTTGTTTGAGCCATGCGAGTCGTAGAACAGCATGTGTAGGGTATGTGAGTGTCTGATGGATAACGAGGTACCTAAACAACTTAACCTGAGTAGTAATGGGATAACTAATGAAAGTGGCATCGGTGAGCCATATTTGCTATTTGGTTTTTCAGGCTCACTTGTGTCCCGTAGGACCCCGAGTACTTGATTCCTGTTCCTTGAATATTCGCGCTATCCACATCCGGGAGGCTTATGAACCCCCCTGAGCCAGAGCTTGATTCATTCTTATTTCTTGGGGCCACAAACTAGTTTGAGGTTTTATTTACTATCCTGTACTTATGCCATGCTTTACTGCTTTATTTAAATTGTGCGAGGTACTGCACACTGTACTGTTTAGGGAAGAGGAGTGTTTTCGCGGTGTCGACAAGCCCAGTCACATTTTCGGGTTCCCAGTCGTTCACAGCCATTGGCGCAAACCTTGAGTCCGTCTCGGAGTCGGCCAACTTCGTCGCGGGTAGCTTAATGGGGTGGCCCCCTGAAATATTTCTGAATCCTGTGATTGCTTTGTCGTGACTGCCTCGTTGGGATTTGATTTGGTTTTTCCGAGGCATATCGAGTGTGTGTTGCTATTTGTGCACCCCTGTAGGGTAAAACTTTCTGAAAGCCGTGTCCGCGGTTATGGACGACTTGGAGCACAGTTTCTCGATCATAGACAAGCACAACTAAAGTACCGCTTTTAATCTGACTAGGCTAGGTACCTGACTAGTAAACAGTGCAACACTCACGGAATGGATAATAAAACTGCCAACGGATGGGGGAGGTTGTTCGTCCGCTTCCTCGTCGGTAAGCGAGGAGGAGGATGGATCTGTGGATATTACCGTTACAACTGTTATAACTGTTGCTATTAATTCACGGACATCCGTCTATCTCTGGTTAGGCGGATGGTTAGTGAGTATCTATAGAATTGCTAGGGTTTATCTTCTGCTGCAATTGCGTCACCCCAGGTTGTGTTCCCTTTAGAGGCATAAAGACTTGCTGAGTACCCCTAGGGTCTCACACGATAAATTATTGGTTCAGATGAACAGGTACACTCGCAAGATGGATACTGGGTGGAAGAGACGGACGATGTGGGCAACGATCATTCGGTGTAGAGATTCCGGGAACGGGGATCCGTGAGATCTGTGGGCGGGATGTGCTTATTTATGGGGCATCTTATGTCGATTTGCTTCTTATCTGTACTCGGATTTTGTCTTCCGCTTCCGCTTGATACTCTGTTGATTGATGTATGAGGAGATATCCTAAACTATTATATCTATCTAGGATATTTGGGTCTTGCCGTATGGCGTTGCTATATTTCCTTTCTTTTTAGATGGAATGGCTCTGATGTACTATTGTATGGTGGCTTGCATACATACTCATTTGTGTATGTAGTTGATCCCTTCGCCTGCCGATTACGCCGCCCGTTCTTGTCCCGATGTTTGGAAATGGTTGGGACGGCCGAAAGGTCTACCTGTGAGTGGCATTTGGGCCCCACCGTACTATTTCAACCATTTCTGATCATCCAGGCTTGTACTAGGAGCGTAATTCACCGAGGTAGTTACACTGCGTCACCGTGCCAAGCAGATACTGCTCTCGGGCGGCGGCTTTCTCCGCCTTCGAGTTCCATACATCCGCTTTACCGCGGAGCACGGGCAACTCATGCTCCAGCTGCTTCACGTGGTCACGCAGTCGCAAAAGCAGCAACAACTCATCTACTCTGGAGCGTGGCGGTACCACGATATCATCAAGAGTCGGTGAGTCCTGAGTTTCCCTCAAAGGATCACTTGATGTACCCTACCACAAGTAAAGATAGAAGCAAATAAGACGACCAAATCAACACAATGGCAAAGGATTCAAATGCATTCAAGGCTAGCAAAAGTATCAGCAGATACACTCGCCAGCAGGCACGTTCTTAAACAAAAGGACATAAGCTAATTAACTATTACAAAAGCTAACTAAGGAGCAGCTGGCTTCTTCGACTTCGATGGCTTCGGGGGCTTCATCAAGTTTGTGGCAGTGTCAGATGCCACTGACTTTCCGCCAGCCCCTGATGCCGCCTCTTTCGCCGCCTTCTTGGCGCGATGCAGCTCCTCAAAATACTTTGCAACAGTATTTATCAACTGAGGCCCATACTTGCCACAGGCAATCGCGAAAGGAGCGAAGACTATCTGATGGTCGTCCGTGCTAACAGGCATCACCTTCGACACTGTGGCAGCATCAACCTCGACTCCGTGGGCCTGCACCATGGCAAGAGACATGGACGCGCCAGCCGCGCGGAGTGAGTTCTTGTAGCTGGAAGGCACACCCCCGGCGAGTGACTCCACCAGCTCGCCTATATTCTCGATTAACTCCGCCTTGGGCATCAGCTCCTCGTGGAGGCGACTGAGAGTGCCCTTGGCCTTGGAGAGTGTATCCTGGACGGTGGCGCTACGGTCTTCGACTGCCGACAGCGCACTCGCCAGAGCATCATCACGACGAAGGGCCTGCGGGTCGAAACTCAAGTCGCCAGCATCTGCGTATAAAATCCACACATGGACAAAACATCAGTGCCAACGGCCAAAATTCCAGCAGAGAAGGACAACGATATCTAAAACAAAATACTTGAGAGGGCCTTGGCGACTGAGAAAAGTTGTTCCTCGAACATCTTCTCCCTGGCTATGAGGAAGGCACACAGCTCCTCTTCGCGCCTTTGCGCCTCATCATGTGCCGCGATTGCCTCATCGCGACCCTTCACAGCCGTGGCGAGGGTTTTCTCCATGGTGGCAGCATTGCGCAGGAGGGCGTTATGTTCAGCTACAAGCGGAAAGAGATTGACTATCATTTGACCATATCGAAAGGAGACGAGGAAGAAGAAGAAGCGCAGGACACTCACTTTCAACCGCGCGATGTTGCGTCTCCAGCATCGCATGCTGGCGGCCCATGGCAAGCACTCGCTTCGCCAAGTGCGCGGCTTCCTTCACAAGGAGCTATCACACAACAAAGAATCAGCAGAGGCAATAGATAACATCGACTACAACACTAAAAAAGAGAAAAACTACACTTACATGGTCCTCCAATGACTCCAAAGATGTCTGTTGTACCGTCATCCGGGCAACCATTCGATGCTCCCCTGCATGAGGAGAACTAGAAGAGTTATGCCCGGAGTGGGCCGCCAATGGAGGGGAAGGAGCACGCTCGACCTCTTTCTTGGCCCTTGAGGTCGCGACTCCTGATTCCTTCAAAAATTGGACGTTGCCAGAAGATGACAACACCTCTTGACTGCAAGACAAAATTCACATCAGCAAAAAAAGGGGGGGCAAACCCAGAGACAAGCCAACAAGGACAAAATAGAGAAGAACAAGTAAGCTAGAAAACTTACCAGTCAAACTTGTCAAAGTCAATTGTGGCCTCCCCCGACTCAGATGAAGACTCCTTGGGCAATCGCATCTTCTTGCGAGAAGATGGTGCCACGGTGCTCACGGGAATAGCAGGTATCGGCGACTCCGCACCAACACCTGTGTCTTCTGGAGTCGAAGGAGACGACACATCAGAATCCTCGTTGCGCGAACGCTTGCGATTATCCAGACTACCGGACTCGGGGGCTTCCTCCTCCACATCAAAAGGGACGGTCAACTCCGACTCGTCCTCTTCCAAAGCTTCGTGAGGGATAATCCCCTCAGGAAGAGGGGGCATACAAAGTGACACCACCCAATCCTGCACACAGACAACACATTCAGCAAAAAGCGAGTAAACAATAGAGAAGCAATCGACAAATTTTGCTACTGCGTAGCACAACTATACCTCGGGAGGAGGGTTCGTCGCATCAAATGGAGGAACAACTGGCTCACTGGGGAGCACATCCTTGACGGTGTACTTGGTGACCAGTCGAACCCTCTTGTCCACCTCACTCGCGAACATGCCATCAGCAGACACGCGAGTGGCATCATCAGCGCCAGCCCACTTAAACATGGGGTGGACTCTGGCCTGCAGGGGCTGGACACGACGGCGCAGCCAAGTGCGGATGAGGGCACAGCCTCCCTCCTCTTTGCCTATGCGACTCTCGAGGTCGCAGACATGCTGGTATAGCACATCTATCTCCACGGACTCGCCAGGCATGACTACATTCTTCTAGGAGCGCATCCTCTTGCACGGTGTCGTGGGATCGAAGGGTGCGAGTCCGAAGTGATCACCGTTAGCCTTCTCATCGCGGATGTAGAACCATTTGTCCCTTCACCCTTGGACGGACGCCGTGAGCTTGATGTCGAAGTAGGTGGCGGATGGGTCGACGTGGATTCCGCAACCACCTACATCATAGACTAAAGAGCCAGACGCAGATTGGTGCTTCAATTTGAAGAGGCGCTTGAAGAGGCCGAAGTGCGGCTCGATTCCGAGCCAGCACTCGCAGAGAGTGATGAAGCAAGAGATATGGAGGAGAGAATTCGGGGACAGCTGATGGAGCTGAAGCCCGTAGAAACAAAGGAGGCCCCTAAAGAAGGGGTGAAGAGGCAAGGAGAGACCACGAATGATGAATGCTAAAAACATCACTCGGAAACCAGTGGGAGGAGCAGGAATTGTCTCACCGCCGGGGATGCGCGCGTCGGCGACTACACCGGATAGCACTCCGTCTTGACGAAGAAGGCGGAGATCCGATGACCTGATGATGGAGGGGCGCCACGCACCATTCATGACGCGAGTGCCTGCGGCCTTCTTCTTCCCACCGGCGGCGGTGCTGGTGCCTGCAGCAGCGGAGCTGCCTTTCTTCTTCGCCGCAGCAGCGGTGGCCGCGGAATCATCTACATCGCCTCCTTTCTTCTTCCCCATTGCACGGCGGCGATGCGAGCGAAGGAAGTAGCTCGGAAATGAGCGGAGCTGGTCCAGCGTCACGAAAGAAACGGGTGCAGAGAAAAGCAGAGGAGCAGTAGCAATGGCGATGGAAGCAAAGGATGAACGAGAACAGATGAGAAAATTACCATCACAGCGCCGCTACTTAACCCCTAGAAGATGCAATCCAACGGCTCAGAAAAACCCTACTAGACGTGTGGCAAACATCGTGCTCGACACGTGGAGGAGTGGAAGCGCGAACCGTCCCTCCACTACTCCCATTACACGCGGAAATCGAGGAGGCGCAGTTAAAATAAAGATTACGCATGCCCAGTCAAATCAAAGTCAGAAAGTGGGACCCACTGCTCGTCACGTCCCGTCAAACTCGCTCACGCGGGCAACTGAGGTCATGAAAGCGTCAGCACTGACGTCATCAAAACTACGCAGCGGAAAACTTCGACTACTTTAGTCCTTGCTCGAGTCTTTGACTCCACCAAGCACTCGGGGGCTACTCCCATAGGGAGCGCTGGTCGTGCACCCTACGATTTTTCTTTCTTTTTCTTTTTTCAGGAACATGGATAATCAAATCAAACCCAACCACTCGCAGCGTGGCTTGACTATAGGCATGGGTTACTCCCATAGGGAGCGTCGGAAACAAATTCGACTGAAACAAGCAAACAAAAGACGATAGCAGTCGCAAAATGATTCTTCAGTCCCTGCCTGAGTCTTTGACTCAACCAGACACTCGGGGGCTACTCCCATAGGGAGCGCTGGTCGCGCACCCTATGATTATTTATACAAAAAACTGTGTGTTGATAACATCCACACTTGAAACTCATGGCGACACCGCCTCATAATTTTTCCCTACAAAGAGACTGCGTCTCCTGGGTCACCCGAATCGTCTCCGCGATGATAAAATTCGGATGTCGTGCTTACAGCGTGAAGGTAAGACCTGAATAAGGCTTGGCAACGCATTAGCTACGCACTACCAGAAATATATCCGTGCCTACAGGTACGATGAACATGCCTTGACGGACGCGTCAAGTTCTCACACCCATATAACTGGAATTCGACTCCTCTAAGACCTCCGCGACTTGAGTCGAATTACACCAGCACTTTTCTGGATTCGAGTCCGGGGACTCGAGTTCGAGTAGATTGCGTTGTTTCACCCTAAGGTGGTTAACTGATACCGATACTTCTGTTATATCAGGCACGTACATCAATAATCCCTATGACACAAATAAAGCAGTCGAAATATACTCGTCCAGGCACTCGAAAAACTTCAAAAAGTCCCCAATCGAATCTGCGATTCCACTGGACACTCGAGGGCTACTGACATGGGTATACCCTACAGGTACTCGAGCTTGGTATATATGGTCTAAATACGTACAGGCCCATGGTGTCGCCAAGGCCCAAATGAAGGACTCGAGTAATGATACGTCTATTTTGCATCACTATTCTATGTCTTAATTCACTATTATTCATTGATATATTTCGTATTGAGAGGTGATACTTATGTTATTTCATCTATTTTTGCATGGATGATGACTTTTGGAGCATGGACCGCTGCAGTCAGGATTCTGATGGAAAAGGTGCTGTTTGGAGGCAAAATTCACGAAGATCAGAAAATCCAGGAAAATATACGGAAAATCCTATTTTTCCAGAAGACTCAGGATGCGAGAAGATGAAGTGGAGGTGGGCCACAGGGGGCCCACACCACCCCATGGCGTGGGCAGGCCTAGGCCGCGCCTGGGAGTGGTGTGGCCGCCCTGGCCCACTCCAGCCTCTCTCCTCAGGCATATATCATCCCCACAAAACCCTAAGACTGGAGGAGCAACCACAGAAAGATTCCGCCGCCTCTGCGGGGCGGAAAACACCGAGAGAGAAAGATCTCTCCGGCAGACAGATTTCTGCCGGGGGAATTCCTTCCTGGAGAGGGGAGATCGTCGCCATATACACCACCATCAAGCTGGACTTCATCGGGATCATAATCATCATCATCACCACCATCATCACCATCAGCACCCTCATCACCATCTCCATATTGCTGTAACAATTGGGGGTTGAATCTTGCATAGTTCATAGGGGGAACTTTCCCGGTGTTGATTACTCTTTGTAGTTGATGCTATTGAGTGAACCATTGAATTATTGTTTATGTTCAGATTGTTATACATCATTATTCCATCTCTGATCATGATCCATATGATGTCTTGTGAGTAGTTCGTTTTGTTCTTGAGGACATGGGAGAAGTCTTGTTCTTAGTAGTGGAGTTGCGTTGAGAAAGATTCAATAGATTGTTATTTAAGTTGTGGTGTACTTCTTCTAGTGGTGTCATGTGAATGTCGACTACATGACACTTCACCTATATGGGCCTAGGGGAATGCATTGTGTATTTGGCTACTAATCGTAGGGGTTGCCGGAGTGATAGAAACCTGAACCCCCGTTAGGAAACCATTGCACAAGGGATGTAAGGGTCTTAGAGTTTAAAGCTATGGTTAGGTTTCTACCTTAATTACTTTCTTGTACTTACGGATGTTTGCAAGGGTTATAATCACAAGTATGTATTAGTCCTAGAAAGGTCGGTACATTAGCACAGGTTCACCCACACAACACTTAGCAAGCTAAAGAAGATTAATCAACTATATGAAGCGAAAGCACTTGGCAGTCTTCCCATGTGTCCTCGAGAACGTTTGGTCATCTATAGAGATACAACCGGCTTGTCCTTTGCTGCATAAAGCATTGGGCCACTTGCTGCATTCATTCTTACTATCTTTCATTTACTCGTACTTTGTTTACTTGCTTTATCGAAAACCCCTAAAGTTATGTTTGCTAAGTATTTGTAGAGAATTCCTGATCCATACCACTAGCCAGCACCTTCTGCTCCTCGTTGGGTTCGACACTCTTACTTATCAAAAATACTGCCATACACCCCCTATACTTGTGGGTCATCAAGACTATTTTCTGGCGCCGTTGCCGGGGAGTGAAGCGCTATTGGAGAGTGGAATTGGTAAAGGAAACTTCTACTGTGAGTATTGTTTACCTCTGCTAGTTGCTTTATTTTCGTTATGGATAATTCGCTGAGTTTCTTATTTGGTAATGCTACTACCACTGCTAAGGTAGTAGATAAGCCACCACCTGCTGAGAAAGATGTTTTCAAAATACCTACAAGAATTATTGATCGTGTTATGGATAACTACTATGTTGGGGATGGAACTGTCCATCCTGGTGATCATTTACTCTTTATACACGAATTATGCGGGTTGTTCAAGTGTGCAGGTATTACTACAGATCAAGTTAAGAAGAAGTTATTCTCATTATCACTGAAAGGAAGAGCTGAGGAATGGTATAAGCTGCTGAAGAATGGTCAAGCTCTGGAATGGGAGGAAATAGTGCCTCTCTTTTATTCAAAGTTTTATCCTCCTAGTGAGATTCATAAAGATCGGAATCAAATATACAACTTTTGGCCTCTTGATGGAGAGAGCACAGCTCAAGCTTGGGGGAGATTGAAGTTACTAATGCTCAAATGTCCCATTCATGAGCTCCCCAACAATATTATTATCAATAACTTTTATGCAAGGCTCCCTCTACATGATAAAAGATTTACTGGATGCTTCTTGGGCTAGATCATTCACTCGTATGGAAGAAGAAGCTAAATGGGACCTTCTAGACCGTATTCAAGACAATACTGAAGCTTGGGAGAATGACAAAGGTAGAAAGTCGGGTATAAATTATGATTATGAATGCATTGAATCTTTTATGGGAACTGGCGACTTTCAAAATATTAAAAATGCTTATGGTCTAGACTCTCAAGCTATTACTTCTTATTTTAAGGCTTTTGCTTCTTACATTGAAGTGTCTAAAATGAAGTGGAATAAGTATCATGAACCTTATAAAGATGTTGTTAAGAGTGTTCCTGCAAGAAATACTGAAGTTTATACTGCTAATCATGTTTTACCTGAACCTTATATTGACAAAATGCCTTTTCCAGTTAAGGTAAAGGAACATTCTGTGATAGCTAGTATGGTTAATGAAAGTATGAATAAGGCTGTTGAACCCGATAAACAAATGGTTGATGAACCTATTGTAGCAAATGTGAAAGACTTTGTCACTAAATATGAAAAAGAGGGACACCCTATCCTTTGTAAGGATACCTCTAATATTGTTTCACAAAATAGTGTTATGAGAGCTAGTATTCCCGTGTTTTCTGTTAGAATAAGTGGTCATTGCTATGATGGTCCTTGTGATAGCTATATTGTTAAGTTTATGCATGATACTGAAAGCTACTATGAGAGAGGGAAAAGTGTTCTTGTGTATCTCAATAATATCAAGTTTCCTCGCTTTATGCTGAAAGTTTTTATGTTGCACTTCTTTTGCCTTCTTATGCAAGTTGCCTCTGGTTTCAAGAACTTGTTTGTTTACAAAATTCCCTTGCATAGGAAGTGGGTTAGACTTAAATGTGTATGTGTTTTTGCTTCTTAATTCTCTCTTTCACTTCAATTCATATCCCTATGAGAGCTTCTTCAAAATTATCATGCCCATCTTAAAGGCTATAAAGAAAGAGCTTTATGGGAGACAACCCAATTTGTTTTTGCTTTCAGTTTGTATTTGTTTCTTTGAGTCTTGGAAGTTATTACTTCGGTAATAACCGCTCCTTATCCGTTTTGTTTGGTTTTTGTGTCAAGATCAACCACTAATGAGAGAGAAGTAAGATCTGGAGAAGTTGCTGTCCCGAAACAGATTTTTGTGCTTCACCGTAAAAATTCGTGAGAGACCTCTGTCTGTCGGATTGAGCTGTAATTTTTTGTGCTTCTGCCCCAGGTTGTTATTTAACTTTCTTTAGTTTTGAACTTTTTGATTTGAGCAACAGAAGATTTTAGAAAAAATTGATCTTTACCTGCTGGTCTGTTTTGACAGATTTAGCCAATCTTGCATTTGCTTCTTTATTCGATTTCCTTTTTGAATTATTTTTGGGTTTTCGGAAGGAGTTGCTACAGTATATTTTGTTTTGATGGTTTTCAGTTGAAGTTGGACTCAAAAGGTTTTATCACTTCACTTATACTAATGTTGCTAATAAGAATTGTGTGAAGTTTTGTGTGAAAGAAATTTCCAGGTAGTGGAGACAATGGTGTAATAAGGAAGAGAAGGGTTTTATGACTCAAGTAATAAGTGTATGAATATGAAGATATCGATGATATTAAAGTGATGACTCCGGAAGAATCTACTAGATACCAAATTCAGAGACCTGCAGGGTCTGTTTTCAAATAGGTAACAGTTCTGATAAGAAAAGTTCCGCGAAAATACAATCCAACTATATTTTGCAGTTTTCAGTCAATAAGGAAAGTTACAAAGTGAAAAGGGGACGGAAATAGAGCCGGGGTGGCCCACACCACCCCATGGCGCGGGCCCACCTCTGGCCGCGCCACCAGGTGATGAGGCCACCTAGGACTCCGGCTCCGACTCGTTTTCTCCCAGTACCTTCCTTTTGATGTGAAACTTCGTAATATATAACCCCCCGGATCCCCTGAGGTCCGGATATCGTTTTTTCATCGTGTTTTTATTTCAATCTGTTTCTGTCAGGACATACTCTTTGAAAGCCTAGGAGCACAATGGTGTTTGCCAAGGATAAAGGGAAGGAGCCCATGGAGGAAGACCTCCAAGACCCCGGGAAGGAGAAGGATATCAAGAGTGAAGGTGAAGAGGAGCAAGACCAACATCCGCATACCGGCACCACCATTGCAAGCATTGGAGTGGTGAAACCTGCCAAGATTAGAAGGACTGCATAGATGCAGACTAGGGGGAAAGCTCCTCGTCATAGTTTGGCTCCACGGTCACTTCCTCCACGCACCAGGAATCCTTTCCATACCCTTATCCATGAGCATCAATACCAGAATATGCCCAAGGAGAAATTACCCTCCAATTGGGATTTGCCTCGTTCTAGCCATGCAGGAAAAGAAGACTTCAAGGAGGAAGAGTGGGGAAAGAATAGCAAGAGCTGGAATTCTCAACACGACATGATCATGAGCCGCATTGAGCAAAACTCATAGCTGATCCGTAACCTCACCTTCGAGATTGAGGACTTTGGGAAACTGATCAAGGAGCTCATTGATAGGATACCACCACCACCGAAGGAGTAACTCGTCATCAGGTTTGGCATCCCCTTGGTTTATTCCAAGCTTGGGGGAGTGCCACGGTATCACATCACTATCTTCTATCTTTTTACCTTATTAGTAGAGTCATATCATGAATAGAGGAGTTATTATGTAGTATGGTTTGCATTATGGAAGTGTCCCCTCTCTCGTTAGATATGTATCCCTTGGTGTGAGTTTCCATTATGGAATATTAATGAGAAGTTCTATCATTCACTCTTTTGCATAGCTTATGTTAGTTTTCAATTCGTGGTTATATGATTGATCTTGTTGTTAGTATTGGTAGCACTTTGGGATCATTGAGTTAATTTAGTTGGTTTTGGCAAACCTGGCTCGGTCAGTAGCAACACCTTTTTGAGAGTTGAAAAGAAAAAGATAGAAGTACTCTAGAGAAGAAAAATAATTTCATCATCTTTCTTTCTTGATTTGCTCATAAGTCTAGTATTCTCTAGTTAAGATCTTTTGTGCTTCCAAGGAAGATTGCATGTTTGTTTTTATCATTTGTATGTTTGTTTGTTTCCTTCAACTCTTATACTTGCTACCCAGCCTTGCTAGCCAAAAACTTGTACTGAGAGGGTATTCTTCTCGTGCATCCACCTCCTTTAAACCAAAACCTTTGCCATTTGTGTCCACCATACCTACCTAGTAGCATTATTGCTATTCCAAGTAAATTCCTGTTTTGTCTACCTCCCAAATTAAACTTGTTATGCGAAAATTAGTGATTAAAGCTCTCACGAACTTGATGGCACACTTTACTTTCTTGCACTTAATAAACCTGAACCATTATGAACTCTCCATGAAAGTTATATGCTTGCAAATTATAGGCTGGGGATTAGCAGAACCGTGCTGTCACGGGGAACACTTTCAACACTTGTAAATATATACCCAGTTGATACCTTGCTCTTTTGTTTGCGGATGTCGTCGATGTGAAATAAAAGGGGAGCTTGTAAGTCCATGGAGTTATGTATGTGTGTTAGAGAAACGCCTGGGCCGCTGGTCTAATCCATGCTGGCATGGTGGAAACCTGCAGCGTAACCATAATGATATCTATGAAGCATTCTTCTTATAAAAAAAGAGAGATAGCTATTGAGAAAAAGAAAAGAAAAAAGAGATACTATGAAAAGAGGAAAGAGAGAAAAAAGCACCATTTTCCCATGGTAAATAAGAAGATTGCTGACATACTCATTGTTTGCTTGCCTTGTCGTTTTGATATGGGGATTCTTCCGTATCATCGGGCAAGGGGTACCCCGTTGGCGGTTCTCAATGATACGCACATACTTACGATGACAAGAACTTACCGGTAACTAAAGTTGAGTAGCATGAGGAGCGGCCCTCGTACTCAAGGGACTTGGGATTTTCAGTTTATAGTCTGTCAAGCATATAACTCAGATTGGACCTCACTTTCACCTTAATCACCTAAAGATGCTTATGATAGGGGCAATGAGAGCTGAAAGCTAGTAAGTATCATAATTTTTGGGAGCTCTTTATGAGACTTGCAATCCCTGCTTCCCTCTTTGAAGAGCCCTTTCTTTCACTTTGTAGTTGAGTCAGTAAACCTATTCCCTTCTATCTCAGCAAGTATTTTGAGTTGTTGTGTTTCATTCATTCATATGATGATTTATTCAATCATGTTTCTTATGTTCCTTGTTTTGCACATTGCTCTTATCTTGATGTTTACTACTTTGAAAGCTTTCTTTGAAAACCAGCTATTTGTGAACTCCAGCAAATTATCAACTATTCTTCGACCAAGAGCTAAGTTTGCCATTACCAATTATGATTTACTCTATGTATCTTTATTGTGTTTCCTTTACTCATTGCAAGTTTAGTTATATAATAGTGAGTTGTCTTCTATTATGATCTATGTATTTGATGAAGGTGATGCTTCTTGTCCATATTCTTTTATCGACTCTTCACTCCATAAACCTGAGGTCATGTTTATTGAGCTCAGTTTCTCTTGGGGACAAGCGAAGTCTAAGCTTGGGGGGAGTTGATACGTCCATTTTGCATCACTATTCTATATCTTAATTCACTATTATTCATTTATATATTTCGTATTGAGAGGTGATACTTATGTTATTTCATCTATTTTTGCATGGTTGATGACTTTTGGACCATGGACCGCTGCAGTCATGATTCTGATGGAAAAAAGTGCTGTTTGGAGGCAAAATTCGCGAAGATCAGAAAATCTAGGAAAATATACAGAAAATCCTATTTTTCCAGAAGACTCAGGATACCAGAAGATGAAGTGGAGGTGGGCCACAGGGGGACCACACCACCCCATGGCGCGGGCAGGCCTAGGCCGCGCCTGGGAGTGGTGTGGCTGCCCTGGCCCACTCCAGTCTCTCTCCTCTGGTGTATATCATCCCCACGAAACCCTAAGACTGGAGGAGCGACCACATAAAGATTTCGCCGCCTCTATGGGGCAGAAAACACCGAGAGAGAAAGATCTCTCCGGCAGACAGATTTCTACCGGGGAATTCCTTCCTGGAGAGGGGAGATCGTCGCCATCAACACCACCATCAAGCTGGACTTCATCGGGATCATCATCATCACCACCACCATCATCACCATCAGCACCCTCATCACCATCTCCATATTGCTGTAACAATTGGGTTGAATCTTGCATAGTTCATAGGGGAAACTTTCCCGGTGTTGATTACTCTTTGTACTTGATGCTGTTGAGTGAACCATTGAATTATTGTTTATGTTCAGATTGTTATACATCATTATTCCATCTCTGATCATGATCCATATGATGTCTTGTGAGTAGTTCGTTTTGTTCTTGAGGACATGGGAGAAGTCTTGTTGTTAGTAGTGGAGTTGCGTTGAGAAAGATTCAATAGATTGTTATTTAAGTTGTGGTGTACTTCTTCTAGTGGTGTCATGTGAACGTCGACTACATGACACTTCACCTATATGGGCCTAGGGGAATGCATTGTGTATTTGGCTACTAATTGTAGGGGTTGCCGGAGTGACAGAAACCTGAACCCCCATTAGGAAACCATTGCACAAGGGACGTAAGGGTCTTAGAGTTTAAAGTTGTGGTTAGGTTTCTACCTTAATTACTTTCTTGTACTTACGGATGTTTGCATGGGGTATAATCACAAGTATGTATTAGTCTTGGATGGGGCGGTACATTAGCACAGGTTCACCCACACAACACTTAGCAAGTTAAAGAAGATTAATCAACTATATGAAGCGAAAGCACTTGACAGTCTTCCCATGTGTCCTCGAGAACGGTTGGTCATCTATAGAAATACAACCGGCTTGTCCTTTGCTACATAAAGGATTGGGCCACTTGCTGTATTCATTCTTACTGTCTTTCATTTACTCGTACTTTGTTTACTTGCTTTATCGAAAACCCCTAAAAATCCGTTTGCTAAGTATTTGCAGAGAATTCCTGATCCATACCACTAGCCAGCACCTTCTGCTCCTTGTTGGGTTCGACACTCTTACTTATCAAAAATACTGCCATACACCCCCTATACTTGTGGGTCATCAAGTAACCTACGGACTCTCGATTGCTTGAAGAACAAGAAGAAGCTAAAGATAGAAAGTTTGAAGGGGAAAACCCTAATTTGTAACCGACTCGACCTGCTACCCGAGACCTAGCCTATCTATATAAGGGCTAGGAGGGGGCGGCGAGGAGGACACATGCAACCCTAGTTTCCACAACCCTCGCCAGATTGCATCTACGCACCATTGTAATCTTCGATTCCTTCGATAATTCCACGAGCAGACAAGCAGGAGTAGGGACCTCTACGAGGCCTAAACCTGGGTAAATCTTTGTCCCCTGTGTGCTTGTCTGCTAGCCGATAGATGTCTCCAGCGCTCCCTCCTTCTCCAAAACCCAAGTCCATAACAATGGGCATTGAAGCGTTAAACCCTCGTCACAGGGAATAGCGGTACACCACTAGTATTGTAAAGATCTAAGATAAAGATTATCATCGTAAACATTATCAACTATGTATGTGTGGGAGGAACTCCGTATGTGGATGAATAGGCAACAACCGCTGCTCACATCATCCTCATAACCACATCAGTCAGCAATCGACATCAACCGAATTACTGCGCTATTAAGGGACGTAATCCCGTAGGACGTATCACATGGCATGGATAGTGTTCCATGAGTTTCCTCTATTACCCAAGTTGATACATAAGGAGTGCCAACAGCTTTATAGTCACTATAAGTGCTAGCACACCTCCGTCTACCAACAAGTAGTTCCCTCCATCAAGTCCCCACGAGAGGCAAATATTGAGAGGTCGACTTCTCTCAACGTCAAGATGTAGAGAATCTAACACATGGTCATAGTAATGAATATCATAATAGACTTTATCTTATTTCAATATCATACTAGGGTTCCTCCATCTCCCCAAGAACTAATGATCTACTCAGACATGGAGCAATCAACATCATGGCAATGATAATGGAAACAACCATAGATGAATAATACTTGTATAAATCCACAATGAGTATAGGAATTACAACAAGATCTATACAAGACGTAGATGGGATGGATGGAGATGGTGGTGATGCAGCGGTGGATGATGAAGATCGATGTCTTAGCCTCCCGGTTCTGCGCAGGGCGAAGATGGATCCCTTGTGGATGAGTTCCCCCTCCAGATGCCTTCCGGAGGTGAGGTTTCTGCGATTTCTAGGTGTTATGTATGTCGTCTCCTCGAACCAATTGCACAAGGTGAAAGTATTTGACGAGGCGGAGGCAGCGCCAACTATACGGTCAAATCGCATATGGTTTTCTTCTGGTATTATTAATATTTCCCAAATAAGCGATTTACGTTGTTTTTGACTCCTTTTCTCCATAGTACAACTGCTTCAATAATTGTATCCATTGGATCCATCATCTGTCCTGATCTTGGTGAAAACAGACATAAAATGTGTGCGTGAGCGCCGTAAAATAACAAGATCCTACATCTACAATGCAAAATAATAATGTAAAACATGATGCAAATATGCACTCATCAACCTAATGGTCTATGATGCTGGTTTGAGACCATTACTTTTGAAATTAGTATATTCTTTACAAGTGGTTGTCTTAAGACATTAATTTGTGAATCTGCTCTATTGGCTTCTGCTGCCATGGGCTGCTACTGTGGTACCTCCTTCTTGGAGTGTGCACAGTAATAGCCTAGATAGCATGATCTACTTCTATGCTCCTACCAATGATGCATACACTGAGGCTTTAGAAGTGTATGTTGGCTTATGAAAGATCAGATGATATTACAAATGAATTCTAGTCTACTAGATTAGGAAAATGATTGAATCTATGGTGTTGGGCTTTATTGTTCATATGTTTGACTCAGGTAGCATCTAATGTATTGAGCTGCTGCTACGGTGCCTCCATTTCTTGGTGTGTGCATGGCAGTAGCCAGTCAGCATGATCTGCTACTATGTTGTTTCTACTTGGAATTTAATCCCAAGCCTGAAAAGTGAAAGCTAAAGCCAGACTTTAAACAAGAACATATCCTATTTGTTGCCTCTCTACTCTATGATGACTAGCATAGCCTTTATGCTAACCTGAGAGTATTCCCCACCAAAAGCTTGATTTTCTTACATGATAAGAACAAATATGCTACCAGATCTAACTAGTGATCTAGTGAATTTCTACCTTGATGCATGAGGTTACTTGTTTATCTTAGTCAGCTCAGCCTAGTGCTCTGGTCTTGAGCTTGTTATCCTTCTCCTCCTAGAACGGGTATAGGCTTGACCTTGATCATCCCCATGACCTAGCTTCTGGATGGCTTCCTCAAGCAACTAGAGTGTTGGTGATTTGTGTGGATAGATCTATGTGGTTATTTGGATGCGAAGGAGAATGATTCCTAGTGATTTGATAAGAGCAGTGTTCTGGAGTATACAGAAGTAAGAATGACTTCTTAGCTATTGATGGCCCAAACTATATCGAGCTCGTTGGGGAACCCCAACAGGAAGGTATGATGAGCACAGCAGCAAGTTTTCCCTCAGTATGAAACCAAGGTTATCAATCCAGTAGGAGCAAGGAAACACCCCAAAGGTGCTGCTAGCTGAGCCTTGGCAGGGTGCACTACCGGTGCTAGTAGCAGCATGGAGACCTGCACAAAACAACCACAAAACTTTGCCCCCAACTTGCGATGAGGTTGTCAATCTCACCGGTTTTGCTAAAAACAAAGGATTAAACGTATCGAATGGAAGGAAGTAATAGTTTGTAGAAAGTAAACACAAAACCGTAAACAGTTTGTAGATTGTATGTAAAAGAAAGGATCGGGATCCATAGTTCACTAGAGGTGGCTCTCCTTAAGATAGATAACATGCTGGGTGAACAAATTACAGCGGGGCAATTGACAAACATCGAGAAAGCAATACATGCATATACTAATCATCTTGACTCCTTTGGAACTTGATTGGGCATTACAACATTATACATAGACTGCCATCCAACTGCATCTATGACTAATAATACACCTTCAGGTTATCATCCGAACCCCCTCCAGTATTAAGTTGCAAGCAACAGATTATTGCTTTACAAATTGCGTGTAATGTAAACAATACGATTGTTCTATGAACAAAGGATTGTTGTTTTCTCCCTAGTAGCAACAGCACATCTAGTACCTTAGAGATTTCTGTCACTTCCCCAGATTACCAGAGGCATGAACCCACTATCGAGCATAAATACTAACTCTTGGAGTTGCTAGCATCTACTTGGCCAAGATAGCTACTGACAACGGAAAGCATGCAAGATCACAAATAACAAAGACATGATAGAATCAATAATCAATCTGAAATAGCATCTCAATATCCATTGGATCCCCGCAAACACAACATGCAGAATTACAAATAGATGATCTTGATCATGAACGGAGCTCACAAGATCTAGACATGAAAACACAAAGGAGGAGAACCAGCCATCTAGCTACTACATGGACCCGTAGTCCAGAGATGAACTACTCACGCATCACACCGGAGGCTTGCATGATGATGAAGAAGGCCTCTAGGGTGAATTCCCCTCTCCGGCAAGGTGCCGGGAAGAGTTTCAGATCCCTCCCGATCTAGGGATGGAGATGACGGCGGCTACAGACTCTTTCGTGGATTTTTGATTGGGTACTTAGGGTTTTGGTCCCGAGGGCAATATATAGGCGGAAGGAGAGGTCGAGGGGGTGCTGGGGTCGGCCAGACCACCCCCTGGCGCGGGCCAGGCCTGGCCGCACGGCCAGGTGGTGTGGCCGCCCCCCAGCCCTTCTTCGTCTCGTATTCTAGCATCAGATGTCTTTCGGAAAAATAAGCACTTTGGCTTTTGTCCCGTCCAATTCCGAGAATATTCATTTTCTGACTTTCCTGGAACCAAAAACAGCAGAAAACAGGCAGCTGACACTGTGGCTCTTGTTAATAGGTTAGTCCAAGAAATCATATGAAAAGTACTCCAAAGTGTGGACAAAACACAAGAAAGTAGATAAAACCAAGCATGGAACATCAAAAATTATTGATACATTTGCAATGTATCAACATCCCCAAGCTTAACTCCTGCTCGTCCTTGAGTAGGTAAGTGATAAAAAGAAAGAATAATTTTTGAGGTGACATGCACCATCAAAGACTTGATCAAAGTATTTGTAAAACATTCGAAGCTGGGATCATAGTACTTCAATCATAACATCAAAGACAAAATTCTAGCAATAAGACAAAGAAACTAAGATGCACCATGAAAAGGCACAAACAAAAGATTCATGAATAACAATGCTTTGCAAGACGTTTGTTTGTTTCACATAAAGAAAACATAGCATAATAGTATCCAGCTTGCCCAAAAAAAATAGGCACTTTGGCTTTTGTCCTGTCCAATTCCGAGAATATTCATTTTCTGACTTTCCTGGAACCAAAAACAGCAGAAAACAGGCAGCTGGCACTGTTGCTCTTGTTAATAGGTTAGTCCAAGAAATCATATGAAAATTACTCCAAAGTGTGGACAAAACACAAGAAAGTAGATAAAACCAAGCATGGAGCATCAAAATTTATAGATACATTTGCAATGTATCAGCTATGTGGTGGAAATGCATGTGTAGCAAGTGACCAACAAAGTGGTATTATGCTGCTATGGCTGTGTTCTTATCCTCCCTCTTGGTCTTCCTATGTTGACAACACACTATGCTGCATGCTGATGTGTAAGCTGCTTGTGGGCGTGCCTGGTATGGTGCAAGTTCCCACTTCTGTCGCTTTCAAGCTGTGGATGACTTCTAGTAAAAGTGTGATATTTTCCTGATGTTTTTACCTTTTGTCTTTACTATTCTGGTGAAACTTGCCCCTCATATTTTTGTCAATGATATTGGACTAAGACAATTTTGATAAGAACAAATACCACTCTTTGGTGAAACTTGCCCCTCTTATGATTAGCTCAGTGATGAACAGTAGCAGTGCATCTCACTATTAATTCCGAGAGCACTAATATTAATCCATAACCCTATTTCTCTTTTGTTTCTTTATGTCTTTTCTTGCAGGTATCAAACTTAGAAAGAGAATCTTCAGAATATGAAGATTTAGATTAGGACCTTTCTATTTTCAAGTTGTTGTAATCTTATTTTTATTCTTTTGTAATTTATTCATTCTTTTATTTATCTATAAAGACAATGTATTATTATTGGTTTGGTATAATAAAGTTGAATTCCTTCTTATAGTTCAACTTCATATTTTTCTATTACTTATATTATTCTGATTGTAATTTTATTTTTATCTATTAATTGTAAAGGAATAATGGAATATTACATTCCATATATAATAAAGCTTGATTTACCCTCTTTTTAGAGTTTAAGACCTGTTATTATTTGTACTTATATTTTCTTGAATTATCATTTATTGAAGTAATCTTTAATTTGTCTTGAATTATAACACAATACAACTATTAGTACATTATAAGAATTCATTTCTTTATTTATATTGGAGGTTCAATTTCATTTTTACTAACTCCTTTCAAATTCTACTCGTATTCAAATACATGTTTGAATCACTTTCCTCCTTAACCAAAGAGTTCTGCAAAGTCATGTCGAAATTTACCTGCCCTGATGTTTCCATCAGAACAAGAGAAATCTCGATCCCTCTATAGCTTCTTTAGTTTTGCGCGAAAATTCGCCGGATTTTCTTATGCATGAATGCAATGCACAAACATGTGTCCTATCTATTTCGAGGTGCTAATCCTAGGATGTTACACCAAGTGGTCTTTTAGGCTGGTGTCTTCCCTCATCTTAGTTGAGAGGAATTCACTCATGTACTCAAACTCCATAATTCTGACTTGAGATGGAAAGAGCATCTGAAGTCCTTCGGCCAGGCTGAAGGCCTCAATCTCATGAAACTATGCTCCCAGAGAAGGCTCCATGACATGAACCATAGTGTATTTGACTATCATGAAGGTGTCACGTCGGGCACGTTAATCATGATCATTGGGTAATCCAGTGAAGCCCACGGGAAAATCTCCTAGCGGTTCTCATAGCACATAGAACAAATCATGGAAGATGAGGAGATTCCTCAGGCATTGGTACTAGTCTATGAAGTTGGACCCATCTACTTTGAGTTTCTCACTCTTTATGAATCCCTCAAAACTAAACAGAGACTTGGGTTTTGACATGATCTACAAAAGTTTTGCAAAGATCTTTAGACTAAGTTCATAATACAAGTTTAAATTATAATCACATTATATTAGATGAGCTCCCACCAAAACAAATATCCCTAAATAAATTTTAGTGATTACACGATCCCAATTCACTATGCCACCCCCGATCGTCATGGCCGGCAACATAGCTACAAAGGTAGACATTCTCCAATGTCAATCACATCATTCATATGACTCATGCTCGATCTTTCGATCATCCGTGTTCCGAGGCCATGTGTGTACATGCTAGGCTCGTCAATTCAACCTTACATGTATTTTCTGTGCAACATGTCTTACACTCACCATATGTGAATGCAAATATGTCTAACACCGGATCGTCACGGTGTGCTGATGGCTGTGAAATATAGCCATCTACGTCCACATTTAAACTGGATATTATACATATTTTTTATGAAATATCTCTCTAAACCCTGCCACTAATGCCTAATTATCAAAGGGGTATGCAATCCTTTCTTTCTATTTTCCCTCCGCAGATATTGACGTTTGATGAAGGGAATCACAACATTAAAGTCAAAGATACGAGATTTCAAACAACCCAAAGAAACCAGGGGTCGTGAAGTGGAGACAGACGCTTTAACGACCAACTATACGGCAGGAATAAAATTCCGGCCGTATAGTTCCGGTCGTATAGTTGCCATCGACACCGCTAGGTCAAACAGAACAACTTTCGTGAAGAGGCCCCTATATAAAGAGGCCTCGGGTTACGAGAAATAGGCTTGCCCACCTCTCGCCAGATAGCCAGCCACCCCATCCACAACACCGAAGAGCTGCCAGAGGAATAGACTTAGATCTAATCTCCAAACCCTTCTCCACCACCATAGCCATATTCGAACACTTGTAATAGTAGATCTCTTCTTTGATTGGTGACATTGTAAGACTATTTGCTATCAATCTCATGATTTCCATTGTAATGTTTATGATTGTTGATCTCATCTCTATGTGTGAGTAATTATATTTGGGCTAAGGGCTTCAGCCTAGCCATGTAGCTTTTGTGCATGTTATTTATCATAGATGGGATCATGTATTAGTTTGTATGACATGATGATTATTGTATCCTCTCTTGCCTCAATCCAAGGACTTATAAGGTACCCAAGACCCCGAGGATTGAGCCTGGTATAGGGAGTATGAGTAATGACTAATCTACAGGTTGGGAACCCAGTGACTGAAGGGGTAGTATGGCTGTATGAGAGGGATTTACTTGGGATTAACGATGACATCACTATGCATATCATTAGTTCTCTTTCTTCTATGGATGAGACTAGTAGGTTATTGCTATAAGCGGTTGCGGAGGCAATAGAAATTATGGATGCACTGCCCACATATAATTATTTTGCTCTAACAATTACATGCATACTTTATTATTATCTTTTATTCCCATAAAATGTTTTACACAGCTACAGGTGAAACCAAAAGCCCTAGGCCCTCTCTCTCCATCATCGACAACAACAAAAGACAGCAAACTCTTGGTCTGGTAAAACACAAAAATAATTCTAAACTCCTGAAGGTCCGTTAAAGTAACTTCACTATGCTTTCTGCTTCCCGAGGATTCGATAAACCTAGGTCTACTAGGGAAAAAGAGCTATACTACATCTGTAATCCGGATCGAAGGTATCAACCCTTTTTCTGGCGCCGTTGTTGGGGAAGCAATAGCTACCCTAGTGAGGTTAGTAGGAACCTTGCTAGTTTTAATTCTTGTGTTTATATTTGTTAGTTTGCTTTCACTCTTTATTTGAAAAACCAAAAAAATTAGTTAGTCTTTAAATTCTTGTTTTTACTATCATAAGTCTTTGTTTAAGAAAACCCAAAAACATAGGAAATATGGCTGAAAAGAAGTTTGGGGAGTTTGTAACTCCGAACAATGATTATTTGCGTACTCCTATTACCCAGCCAGCAATTACTGCTGATGACTATGAAATTAAGCCCCATTATTTAAGTTCGGTTCAACAAAATCAATTTGGAGGCTCTGCTGTTGAGGACACAGGTATGCACTTGAATACTTTTACTGAAATAGGTGATATGATGTGCATAAAAGATGTTGACCCCGATGCGGTCAAATTGCGCTTATTTCCTTTCTCTCTTAGATGAAGAGCAAAATAATGGTTGCTATCTTTTCCTAGAAATACTATTACATCATGGGTGGAGTGTACTTCTTTATTTAGGACTAAATTTTTCCCACCTGCAAAGACTATGCAACTAAGATCTAATATTACTGGTTTTAGATAGGAAGAGCGTGAGCCACTAGCGCTTGCATGGGAGAGGATGAAAGAATGCATGAGAAACTGTCCCAGTCATGGGATGGAAGATTGGTTAATCCTCCATATATTTTATAATGCTCTTAACCCTGTGTCTAAGTCTATGCTTGATACTGCAGCTGGAGGAACATTTATGGGCAAACATATTACTGAAGCAAAGCAACTGCTAGACAATATGCAAGACAACCATGCCCAGTGGCATGTGGATAGATCAAACACGAAAAAGGTAAACTCTGTCTCACCACAAGAAAATGAAGAACTCAATGCTAAGTTGGATGAGCTCATATTATCCGTAAAAGGTAAGGAAAACCAGGTAAGAGCTATCCCAGAATCAAATATTGAAGAAATAGACTTCATAGCTCATAATGATTATAACCCTGCATGGAAGAAGAATTATAATCCTAATTTTCAAAAACATTATTCTAGTCCGCCAGGTAACTCTAATAATAATATGGGAACAAGTAATGGTAGTCTCCAAGAAACACTTAAGTCCTTTATAGACTCACAAAATGAGCAAAAAAATATCCTTGTTAAAATAACAGAGAACCATGATGTTATGCTTGGTAAATTATCTAACCAAGTTATAAGTTTGAGGAATGATTTGTAGGCCCTCCAAGAAAGAACAAGGATTGTTGAGGCACAGCAAGGTAAGATAACCGAGAGTCAAACTCTCATTCTAGATAAATTTGTAGGTAAAGTTGAGCTAGATCCTGTTGAAGACCTCAAGATGATGAGAATCCAAAGGGACGAGCCTGAAGAACTTGATTATAGTAATGCTCCTTCACCAAGTTACACTGTTGAAGATCTTGTAAAAAGGATCAATATCAAGATTTCAGTAAGTGAAGGAAATGAGGAAGCTATGTATCAACACTTCGTTAATCAGGTAGCAATAAAGGTATGTGAGCTTGAGGAAGAATATAAGAAAAATCCTAAAAAATTACCTATAAAGCTTGATGATATATTTGAGCCTACTATTAAGATTAAAATTGGGACCAATGAGATAGCTCCACTTTGTGATCTAGGTGCAAGCGTTTCAACAATCTCGAAAAGTCTTTTTAATAAGTTAAATCTTGGCTCTTTTGAAATCACCGAGTTAAAATTACATCTAGCAGATTCTACCTACAAACAAGCTGTAGGGATTAAAGAAAATACTTTAGTATACATTAAAGGTTGTCTTACTCTTATTGATTTTGTTATTGTCGACATGCCTGAAGATGCTACTGCTCCTATTATATTAGGTTGTCCATTCTTAAGAACTATTAAGGCTTTTATTAACCTACATTAAGGGAACGTGAAGCTTCAATTGCCTTCGCAGGATCCTTTTGTTATTCATTTTCCCAGGAAGAAGAAAGCCAAGCATGATGAAAATGAGGCCATCACTTTGAAGGCCAACTATTTTGGACTGAGTGTTCCACTCATCTGGCCTAAGTGAGCAACATCAAGGTCAAGCTATTGACCATAAAAGAGCGATGCATGGGAGGCAGCCCATGTGAAAAAAAGGTTTGAGTAAACTTTTTAAGTTTAGTTTAAGTTTTATGTTTAATAAAGAGTGCTAGAAAGCTCCAGTTGAGGAGAAGAAGTTCGTAGTACTAAAAATCCTACTTTATACATGCTGATTTTGGTCGACAATTTTTACTATCATTTTTCTATCAAAAGCAAAGTGTTTCGTTAAGTTTTAGGATAAGAAATAATTCTTGAAGATATAGAAAATTTTTGATGACTACAGAAGGTTTAACTACCAACTATACGGTGGGAATAAAAATTCCGGCCGTATAGATATCTTTGCCATCGATATTTTTTCTTTTCCAGGTACTGAAGGTTTAACGACCAACTACTCGGCGGGAATAAAAATTCCGGACATATAGTTCCGATCGTATAGATATCGATGCCTTTTTAAAATTTCTTTTCTAGGTACAGAAGGTTTGACAACCAACTATACGGTGGGAACAAATTGTTCCGGCTGTATAGTTCGGGCCGTATAGTCGCGCTGTCAGGTGAAAACCCTAAATTTTTGACAGCAGACTAACTATATGGCGGGAACAAATTGTTCCAGACGTTTAGTTTGGCCGTATAGTTGCGTCCGACCACAAAATCGCCACGGGAGGTACCTCCAACCCCAAAACTTCAATCATTTTTCTCTCTTCTACCTCCAAACTCTCTCAAAACCTCAAGAGGTCTTCATCTCTACTCAATTTCATCTGATTTCCTCGCACACAAGTGATCTACGTTATGTTTCTCCTCCGATCCTCCAATTACTTTTTGCAAATTCATTCTCGATCTGTCATTATCAATCTAGGGTGGGACCTACTATGAACTAATTACCATGATTCTCTTTCCTAGATTATTATTTTGAGGGGATTCTTTAGTGTGCTATGATGAGGAATATGTTATGCTAATTATTGTTGGATCAAAAAGTTTTATTTTTATCTTTCCTTGTTATTGATGTGGGCATGAAGGAGGAGGTGAAGCCTAATTTTAGGACTCCACCAAGCTAGGTGATGCCGGCACATCCCATTGATGATTCGCATGACAGGACGACCTACGATATGTAATGATAAGTCTAAACTTGTGTCAAATATTGTTGCTATGTTATTGAGTCCGAGTCTAGGTTAGGTTCGAGTCTGTTGTGTGTTTGGTTTGGGTCTATCCAACCGACTAGTTGTAGGCCTCCTATATAAAGGAGCCAGCCGCCTAGGATTTAGGGGAGTTCAATTGTTTAGTCTAAAAACTATATTGTGCTCCACCGTGTATCATCCCTCGGGGGACGGCGATACCGTTTATCAGATTATTGCTATGCAGGTTCTTGTGTTCATGAAGGATTGTCGTGCTCAGGTTTGAGACGTGGTGATCTTCATCACGTTACTTACTAGATTGATTCCTCTTCTTCAGGTGACGTTCATCGACGTTATTGGAAGGATTATCATCCGGGTTATTCGCTGTGAAAGATCGGGACAAAACTATAGGATCATCGGCTTGATCCGTATCATATGGTATCAGAGCTCTCGTTGCTCACAGCGTGTTTTTTGATCATCTGCAGACTGTTTTTCGATGAGTAGTTTATAGATCAGTTGGAGAAGAGATTGAAAGTTGAAGTTTTCAGATTGGATCGTGTTCTTCATTGGCAGCCAAGTCAGACTAGTGAGGAGTTTTTGGCATTGAGCATCATTGGTCCGATCAATTCCGCTTTTTCCTGCCTCGATTCCTCGGAAATCCGATCGGTGCCCAGTTTTAGATCGAGCTGAACAAGGGAATCGTTGGCCAGAGTCCAGCCGCCATACGTTTTGTTCCAGATCCGATCGGGCATTGTATTAAAAAAAAGAGCAGGAGGCCAGCCGTCGTACGCCTCACGAGATTCCTAGCGATCGCACCCGCCTCTGTTCGCTGGCGCGCACACGATCAGGGATCGCTCATCCCGAGCACCCTGTGAGAGAGGTAGCGAGGACAGCAAAAGCCTGGTGGGCCGACCCATCTGCCTCGAGCGGATTCCTCGCCATGGGAGTGAAGACAGCGCATTCGCGATTGGGGATCGCTTGTCCCGCGCGCCTGGCTTGGATCGGTCATTGCTAGTCGAGCTGCACGTGAGTTTCACGTTGGATTCAAAAAAGAATCTCCACCACTGCTCCTTTTGGATCGGGAAGGAATTAATTGGGCTGGCAAATTGATTGGGTTGCGCGCCTGTTCATACGTGACGTGAAGTGCTAGCGACCTGACTGCGACCTGACGTGCTAGCGACCTGACCGCGACCTGGCGTGCTAGCGATCCTTACAGTTTGTACGTGAAGATGGATTCAAATGTCGATTTGCAGTCTGCCGATAGTATTCTTTCAGCACAAGACGTCTACAATGATTATCTAGACCTGCAAAATTGTGTGCGCTGGGATTCTAGTAAATTGAAGTGGAAGCTCTTACATACTGCAACACTGATAGAATACAAGTTATGGGAAGAGACAATGCAAGCTGGTTTTCGCTTATGTGTTGATCTTTCTCCAGATCTGCAGTTTGACGATAATATCGCTTTTTATCTTGCAAAAAGGCGTGAGGATACGTGAATTTGTCAGTGGTGGAATATGGACACACATACGCGAGGTGTCTCAAAGAATACTATTTGGAAGGACTATAAAAAAATTATGTGCTAAATTTTTGGCACCATCAGAGATAGGGGACAAGGTGATTGTTCCGGAGGATGAGGTTGTACCATTGAGTGGGCTGAATTTGCAACTCAAGAAAGTACAAGGCGATGCTTGCATGACAGTTAACAAGGGACAGCGTTGGAATTTATTTCAGGCATAGTGTATGATCAAAGGCAAAGCATGCAAGTTGACTATTGATGGAGGAAGTTGTACTAATGGCATTAGCAAGGCAATGGTGGTAGCGTTGGGGTTGTCCACATGGCGTATTCCTGAACCTAAACATCTAAAGTGGTTAAATAGCTGCGATATGGTGAAGGTAACTCATAAGGTGCGTGTGCGATTTACAGTTGGTGATTATGTTGATGAGATTGAGTGCGATTTATTGTCATTGGAGGTATGTGGGATGTTACTTGGTCGTCCATGGCAGTATGATCACAACGTTACACATGCTAGAAGATCAAATACATATTATTTTGTGCATGGTGGCAAACAACAGACTTTGAAGCCTATGCAGGATGATCACATAAAGTCTGATGTGGAGCTAGTGGTACATAAGGAGAAGGTGCGCAAGGCTAAGCCAAAATCTGGGCTAGCTAAGGTGCAGGATGAAGAGCATGATGCACAGTGCAACAATGTTGATACTGCTTCAGCTATGCCTATAGATGACAAGCCAGTGGAACTTGTTAGTGACAAGCCAGTTGAAGTGCATCCTCTTATTGCTGAGAGGAAGGATGTTGCAGCATGTGTTTAGAAGGTTGTTTGTGTTGACACAGGTGTTCATACGGATGATAGTTGTGCTCCTGATGTTCCAGTGCATGTGGTGTAGCGGGGTAACAAGAGCAGTTCTGTTAGCACACCTGTGAGGCGTTTTGTTGGGACAGTTGTGCGGATGCATAGAGGCAAGGATGGACATGTTCATCAGTTGTGTAGTCCAGGAATTACTCATCTTATGCCAGGTCATGCAAAGAAGGTCCATGTTCAGCAACCACGGGTTCCAACAACATTTGAGAAAAAGAAGACGGTGGCGCCTAGGTCTAAGGTCGTATGGAGACGCAAGGAGGTGCAGGCGCCAAGGGCTGTATCAAGTGGAGTAGGCCAAGAGGGAAGATGTGGTGAGGAAGGCAAGCAAGACTTGAAGATGGCGAAGACGCGTGAAGCGATTATTCATATCACGCCACCTTTCCGACCCGACCCGCAAGCGTTGGGGACAACGCTTCTTGAAGGAGGGGATGATGATATGGGCATGAAGGAGGAGGTGAAGCCTAATTTTAGGACTCCACCAAGCTAGGTGATGAGGGAGCATCCCATTGATGATTGGCACGCTAGGACGACCTATGATATGTAATGATAAGTCTAAGGTTGTGTCAAATATTGTTGCTATGCTATTGAGTCCGAGTCCAGGTTAGGTTCGAGTCCGTTGTGTGTTCGGTTTGGGTCTATCCAACCGACTAGTTGCAGGCCTCCTATATAAAGGAGCCAGTCGCCTAGGGTTTAGGGGAGTTCAGTTGTTTAGTCTAAAAACTATATTGTGCTCCACCGTGTATCATCCCTCCGAGGACGACAATACAGTTTATCATATTATTGCTGCAGAGGTTCTTGTGTTCATCAAGGATTGTCGTGCTCAGGTTTGAGGCATGGTGATCTTCATCATATTACTTGCTGGATTGATTCCTTTTCTTCAGGTGACGTTCATTGGCGTTATTGGAAGGATTATCATCCGGGTTACTCGTTGTGAAAGATCGGGATAAAACTATAGGATCGTTGGCTTGATCCGTATTAGTTATTTTAGATGATGAACACAAGGAGCCAAATCCGTGCCGCCGCTAGCGCTTCTCGGGCTGCCACTCAAGAATGCATGGGGATACGGTTCAGGGATGAGCCCCAACGGATCGCTTCAATGGGATCAAGAACCGAGAAGTGAAGGCAACCAAGTGGGCTTGCCCCGTTATATTAAATCAACTCGGTATTTCTAATGACTTCAATTTACTTTGCAATAGGGTTGTCTTGCAAGGTATTCAATGATGTGCCTACTTATCATCGGTTAACTCTTGAATTTCTAAGTTCTTTGCAAAGCACCGTTAAAGCATGGAATGGAGAGGACATGATTTCTTTCCGACTTATGAACAACAATTATGCTCTGTCACTAGATGAATGGTGCACATGTTTTGATTTTCCAAACAATAATGATAATGACTTACGTGCATCCTTTACTGGCTTAGCCCCTTCCCTGGAACAATATTATAATGGAACGAGTTTCACTTCTAGAGTAAGCAAGGGGAAGAATATTCAACATCCTGCAATTCGCTATTTGTTGTTATTGCTAACACCTTGCAGACACGAAATGAGTTCACGAGACTCGGTGAGGAGGACATCTTAGTTCTCGCAAAGGCCGCGTTCAACAACTTTGACTTTTCACTCAACTTGGCCGCAATTCTTGTGCGCTACCTGGAGTACCAATCCTCCCAAAGCCAAGGACCAGTCACAGGTGGAGGCATCATCACCGTGCTTGCCATTGCCCTAGGCATCGACCTAGGTGAGTTTCAACTAGTGTTAGGTGAGCGGAGTGTTGGTTTTTCTACTTTGAAAGCTTGTGGAATGCTCACTAGGAGAGGTGGTGTTTATTACATACATATTGTTGGAGCTGGGCGTCTCTACCTCGCTCCTTTGCCTAATGGTCTTTTCTCTATCGAGGAAGGACGTTTTCTATATGACTTGCAGGTTGAGCAACACCAACCCGAGGAGGAGATTCCAAATGAGGATGAGGACCAAGAAGAGGAGCAGTCACCAACCCGATACGCTACATACCAAGACTTCCAAGAACTTGGAGGAACTATGGAGAGAATGCAAAACCTCTCCTTGAACCTCCGAGAAACAACTAGTAATTTATCAACTCAATTTGCGAACCGGAGTTACGACTTTTTCCCGCCACCACAATGATTTGAAGGGCTTGCAAAATCCTAAGCTTGGGGAAGTTTCTTCATTATCTTTATTTGGCTTTCATTTGTTTTTATTTTTGAGGTTATGTTTTAATTCAAGTTTATAAGCACTCATGTTGGTTTCCCCAACACTTTATCTTTAGTTACTTATATTTGTTTTCGAGATTTTCTAGCCGAGCTTTTCCTCCAATTTTTCTATTCTTTAATTCCCTCTCTTAAAAACAACAAAAATATTTTTCCACTTATCTTTATTTTCCCTCTTTTCTATTCTCCTTGTGGCTTTTACATATTTGTAGGAGAGTGATCAACTTCGAGTTTCCAAGAAGCAAATCAAAAGGGAAGAGAGAAGTGGAACCAATCATGAGAGGTATGCCTTAGGACTCCGCACTTTTGAAGTTTGAGAAACCCATGCTAGTTAGTAGTAAATGTTAAGATATTATATTGGTGGAGTGAGTCTTTATATTGTAGTAAAAAATTGCTTGCATGGGTATTTAGTTGGGTATGTTTTGTTCCAGCTCTTATAGTTAACCAAGTCTTGCCTAAAAATTTGCTAAACAATTGTAATAAGAAAAGTCTCACAATTGAAGGCTTGGGCGTTGTAGTGTTTAGTATTGAAGGCTTATCTCTAGAGACACTCAGCACCACAGAAAATAATGATTGACTTGATAGCTCTCTTTAAAAGGATTTGTTCAATGAATTAATGTTTAGCGGTTTTTATGAGCATGCCAAAGTTTGACTTGTGAATCATAAGAATGATATAGCTTTATGCGTGCCAAACTTCATGGGATGCCAACAACTCCGCTAGCCTATGAACGATCTTCATGGAGGAAACTCCTAGATTTTGGCTATGAGTTGATTAAACATATGTAGCAGCAATGCTATAATGGGTAAGATTCTTGGTATTCCGGGGTAGCTGTGTTCATGATGGAATCACTCCTCTGGCTGTTATGAGTAATCATTGTGCAAAAGGAACAAAAACGTTGGTAATGCCACGAGTGTCCATCACAGCTCGATAAACTAATTAAAATCTTTGGCATGCTCTCAATTACTTAAGAACAGAAATTCTTGAAGGACAATGAATAGAAAAGTAGTGCTTGAAAAGTATTGACTTATTTATGTGGGAGAATTGAGATACTCTAGTGTATATGTTTTTCATGAAACTCTCACACTCTCAATTTTACATGATTATACTGTATTGTTCAAAGGCAAGCCTATGAGTTGATTACATGACATGGAATAAGGTTCACTCATTTGAATCATCCATGTTAACAATAATTTTGTTGCGCTTTAAGGATGCATAAAAACCCGTATGATAAGCTTGCCATTACTCTATATATGTTGAAGTTTTCTAGACTTATAAAGTGGAGGAAACATGAGGCTACCAATCATGAGTAAGATCATCATCTCGTTATTTCAGTTTAAATGTTGAGTTCCTTTTTGATTTTGGTTTTCTTCCTCGAGGACGATCAAGTTTAAGCTTGGGGAGGTTGATGGCTGTGAAATATAGCCATCTACGTCCACATTTAAACTAGATATTATTCATATTTTTGATGAAATATCTCTCTAAACCCTCCCACTAATGCCTAATGATCAAAGGGGTATGCAATCCTTTCTTTCTATTTCTTCCTACGCAGATATTGATGTTTGATGAAGGGAATCACAAAATTAAAGTCAAAGATACGAGATTTCCAACAACCCAAAGAAACCAGGGGTCATGAAGTGGAGACAGACGCTTTAACGACCAACTATACAGCGGGAATAATATTCCGGCTATATAGTTCCGGTCGTATAGTTGCCATCCACACGGCTAGGTCAAACAGAACAACTTTCGTGAAGAGACCCCTATATAAAGAGGCCTCGGGCGACGAGAAACAGGCTCGCCCACCTCTCGCTAGATTGCCAGCCACCCCATCCACAACACGGAAGAGCCACCGGAGGAATAGACTTAGATCTAATCTCCAAACCCTTCTCCACCACCATAGCCATATTCCACCACTTGTAATAGTAGATCTCATCTTTGATTGGCGACATTGTAAGACTATTTGCTATCAATCTCATGATTTCCATTGCAATGTTTATGATTGTTGATCTTATCTCTATGTGTGAGTAATTCTCTTTGGGCTGAGGGCTTCGGCATAGCCATTTAGCTTTTGTGCATGTTATTTATCATAGATGGGATCATGTATTAGTTTGTATGACATGATGATTATTATATCCTCTCTTGCCTCAATCCAAGGACTTGTCAGGTACCCAAGACCCCGAGGATTGAGCCAGGTATAGGGAGCATGAGTAATGACTAATCTGCAGGTTGGGAACCCAAGTGACAGAAGGGGTAGTATGGCTGTATGTGAGGGATTTACTTGGGATTAACGGTGACATCACTATGCATATCATTAGTTCTGTTTCTTCTATGTATGAGACTAGTAGGTTATTGCTATAAGCGGTTGCAGAGGCAATAGCAATATGGATGCACTGCCCACATATAATTATCTTGCTCTAACAATTACATGCATACTTTATTATTATCTTTTATTCCCATCAAATGTTTTGCACAGCTACAGGTGAAACCAAAAGCCCTAGGCCCTCTCTCTCCATCATCGACAAAAAAAGACAGCAAACTCTTGGTTCGATAAAACACAAAAAGAATTCTAAACTCCCGAAGGTCCGTTAAAGTAACTTCACTACGCTTTCTACTTCCCGAGGATTCGATAAACCTAGGTCTACTAGGTAAAAAGAGCTATACTACATCCATAATCCGGATCGAAGGTATCATGTGCCTTATATCGATCGGAGAACTTTCTTGGTGGTGCACATTAAGGGAGAACACAATACTAGTATTATTAAGGGATCATCCTATTAATGCTACCGTCGAGTATCTAATACTAGCACAAACAAGATGCACACAATAAACATCAAGTGTAAACAAGTGTGACATGACATGGTCGTAGATCGTCGCACCATGATCTTCATCGTGCACTCCCATGTGTGGCGCCAACCACTTGATGCCACCATCCTATTACTACAACTTAACAATAGGAAAGTAAACTACTTTACCTTTTATTTTGACCATATCATATCACAAGCCCCTCTAAAATAAAGTTAGACGCCTCTACTTTATCTTTTGCATATTTTACATGGATGCTAGGGCTTTCGCACAAGAACCGTTTCTTACCTACGAACATGAACCACAACATTGATTAAACAATTGTCGCTACTATACCCCTCTCGGGTCCCTCCGTTGTAAATGGTATACCAACTACTATGAGAGAAACTAACACCCCCAAGCCACTTATATGGTGCAAGTCATATGTCAAGCTGGACCAGTCTTGCGAATGAACGCGTAAAGTCGGTTGGGGCCGCTTTGATTAAGCAGTGATGCGGTATACGCAAGTACACATGACAGGGTAACAATTATATGATCAACACCCTCAGAATCAACATGTGTTATACCCATACTAGCATAACTACACATTGATCGGACCCGATACCACTGTTGGGGTTTAGCGCCTGAAAACAATAATTTTTCCTACGCAAACCACCCTAATGCCAGGATGTATCTATTAGTAAGAGATTTCTATTTTCGTGCCCCTGGTTCGTTAGATGTACTCAGTTTTCCCCAGCCGCTTAGTTTTTCCTCACTTTTGCCCATCTCCTTGTACGAAACTCTCACATGGTCTAAAACTTGTCGTCCGTCAGCCTTGCTGTTACGTGCTGACAAGTGGGGCCGCGTTCAGTCGGGTCCCTTAGTGGACCCTCGCCGTTACATGCTGACGAGTAGGGTCATGTTCTGTCGGGTCCCATAGTGTACCCTTGTTGTTACATGCTGACAAGTGGGGTCGCGTTCAGTCGGTTCCCGTAGTGGATACCTCTCTCAACTTATCCAGATCAGCAACGGACCCATAGCTTATCCACATGCACGCCGGACCACAGCTTATCCACGTGAGCGCCGGACCCACAGCTTACCCAGGTTGGCGCTGCAAGATGGGACCCCGAGCCAGCCCCGCGACCGCGCCCTTTGTCTACCTTCATTTTCATATAGTGGAATGTAATGCATATATGGAAATTAAACAAAAATTATACACCTTTGAACTCTTTGAAATCGCACTTAGGACATGATAATGTTGTGCTAATAAAATCCTGATCATTTATCATTTCCATGGAGTGAAATATAATGCGAACTTGCGTATACGAAAATTATACACCTTTGAACTCTTTGAAATTGCACTTATTACGTGATAATGTCGTGCTACGAAAATCTTGAGAGATTATCATTTACATAGAGTGGAATGTAGTGCACAAACTTGCATGTACGAAGTTTATACACCTTTGAACTCTTTGAAATTGCACTTTAATACGTGATAATGCTGTGCTAAGAAAATCTTGAGAGATTATTATTTTCATAGAGTGGAATGTAATGCATAAACTTGCGTATATGAAAATTATACATCTTTGAACTCTTTGAAATCGCACTTAATACATGATAATGTCGTGCTAAGAAAATCTTGAGAGATTATTATTTTCATAGAGTGGAATGTAATGCATAAACTTGCATATACGAAGTTTGTACACCTTTGAACTCTTTGAAATCATACTTAATACGTGATAATGTTGTGCTAATAAAATCTTGAGAGATTATTATTTTCATAGAGTGGAATATAATGCATAAATTTGCATATACGAAAATTATACACCTTTGAACTCTTTGAAATCGCACTTAATACATGATAATGTTGTGCTAAGAAAATCTTGAGATATTATCATTTTAATATAGCGGAATGTATTGCATAAATTTGAATATACAAAAATTATACACCTTTGAACTCTTTGAAATCGCACTTAATATGTGATAATGTTGTGCTAATAAAATCCTGATCATTTATCATTTCCATGGAGTGAAATATAATGCATAAACTTGCGTATACGCAAATTCTAAACCTTTGAACACTGTTAAATCGCACTTAATAACGAGATAATGATGTGCTAGCAAAATTTTGAGAGATTGTCATTTTCTCTCCTCATTTTCATACAGCGGAATGTAATGTATAAACTTGCATATACGAAAATTATACACATTTGAACTCTTTGAAATCGCACTTAATACGTGACAATATTGTGCTAAGAAAATCTTGAGAGATTATCATTTTCATAGAGTGGAATGTAATGCACACACTTGCATATAAGAAAATTATACAACTTTGAACACTTTCCCTTCAAATTATATTCAAAATCATTTCTTTATGGAGTTAAAGTACCGGTGGCAAACTCGTTATTTTGCATTGATAGAGGGGTGCCCCCCCCCCGACAGATATAGGGGTTATCATGTCTGCTAGATCACAGAGGATCAATAGTTGGTGGGCACGATCTGTGTGATAACTGTCTCAACCAATTAGAGCGTAGCCGCCAAGATGAGCACATGTGTGAGAGTTTGGACTAAGAGAGAGGGGAAAACTAAGTAGAACTTAAAAACTAAGGGCAAAACTGAGTACAACTTAAAAACCAAGGGCAAAACTGACAAAGGGATTCAAATAGAAAATAGAAAGAGATTTAAAAATGGAAAATGCTTCTTTTATACAATAAAATACATCTTGGCATACATCATACTGTTTGCAGTTCAAATATGCACCAGTTTGACAATTATTACCTCATTCAGACAAACTATGTTTCAGGGAGGGATGTTTTGGGAAGAGGCTTGAGTAGAAAGCCATGAACCTTCATAGACAGTAGGTGATATAGGTATGATTACTCGGATTCTTATGATTTACTACCCTATTCTGGGTAAAGGGCTTCCAACCCATGAAGATTTCAGATGATAGCCCAAGGAAGCAACCCATAAAGACTTTGATTGTATTAGGAAAGAGACTATGAACCAACATTGTGTTGGTATTGTAATTACGCATGTATGAAACCTATGCGCATATAACTTTGAGACCCGTCCTATTATATATAGGACGGGAGAAGCCCAAGAGAGGGTACCGAAATCTCCAAGACAACTTGTAATAGAGCGATTATTCAATATTTAGGCGACTTTGACTCCATTGTTTTCCTGACATCCGACGAAATCCCCAGCATTCTCTTTTCGGCGAAACCCTAAGTCCTACACCATGGACATTGCTGAGGTTACCCCTTGTTAATTGGCGCCGTCTGTGGGAAACCTGAATGCTGGAACCATGGATTCGGCGGACTGCTCCCACCAAGCATCAACCCGAAAAAAGCAGTTCCACACCTGCCCACCCCTGTATTGGTACCCGCCGATTTCAACGGCGGATCCGATCTAATCGTCGGAAGCTTCCACTTCCAAGTAGAAGACCCGCAAGAATCGCACCCTTCGGCCCTGATCACATCAGAACCGTCGGTGAAAAACCTACGCCTACGGTAGTACCAGCATCTTTCGTCGGGTCATCCATGGACGCCATAGCACAGATCGAAGCAGGCGAAGAAAGCGAGCAAATCGATATGGATCTGGGGGACCTTGATAGTCTTTACGACAATCTATCCTTTGGATCATATCCATAGCTAACCCCACCACGTGAAGCAAAGCCCAACAAATTCCGAACCCGAAGAAAGCAGAGAAAGCATCGACTTCTGAATAAGGATGGCAAAGATTTACCCAGAACTACAATACCAGAATACTAACAGCGCATCTTTCGGAGCAAAAGACAACGTCACCAGCTCACGCATAACATGCCACCAAGTGTGCATGGTTAATGGGAACACCTCAACACCACGCGACTCTAACGGTAACCCTATCCTTGACCCCAATGATATTTTATCAGATGACAAATCAGGAAATCATAGCAATGAAGGGGGCCACGGAAACGGAGGAGAAATGGCGGATAACCGCATAGTCCAAGGAAGAGGCAGAGAGCCACATGATGGAGAGAGGTGAACTCTTCGACTACCAGCAGCGGCATGGCAAAGGGCAAGGGAAGCAATTTTGGGAGTAGTCCAGATGACAGCGGATGCTTCACACGAGGATTTATTAGCATATCAATATCTGCTTCATCACAAGAAGAGAGATCTACTCAGGATGCAAAGGCAACTCGATGAAAGAAAGAGATTAGCCGACGGATCCAGCTTACAACGGGCACAGTTAAGCTCTACCCGAGGATCAGGGAGCGTAATAGGAGGCGCACCACCAGGAAGGAGAACATCTCGATTAGCGAATATCCCTCAAGCAGAGAGAGGAGGACTCATCCGGGATCTTGATCTATCGTTCGAGCAGGAAACATCAAGGCAAAAACAGCCCAAGCAACCATCATGGCCACGCAAACATATCTACTCACAACTCAGCCCGCACCCGACGATCCCCGTGCAGCCCTCCACCGCTCCGCCCTGATGAACCTTGGCATGGTGGGAGCCTCTCTCGCGGAAGCAGAGCAAGGAACCACGTGACAACTCGATAGATCCCCATGCCGTCACAATAGTCCTTGGCAAGTGGGACACACCCGATGATCTCGATCGCCACACCAGGCGCATCTCGTAGGACCCAAGCCGTGAAGCAACACAAGAAACGACAACACGCAACACAGGAGCGATGGATCAAGAGATGAAAACCGCAGTCGATGATATCATGATGGATACAATGAAGACGATTACGAGCTATGCGGGGCCAGCTGTTTCATGTAGCGGATTAGCAAAACCTTAGTGCCCAAGGACTTCAAACTTCCGCACGACCGCCACACGTACGATGGACTCCAGGAACCCGAAGCGTGGTTAGAAGATTATTTGGCCACTGTCAAATTGCAAGGCGGCTCCACAACTACCGCAATGCAAAGCCTACAACTACATCTCACCGGCGCTGCAAGATCATGGCTTGGGCGGTTACTCAAAGATTCTATCGGTAGCTGGAACGACCTAGAAGATAAGTTTTCGACACTTCCAATCTACATTCAAACGACCTGCATCCTTGGAGAAGTTGTGGGCATGCAAACAAAAATCTTGGGAATCAATAAGAGCATTTATCCAATGATGGAATATCATAAAAACTCAGCTGAGTCCATATCCGATGAAAGGGCCATCGATGCCTTCAATGACGGCCTCCGTCGTCGAGAATTCATAGAGGAATTGGGACAGGTTAAACCCAAAACAATCTCACAATTAATGGAAATAGCAAACTGTTGGGCTGCTGGAGAAGACACGTTGCACAATAAGCGTACACGATCACCCGAAGAAGACAGCACTACTAGGAAATAGCTCTTTTGTGGCGCATGTATATCTATCTTCTGTGGCGCATATGTTAGTCGCCACTGTTACCTCGCCACTGATATCTGCTTTCTGTGGCGCATATAGATATGCGCCATAGAAGTCTCAGCCTTCTGTGGTGCATTTCTTCATATGCGCCACAGGAATATGTTCAGTGGCGCATTTGTTCAGATGCGCCACAGAAAGCATATGCGCCACAGACATATTTTATATATGCGCCACTGACTATATTACATGTATTCAAATTAAAATATGTTCCTGGTGTATAATCAGGTATTTATACAGGATTTATACAGTATTTATCCAGATCAGTATAAACAGTACATTGCACATGTAGTAGATGAAAACCGACATATAATACAAACACAAGTATAATGTCATCACACTTAGAGCCCGATCGAGATACATATATAGTGTCAAGTGCTGAATTTTTACACAAGTGTCGAATACAAAGTTCATATCATCTCAGATTACAAATATGAAGTGGTCACTGCCGCCTACACTAGGATCAAATAGAATACAACTGTGATGATGGTGAGCAAGAGCATGAGCCCGAATAATATCTTCATCCGGTTCTTCTTCCACAGGTGGTTCCTCCACTTGGCTACCGCCTCCTCTCTAGTTGTGTATCCTTTGTAGATGTTGCTGCTAAACTTGTTCACTTATTTGTGACAATCCTCCCACTCCTCGTAGACTCCTGGAACCCTAACCATGTACACCACATACCACCTCGTCGCCATCTCTATAGACGATAAGGCATATTAGTAAAAATGCAATGAAAAGAATTAATAAAGGGTTCACATCCATATATATATATGTTCACAAAATACAAAACAAAGGATCCATAAACCTAAAATATAGCATCGCGATCATCATAGAAGTAATAAGTTCAATGACAACACGACCACAAGATAGTAAAGTTTATGACACACACACTACAGCAGGCGTCCATCGATAATACACACACACACTCGATCATGCTAGAGGCGCACATCGATCATGAAGACTTCTTCTTCTCGCTCGGCTTCGGGAATGGTTGATAGACCTCTTTCGTCATCCACATCCTTGTGTCACCCTTCTTATGGAGGTGTTCTTCGATCTCCCTCTTACTCAACCCTCTAGCTTGTTGTACCCCCCCCCTTGTGTTAACATCTTTAATGATGATTTGCGACAACTTCTGCTGAATGCGATGGAAGTCTTCTATAAGATCATCATCGTCACTTTGCGCCAAAGTTTCGGCCCATCCTCAGAGACTAGGTGGCAGCGTTAGGTTCTGGCAATCCCGAACATATCCTTTAAGGTGATGGAGGACGTAGAAGGCCTCCTTGGCGCTACCAGTAGCCGGCTACTTGGCGCAGGGGAACTCGAGCACGTGCTTGTACATGTGTTTGCCATCCTTGATACATTCCCCCTTATCTATGAAGGTGCATCCCTTCTTGGCGTAGCCCTCGAGAGCCTCATTGAGAACACCCCTTATTCTGGTGTAGTCTTTCTTCTTTGTCAAACTCCCTGAGTCGAAATACGTGGCTAGCGAATACCTCGGGGCAAGGACGATGAGTGTGCAGTACTTGTCTCTCTGCAACACAATTGGAATGGAATGTTGGAAAAGGAGGAAAGGAAGAAATATATAAGAAATGCATAAGTTACAACGGCGATGAGCAAGTGTGTAGTTACTCAGGAAAGAAAGGCAAAAGAAGTGTGTCCTTCCTCTTGTTGTCCACCATGAACTTCTCGAGGTACGTCGTTGCCTTGGTCCGTGTCTCTGATCCTTTGACCAACTGGCTATCCCACATGTAGTAGGGATCCACTATCGCGGCTTCCGGGGTACTCTCTCTCTTGATCTTGATCGCCAGATTGAGCGCGTATAGGCCGACCAAGTTATAGTCCAGCCATTTCGTGAGAAACAGCTTGAAGATGTCCACGTACTCTATGAAGAATATATCCACGAGGGGTTCATCGACGAAGCCCACGTCCAATGGCACCTTGGACGTGAAAACCGGGTAATTTGGATCTTTGTCTTTAAGAAGGAGGCCCTCTAGTGTCTTGACACCCTCGTGCAAAGTTAACGAGGCTGGCTCGCACCCTTCTTTTATTATTACCTCTCGTCATGTGCTTCTTCTTCAGAATAGTGTCCTCCTATGCCATCTGCTCATCGGCCGCCTTTCGGAGTGTATACCCACACGAATATCACATTATATGTTTTAGTCTCTAACTAATACCCACACTAATATCACATTATACCCAGACGAATTAATACACAAAAAAGTCACACAATTGCTAGCGTCTCTTCACAATCTTCTTGCCTTTTTTCATCGCGGTTGAATACTTTAGCCCATGCACTTTGAGATTTCTTCTTGTGAATGGACAACCTTTAGTAGGTAGTGTGGTCTTCCTTCTTACTTTAGTAGTAGTAGGCATGTCGAAGTACTTGTCGAATTCCTCTTCGATCTTCGGGTCGCCATTTTTGTCGAAGTTTTGCTCGTTGGCGGCTCCTTCCATTCCGATGATGCTCCTCTTGCCCCTCCTAACTACAACACGGCTAGGCTTTGACGGGTCGGTAATAAAAAAGCATTGATCAACTTGGCTAGCGAGTACCCAAGGCTCATTTTTTGCGGAGCCGTTCTTCGTCGATTTGGCATCTGGTATAACCATTGTGGTGAAATACCGGCCTTCTTTTTCCATGTTCTTGGCCCATCTAACATGGAACATCGGTACCATCTCTCCACAATAGTCAAGATCCCATATATCCTCGATCCTTCCCTAGAATCTTTCCATGATAGTAGTATCATCATCAGCGAAGGATAACATAGTTACTCCTGAGTTTTGATATTCGTTATTCCTGTCATTTTCCTTGGTGTAGAATCTGTAACCGTTTATGTCGTATGACTGATAGGTCTTAGGTTGTGCCCTGGGCCCTGCGACAAGGAGAATATGAGTTTTTGATCTTCCGTAGAAGGCGTCTATGGGGGATTGTCCAGTTTCCTTTTTTTGAACCAACCCATGAAGCTGGAGTTGTGCTCTCTGGTTACATCTCCCTTCTTCCTCGGTCGGCCCTGGTCGACGTACTCCTACTCGATTAAGCTTCTGTGCTCTTCCACCCAAGGGCTAACCACTTCAATGTGTTGTAGCGCGACTCGATGTTCCCTGTCAAAGTCGGTGCGTCGACCATCAATGCCGACATAGAGTGAGCGGTAGCCCTCGCGGTGACAATATCCACCGAGCCTGCCGAGGTGCTTCTTGGTGGGTATTCCAACATCCTCGTTCTCGGTGATTAGATAATTCTGGTAGAAGGAGATACACTCGTAGATCAGAAATCCCTTGTCTATGCTTCCATCTAGACGGGACCTGTGGCGAATTCCTATTTCAGTAAGGGGGACATAGAGTCAGAGCAAATAAAATAGCTAATTCTTATTAGAAAAAAAGAATGAATATCAAGCGTTATAGTATGATTTTGAATAATCTAAAAAAGTAATATAGTAAGGGGGGAGAGAAAAACTTTGGGATATATTGATTCGGATTGAATTGGAAATACCTCAACGATACAATCAATTCAATTCTGAATTGCAATAAGCAAGTGGGATCTCTCAAATAGAGTCGAACTGCTAGACTACGTCGAGTGATGAATTCAATAGATTCAAAAAAACTAAGAGATGGATGAAATTACACAAGGAATCCTTGTCTCAGAATCATTTGATGACACCATTTAGCCTTTCAAACAGCATCATGTTGTGTAGGAATGTCGGCCCGAGCTGGATGATGTCATCCATGACATGTACAAGTAGATGCACCAAGATGTCGAAGAATGCGGACGGGAAGTAAATCTCAAGCTCGCATAGTATCATCACGATCTCTTCTTGTAGCCTGTCGAGCTGCTTCACACTGATCGACTTCCTAGATATGACGTCAAAAAAGTTACAGAGGCCAAACAGCGTCTCACGGACATGCTCGTCCATTATCCCGCGGATCGCAACAGGGAGTATCTACGTCATCAGCACGTGACAGTCGTGAGACTTCATACCGCTGAACATCTTCTTTGCCCGTCCAGATATCTACTTATCTTCCCCGAGTAACCGTGAGGAACTTTCACTCCTAGGAGGCACCTGAAAAACTGCTCGAGCTCCTCCAGACTCAGAGCGAAGCAGGCAGCGCGAAGCACCACCTCATTCTTCTTAACTCTTTTGTGGCGATCTTGAGTCCCTTCCGTCTGATCATCATCATCACTATCAGGGTACAGAAGATCCTTCTTGATGCCAAGCAATTTAAGGTCCTTTCTTGCATTTGGCCCATCCTTGGTCCTCTCCGGCATGTTCAGTAGAGTACCAAGCAGACTCTCGGTAACGTTCTTCCTGATGTGCAATACATCGAGGCTATGGGGAGTGTGGAGGACCTTCCAGTATGGTAGGTCCCAGAAAACATACCTTGCTTTCCATACACCCAGCAGCGGCTTTGTCCTCGGTTGTTTTTTTCCTGGCGCAGGGTAATCTACCCAATTATTCAAAAGCCCCTCGATTTTTTCGCCGCTCCTCGGACACGGGGCTCTTTCGAGCTCGTCCTTACCATTGAACAGGTCACCGCGTTTTCTCCACGGGTGATCCATGCGGAGCCACTTTCGAGTACCTTGGAACACGGTTTTTGAAGACCTGGGATCCCTTGGTAGCTGGAGATGCGGTGTCTCATCCATGCACTTGACACATGCATTGTGTATGTGGTTCACCTGGGCCGATACATATGCGTAACCAGGATAGTCATGCACCGTTGTGAGCAACGCGGCTCTCAGATGGAAATATTCTTTAGTGTAGGCGTCCCACGTACGGGCCGGCATCTCCCAAAAGCTGGCTAACTCCTCTCTCAATAGCCCGAGATACAGATGCATATCGATACCTGGTTGTTTTGGCCCCTGAATAAGAATGCTCATGTGTACTTACCTTTGCTTCGTGCACAGCCACGGGGGGAGGTTGTACGGCCATACAAACACGGGCCAGGTGCTATGCGTGCTACTCTAGTTTCCAAAAGTATTGATTCCATCGGTGCTCATACCCAGCCTGACGTTCCTTGCATCGCCCCCAAACGCTTTGAGCTCGATGTCTAATGCATTCCACCGGCTAGCGTCTGAAGGGTGTGTCAGGATCTTGCCCTTCTCTGGATCATCTTCGGGTTTCTCCCTTTTTGCGTGCCATTGCATGAGCTTTGCTTCCTTAGGATATACAAAATATCACTACAGATGGGGGGTGATAGTAAAGTACCATACCACTTTTCAAGGAATTTCTTATTCCCTCTCTTGTACCGTCCTTGGCCGCACACCAGACATGTGGTTCTATTCGCGTACTCGTTCCGATAAAGTGCGCAATCATTGATGCATGTGTGGTATTTAATGTGTGGTAGGTCGAGACGGCACATGATTTTCTTGGCCTCCTCGATACTTGTTGGCAATGTGTTCCCCTTAGGAAGTCGGTCGTGCCAGTATTCCATGTTTGCGTTAAAGCTCACATCAGTCCATTTGTGTTCGGCCTTCATCTCCAGAGCCTTGAGCGTTACACACAAACATGTATCCTTGGGGCGACACCCAGGATACAATGGAGTCATCCCGTCTACCTCCATTTGGGCCAGCTTGGCTTTCTCTCTGGCTGCAGCTTTGTCGTTGCTCATCTCCTTGAGGAGCAGTTCTTGAACATGAGGGTCCCGCAAGGCCGAAGTTAGCAGTGTCTATGTATTCGCATCTTCTCCTTCTTCATGATGATCATGCTCATCGCCATCTCCTTCTTCATGATGATCATTCCCGTTGGCATCTCCTTCTTCATGATGATCATGCTGGTCATGCCCACCGGCATCTCCTTCGTCATGATGATCATGCCCGTAGACTCTTCTCGCTCACCCACGTCTTCGTGACCACCATGTTCTACTGGCGCCTCATTGAGGTCGCGCATGAAACCGCGCCTAAGTAGGTGACCCTCCAATTGTCCAGAATCAGGGTCGATCTAGCGCTGGAGTTTGCATGTTCGACATGGACATCTTATCATGGTCTTGTTGTTCAAAATCATGTCCTCCTTCACGTCTTTCTTGTACCTAGCAATTCGACCTTCGCTCATCGTAAGGACCATGGTTGCCTGAGCGGACACAACAAAGATTATAGGTTAGAACCACACCATATGCACACACACACACTTGCATGAATGCTAGCCGGAAAAATTCGGCATGACCTTTCCTAAAATTAGGACATATGGGTAGTGCAAAAATTTGTCGAAATGGAAATGAATTAACATTTCAGAAAATATCCATGCACCACACCGGCCGGGACAACAACAAGCAAGCAACAAAAAAATTCCTCCCAATGCAAACATTCATGCACCACACACCGCTCGCACGACAAGCTTCACCTACATGTTCATGGCCAAGTACTCACCCGGTAGACTCAATAATAGCGAGACGAGACCATGTGGTGAGAGAGTGTGGACAAATAGATCTACAAGTTGGTGGAGAGGAAATTAGTAAACAAATAGAGATGTGAGAGAGAAAAGTAAGGAACTTTTAGATCTACAAGTTGGAGGGAGGCTTCCACTTACCAATCTATGGACTAAAGTAGGTTTAGTTACAAAAAAAATGGAGAAACTATGGGCAAAATGGGGTGGGAGGGAGGAGGAAGACGAGCTGGGAGGAGGTAGAAAGGAAGAAGAGATGTGAAATGGGTGGTGTGGATAGATAGGGGGTGAGCTTGCCACCTTTTTCACATGGATCTGGACGCCCTGATCTGTGGTGCATATGGCAGTCATGCGCCACAGATGTTCAAACTTCCGTGGTGCATATAGCAGTATGCGCCACAGAACAAGGTGGTGAAGGTTAAAGTGGTGGGACCCAAGTCAGATATCTGTGGCGCATATCAACACATGCGCCATAGAAAGTTGGTCAAATAGATCCTGTCGTGGGGCCTGCCTCCACTTTCTGTGGCGCATAAGGAAATATGCGCCACAGATCTTGTCTCTTCTGTGGCGCATATGTCATTATGCGCCATAGAAAGTGGATCGCCCCACCCCGGCTGGCGGGTCCCACCTAACTTCTATGGCGCATGTGTACTGAAATGCGCCACGGATGTTTTTAGTATCTATGGCGCATTTTACCTAGTGCGCCACTGATACTTGTCTGTGGAGCATGGTTTTCCATATGCGCTAGAGAATATCTTGTCTACCTATAGTTGTTTCCTAGTAGTGCAGGGATAAGAGCGGCAACGATAGAAGAAGAAGGAACAACGATGGAAACATGGGACCAAGTTACGTCGTGACAGGTTTTTCGGGTGAAGGTAACAACAGAAGCAACAACTACAATGGCGGATACCGCTAGAACAGGGACGATGTCGGAGGAAGCCAGTCAGCACAGCGGTATCAGCCAAGAGCACGAGACCCACCCATGTCCATGATGCAAATGCTGGAAGGACCCTGTAATATGCATTTTTACGTTGACTCAGCATGCAGACGACAATCTAACCACCTCATGAAAGACTGCCGAACATTCCTGAAGATGCAGGAGCTATGTAATGCAAAGGCAACCGAAGCGGCAAACCGAGGATACGCATCTATGCCTGGCACATTAGCCATCGGAGCACCACCACCACGTGTTTCACCACCACAAAACACAAATGATCAAAACAATGAGTACCCTAGGTCAAAAGGAGCAATGTCCATGATTCAGAAAGGGCGTCCATCCAACAGAACTCAGAATCTCATCACAAGACAAATTAATATGGCGGAAACAGCAACATCAACCACACCCAAATATCTCCACTGGTCAGAGCAAGAAATCACATTCAGTAGAGACAATCACCCGCTTTGGGTCCCACGACTGGGTCACTTAGCCTTGATAGTCGAAGCACAAATTGGCGGGTTCGATATGAGCAAGGTCTTCATGGACGCAAGAAGCAGCATAAATCTGATCTATGCAAAAACACTAAGAACAATGGGCTACCCCCTAGACAATCTCACTCAAACAGAAACATCTTTCCATGGAATAGTACCAGGTAAAGCCTAAATTCCTTTAGGCAAATTATTTCTTGACGTTGTTTTTTGTTCCAAAGTAAATTTCAGGCAAGAAAAACTCGAATTCAAAGTCATGGACTATCCATCACAATATCATGCGATCCTGGGACAACCAGCTTTCGCACGGTTTATGGCAATGCTGCATTATGCATACCTAGTCATGCAAATGCCAGCACCAAAGGGAATCACCATGGTAAAAGGAAGCTTCACACGTGCCGACAATTGCGATCGGGGGTTCAACAAAATTTCTGAATCTTTCAGGATGGCAATGGAGTTCGAACAACTCAAAACTTCAGCAATTGGAGAACCACTCGAAGTAGCACGTGTCAATCCTTATTAGGCTTTTGACACTGCAATGGACACAAAAGAAGTACATATTCACCCCCTCGACCTGACGAAAACAACATTTGTGGCTTCCAATCTTGGTCTCGCATAGGAAAGCATGCTCATCGATTTCCTCCGTGAGCACTGGGAGATTTTCGCATGGCTACCTTCTGACATGCCGGGAATCCCCAGGGAACTTGCTGAGCATGCATTAAATTTGGATCCAAAGGTGAAGCCAGTAAATCAACCGCTTCGTCGCTTCACAGAACCAAAGCATAAAGCCATTGGAAAGGAGCTCCATCACCTTACTGATGCCAATTTTATCAAAGAACTAACAAAAGCAGAGTGGGTCGCAAACCTAGTATGTGTTCCAAAGAAAAATACTACAGAACTTCGGATGTGCATCGACTTTACTGCACTGAACAAACATTGTCCAAAATATCATTTCCCATTGTCGCGAATCGACCAAATAATTGATGCAACCTTGGGATGCAAACATCTTTCTTTCTTGGATGCTTACTCAGGATACCACCAGATTAGGATGAAGGAAGAAGATCAGGAGAAAACGGTGTTTATCACGCCTTATGGTGTATTCTTCTACACAATAATGCCTTTTGGCCTAAAGAACGCCGGGGCAACATATCAGCGGATGATGCGGAAGTGTTTAGGAAGCCAAATAGGCACAAACGTACAAGTATATATCGATGATGTTATAGTTACAACCAGACAAGGATCTGCGCTCATCAAGGACCTCGAAGAAACATTCAAAAATCTCGACAAGTTTAGCATCAAACTGAACCCGAAGAAATGCTCCTTTGGAGTCCCGACAGGGTAACTCCTCGGATATTTGGTATCAGCCAGAGGAATCAAGGCTAATCCCAAGAAAATACAAGCAATCCTAACAATGAAGAAGCCAACAAATCTAGGCAGCGTACATCATCTGGTAGGGCGAGTAGCGGCACTCAGTCGTTTCATTGCAAGGTTAGGAGAAAAGGCGCTACCATTTTACGCCCTCATGAGGAAATCGGAAAAATTCGAATGGACGGAAGAAGCTCAGCGCGCCTTTGAAGATCTTAAAAGGACACTTTCGACATCTCCTATCGTCGTGTCGCCAAAAGAGAAAGAGACTTTACTACTTTATATCGTTGCCACAAATCAGGTGGTCAGCACGGTCTTGGTCGTGGAGCGACCAGAAGAAGGGAAAACCCATGGTGTGCAGAGGGTAGTCTACTTCCTGAGCGAGGTCTTATCGCCATCCAAACAAAGGTACCCACATTACCAAAAACTAGCATATGGAGTATTTATGACAGCACGAAAACTATGCCATTATTTTTCGGAACATCCGATCATAGTGGTTAATGAAGCACCTTTGTCAAGCATCCTCAACAATCTAGAAGCAACTGGGCGTGTCTCTTTATGGGGCATCGAATTATCCCCTCAAGATATCACGTATGAGAAGCGCAAAGCAATCAAGTCACAAGTTCTGCCGGATTTCATCATAGAATGGACAGAGTTGCAATGTGCGGGTCCACCAGACCTTTCAAGTGCCTGGACAATGTACTTTGATGGATCAAAAAGAACGGAAGGAGCAGGAGCAGGAATCATACTAGTATCAAAAAGAACAAAATGTGCTATATACTTTGGATGAGCTTTGCAAAAGCATCCAATAACGAAGCTGAATACGAGGCCTTGTTGCACGGCATGCGAATGGCCAAAGCCTGCGGTGCAACTCGCCTCAAAATCTTTGGAGATTCCAATCTTGTGGCACAGCAAGCAATGAACAAGTGCGATTCCGTCAGCGAAAATATGATTGCTTATCGCGATCTATAGGGTGTTATGGAAGCTCAATTTGATGGGTGCGAAGTATCGCACATGGAGAGCAAGCCATGAAGAAGCCGACAACCTAGCAAACATTGGATCCTTGTGCTTACCAATACCACCAGGAGTTTTCTAGGAAGAAATAACGGAGCGATCAATCAAAGCAAAAAGAGTCTCCGAGGTTGTAGCACCAAAAACAGGAAAAAAGAAACACTCGCAAAAAGACTCGGGGGCTCCGTCAGAAACTAAGAGTATAGAAGAGGCCATCAAAGAAGAAGAGCAGGAAATTGGAGAGGTCATGCTAATTGAGCCTACCTGGATGCAGACGTATATAGCATATATGACTAAGGGAGAACTACCCGAAGACGTGATAGAAGCCTAGCGAATCACCCGAAGATCGAAGGCCTTCAGAATAATCAAAGGGGAGCTGTATAAGAGAAGTATTTCGGGCATGTTGCAGCGTTGCGTAACACCCGAAGAAGGAAAAATCATACTCAAAGATATACATGAAGGAGTGTGTGGTCACCATGCTAGTAGCCGAGCAATTGCTGCCAAAGCATTCAGGGTAAGATTTTACTGGCTCACTGCAGTTCAAGATGCAAAAGATATCGTCAGAACATGTGAAGCATGCCAACGATTCGCAACAAAGCCTGGAGCACCCGCCGCTGAGTTAAATCCTATACCTTTGGCTTGGCCTTTTGCTCAGTGGGGACTCGATATGGTGGGAAAACTTCACAAATCATCGCCAAGAGGACACATCTTTCTGCTAGTAGCAGTCGACAAATTTACTAAATGGATCAAAGCAATACCTCTCACCACCCAACACGGAACTTCGGCTGTGAATTTTATTAAATCCATAGTATTTCGGTTTGGTGTACCGAACAGCATCATCATAGACAATGGGACCAACTTCACTTCCAATGAGTTCAAGGAGTACTGCCAGGAGATGGGTATCAAACTAAGCTACGCTTCGGTAGCTCACCTGTGATACGTCCATTTTGCATCACTATTCTATGTCTTAATTCACTATTATGCATTGATATATTTCATATTGAGAGGTGATACTTATGTTATTTCATCTATTTTTGCATGGTTGATGACTTTTGGAGCATGGACCGCTGCAGTCAGGATTCTGATGGAAAAGGTACTGTTTGGAGGCAAAATTCGCGAAGATCAGAAAATCCAGGAAAATATACGGAAAATCCTATTTTTCTAGAAGACTAAGGATGCCAGAAGATGGAGTGGAGATGGGCCACAGGGGGCCCACACCACCCCATGGCGCGGGCAGGCCTAGGCCGCACCAGGAGGTGGTGTGGCCACCCTGGCCCACTCCAGCCTCTCCCCTCTGGCGTATATCAACCTCCTGAAACCCTAAGACTCAGAGGGTGACCACAGAAAGATTCCGCCGCCTCTGCAGGGCGGAAAACACCAAGAGAGAAAGATCTCTCCGGCAGACAGATTTCTACCGGGGGAATTCCTTCCCGGAGAGGGGAGATCATCGCCATCAACGCCACCATCAAGCTGGACTTCATCGGGATCATCATCATCACCATCACCACCATCATCACCATCAGCACCCTCATCACCATCTCCATATTGCTGTAACAATTGTGTTGAATCTTGCATAGTTCATAGGGGAAACTTTCCCGGTGTTGATTACTCTTTGTAGTTGATGCCATTGAGTGAACCATTGAATTATTTTTTATGTTCAGATTGTTATACATCATTATTCCATCTATGATCATGATCCATATGATGTCTTGTGAGTAGTTCGTTTTGTTCTTGAGGACATGGGAGAAGTCTTGTTGTTAGTAGTGGAGTTGTGTTGAGAACGATTCAATAGATTGTTATTTAAGTTGTGGTGTACTTCTTCTAGTGGTGTCATGTGAACGTCGACTACATGACACTTCACCTATATGGGCCTAGGGGAATGCATTGTGTATTTTGCTACTAATCGTAGGGGTTGCCGGAGTGACAGAAACCTGAACCTCCGTTAGGAAACCATTGCACAAGGGACGTAAGGGTCTTAGAGTTTAAAGCTGTGGTTAGGTTTCTACCTTAATTACTTTCTTGTACTTATAGATGTTTGCAAGGGGTATAATCACAAGTATGTATTAGTCTTGGATGGGGCGGTACATTAGCACAGGTTCACAGACACAACACTTAGCAAGCTAAAGAAGATTAATCATCTATATGAAGCGAAAGCACTTGACAGTCTTCCCATGTGTCCTCAAGAACGTCTGGTCATCTTAAGTAATACAATCAGCTTGTCCTTTGCTGTATAAAGGATTGGGCCACTTGCTGCATTTATTCCTACTGTCTTTTATTTTACTCGTACTTTGTTTACTTGCTTTATCGAAAACCCCTAAAAATCCGTTTGCTAAGTATTTGCAGAGAATTCCTGATCCATACCACTAGCCAGCACCTTCTGCTCCTCGTTGGGTTCGACACTCTTACTTATCAAAAATACTGTGATACACCCCTATACTTGTGGGTCATCAAGACTATTTTCTGGCGCCATTGCCGGGGAGTGAAGCGCTATTGGAGAGCGGAACTGGTAAAGGAAACTTCTACTGTGAGTATTGTTTACTTCTGCTAGTTGCTTTATTTTCGTTATGGATAATTCGCTGAGTTTCTTATTTGGTAATGCTACTACCACTGCTAAGGTAGTAAATAAGCCACCACCTACTGAGAATGATGTTTTCAAAATACCTACAAGAATTATTGATCGTGTTATGGATAACTACTATGTTGGGGATGGAACTTTCCATCCCGGTGATCATTTACTCTTTATACACGAATTATGCGGGTTGTTCAAGTGTGCAGGTATCACTACAGATCAAGTTAAGAAGAAGTTATTCTCATTATCACTAAAAGGAAGAGCTGAGGAATGGTATAAGATGCTAAAGAATGGTCAAGCTCTTGAATGGGAGGAAATAGTGCCTCTCTTTTATTCAAAGTTTTATCCTCCTAGTGAGATTCATAAAGATCGGAATCAAATATACAACTTTTGGCCTCTTGATGGAGAGAGTACAGCTCAAGCTTGGGGGAGATTGAAGTTACTAATGCTCAAATGTCCCATTCATGAGCACCCCAACAATATTATTATCAATAACTTTTATGCAAGGCTCCCTCTACATGATAAGGATTTATTGGATGCTTCTTGCGTTGGATCATTCACTCGCATGGAAGAAGAAGCTAAATGGGATCTTCTGGACCGTATTCAAGACAATGCTGAAGCTTGGGAGAATGACAAAGGTAGAAAGTCAGGTATAAATTATGATTATGAATGCATTGAATCTTTTATGGGAACTGATGACTTTCAAAATATTAAAAATGCTTATGGTCTAGACTCTCAAGCTATTGCTTCTTATTTTAAGGCTTTTGCTTCTTACATTGAAGTGCCTAAAAATAAGTGGAATAAGTATCATGAACCTTATAAAGATATTGCTAAGAGTGTTCCTACAAGAAATACTGAAGTTTATACTGCTAATCATGTTTTACCTGAACCTTATATTGAGAAAATGCCTTTTCCAGTTAAGGTAAAGGAACATTCTATGATAGCTAGTATGGTTAATGAAAGTACAAATAAGGCTGTTGAACCTAATAAACAAATGGTTGATGAACCTTTAATAGCAAATGTGAAAGACTTTATCACTAAGTATGAAGAAGAGGGACACACTATCCTTTGTAAGGATACCTCTAATATTGTTTCACATAGTAGTGTTATGAGAACTAGTATTCTCGTGTTTTCTGTTAGAATAAGTGATCATTGCTATGATGGCCCTTGTGATAGCTATACTGTTAAGTTTATGCATGATACTGAAAGCTACTATGAGAGAGGGAAAAGTGTTCTTATGCATCTCAATAATATCAAGTTTCCTCGTTTTATGCTGAAAGTTTTTATGTTGCACTTCTTTTGCCTTCTTATGCAAGTTGCCTCTAGTTTCAATAACTTGTTTGTTTATAAAATTCCCTTGCATAGGAAGTGGGTTAGACTTAAATGTGTGTGTGTTTTTGCTTCTTAATTCTCTCTTTCACTTCAATTCATATCCCTATGAGAGCTTCTTCAAAATTAGCATGCCCATCTTAATGGTTATAAAGAAAGAGCTTTATGGGAGACAACCCAATTTGTTTTGCTTTTAGTTTGTTTTTGTTTCTTTGAGTCTTGGAAGTCATTACTTCAGTAATAACCGCTCCTTATCCGTTTAGTTTGGTTTTTGTGTCAAGATCAACCTCTAATGAGAGAGAAGTAAGATTTGGGGAAGTTGCTGTCCTGAAACAGATTTTTGTGCTTCACCGTAAAAATTCGTGAGAGATCTCTGTCTGTCGGATTGAGCTGTAATTTTTTGTTCTTCTACCCCAGGTTGTTATTTAACTTTCGTTAGTTTTGCACTTTTTGATTTGAGGAACAGAAGATTTTCTAAAAAATTGATATTTACCTTCTGTTCTGTTTTGACAGATTTTGCCACTCTTGCATTTGCTTCTTTATTCGATTTCCTTTTTGGGTTTTCGGAAGGAGTTGCTACAGTAGCTTATGTTTTGATGGTTTTCAGTTGAAGTTGGACTCAAAAGGTTTTATCACTTCACTTATACTAATGTTGCTAATGGAAACTGTGTGAAGTTTTGTGTGAAAGAAATTTCCAGGAAGTGGAGATAATGGTGTAATAAAGAAGCGAAAGGTTTTATGACTCAAGTAATAAGTGTATGAAGATCAAGATATTGATGTTATTCAAGTGGTGACTCCGAGAGAATCTACTAGATACCAAATTTAGAGACCTGCAGAGTCTGTTTTCAAATAGGTAATAGTTCTGGTAAGAAAAGTTCCGTGAAAATACAATCCAACTATATTTTTGCAGTTTTCAGTCAATAAGGAAACTTACGAAGCGAAAAAGGGACGGAGCCAGGGTGGCTCACACCACCCTGTGGCGCGGGGTCACCCCTGGTCGCGCCACCAGGTGGTGAGTCCACCCCGGACTCCGCCTCTGACTCGTTTTCTCCCAGTACCTTCCTTTTGATATGAAACTTCGTAATATATAACCCCTCGGATCCCCCCAGGTTTGTATATCGTGTTTTCGTCATGTTTTCGTTTCGATTTGTTTCTGCCAGGACATACTCTTTGAAGGCTTAGAAGCACAATGGTGTCCGCCAAGGATAAAGGGAAGGAGCCTATGGAGGAAGATCTCCAAGACCCCAAGCAGGGGCTGGTACCTTTAGTCTCTTGCCCTGCATCAACGGAAGCCCTATGAGTCACTAAGGAGTTCTGCGATAAGTACCGAGACTTGAGGAGGAAGGTGGACATTCTTCAATGGGAGAATAATAGGCTTCGCAAGATGCTGGAAGATTACCTCACGTCAACTAAGAAAATATTACCACCACCACCGAAGGAGTAATTCGTCATCAGGTTTGGCATCCCCTTGGTTTGTTCCAAGCTTGGGGGAGTGGCGCGGTATCACATCACTATCTTCTATCTTTTTACCTTATTAGTAGAGTCATATCATGAATAGAGGAGTTATTATGTAGGATGGTTTGCATTATGGAAGTGTCCCCTCTCTCGTTAGATGTGTATCCCTTGGTGTGAGTTGCCGTTATGGAATATTAATGAGAAGTTCTATCATTCACTCTTTTGCATAGCTTATATGAGTTTTCAATTTGTGGTTATATGATTGATCTTGTTGTTAGTATTGGTATCACTTTGGGATCATTGAGTTAATTTAGTTGGTTTTGGCAAACCTGGCTCGGTCAATAGCACACTATTTTTGAGAGTTGAATGAAAGAGATAGAAGTACTCTAGAGAAAAAATAATTTCATCATCTTTCTTTCTTGATTTTCTCATAAGTTTAGTATTCTCTAGTTAAGATCTTTTGTGCTTCCAAGGAAGATTGCATGTTTGACTTTATCACTTGTATGTTTGTTTGTTTCCTTCAACTCTTATACTTGCTACCCAGCCTTGCTAGCCAAAAACTTGTACTGAGAGGATTTCTTCTCGTGCATCCACCTCCTTAAAACCAAAACCTTCGCCATTTGTGTCCACCATACCAACCGAGTAGCATTATTGCTATTCCAAGTAAATTCCTGTTTTATCTACCTCCCAAATTAAACTTGTTATGTGAAAATTAGTGATTAAATCTCTCACGAACTTGATGGCCCACCTTACTTTCTTGCACTTAATAAACTTGAACCATTGTGCTCACCTATGTTGCGTATATGCTTGCGCTTTGTAAGTTGTGAATTAGCAGAACCATGCTGTCATGGGGAACGCTTTCAACATTGCACTGGTACTTTGTACCAAGTTGATATCATGTTCTTTTGTCTATGTATGTCATTCGTGTGAAATGAAAGGGGAGCTTGTAAGTCCATGGAGTTATGCATGTGTGTTAGAGAAACGCCTGGGCCGCTGGTCTAATCCATGCTGACTTGGTGGAAACCTGCAGCGTAACCATAACGAGTACCTATGAAGCATTCTTCTTATAAAAAAAAGAGTCCGATATTGAGAAAAAAGAGAAAAAGAAAAAAAAGATATTATGAAAAGAGGAAAGAGAGAAAAAAGCACCATATTCCCATGGTAAATAAGAAGATTGCCGAGATACTTGTTGTCTGCTTGCCTTGTCATTTTGATATGGGGATTATTCTGTATCATCGGGCAAGGGGTACCCTGTTGGCGGTTCTCTATGATACACATATGCTTACGATGACAAGAACTTACCGGTGACTAAACTTGAGTAGCATGAGGAGCGGCCCTCGTATTCAAGGGACATGAGAGTCTCAACTTATAACTTGTCAATGTATATCCTCATTTTTGATCACTTTAACCTTAACCACCTAAAGATGCCTATGATGGGGGCAATGAGAGCTGAAAGCTAGTAAGTATCATAATTTTTGGGAGCTCTTTATGAGACTTGCAATCCTTGCTTCCCTCTTTGAAGAGCCCTTTCTTTCACTTTGTAGTTGAGTCAGTAAACCTATTCCCTTCTATCTCAGCAAGTATTTTGAGTTGTTGTGTTTCATTCATTCATATGTTGATTTATTCAATCATGTTTCTTATGTTCCTTGTTTAGCACATTGCTCTTATCTTGATGTTTACTACTTTGGAAGCTATCATTGAAAACCAGCTATTTGTGAACTCCAGCAAATTTTCAACTATTCTTCGACCAAGAGCTAAGTTTGCCATTACCAATTATGATTCACTTTATGTATCTCTACTGTGTTTCCTTTACTTATTGCAAGTTAAGTTATATAATAGTGAGTTGTCTTCTATTATGATCTATGTATTTGATGAATGTGATGCTTCTTGTCGGTATTCTTTTATCGACTCTTCACTCCATAAACCTAAGGCCATGTTTATTGAGCTTAGTTTCGCTTGGGGACAAGTGAAGTCTAAGCTTGGGGGAGTTGATACGTCCATTTTGCATCACTATTCTATGTCTTAAATCACTATTATTCTTTGATATATTTCATATTGAGAGGTGATACTTATGTTATTTCATCTATTTTTGCATGGTTGATGACTTTTTGAGCAAGGATCGCTACAGTCAGGATTCTGATGGAAAAAGTGTTGTTTGGAGGCAAAATTTGCGAAGATCAAAAAATCCGGGAAAATATACAGAAAATCCTATTTTTCCGGAAGACTAAGGATGCCAGAAGATGGAGTGGAGATGGGCCACAGGGGGCCCACACCACCGCATGGCGCGGGCAGGCCTAGGCCGCACCAGGAGGTGGTGTGGCCACCCTGGCCCACTCCAGCCTCTCCCCTCTGGCGTATATCAACCTCCCAAAACCCTAAGACTCGGAGGGCGACCAACAGAAAGATTCCGCCGCCTCTGCGGGGCGGAAAACACCGAGAGAGAAAGATCTCTCCGGCAGATAGATTTCTGCCGGGGGAATTCCTTCCCGGAGAGGGGAGATTGTCGCCATCAACGCCACCATCAAGCTAGACTTCATCGGGATCATCATCATCACCATCACCACCATCATCACCATCAGCACCCTCATCACCATCTCCATATTGCTGTAACAATTGCGTTGAATCTTGCATAGTTCATAGGGGAAACTTTCCCGGTGTTGATTACTCTTTGTAGTTGATGCTATTGAGTGAACCATTGAATTATTGTTTATGTTCAGATTGTTATACATCATTATTCCATCTCTGATCATGATCCATATGATGTCTTGTGAGTAGTTCGTTTTGTTCTTGAGGACATGGGAGAAGTCTTGTTGTTAGTAGTGGAGTTGTGTTGAGAAAGATTCAATAGATTGTTATTTAAGTTGTCGTGTACTTCTTCTAGTGGTGTCATGTGAACGTCGACTACATGACACTTCACCTATATGGGCCTAGGGAAATGCATTGTGTATTTGGCTACTAATCGTATGGGTTGCACAAGGGACGTAAGGGTCTTAGAGTTTAAAGTTGTGGTTAGGTTTCTACCTTAATTACTTTCTTGTACTTACGAATGTTTGCAAGGGGTATAATCACAAGTATGTATTAGTCTTGGATGGGGCGGTACATTAGCACAGGTTCACCCACACAACACTTAGCAAGCTAAAAAAGATTAATCAACTATATGAAGCGAAAGCACTTGACAGTCTTCTCATGTGTCCTCGAGAACGTTTGGTCATCTTAAGTAATACAACCGGCTTGTCGTTTGCTGCATAAATGATTGGGCCACTTGCTGCATTTATTCCTACTGTTTTTTATTTTACTCGTACTTTGTTTACCTGCTTTATCGAAAACCCCTAAAAATCCGTTTGCTAAGTATTTGCAGAGAATTCCTGATCCATACCACTAGCCAGCACCTTCTGCTCCTCGTTGGGTTCAACACTCTTACTTATCGAAAATACTGCGATACACCCCCTATACTTGTGGGTCATCAACCCGCAAACAAATGGATAGGTAGAAAACGCCAATGGACTAGTTACTGCTGGACTCAAGAAAAGACTACTAGCACCAGTTGACAGAGCAAAAGGAGCATGGGTTGATGACTTGCCATTTGTCTATGGAGTTTACGTACAACTCCAAATAATTCAACACAAGAGATGCCTTTCTTTCTGGTCCACGGTGCAGAAGCCGTGCTTCCTGTTGAGGTGTCACATGAATCCCCAAGAGTAGCTGCATATGATGAAGAGGAACCAAGAGAAGCACTTGAAGATGATGTGGATGCACTTGATGAAGCTCGAGATGAAGCCTTACAAAGAACAACTACGTACCAGCAAAACTTGCGCAATTACCATAACAGAAGATTGCGGCCTAGGTCCTTCGCAGTAGGGGAGCTAGTTCTTCGCCTCAAGCAAGATGGCCACAAGAAGTTAGAATCGCCATGGGAAGGACCATACATCGTCACAGAAGTTATTCCTGGAGGAGCATATCGACTACAAGACAAGAAGACGGGAATAAATTACTCAAATCCATGGAACGTAGCATAGCTATGACGCTTTTACGCATAAGATTACTTACAATACGATAAGAGTTATAGTTCGGCTTCTTAAAGCCAGAATATCCAGGCCAACAGCTAGATACCATACGCCCAAAGAATAATGTATCATCAATTTTTCGCCTTATGTATAAAGAGATAAGTTTTTTCGTACCTTAAGCTCTTTATTATTGTTCAAAAGATCTATGTTTTCCATCAAGCTAACAACAACTATGAGCCTATGTCCAAATACAGGCATCCGAACATAGCCTTGGGGGCTACTCCCATCGGGAGCACTGGCGCGCACCCGATAGAAATCCTATTGTGTATAAAATAAAAATATTCATGATTGAAAATACCTTTGAGTTTTACATCAATGTATCCTCAAAAAGGTATCCTCAAAGGAAAGATTGCTCCCATCGGGAGCCAGTATAAAGCATTAAAACTATCTGATAAATCGGCCCAGCAGGCCAACCACTAAAAAAGCCAAAAATCTTGGATCATGCTCAAACGCGACAAAAATCCGAATGTCGTGTTCAGAAACATGAAGGTCGTAAGACCCCAGGTTTCATCCTATGTGGCCTAGTAATCGCACAAGAATGCGCTCTGCCAGTAAAATATCCGTATCAACGATACGATGAAAAATCCTGGCGGACGCGTTGGGTACCCGTTAAAAAGAAGTTGGAATTCAGTATTCGGTAAGACCTCAGCGGCCCAAATTGAATTATGCCAATAATAAATTCCGAGTTTAGGCATGGGGACTTGAATTTGATGTAGGACAACCTTGTTTTTGCCCAGGAGCAATTAACTGATTCCCGATCCATCGGAAGCATCAGACTCGTTGTACCAAATCCCTATGAAAAATAAAGAATAAAGAAATAAAATATAAAGGAAAAGAAGGAGAAAGAAACTTTGAGACTTAACCTAAAACTGTGGTTCAAGTAGAGTCTCGGGGGCTACTGACATAGGTATGATTACTTGGATGCTTATGATTTACTACCATATATTGGGTAAAGGGCTTCCAGCCCATGAAGATTTCAGATGATAGCCAAAGGAAGCAACCGACAAAGACTTTGATTGTATTAGGAAAAAGACTATGAACCGACATTGTGTTGGTATTGTAATTACGCATGTATGAAACCTATCCGCATACAGCTTTGAGACCCGGCCTATTATATATATGATGGGAGAAGCCCAAGCGAGGGTACCCAAATCTCCAAGACAACTTGTAATAGCACGATTATTCAATATTCAGGCGACTTTGACTCCATTGTTTTCCTAACATCTGACGAAATCCCCAGCGTTCTCTTTCCCACGAAACCCTAAGTCCTTCACCATGGATATTGCCGAGGTTACCCCTCGTCAGTAGGTGATCTGGGAAGTGGTGAGTTAGGTTAAAACTTGATTTCTATACATTTCTTATGGTGGTAGGTCACATAGTAAGACTCCCTAGGTAGATGCACTATGTATTGATATTTTTGAATTTGTTTTGCATAAAATGACTCAATTATCTAGCTAAAACCCATTCGTTGACTCTCTATTGACCAGCCACCGGAGGGAACAACTGGGTATATTGCTCACTACAGTGTTAATACTAGTGGGGAAAATTGAGTACAACCAAACTGCTAGTGTTACACTCGAGGGTATAAATGAGCACAACTAAGTCGCCAGGGTTAGACACGAGGAGAAAATGTGACTCACAGTACACGTGTCGTGGTGCACGGGGCGGTAGCGGACACGTGTGGTTGTGCACGGTGCAGTAGGGTACGCAGTTACGCAGTGCACGGTGGTGAAACGAAACGTCCCTTCCCTTCTCCTTTATAGAGGCCTCCTCACTCTCACTCATCACTCACTCGCTCACTCACGTGACTGTCTCCACTGTCCCATCACCTTCTGCAAACCCCCAAGAAAACCCCAACCACGCCAGCGATGGAGAAGAACTGTGCGGTGGCCATCGTCGCCTCCAAGGCCACTGGCGAGGAGGCCCCCATCCCTGTACAGGCCCCCACCGAGGCATCGAAGGCAGCCGTCGTCCCCATCCAGGCCCTCGTCCCCGCATCTGCCTTAGCCGCCGGCGAGGAGGCCCCCGCCAGTCTCGAACAGATCCCGCTCGGAAAATTATACACCTTTGAACACGTTCCCTTCAAATTATATTCAAGTTCATTTGTTTATGGAGTTGAAGTACCAGTGGCAAAGTCGTTATTTTGCATGGATAGAGGGGTGCCTCCCGATAGATATAGGGGTTATCATGTCTGCTAGATCACAGAGGATCAATGGTTGGTGGGAACGATCCGCGTGACAACTGTCTCAACCAATCAGAGCGTACCAACGAAGATGAGCGCACGTGCGAGAGATTGATACTAAGAGAGGGGGAAACTGAGTAGAACTTAAGAACCAAGGGCAAGACTGACAAAGGGATTCAAATAGAAAATAGAAAAAGATTTAAAAATGGAAAATGCGTCTTTCATACAATAAAATACATCTTGGCATACATCAAACTATTTGCAATTCAAATATACACCAGTTTGACAATTATTGCCTCATTCACACAAACTATGTTTTGGGGAGGGATATTTTGGGAAGAGGCTTGAGTAGAAAGCCATGAACCTTCACACATAGTAGGTGATTTGAGAAGTGGTGATTTAGGTTAAAACTTGATTTATATACATTTTTTATGGTGGTAGGTCACATAATAAGACTTCCTGGGTAGATGCCACTATGTTTTGATCTTTTTGAATCTGTTGTGCATAAAATGACTCAATTAGCTAGCTAAAACCTATTCATTGACTCTCTGTTGACCAGCCATCGGAGGGTAAAACTAAGTATATTGCACACGGTAGTGTTAGTACTGGAGGGCAAAACTAAGTACAACCAAACTGCCAGTGTTACACTCGAGGGGAAAACTTAGCACAACTAAGTCACCAGGGTTAGACACGAGGGAAAAAAACGTGACTCACGGTACGCGTGTGCGGTGCACGGGGCGGTAGCGGACACGTGTGGTCATGCACGGTGTAGTAGCATACACAGTTAAGCGGTGCATGGTGGTGCAACAAAACACTGCTTCCCTTCTCCTTTAATAGAGACCTCCTCACTCTCACTCATCACTCACTCGCTCACTCAACCGTCTCCACTGTCCCATCACCTTCTGCAAACCCCCAAGAAAACCCCAACCACGCCAGTGATGGAGAAGAACGGCGCGGTGGCCATCGGCACCTCCAAGGCCACCAGCGAGGAGGCCCCTGTCCCTGTACAGGCCCCCGTCGAGGCATCGAAGGCAGCCGCCGTCCCTGTCCCCGCATCCGCCGTAGCCGCCGGCGAGGAGGCCCCCACTGGTCTCGGGCAGATCCCGCTCGGCTGGGACCCCTACGAGGAGATTGATTACATAAGGCCGGAGAACCCCTATGACACCAGCATCGCCGACCCATGGTCGGAGGTAACCAGGGTTTTCTCCCTTCCCTTGTTCTTCCCCCGTTCCCATTGTTGGATGCTTGACCGTATGTTATTAGGGTTCGGCTGTTCGTATTTTTACAGTAGCTAATCCTCTTATGTTAGATCTCGTATTTAGATGAATCCCCTTGTTCATATTTGAACCCCCCTATTCGTAGTTGGGATTAGTATTCGATTTGGTTTGAGATTTGGGAAAAACCAAGGGATCTCAATCGGTTAATTTATGCAAATAATCAATCCTGATAATCAAAGTATCTCAATCATGTCCTTATTGCACTCTAATGTTTTTTCCAACAGGAGGATAGTAGCGACATCTGCAGCGACAACGAGTCCAAGGACACCAAGACTCGTCATGTGCTGAGGAGGCTAAAGTCCAGCATGTACAACAACTTCTTCGCCGGTGACATCTATAGGTGCCCCTTCTTCCCCACCAGGAGGCTCCGCGCCACGGACTTCAACTCCCTCGTGAAGCATGCTAAGGATGTGAGGACCTACGGCGAGTCCGTGAACATCCACGGCTTCAGAGCCAAGCACCAGGCGCTCGGCCTTCACGTCCGCAACCTCCAGAAGGTGGCTACGAGGAGGGTCGCATGCCCCTGATCAAGCCGAAGGCACCCAAGGTCAAGGTACTAGGCAGCAAGAAGTGGAGGAGGCGACAGAGGCAGGAGGCGGAGGCCATGAGGGGCCACTGATCTTGTGCTTCTGCTGTTGTAAAGCAGCTTCTTTTTTATTGTCTGTGTTGAACTTGTTCGCTGCTGCTGCTACTGAGAAGCCTAATTGTCGAACCTCGTTAAGTACCATACTATATAACCTAAATTAGCTGCTTTATCTACATCTGCTCTGTTTACTAAATTTATTTATAGTGCTAGTTAGATTTGCTACCAGATTGGGGAAAACGAGGGCCAAAAGGAACAATGAATGAAGACAGAAGCTGCTCTAGATTTGTGTCTTTTTGGTAAAAAACACAAGTGTTAGCAAGAGAGAGAGGGGAAAAGGCGCTCTTAAAAAGGCCAATCATAAAAATAACAAAAAATAAAACTTCTAATTTAGGCGACAGGGCGCACGTAACCACCAAACGTGCCCCACATGGTCCCACACCACGTCCCCCATAATCAGCGAGAGATGGATGGCTGGTCTGTTGTGTATCCTGACCCCACCTGTCAGCATGTAATGATTGGGGCGACGTAACGTAACGCTCAACTTAGGACCCGCCCTAACGCGGTCCCACTGGTCAGCTTGTAACGGTTAAGCCTTTGACCTGACAGCATCCCCCCGTCTGAGCGCCTGTGAGGGTTTCAGAATAGAGGGAGGGGAAAAGTGAGGAAAAACTAAGCGGCTGGGGAAAACTGAGTACAACTAACGAACTGAGGGCACGAAAATAGAAAACATTGTTAGTAATCCAGTAACAGGAGGGGTTTTTCACGAACTTACCCTTGAAGACTAAAAAGCGTTGTCAATTTCCGGGAGAACGTGGTTGATGTAGTCGTACCGACACCAACCTCAAGGTCGTTCTAAACTCGGACGGCTCCACCAGCTCCAATGACTATGATGGCTCGAATGACTCGAGCGCCACTAGTGTAGTGCCTCGTAGGGGTCACACACATATGGTGTTTGACGATGACTCCCAGACCCTGATCCAGTAGAGGTTGCGGAATTAGATCTCCTAATCTGAAAGCCTTGCAGCACGAAGGCGCTCCGCAGTGAAGAACACTCTCGTTCGCACAGCCCTTATAGTGGGGCCGCGCTCACAAGAGAGAGAGGGAGAGAGGAGGGCACTTGGAGGGGTAAGCCTCAAATCTTGGGATTTATTGGTGTATTTAAATGCCTCCATATGCCCTCTTTATATAGGGGAAGGGGAGCCCCCAAGTCCCTTAGCTTAGCCATGTGGGACTAAACCAAGGGGAGGAGAGGAGGAGGCTTAGATGGCCACCTTGGTGGGCTTGGTCGTCCACCATGTGGCCCAGCCAGCCACCAAGGGCCCAGCCACCCACTCACTCCCTTTTCCCTCTGTTTTTTTCCTCATGGGCCCTTTCCCCTAGGGATGGCCCATTAGGCATGGGTTGCCTATTAAATCATATTTAAATCATTAGATAAATATAAATAAATGTATAATTCAATAATTAACATATATTTACATATTATTTAATTCCTATTGCATCGGAACTCCTTCTGGACACCCGCCCGACTTTCCCGGAACCCTTCTGATTTTCCCTTCTCTCTTCTTTGGTGATTCCTATGATACCAAAACGATCTCTAAGCGTTGTCAAACCCTTAAGCGTGATACCCTAATGGTTTGGGAACACTCTAGACATGGTCGAGACCCCTCGTGGACCAATGATCATCAGCGAGACCTGGATGCCCATAATGACCCATATGCATTCCACGAGAATCTCTATCGTTGAACCATTAAACATAGAGTCCTATTCCCTTTGTTTCTTTGATACTTTACTTGTTCGAGACCTGGTTAATGACATGGCCATGTCGTGTTCAATCTCGTTACCGACAAGTACAACTTTACTCATTCCGAGCTATGCCATCCTCGTGACCTAGTCACATGCTGCAGATTTATGGATGTCATGTCTCCGAGTGGTCCTAGAGTATCTCTCTGTCACACGGAAGAACAAATCCTACTCTTGACACATACGCCTCTACATGCCCCTCTGAATACCTAAAGACACCTTTATGATCATTGTTTCACTAAGTGATGTTTGATGTAGTCAAGGCACTCTCGAGTGATAATGATTAGATATGGTCTCACAGTCTAAGGAATTGGTTACTATGTTTCCTAGTCATTGTAACGGTGAACTTCATGACTTGATTGTGTTACAATTCTTGTGTGGGTATGTCCATAACTTTAATTCACCTAATGAAGTGACCCCATTGTTAATTGACATAAATGTCCGTGATTGAGTAACTTTGATCATCGATTGCCAATGAACTAGTGTCTAGAGGATCACTAGGGACTCTGGTGGTTTACATATCACACATGTATTGACATTACTATCAATACATTTATAGTATGATTTAAAACCTATTATGAACTTAATGAAATATGTCAATAATCTATATTATTATTTGTCTCTAGGGCATATTTCCAACAACCCAGACATCAATGCACTCCTCTTCCTCCCAGATCCTCATGTTCAGCTCAGGGTTTTGAGCTTGGTCTGCTCTTAATTCTTTCAGTTCTCTCTCGCTTCTTATTCTCTCGCATGGCAATCCTTTTAGTATGTTCCTCAGCGTGAAAGATAGCCCATGCATGTCGGTTCTGATCCGCAATCTCCTGCACTGCTCAAGCTAGCTGCTCTGTGTCAATCCAATGGTACCACTTGTAGAGAGGAGGAGGAGACTACAACCACATTAATGGCATGAATAAAAGGACAAAAAATGTAATATAGGCATATTCAGCATGCTTTTAGAACAAACCAGAGGCCTCTGGAATGACGAACTAGCTTGACGGGGCGGGCGTTGGTCATAGTTGGCACACATGAAAAACTTCATGCCCATCTTATAAGCAAAATACTGACTCTCCTTCACCTTGGCAAGATGGCCACACCAACACCGCTCCGCTCCCACCCCCGGTGGCAACCTTGCATGTTTCATCTTCCTCGGCCTATAGTCAGGGTTCGAACAAGGCACACTCATGGTGGAATCAAGGGGAGAGAAAGAGGAGGAACGAATGAACTGGTGAATGTGAAGGGGTTCCGTGGCAGAAAACAAAAAAATCCTATCATGAGCACACCTAGCCAAGATATATCTATGCAGATGTATAGTAACGAGCGGTACTCGGTGTTTGTACCTTTGAAGGCTGAACACGGATAACGTTCCACATGGAACACGGATGACGTAGTCGCGCTCGACCTCAAGGTTGCGAAGCTCCTCGCAAGTCACCCCTTGTCCTTGTATGACATAGCCGACCTCATGGTTGTGTCGATGTCCAAGCTCTAAGCTCTAAGAAAAAGCACCACAAGTGGCAGTGCTTCGTGGCCTTACACACATACGGTGTAGAGACATCTCCTGGGCTCTGGTCCAGCAAAGTAGTGGAAGAAGATTGATCTGAACCGAGTCCAGCAGCACGACGGTGTGCATATGGTGGAGAAACCCCTACCCTTGTATGCAATTCCAATCTTGGGAACCACACATGAGGGAGAGGGAGAGAGAAAGGCAAAGGCCAATTGATGGGATGGATTATTTGGGGAGAGGGGTGCCCCTCTTTATATATGTGGAAGGGAGGTACTACCTCCCTCAAAGTCCCGGGGTGGGACTAATTAAGGAGAGGAGGTGGAGGCGGTGCCACCCAGCCCCTACATGGGCCCCACGTGGTAGGGATCCCACTTGGTGGCCGTCGGCCCCCTTTTGGACATCCCTAGGGCGCGACCCCCTCTTAGGCCTCCTCCGGTGAGGCCCAATTAGGTGAGGCCCAATTAGGTAGGCTGCCCCAAAAATCCATTTTAAATATTAATTCATATAATTAATATTAAATACATATTATTAATACCTATCACTCTAAAACACCTTTTGGATCGAAACACTTTCGGTATCTCCCCGGAGTCTGGAGTTCTCTTTTCTCCTACAATCTTGGATCAATCCCTAAGCGTATCTACCCTTAAGTGTGACACCCTATGGCTTGGGAATACATAGACATGATCGAGACACCTCTTCGATCAATGACCAACAGCGGTATCTGGAAACACATGATGGCCCCCATGCATTTCACGATTAACTTGATCGCTTGAACCTTGAATGTCGAGTCTCATTCCCTTTGCTCTACGATACCTAGTTTGTCCAAGATCCAATCTTCAGTATCTACATACCTAGTTAAATCTTGTTACCAACAAACACATTTAATCGTTCCCGTGGTATTACATCCCTGTGACCTAGTCACATGTTTGCAAACTTATAGATGTAATCTCACCGAGTGGGCCTAGGGTATATATTCGTCACTCGGACATGCAAATCCCGATCTTGATACATAGGCCGCAAAAGTTCCTCTATAATACCTGGCGCACACCTTTATAGTCACCTAGTTATAGTCATGAAGGTTGATCTGATCAAAGCAGCCTCGGGAGACAGTGATTAATATGCATCTCACGGTCGAAGGACTAAACCACTACACTTTGTTAGATATTGTAATGTTGAACTTTGTGACTGGATCACATTGCATTACTAGGGTTGGGTGTTGTACAGCACTTCATAAGTGACCTCATTGTCAGTTGTTGTATAAAGTTCATGATCGGGAAAACTCAATCATCAGCTGCCCAACGAACTAGTCTAGAGGATACTAGGGACCTGGTTTGTTTATATACCACATATGTATTAATTGTTTCCACTTAATATAGTTCTAGCATGATACAAAAATATTACGAACTAATGAGATATGTCAATAAAAATATCTTTATTATTGGCCTCTAGGGCATATCTCCTTCAGTATCCCACTTGCACTAGAGTCAATAATCTAGTTATTGCTTCACGCATTTTAACACCTATGGCATTCTGGTGTTATCCACATGTGTTGCTTGTGGTAAATACAATATCCAGAACTAACACTTTCAGATCTGTGTGTATTTACATGTATATGCATTACTACGCATTACTCATTCTCAAATGAGACATCATTGTATAAATTAAGTCTTTTGGTAAGACTTCAATTCCTTAAGTCAAAACTATGTTGTCACTATTGTGGTACAATAGATATTCATAGTATATCCCACTTGAAATTGTACCTAGTTTTGATGACAAAACTATTTTACACGAAAACCCTCTATATGTTGCTTCTAAAGCAGTCATATACTCAGCCATCGTTGGAGTATCTGTCACAATGTTTTAACTTTGGAACTAGTCCAAATCCATCATGGAACTTTCTTCGATTACACTGTGCCACCTCATTTCTTAACACATAGCCTAATTGAGATAAACTTCATTTGTATATGTGACAAATCTCGCATCAATGTAACACATTACATTGAACTATTTCATCACTTCTACATACATAGCATGTTCATGTTTCTTCCAAAGTAACATAGGAATATCATTATTGTTGTCTAGTGATCATCTCATGAATCAGTCTGGTATATGTGTAGGGTTTCATAGCAGAAAACAAAAAAATTCTAACTAAGCAAACACTAATACGAGGATCTATACTTTGTAGACATAAGCAACGGAAGAGAGAGACGGTATTCATACCCTTGAAGACCGAGGCACGCCTTATGAGGAAGGCATATGTTGATGAAGACGAGCAGCTCCAAGCACCCCAAGTGTGGTGCCTCCGAAGTACTACACATGTCCGGTGTAGGCAGTGTCTCCCGGGCTCTGATCCAGCCTAGCAGCGGAAGAATAAGATGCCAGACCGAAGATCACACAACGGTAGTGTGAAGGTGGGGAACTCAAATCCCTCGAGGTCCTCCCCAATATTACGGAGAAGTCCTCAATGGAAAATGAGAGGAGAATGAGAGAATTGGATGCTTCCAAAGGGCAGGAGGAGACCCCTATATATAGTAGGAGGGGGCGCACAACCCAGGGGCCAGGCGGTGTGGGACTAATGCCCACACCCGCCGGCCACCTAGGGGTAACCGTCGGCCCTAGGTGGGCCCCACTTGGGTGGCCCACTAAGCCTAGGCCGGCTGGCCCCCTCTCCCTAGGCACCTTGCCCCTTGGGCCTCCCCTTCGGGTGAGGCCCATTAGCATTGGGCTGCCTTTAATAATAAAATAAAATATATATTTAATATTAATTCTACAATTAACATTCAAATACACATATTATTATATTCCTTTACTCTGGAACTCCTTCTGGACCCCCTCTGATCACCATCGGATGTTACCCGGAACTATTCTAGTTTCACTCTCTCTCCCATTCTCCTACGGTACCTCATCTATCCCTAAGCGCCCCCCCACCCTTAAGTGTGACATCCTTTGGTTTGGGAACACTCTGGACATGATTGAGAATCCTCTCATATCAGTGATCATTAGTGGGACCTGGATGCCCATGATGACCCCCGTGCATTCCACGAATCTTATCCCTCAAACCATGAATAGCCATTTCTCGTTCCCTTTGCCACTTGATACCTAGTTCATCTGAGACTTGATCTTCGGTATCTCCATACCTTAGTTCAATCTTGTTATCGATGAACTTGTTTACTCGTTACCATGTCATTGCATTCTGTGACATAGTCACATGCTTGCAAGCTTTGTTATTGCAACGTCACCAAGATGGCCACATATGTATCTATCTGTTACATGGACTAGCAAATCCTGGTCTTGATATGTACTCCTCTACGTGCCCCTTTGGGAAACCTGAGTGACACCTTTTTGATCACCCAGTCACGGTATGATACTTGATAACCATCTAAGCTCCCTCCAGAATGGTGATTTGCATTATCTCATAGTCTAAGGATCAGGTTGCGAGGTTTCATGTGTTTATCATCAGTGGTGAACTTTTTAACTAGATCTCATTGAGATACAACTATCGGATGTTTGTCTATCACGTCATTCAACAAATGACATGACTTCATTGTCAATTGGCATAAATGCCCATGATCTTGAAACCTAGATCATCCTCATGACCAATGAACTAGTTCGCTAGAGGTAACTAGAGACACAGTTTGTTTACATACCACATGTGTATTAACGTTTCGTATTAATACAGTTATAGCATAGTATGAAACGTATTATGAACATATAGGAGATATATCAAACAATAGACTTTGTTATTTGCCTCTAGGGCATAACTCCTTCTGTCTCCCACTTCCACTAGAGTACAAATTAATCTAGTTTACAATAGGCAGGAACCTAACACCAATGGCATTCCGGTGTTGTTCGTGCTTGGCCTGTATGAGAGCTTTAGTCAACGGATCTGCCACATTCAGATCCGTGTGCACTTTGCAAATCTTGATTTCACCTTCGTCAATGTTCTGCTAGATGACGTGAAACCATAGCTTCATGTGTTTGGCTATGGAATGAGTTCTTAGTTCCTTTGCATTTGCATTAGCACCTGTGTAGTCACAATAGATCGTCACAGGGTCTTGCGCACTTGGAACAACTCCCAGTTCAATGATGAAATTCCTTAGCCAAACAACCTCATTCGCTGCATCAGCAGCAATGATGTATTCCGACTCCATTATAGATTGTGCAACTATCGGTTGCTTCTTGCTCTTCCAGCTTACCGCCCCACCATTCACCAAAAACACAAATCCCGTCTAAGACTTCGAGTCATCGGGATCTAAGTGCCAGCTCGCATCCATGTAACCAGTTACGTTTAGAGATTCATCATTACCTCCATAAACTAGGACCATATCCTTTGTTCTCCTGAGATACCTTAGGATATTTTTCACAGTTGTCCAGTGATCCATTCTTGGATTACTTTGGTATCGGCTCGGCAAACTGAGAGCCAATGCCACATCAGGTTGAGTACTTAGCATTGCATACATGATAGATCCTATGGCCGAGGCATAGGGGATGTAAGACATCCTTTCTCTATTAGCATCCATTACCGGACATTGAGGCAAACCTGGTATGCTACCTTTTGTTACAGGTGCCAAACCTCTTTTGGCATCCTCCATTTTGACCCTCTTCAAAATCTTCTCAAGGTAAGTACTTTGACTTAATGCAATCAGGCGTCTTGATCTATCTCTATAGATTTTGATGCCTAATATGTATGCAACTTAACCTAAGTCCTTCATGGAAAATTGACTACCCAAATACACTTTCAATAAGTTCCACATCATTTCCCATAAGTAATATGTCATCCACATATACTACTAGGAAAACCACTAAGCTCCCACTCGCTTTCTTGTAAACACAGAACTCTTGTTGATTTTGGACAAATCCAAAACTCTTGATCACTTGATCAAAACGTTGGTTCCAGCTTCGAGATGCTTGCTTCAGTCCATAAATGGATCGCTGAAGTTTGCATACCTTCCCAACATCCTTAGGATCAACAAAACCTTCTAGTTGCATCATATACAACTCTTCATCAATGTGACCATTGAGGAATGCGGTCTTGACATCCATCTGCCAAATTTCATAGTCGAAATGAGCAACAATTGCTAGTAAAATCCGGACAGCCTTAAGCATCACTATGGGAGAGTAAGTCTCATCATAGTCGACTCCTTGAATTTGTCGAAACCCCTTTGTGACAATTCGAGCTTTGTGAATCGTCACATTACCATCCACATCTGTCTTTTTCTTAAAGATCCATTTATTTTCCACGGCCTTGCGGCCTTCCGAAAGATCTACCAAGGTCCAAACTTGGTTTTCTTACATGGATCCTATTTCGGATTTCATGGCTTCTAGCCATTTCTCGGAGTCAGCACTATCCATAGCTTCTTTGTAGTTTGCAGGTTCTTCCTATTCATCTAGAATTATAGACATCACAAGGCTACTATACCAATCAAGAGTGGCACGAACTCTTGTAGACTTGCGAACCACAGGAGTTTCGATGTTGTTATTTTGATCATCATCATTGGGCTCTTCTTCCATGTTGAAGAGCGATTTCATAACATCTTTCGTTGCGCTACTCGGAATTTGGAGAGAAGGGTCAATAACTTCATCTAACTCAATTTTCCTTCCACTAAATCCTTTAGTGATAAACTCTTTCTCGAGAAAGGTGTCGGCTTTCGCGATAAACATTTTGCCTTTGGCCTAGTTGTAGAAAGTATACCCAACAGTTTCCCTTGGGTATCCCACAAAGATACATTTTTTCGATTTGGGTTCGAGTTTGTCAGGCTGTAGTTTCTTGACGTAAGCCTCACATCCCCAAACTTTCAGAAATGACAACATTGGCTTCTTGCCATACCATATCTCATATGGGGTTGTCTCCACAGATTTGGACGGTGCTCGGTTTAAAATAAAAGCGGCGGTTTCTAACGCATATCCCCAAAATGATACGGACAAATTAGTCAAAGACATCATGGACCGCACACTATCCAATAGAGTACGGTTATGTTGTTCCGACACACCATTACGCTATGGTGTTCCGGCTGGCGTAAGTTGTGGGATAATCCCACGGTCCTTTAAGTGCATGTTAAACTCATAACTCAAATACTCGCCTCCCCGATCCGATTGAAGCTGCTTTATTCTCTTGTTAAGTTGATTCTCTACTTCCTTCTGAAATTCCTTGAACTTTTCAAAGGTTCTAGACTTGTGTTTCATTAAGTAGATATATCTATATCTACTCAAATCGCTAGTAAAGGTAACAAAATAACGATAACCATTGCGTGTTGAGACACTTATTGGTCCACATACATCCGTATGTATGATTCCCAGTAGGACTATAGCTCTCTCCATTGTGCCGGAGAAGGGTGTCCTAGTCATCTTGCCCATAACGCATGTCTCACATGTATTAAGAGATTCGAAAACTAATGATCCAAGAAGTCCTTCTGAATGAAGCTTCTTCATGTGCTTTAGGCCAATGTGGCCAAGACGGCAAGCCACATAAACATGGAATTATCATCATTATGCTTACAATGTTTAGCATCAATATTATGGATGTGAGTATTGCAATCAAGATCTAGTAAGAATAAACCATTACTCACAAGCGCATGAACATAAAAAATGTCATCCATATAAATAGAACAGACACTTGTTCTAGATTCAAACGAATAACGATCTTGCAACAAGCAAGATCCACTTACAATATTCATAGTCAATGCGGGTAAATAGTAGCATTTATTCAAAACTAGAATCAATCTTGATGGCAGATGTAGAGATAACATGCCGACGACCACCACATCGACTTTCGTGCCATTGCTGACGCGCATCGTCACCTCGTCCTTCCCCAGCCGCCTCTTACTCTGCAACTCCTGTCGAGAGTTACATATGTGAGCAACAGAACCGGTATCAAATACCCAGGTGTTGCTCCTGGTGTTGGTAAGGAACACATCTATAACATGTATATCACATATACCTTTGTATTTGGCGGCTATCTTGTCGGCTTTCTTGTCCTCAAAGTACTTGGGGAAATTGCGTTTCCAGTGCCCCTCCCCTTTGTAGTAATAGCACATGGTTCTGGACCTAGGGACGGGCCTAGTAGCCTTAGAGGTGTTGGCAACTGGTTTACCATCCTTCTTTGTCTTATTGCCCTTGCCCTTTTGCCCCGACCTTTTAAAGTTAGTGGTATTATTGACCATCAACATCGTGTGCTCTTTCTTGATTTCTACCTCAGTAGTTTTGAGCATGGAGAACACTTCGACAAGGGTCTTAGTCATCCCTAGCATGTTGTAGTTCATCACAAAGCTCGTGTAGCTAGGGGAAGCGAGTGCAACACCCTATCAATCGCAAGCTCTTCCGGGATTTTGCAATCCAGAGCATTCAAGCGCTTAACATAGCCAGACATTTTGACTACGTGCTCACTGATACGTCCATTTTGCATCACTATTCTATGTCTTAATTCACTATTATTCATTGATATATTTCATATTAAGAGGTGATTATGTTATTTCATCTATTTTGCATGGTTGATGACTTTTGGAGCATGGACCGCTACAGTCAGGATTCTGATGGAAAATATGTTGTTTGGAGGCAAAATTCGCGAAGATCAGAAAATCTGGGAAAATATACGGAAAATCCTATTTTTCCAGAAGACTGAGGATTCCAGAAGACGGAGTGGAGATGGGCCATAGGGGGCCCACACCACCCCATGGCGCGGGCAGCCCTAGGCCGCGCCAGGAGGTGGTGTGGCCGCCCTGGCCCACTCCAGCCTCTCCCCTCTGGCGTATATCATCCTCCCGAAACCCTAAGACTCGGGAAGCGACCACATAAAGATTCCGCCGCCTCTGCGGGGCAGAAAACACCGAGAGAGAAAGATCTCTTCGGCAGACAGATTTCTGCCAGGGGAATTCCTTCCCGGAGAGGGGAGATTGTCGCCATCAACACCACCATCAAGCCGGACTTCATCGGGATCACCACCATCACCATCACCACCATCATCACCATCACCACCCTCATCACCATCTCCATATTGTTGTAACAATTGCGTTGAATCTTGCATAGTTCATAGGGGAAACTTTCCCGGTGTTGATTACTCTTTGTAGTTGATGCTATTGAGTGAACCATTGAATTATAGTTTATGTTCAGATTGTTATACATCATTATTCCATCTCTGATTATGATCCATATGATGTCTTGTGAGTAGTTCGTTTTGTTCTTGAGGACATGGGAGAAGTCATGTTGTTAGTAGTGGAGTTGTGTTGAGAAAGATTCAATAGTTTGATATTTAAGTTGTGGTGTACTTCTTTTAGTGGTGTCATGTGAATGTCAACTACATGACACTTCACCTATATGGGCCTAGGGGAATGCATTGTGTATTTGGCTACTAATCGTAGGGGTTGCCGGAGTGACAGAAACCTGAACCTCCATTAGGAAACCATTGCACAAGGGACGTAAGGGTCTTAGAGTTTAAATTTGTGGTTAGGTTTCTACCTTAATTACTTTCTTGTACTTACAGATGTTTGCAAGGGATATAATCACAAGTATGTATTAGTCTTGGATGGGGTGGTAGATTAGCACAGGTTCACCCACACAACACTTAGCAAGCTAAAGAAGATTAATCAACTATATGAAGCGAAAGCACTTGACAGTCTTCCCATGTGTCCTCGAGAACGTTTGGTCATCTTAAGTAATACAACCGGCTTGTCCTTTGCTACATAAAGGATTGGGCCACTTGCTGCATTTATTCCTACTGTCTTTTATTTACTCGTACTTTGTTTACCTGCTTTATCGAAAACCCCTAAAAATCCGTTTGCTAAGTATTTGCAGAGAATTCCTGATCCATACCACTAGCCAGCACCTTCTGCTCCTCGTTGGGTTCGACACTCTTACTTATCAAAAATACTGCGATACACCCCCTATACTTGTGGGTCATCAAGACTATTTTCTGGCGCCGTTGCCGGGGAGTGAAGCGCTATTGGAGAGTGGAACTGGTAAAGGAAACTTCTACTATGAGTATTGTTTACTTCTACTAGTTTCTTTATTTTCGTTATAGATAATTCGCTGAGTTTCTTATTTGGTAATGCTACTACCATGCTAAGGTAGTAGATAAGCCACCACCTGCTGAGGATGATGTTTTCAAAATACCTACAAGGATTATTGATCGTGTTATGGATAACTACTATGTTGGGGATGGAACTGTCCATCCCGGTGATCATTTACTCTTTATACACGAATTATGCGGGTTGTTCAAGTGTGCAGGTATCACTACAGATCAAGTTAAGAAGAATTTATTCTCATTATCATTGAAAGGAAGAGCTGAGGAATGGTATAAGCTGCTGAAGAATGGTCAAGCTCTTGAATGGGAGGAAATAGTGCCTCTCTTTTATTCAAAGTTTTATCCTCCTAGTGAGATTCATAAAGATCGGAATCAAATATACAACTTTTGGCCTCTTGATGGAGAGAGTACAGCTCAAGCTTGGGGGAGATTGAAGTTACTAATGCTCAAATGTCCCATTCATGAGCTCCCCAACAATATTATTAACAATAACTTCTATGCAAGGCTCCCTCTACATGATAAAGATTTATTGGATGCTTCTTGTGCTGGATCATTCACTCATATGGAAGAAGAAGCTAAATGGGATCTTTTGGACCGTATTCAAGACAATGTTGAAGCATGGGAGAATGACAAAGGTAGAAAGTCAGGTATAAATTATGATTATGAATGCATTGAATCTTTTATGGGAACTGATGACTTTCAAAAATATTAGTAATATTTATGGTCTTGACTTGCAAGTTATTACGAATTGCTTTAGAGCTTTTTCTTCCTATATCGAAATTCCAAAAAGGGGATGGAACAAATACCATGCACCTTACAAAGATATTGTTGACTATGCTCCTATTGGAAGTGCTGAGTATTGCATTATTGACCCCATCTTACCTGAACCTTATATTGAAAAGATTCCCTTCCCCAAAAAGGTAAAGGACCACCCTATGATAACTAATGTAATCACCAAAAGTCAAAAAAGAACTATAAAACCTGATGAACAAGTAAACATTGAACCTGTGGTAGCAATTGTGAAAGACCTTGTCACTAAAAGCATAGAAGATGGGCACATAGTCTTTTGTGAAGATGCTTCTAATATTGTTTCACATCCCAATAGAACTAAAAGGGCTAGTGTTCCTGTGCTTTCTTTTAGAATTGGTGATCATTGCTATTATGGTTTATGTGATATTGGTGCAAGTTCCAGTGCTATTCCTTATGAGCTTTACAGAGAAATTATGCATGAAATTAGTCCTTGCGAGTTCGAAGAGATTGATGTGGTTATTCACCTTGCCAATAGAGAGACCATATCTCCAATTGGTATTGTACGAGATGTGGAAGTTCTTTGTGGTAAGATTAAGTACCCTGCTGATTTTCTAGTACTTGGTTCGGCTGCTAGTAAAACCTACCCTATCATTTTTGGTAGACCTTTCTTGAGTACTTGTGGAGCTATTATTGATTGCAAGAGGGAGAAAATCTTGACTAAGTTTGATGGGGAATCTTATGAGTTTAATTTTTCGAAATTTGCTAAAGAACCTTGCGAAGAGGAAACCCATAATGAGGATTTTAGGGTTGAACAACTTGCTTCTATTTCTATTGCTCCTAACAATGCTTTGCAGCAATTTATGGAAGATCATGAAAGTGAAATCTTCATGGAAGAAAGGAATGAGATTGACAGGATTCTCCGTGACCAACCTATGATGCTTAAGCACGACTTGCCTGTAGAAGACTTGGGTACCACGATGCCACCTAAAAAGGATCCGGTTTTCGATCTAAAACCTCTCCCTGATGATCTTAAATATGCTTATATTGATGATAAAAAGATATATCCTATTATTATTAGTGCTAAACTTTTAGGGAAGGAAGAAGAAAGGTTATTGGAGGTTTTGAGGAAACACCGAGGAGCTATGGGCTATACTCTAGATGATTTGAAAGGGATTTCACCTACTATATGTCAGCATTCTATCAACATAGAACCAGATGCGAAGCCAGTAGTGGAGCACCAACGACGTTTAAATCCTAGGATGAAGGAAGTAGTAAGGAACGAGGTATTGAAACTCCTTGATGCTGGTATTATTTACCCTATTGCTAATAGTGAATGGGTTAGTCCTGTTCATCGTGTTCCTAAAAAGGGAGGTATTACCGTTGTCCCTAATGATAATGATGAGCTTATTCCTCAAAGAATAGTGGTAGGCTATAGGATGTGCATCGATTTTAGGAAAGTCAAAAAAGTTACTAAGAAAGATCACTACCCGCTTCCTTTTATTGATCAAATGTTGGAAAGGTTGTCTAAAAAGACCCATCTTTGTTTTCTTGATGGTTATTCTGGTTTCTCTCAAATTGCTGTTAAACAACAAGATCAAGAAAAAACTACTTTTACTTGCCCTTATGGAACTTATGCTTATAGACGTATGCCTTTTGGTTTATGTAATGCTCCTACTACTTTCCAAAGGTGCATGTCTGCTATCTTTCATGGTTTTTGTGAGGAAATTGTAGAAGTGTCCATGGATGACTTTTCTATCTATGGAACTTCTTTTGATAATTGTCTGCACAAACTTGATAAAGTTTTGCAGAGATGTGAGGAAACTAATCTTGTTCTTAATTGGGAGAAATGCCACTTCATGGTTAATGAAGGGATTGTTCTTGGGCATAAGGTTTCTAAAAGAGGCATAGAAGTTTATAGAGCTAAGGTTGAGGCAATTGAGAAAATGCCATATCCAAGAGACATCAAAGGTATTCTTAGTATCCTTGGTCATGCTGGTTTCTAAAGGAGGTTTATTAAAGACTTCTCTAGGATATCAAAACCTCTCACTAATCTTCTTCAAAAAGATGTACCCTTCGTTTTTGATGATGATTGTAGGGAAGCTTTTGAAACTCTTAAGAAGGCTTTAACTACAGCCCCTATTGTTCAACCACCTGATTGGAGTTTACCCTTTGAAATAATGTGTGATGCTAGTGATTTTGCTGTAGGGGTTGTCCTTGGGCAACGTATTGATAAAAAGTTAAATGTTATCCATTATGCTAGTAAGACCCTAGACGCTGCTCAAAGGAATTATGCCACTACTGAAAAGGAATTTCTAGCTGTTGTTTTTGCCTGTGATAAGTTTAGGCCCTATAGTGTGAACTCAAAAGTAACCATTCACACTGATCATGCTGCTATTAAATATCTTATGACGAAGAAGGACGCTAAGCCTAGGCTTATTAGATGGGTACTGCTTTTACAAGAGTTTGATCTACACATAGTAGATAGGAGGGGTGCTGAAAACCCTGTAGCTGATAATTTATCTCGTTTGAAAAACATCTCTTTTGACCCTATGCCTGTTAATGATAGTTTTCCAAATGAACAGTTAGTCGCAGTAGGGGTGATCTCGCGAGGAAGCCCTTGGTATGCTGATTATGCTAACTTTATTGTCTCCAAGTATTTGCCTCCAACTTTTATAGCTCAGCAAAGAAGAAAGTTCTTCTATGATTTGAGGCATTATTTTTGGGATGACCCACACTTATACAAAGAAGGAGTTGATGGTATTATACGAAGATGTGTTCCAGAATATGAACAAAAGGAGATATTGCGTAAATGTCATGGTAGTGCCTATGGAGGACATCATGCAGGAGATAGAACTGCACAAAAGGTACTACAATCAGGTTTCTACTGGCCTACCCTTTTTAAAGATGCAAGAAAATTTGTCCTATCTTGTGATGAATGTCAGCGTGTTGGTAATATTTCTAGACGCAATGAGATGCCTATGAACTACTCTCTAGTTATTGAACCTTTTGATTGTTGGGGATTTGACTTTATGGGTCCTATCCCTCCTTCGAAAGGCTACACTCATATTCTTGTTGCCGTTGATTATGTTACTAAGTGGGTAGAAGCTATTCCTACAAAGAGTGCTGACAGAGAGACTTCTCTAAAAATGCTTAAGGATGTTATCTTTCCTAGGTTTGGGGTGCCTAGGTAGCTCATGAGTGATGGGGGTTCTCATTTCATTCATGGTGGTTTTAGGAAGACCCTTGCTAAATATGATGTTAATCATAGAATTGCTTCAGCTTATCACCCCCAAACTAGCGGGCAAGTAGAGTTATCAAATAGAGAAATTAAATCTATCTTGCAAAAGACTGTTAATAGGTCTAGGAAAAACTGGGCTAAGAAGTTGAATGATGCTTTATGGGCTTATAGAACTGCTTACAAAAATCCTATGGGAATGTCTCCTTATAAAATGGTTTATGGGAAAGCCTATCACCTACCCTTAGAATTAGAACACAAAGCTTACTAGGCAGTGAAAGAACTAAATAGAGATTGTAAGCTCGCTGGTGAGAAAAGATTATTTGACTTAAGTTCTTTAGATGAATGGAGGAGTGAAGCCTATGAGAATGCTAGGCTCTTTAAGGAAAAAGTTACAAGATGGCATGATAGGCGAATACTTAAGAGAGAATTTCATGTTGGTGAGAAAGTTCTAATGTATAGGTCTCATCTCAGATTTTTTGCAGGCAAGCTACTATCAGAATGGGAAGGACCTTTCATCATTGAAGAAGTATACCGTTCAGGAGCAATAAAAATTTCTTCTCTAAAAGATAACACTACACATGTAGTGAACGGACAGCGACTCAAACACTATATTGCTGGAGATTCTTACAATAAAGATGTTGATGACTTTCAAGTTATAACTCCAGAGAAATTCATTGAGGACCAAATTCAGAGACCTGCAGAGTCTGTTTTCATCTAGGTAACAGTTCTGGTAAGAAAAGTTCTGTCAAAATACAATCCAACTATATTTTTGCGGTTTTCAGTCGATAAGGAAAGCTACGAAGTGAAAAAGGGACGGAAACGGAGCCGGGGTGGCCCACACCACCTCATGGCGCGAGCCCACCCCTGGCTGCGCCACCAGGTGGTGAGGCCACCCAGGACTCCGCCTCCGACTTGTTTTCTCCCAGTACCTTCCTTTTGATACGAACTTCGTAATATATAACCCCCCGGATCCCCCGAGGTCCGTATATCATGTTTTCGTCGTGTTTTTGTTTCGATCTGTTTCTGCCAGGTCAAATCTCAGATTTGTAGCCTCAATGTCTTCCACTGGATCAGTTAAGGGAGATTCCTTGGAAGATATCATCAACCCATACATGAGAGAATTAAAGATTCATCCCAAGGAGTTATTGCTCGAAGGTGGGGAGGTTCGGATTAAAGAGGTTCAAGGCCCTAAAGGTGGAGTTGTGTTGAGAAAGATTCAATAGTTTGATATTTAAGTTGTGGTGTACTTCTTCTAGTGGTGTCATGTGAACGTCGACTACATGATACTTCACCTATATGGGCCTAGGGGAATGCATTGTGTATTTGACTACTAATCGTAGGGGTTGCCGGAGTGACAGAAACCTGAACCTCCGTTAGGAAACCATTGCACAAGGGACGTAAGGGTCTTAGAGTTTAAGCTGTGGTTAGGTTTCTACCTTAATTACTTTCTTGTACTTACGGATGTTTGCAAGGGATATAATCACAAGTATGTATTAGTCTTGGATGGGGCGGTACATTGGCACAGGTTCACCCACACAACACTTAGCAAGTAAAAGAAGATTAATCAACTATATGAAGCGAAAGCACTTGACAGTCTTCCCATGTGTCCTCGAGAACGTTTGGTCATCTTAAGTAATACAACCGGCTTGTCCTTTGCTGCATAATGGATTGGGCCACTTGCTTCATTTATTCCTACTGTCTTTTATTTACTCGTTCTTTGTTTACCTACTTTATCGAAAACCCCTAAAAATCCGTTTGCTAAGTATTTGCAGAGAATTCCTGATCCATACCACTAGCCAGCACCTTTTGCTCCTCGTTGGGTTCGACACTCTTACTTATCGAAAATACTGCGATACACCCCCTATACTTGTGGGTCATCACTCACTAATATTGTTGTGATCTTCCATCTTGGCAGAGAAGAAGAGCTCGGAAGCATCATACCTCTCTGCACGAGCCTGTGGAGCAAAGAAAACCTTGAGATCTTCAATGATATCAAAAGCATTCATCTTCTCAAAATGTGTTTGAAGCTCCGGCTCCATGGCATAGAGCATTCCACTTTGGATGAGGGAGAAATCATCCGCCTTGGACTGTCAGACATTCTTTTCGTCCTGGGAGGTGGAATCTGCAGACTTAGCTAGAAGCTTAGCCTCAATGACATAAGTCAGCTTGTAGGGGACTAGGAGGATCCAAAGATTGCGGAACCATGCAATGAAGTTGGTTCCATCAGTTTTCATCTTGTCCTTCTCGAGGAAATTGCTAAGGTTGAAGGTGGGTGGGCGAGACATCTATAGTGGATTTTCAAAGTTTTTAGACCATGTTCATAATAATGAGTTCAAGTTTTAATTCATGTTCCTAAACTAAAACAAAAGAACTCCCACTCAAATGAACATCCCTCTATAATTCATGTTCCTAAACTAAAACAAAAGAACTCCCACTCAAATGAACATCCCTCTATTCATTTCAGTGATCACATGATCCTAATCCGCTACACCACCCCCGATCGTCACGGCCGGCAATGCAGTTTCAAAGGTGGATAGTCCCTAATGTCGATAACATTAACCATGTGATTCATGCTCGACCTTTCGGTTTCTTGTATTCCGAGGCCATGTCTACACATGCTAGGCTCGCCAGTTCTAACTTGTGTGTATCCGCAGTGTAACATGACTTACACCCACCGTATGCGAACGCAGATATGTCTGACACCCGATCGTCACAGCCTGCCTCATAACGGAGAACTTTCTTGGTGGTGCACACACAAGCGGAATACTAAGACTAGAATTCTGCGAGGGATTATCCTATTATGCTACCTCGTATATACTATCATACTAGCATAACAAGATGCACATAAAGATACTTCATAAAGTAAAGTATTATGACGTGGTTGCAACATCTTGATCACCATCGAGAGATCGAATGGAAGTTTCACAAACTTGTCATTGCCATGTCACAACGCTAGCCCCTATGCAAATCAAAGATAGACTCCTCTATATTATCTATAGCATGTTTTACGCGGCTTTAGGGCTTTCACAGTAGAACCCCTTCCCACCTACGAACGTGGACCACAACATGGATTCAGTGATTGTTGTTTTACTTCCCTTTTCAAGGCCCTCCAATGTTGATGCCATATCAACTACCGTAGAGAGACAAACACCCCCTAAGCCACTTTGATACGTGGACCAGTCTCGTGAATCACCACGTGAGGTCGGTTGGGGGCCGCTTCACCAAACAGTGTCACGATATGAACAAGAACATAAAAGATGGTAGAAACTAGAGAATCAATGCCCACATATTGCTATGTGTTCTATCCGTACGACATGTCTACCCATAGACCCGCTCTGATACCACTATAGGGTTCCGTAGCAGAAAACAAAAAAAATCTAACTAAGCGAACACTAATACCAGGATCTATACTATGTAGACATAAGCAACGGAAGAGAGAGATGGTATTCATACCCTTGAAGACTGAGGAACGCCTTACGCATGAAGGCGTATGTTGATGAAGCCGAGCAGCTCCAAGCACCCCAAGTGTGGTGCCTCCAAAGTACTACACATGTACGGTGTAGGCGGCGTCTCTCGGGCTCCGATCTAGCCGAGCAGCGGAAGAAGAAGATGCCGGACCGAAGATCACACGACGGTAGTGTGAAGGTGGAGAACTCAAATCCCTCGAGGTCCTCCCCAATATTACGGAAAAGTCCCCAATGGAAAATGAGAGAGAGAATGAGAGAATTGGATGCTTCCAAACGGGAGGAGGGAGACCCCTATATATAGTAGGAGGGGGCCGCACCACCCAATGGCCAGACGGTGTGGGACTAATGCCCACACCCGCCGACCACCTAGGGGTAGCCACCGGCCCTAGGTGGGGCCCACTTGGGCGACCCACTAAGCCTAGGCTGACTACCCCCTTTCCCTAGGCGCCTTGCCCCTTGGGCCTCCCCTTCGGGTGAGGCCCATTAGCATTGGTTTGCCTTTAATAATAAAATAAAATATATATTTAATATTAATTCTCCAATTAACATTCAAATACACATATTATTATATTCTTTTTACTCCGGAACTCCTTTCGAACCCCCTCCGATCACCATCGAATGTTACCCGGAACTATTCTAGTTTCACTCTCTCTCCCATTCTCCTACGGTACCTCATCTATCCCTAAGCGCCCCCCACCCTTAAGCATGACATCCTTTGGTTTGGGAACACTCTGGACATGATTGAGAATCCTCTCATATCAGTGATCATTAGTGGGACCTGGATGCCCATGATGACCCCCGTGCATTCCACGAATCTTATCGCTCGAACCGTGAATAGTTGTTTCCCGTTCCCTTTGTGTAACATCCCAGCATTAGAGCTTAGGAATAAGCTGAGATGAGGTGTGTGCATTGCATTCATGCATATAAAATCCGAGGAATTTTTGCGCAAAACTAAACAAGCTGTAGAGGGATCGATATCTCTCTTGTACTGATGGGAACATCGGAGCAAGTGTGATAGATTTCGACATGACCTTTGTGGTACATCGGTGTTTTGAGGGAAACAATTTGAATACAATTCAAATATGAATGATAATAATAATCTAGATGAGAATTTGAAATAGAATTGGAATCTAAAATAAGTCATATAAAGTAATATTGGATCATCACATTACTTTGGATTTAAATAACACATTAGAATTATTACTCCAAAAAAGAATAGATATATTCCATAACATTGAATAATAAAAGTACATGGGAATCCAATATTAAAATGCCAAGGAAAATAAAATTGGACATGACCTTTTCTAATTTTGGTCATATAGAGCACAATTTATGATACCAATATGAATATATAGCAATATATAGACAAGAATTCAACATTGGGAATTGAACCTCCCAAGTAACCATACATTTTATATCAATTACAATTCCAAAACAAGTAGAAATAAATATTATAAGTCCCATATATAATTTACAAGCTTGTATACCAATATTACAAGTAAGAATGGAATCTTACAATCTCAGAAAAGAATTCTACTTGAACCAATGAATAATTTACAACATTGATTAGAGATTACAAAGTTCAAAAGTAAAAGAAGATTACATCAGTCAAAAAGAAATAAAAAGGAAATCAAATTTGTTCCTGCTATCTTGGTCTTGGTTTCTTTTCATTTGGTCCCTGCAAAAGAAATCAAGCCATACATTAGTCTTTCATTCACTTACTACAGATAACAATAATTGACTCACTTAATAGTAATGAAAGAAGGGAAATAGAGCTAGCAGGATAAGAGCAAGATTCTAGCCGTGCATGCACTAGAAGGAGAAGAAAGCACACTTGGTGACTAGTACCAGACCAGGGCCACAAGCAAGCAGCTCTATCACCACATGCATAGCATGTGCTGTCATCTCCACAGCAAAAGGTCTAGCAGTATAAAAATTCACTGTACCTTGCTAGCAGTCGTAGCTCTTGTTCACCACATCAGTAGGGGAATATATATGTAGCTAAGTTTGGAACCATTTACACTAGCTAGACCACCAGAAGATCATCTAGTAGATATATGTATCATCTACTAGCAAGATCTCACCAAAAACCAGGAGCACATCAAGAACAGCTACAAGGCTAGAGCTAGATCTTAGAAAGCAAATCAAGACACTAGGTGGTGGAGGAGTAGGAGAAGATCTAGCTACTAGGAGGAGAAAGTTTACAAAGAAAACTTCAGTATCCACCAGAAGTTGATCAAGTGATCCACAGGAAGCAGGATATCTACACCCAGAAGTCATTAGCTACTCTACAAGCAGCAGTCAAGTCGCAGGTTGCTAAATTATGATCTAGCTAAACTTCTATTCTTATAAGTTCATTGTATATAGAATTAGATATGTCCATCACACAAGCACAAATTACTCAAGATCATGCAACCTCTATTCTTATCAGTTTGAGAGGAAAGGATAAGGAAGGGATCCTGCAGAAATAAGTAGTGCTGTTGGACAGCAACCAGATCTGTCCAGGAGCAAGTAAATCAATCATAAAGCACTCAAACAGTACCAAACCATCTAGAAAAGCATCTACTTGATCTGGAGCCATCCTACATCGATCTAGGTGATCATATGATCACTAAGAAACTCCAGAACACCAAATCAAGTTTTAATCACAGCAAGTAAAACAATAACAAATGACTTATTTGCTTGCACTTGGTTAAGCTATTGATCTAGCACACCTATGTGATGCTAACAAGTGGTCACAGCATGCATTCCTTAAATATGTGTACTGCAAAATTTCACATACACCTGATCTATGGGTTATATATGTGGAATATATATGCATCTTAGGGGGGTACATTCAACCAGCTAACAATAGTGCTTATTTTGTTCTATCTTAATCATAAAAGCTACTAGAGCATGTTCATATAAAAATTAATGTTTATTTTAAAAGAACACACAGAATGTAGCTCCAGTAAGTTAAGTAGAAGCATGGTTGTGCTCCAAATTTGAGACAAGGGAGCTTATTTGTAAGAAAACAACAAGAAGACCAGGAAGATTTAATCCTACAAAAGCCCAGGGGAAAGGCTAGGAGGCAAGTAAAATGATCAAGTTATAAAAAAAGAAGCATTAAATACACATCATCTTATGTACTCATTGTTTGAGACATAGTTTGTGTATGCATGTAACCTAGATAATATATATCATACATTGCAGGGACACGCCTGGGAAAACCAGGGGGTAATACCAAACAATCAAACCTATTTACTCCCAATCAAATCTCTCTAGAAGTCACAAACATATACTTCATCTAAAAATATGTTTTTATGAATATATGAGATCATGTGAACCCTAGGAGATCAAAGCATAGGCCATAAATCTAATTACAGCAGACAAGATCAATCATGAACACTAAAGAACATGTTCCAAGAAAATAAAACTTAGGAATTTAAGTAGTTGATCATGTATATGATCATTGGGAAACTGTCTTGCATAAGGAAAAGCACTAGAACATTTATAACCATCACTTGTTCACTTGTGTGCTTCAATTACACCTTGTTTGAGAATTACTTATGGGATAGATAGGTACATATGGACTAGTTGTACATAATTATATTGCAGCGACACTAGTTCTCTTTGTGAACTGTTACTTGCTTCACATGGACCAGATTAGGAAACGGATTAGAACATCACCATGGACCAGTACTAGGTAATCACTACTAAGAATATGACAAACTACAACCATCTATCACACCTAGCTCAATTAAGATCTCACTAACAGTAGACATAATCATAGATTATAACTACCACCCACTTCTAAAATTATCAAAACCTAAACCTATACCCATACTAGTAGCATAGTATCTTAGTTCAGTTCAATTTGTGTCCTAGAACCAATGCAGGTAGTTTAACAATCAATTAACCTCGCAACTACTGATAACAAAATCATCACCTTATATCACCTGTACCCATCCACCAATGAACATATGACAGAAAAATTAGAGGGAGTAGGGAAATAGCTCACAGTGGTACTCGTAGCCGTGGAGAAAACCATCAAGGACGATGAAGGAGGGGGCAGCCATAGCCTACCACCTCACCAGGGTGAGAGAGGCCATGGCCAGTCCATAGGGGCAGCAGCACCGCACCATCAGAGGCACCTACAAGGTGGTCGTCGAGGTCGAATCAATGGGACAAGAGGTCAGGGTTGTTGTAGATCTTGTGGGAGACGACGAGGAGGCTGTGGTCGTCTTCGACGAGCAGCCGACGGCACGGAGGTGCTGGTGCCGCGCCAATGACCCAAGCCGTGGGGGCTAGGGTTTCTCGGGGGCACACACGGGTAAGTAGAGCGGCAACCGGGCGACAGGGAACGAGGGAGGAGAAGGAGGCGTAGCCTCGTTAGCGGGCCACGACGGCGGGTGTCGGTCGGCGATGGCCGGAGTGGCGCTGGGGATGGCGGCGGCGGACTGTGACGCAACAGGGGATTGAGGTTAGGGTGTGGGTGCCTGAATGCATCGAGAGAAAGAGGAAGAGAAAGAGGGGATCTCAGCTTGGGCTGGGCCGACCTAGTGGGCCAAGATCACTTGGTCTGAGTGGACTAGGCCCAGTTTTCCTCAGCAATGCCGCAGTCCAATTATTTATCCCCATAAAAAAATCAATTTCCTACTTAATAAATTACCAAAATACCCCTGAACTTATTTCAGCCTAGAAAAAATATAGAAAAATCCAAAAAATATATATCATATATCAAAAATGATCACAAAAATGATATATGCCAAGGAAAAATATAACTTTACTTATTTAAGTTAAGTAAAATGTGAATAAATATTAACACCTCTAAATCCTTAATAAAATCTCATAAATTAAGTAAAAGTCCTAAAAATGAATAAAAATCATTTTTGCATATGAAAATAAATCTACTATTTTACAAAAATACTAACTTAATTGTTTACAAATAAAACTTGAAGCAAATATTTATAGATATATAATCCTTTGTGGAATTTTATAAAATAAGGATAACACCTAAAAATTAAATAAAATTCACTTATAAGATCTTAAGTAAGTATATTTTACTATAAAAATACTAAATATATTATTCCAAAGTTTTTTAAGATTTTAAAGTAATAAATCCTTATCTATTTTATAAAATACCTATTTTGTAAATTCTTTAAAAAAATCTCTTAAATAAGAAATAATCACAAATTCTATATATAAAACCTTAAATCCCCAATAACTAAATACTAAGTCCAAAGCTATAACTTGGATCTATAATAAAACTTAAGTGTAATTTATTAACCTTATAAAACTCTTTTAAAAATCATAAATCCAAACTAAACCAACAATTTTAAGTAAATTTTGAACATCATAAAAATGAATGCTATTTATCTCTTCACTATTCTTAAACATGATTCTAGCTGTAATAGATTATTCAAATCATCTAAGTTTACTTTCCTTAATACAATAAACTATATTCATAATAACAAATCACATTTAAACTCATCATTCACTTAAGCTGAAAGTGAATGATCCTACACCTTCAAACATGCTTGTTGCAAGGTTTAAAGCTTATTAAAACTTTTAAACACATCACACCCTTAGATCTAATTATGTTTTTATAGTTAAATTTTGTCTGTTCCAAATTAAGTCATAAGGCATATTAAATCCAAACTTATCAAAACAAATGCAAATGACATCGATCACATTCTTTTAACCATAAAGATTGGTTAAATCTTATCAAAGAAATATTTTCTTCAAAAATTATTCGTTTTGCCACTTCAAACAGCAATCTCATAATAAGTTATTCAACTCTTATCAACCTAAAACATGAACTTCCATAATGGTTAAATATCTCTAATCATGTGTTGTTATACTTACTTTGAATCATACATGTTAGTATTAAGTTCCTTGTATTTATATATTTGTTTGTAAAGTAAACTTATAGACAAACTAAATCTTAAAGAAATCACCCAAACTTAACCTATTCACCATATTGGGTATTACTCCAGGGTTTTCCAAACTGCATTACATTACTTATGCATAACTGCATCTTGCTTCTTTAAACATTAGTCCTTACCGGACCAATGATGTTGTTTACAGAATTTGGATCTTCTATTGTCTCGAAGACCGTGATTGCATAATCTTGTAATCACAAAAGGCAAGTTCACAACTTGCTGATGTCCTTTGATTATTTTCTATGCTTGTAACTCAACTGTGTCATCACCTGCATTTCAAAAAGGTCGAAAACACTATTTTCACAATTAACTAGAAATATCGATTACTGATCCAGGGTGATCAACTAATCTCTCATAACTGGCAATGGAAACGCAATTGTACAATAATGTATCATCTCGGACTTAACAACCAATGTCGCCAGTGATTCTAGCGACGTATATTACGCGTCAACCATGAGATTTGGAATGGGACAGAGAAGTCAGTTGTATCTTCTTCCTTTCATATGGAGGCAAGATGACCTTATCGTGACGCTGTGACTCCTTGTGTGGATCCAGCATATGGGTGGGCACCCTTATCGTTTACGAAAACCTGTATTGCCTACGACCTATGGTTTGTGGCTGTAGAGAAAGTGCATCATACGCTCTTTTTTAGTGAACTTGCTGAGTATGCTCGTACTCAACCGTACCTTCTTAACCCTTTCTAGGTTCTAAGCCATTGAAGATGACGTCAACATCAATTTCTGCTCAAGAAACCATCATCGACAGCTCAAGTTCTTCAATAAAGTCAATGAAGTCAACATATACATCAGCTGAAGTGAAGATAAAGTGTCGGTTTAGATAGGAGTAGATTCTCTAGCCATAAAACCTATTTCTATAGAGCATTGCAATAATATCAATGGCAAGCCAAATAGTTTAGATACTAGTCTTAGTTACTAGATAGTTCTGAGTTATTATTTCTGGTTCTTCTTTGTAAGAAGTTCTTTCTCTCTCTTTCACCTAGAGTGTTCTTTGGATCTTTTGTAAAGAGTCGAGTTGTAATCTATAGTCATGTCTTGGATCTGTTGTGTTTCTGTTGTACCACTCCGAGGGATGTAATACTAGTGAAAGATGTTTCATTGGTGTTATGTCAACGACTATAGTGTACTACATCATGCAGTGGTATGCTGGGTCACCGCAGCTGGTATCAGAGCATATGCTTTGACCTTAGGATTAAAACCCTTTTAGGAAGATCTGTAGGTTGGATAGTGACTATAGGAAGCCATCTTATCTAAACCAAGACTTGTGATGAGTATCCACTTGAGGATAAACCTTATCACACTTAAGTTGGATGTTCTTATCATCTTTCTTAAAGATTAGTTATAGGTATTCTCTAGAGAAATGTCATTTTAGTATAGCTCTAGATAGGTATAACACCACTAAGATATTTTAAGTAAGTTGAAATATCAAAGAAGATTACGACTAAGATTAGGATATCATGTGGAGTAGTATTAGTGATGGAGTCTATATTTAGAACCCCTGCGAAGTAGCAGAATCTTATCACTAGTTGATACCACTATACCATACAGGGTAGACCATTAGAGTATGTATAGATACAATTGGAAGTAAATCATGTGGCATTCACTTGAGAATTCCATGTGATGGAGTAGAATTTTGTTAAGAATCAGTGATAGTAAGCTAAGAAAAAGAGTTGTCATGGTGAGATTAGCTCTTTAATCATGATGACTAAGTAAATCTTGACAAGTTCGTGGTGAGAATAGCTCCGAGACCATGATAAGTCTATAATTAGGACAAGTACTTGGTAACTAATCTTGTAATAACAGTAAGTAAAGAACAATGAAGGTCTATGATAGAAGTCATAGGTGCCACAATATTACAATAATTTTGGGATGAAGGTAGTAACTACAATTTTGTTAGTAGTTTTGAGAGATCATGTGAGGATAGTTTACGATAGAATGGAAATTGGTAGTGTTTAGTGATACATTGCAAATGTATCTATAATTTTTGATGTTCCATGCTTGGTTTTATCCACTTTCTTGTGTTTTGTTCCAACTTTGGAGTACTTTTCATATGATTTCTTGGACTAACCTATTAACAAGAGCCACAGTGCCAGCTGCCTGTTTTCTGCTGTTTTTTGTTCCAGGAAAGTCAGAAAATGAATATTCTCGGAATTGGACGGGACAAAAGCCAAAGTGCCTATTTTTTCGGATGTCATCAAGTGCCAGAATACGAGACGGAGAGGGGCCAGGGGGCCACCACACTACCTGGCCGCGCGGCCAGGCCTGGCCCGCGCCAGGGGGTGGTGTGGCCGCTCCCGGCACCCCCTCGGTCTCTCCATCCGCCTATATATTACCCTTGGGACAAAACCCCTAAGTGCCCGATCAAAAATCCACGAAAGAGTCTGTAGCCGCCATCATCTCCATCCCTAGATCGGGAGGGATCTGAAGCTCTTTCCGGCACCCTGCCGGAGAGGGGAGTTCACCCCGGAGGCCTTCTTCATCACCATGCAAGCCTCCGGTGTGATGCATGAGTAGTTCATCCTTGGACTACGGATCCATGTAGTAGCTAGATGGTTGGTTCTCCTCCTTTGTGCTTTCATGTCTAGATCTTGTGAGCTCCGTTCATGATCAAGATAATCTATTTGTAATCATACATGTTGTGTTTGCGGGGATCCGATGGATATTGAGATGCTATTTCAGATTGATTATTGATTCTATCATGTCTTTGTTATTTATGATCTTGCATGCTTTCCGTTGTTATTAGCTGTCTTGGCCAAGTAGATGCTAGCAACTCCAAGAGTTAGTATTTATGCTCGATAGTGGGTTCATGCCTCTGGTAATCTGGGGAAGTGACAGAAATCTCTAAGGTACTAGATGTGCTGTTGCTACTAGGGAGAAAACAACAATCCTTTGTTCATAGAACAATCGTATTGTTTACTTTACACGCAGTTCGTAAAGCAATTATCTGTTGCTCGCAACTTAATACTGGAGGGGGTTCGGATGATAACCTGAAGGTGGATTATTAGTCATAGATGCAGTTGGATGGCGCTCTATGTATAATGTTGTAATGCCCAATCAAGTCTCAAAGGAGTCAAGATGATTAGTATATGCATGTATTGCTTTCTCGATGTTTGTCAATTGCCCCGCTGTAATTTGTTCATCCAGCATGTTATCTATCTTAAGGAGAGCCACCTCTAGTGAACTATGGATCTCGGTCCTTTTCTTTACATACAATCTATAAACTGTTTACTGCTTTGTGTTTACTTTCTACAAACTTTTACTTCTTTCCTTTCGATACATTTAATCCTTTGTTTTCCGCAAAACACGGTGAGATTGACAACCTCATCGCAAGTTGGGGACAAAGTTCTGTGGTTGTGTTGTGCAGGTCTCCATGTTGCTACTAGCACCGGCAGTGCGCCCTGCCAAAGCTCAGCTAGTAACACCTTTGGGGTGTTTCCTTGATCCTACTAGTTCGATTAAACCTTGGTTTCATAACTTAGGGAAACTTGCTACTGTGCTCATCATACCTTCCTCTTGGGGTTCCCAACAAGCTCTACATCAACCACGCACCATCACTTTTCTGGGCGCCGTGCATTGAGCCATCATTTAGTAATCCCGAAAGAAAGGTAAGAGATTAGTTAAAACCAAGGTGAGATCACTTTGCTCGAAATTATCCTGTTACACCTGAGCAATTTGGGTAAATAATGAGACAAAGAGTAGTTTAAACCTTAAAGTGCTAAGTATCACGAGGTAAACCTATATTAGGAGGTGTCATATACTACGCAGCTAAGACTGAATTCTAGAGGTATTATACTCAACTACTATATTCGGGACTTAGAATGATGTGTGTTATATGTACCACATTTGGATTTCTTGGTTTTTCTAGCATCTTCTTGATTGACTAGATCTGTGCATGAAGTTTGACTTGATGTGCAAATGCATGTTGCATCATCAAGTTATTACTTGATGTTATAGACCTAGATAGAAAAGGGAATTCGTGTAAGGGAGTGACGAGTTCCGAAGCTCAAGATGAAGATTTGCACAAAGAAGGAAGCCAAACATAACGTGTATTAACACTATTTTGAAGGATGGATCGGTCCCAACTCACTATGAGCTGGCAATAAGAAGGAATAGTAGTGTTGAAAAGGGTGTGGAGCAACATAAAGGATGAACTTAAGTTCACTCAAGATAGGTGATGTTACTAAGAAGCTAATAAAGCAGTTGTCCCAAAATCATGGAAGTAATATGAAAGGGAGCAAAGAAGAAGTTTTGGAAGAAAAGTGGTATTCAAGCTCTAACAACTCAGAGAGAATGCCAGTAGTAAGTCTAGAATTTGTAGGGTAATCCATATACCTAGGAGGATCTGCAGCTAGTATCCTAATGGTGTAGTGAAGTAAGTCATACTTGTGTAATTTAAAGAGTATAAAACTTGGCCTAGGTTAAGTTAGACCTAAGGACGTATGAAATTAAAGATCGTCTTTCGAGACGCTTCGTGAAATCGGGCTTACCAAAGTGAAAATGTCCAAAAGGGAAAAAGTAAGACACATAGTGCCGGAAGATTCATTTTGGAGATCCACAACTGTGTGGGTATACCACAGATTCTTTCGTGAGACCTTATATAGGTAAGGTACAAGCTAGACAGAGACCAATACGTTAACTAGTGGGTATTATACATAAAGTTTAGAGACCATTAGGAAACCCCAAGGGGGAGAGTAAACAATAAACACTGAAGTGTTGTTGTTTAAATTTTTGACCAAAACTTGGAGAAGAAGTACTAAACTATGATGAGATTAAGCCTTACTCTCATAAGGTTATAAGAAGACATCTGTATAAGAGTACTCTCTAGAGTATGTCCGGATGAAAAATCGAAGGAGATATAACTGCTTAACCCTAGTGACCTAGTTATTAAGGGGAAACAACTCGTAAGTTGTCTTTAAGAAGGAGGAGAGTCTACTAAAATAGTGTAGTGTAAAGTAGTAGGAAAGCCTGATTGGAATGGACTAAATGTGTCCCAAACCAATCCTAAGTAGAACTTTGAAGACGTAACCCAAGAGATTGTAGTAGAAGGAGTTATAATACATATTACAAACGACAGTTCGAAGTTGCCAAGTATGAAGAGAATTTAAGGAAAAAGATCTGGATCAATGGAGTTGAGAAATGGTGTGATCAATACAAGTCAACACCTCATTCCAAAATGCAAGAGAGTACGAACTTCGGGGACGAAGTTTATTTTAAGGGGGAGAGTCTGTAACATCCTAGCATTAGAGCTTAGGAATAAGCTGAGATGAGGTGTGTGCATTGCATTCATGCATATAAAATCCGGGGAATTTTCGTGCAAAACTAAACAAGCTGTAGAGGGATCGATATCTCTCTTATACTGATGGGAACATCAGAGCAAGTGTGATAGATTTCGACATGACCTTTGTGGTACATCGGTGTTTTGAGGGAAACAATTTGAATACAATTCAAATATGAATGATAATAATACTCCAGATGAGAATTTGAAATAGAATTAGAATCTAAAATAAGTCATATAAAGTAATATTGGATCATCACATTACTTTGGATTTAAATAACACATTAGAATTATTACTCCAAAAAAGAATAGATATATTCCATAACATTGAATAATAAAAGTACATAGGAATCCAATATTAAAATGCCAAGGAAAATAAAATTGGACATGACCTTTTCTAATTTTGGTCATATAGAGCACAATTTATGATACCAATATGAATATATAGCAATATATAGACAAGAATTCAACATTGGGAATTAAACCTCCCAAGTAACCATACATTTTATATCAATTACAATTCCAAAACAAGTAGAAATAAATATTATAAGTCCCATATATAATTTACAAGCTTGTATACCAATATTACAAGTAAGAATGGAATCTTACAATCTTAGAAAAGAATTCTACTTGAACCAATGAATAATTTACAACATTGATTAGAGATTACAAAGTTCAAAAGTAAAAGAAGATTACATCAGTCAAAAAGAAATAAAAAGGAAATCAAATTTGTTCCTGCTATCTTGGTCTTGGTTTCTTTTCATTTGGTCCCTCCAAAGAAATCAAGCCATAGATTAGTCTTTCATTCACTTACTACAGATAACAATAATTGACTCACTTAATAGTAATGAAAGAAGGGAAATAGAGCTAGTAGGATAAGAGCAAGATTCTAGCCGTGCATGCACTAGAAGGAGAAGAAAGCACACTTGGTGACTAGTACGAGACCAGGGCCACAAGCAAGCAGCTCTATCACCACATGCATATATCTCCACAGCAAAAGGTCTAGCCGTATAAAAATTCACTATACCTTGCAAGAAACCACTCAGCACATACACACACATAGTCGTAGCTCTTGTTCACCACATCAGTAGGGGAATATATATGTAGCTAAGTTTGGAACCATTTACACTAGCTAGACCACCAGAAGATCATCTAGTAGATATATGTATCATCTACTAGCAAGATCTCACCAAAAACCAGGAACACATCAAGAATAGCTACAAGGCTAGAGCTAGATCTTAGAAAGCAAATCAAGACACTAGGTGGTGGAGGAGTAGGAGCAGGTCTAGCTACTAGGAGGAGAAGGTTTACAAAGAAAACTTCAGTATCCACTAGAAGTTGATCAAGTGATCCATAGGAAGTAGGATATCTACACCCAGAAGTCATTAGCTACTCTACAAGCAGCAGTCAAGTCACAGGTTGCTAAATTATGATCTAGCTAAACTTCTATTCTTATAAGTTCATTGTATATAGCATTAGATATGTCCATCACACAAGCACAAATTACTCAAGATCATGCAGCCTCTATTCTTATCAGTTTGAGAGGAAAGGATAAGGAAGAGATCCTACAGAAATAAGTAGTGCTGTTGGACAGCAACCAGATCTGTCCAGGAGCAAGTAAATCAATCATAAAGCACTCAAAAAGTACCAAACCATCTAGAAAAGCATCTACTTGATCTGGAGCCATCCTACATCGATATAGGTGATCATATGATCACTAAGAAACTCCAGAACACCAAATCAACTTTTAATCACAGCAAGTAAAACAATAATAAATGACTTATTTGATTGCACTTGGTTAAGCTATTGATCTAGCACACCTATGTGATGCTAACAAGTGGTCACAGCATGCATTCCTTAAATATGTGTACTGTAAAATTTCACATACACCTGATCTATGGGTTATATATGTGGAATATATATGCATCTTAGGCATTCAACCAGCTAACAATAGTGCTTATTTTGTTCTATCTTAATCATAAAAGCTACTAGAGCATGTAATCATATAAAAATTAATGTTTATTTTAAAAGAACACAAAGAATATAGCTCCAGTAAGTTAAGTAGAAGCATGGTTGTGCTCGAAATTTGAGACAAGGGAGCTTATTTGTAAGAAAACAACAAGAAGACCAGGAAGATTTAATCCTACAAAATCCTAGGGAAAGGCTAGGAGGCAAGTAAAATGATCAAGTTATAAAAAAAGAAGCATTAAATACACATCATCTTATGTACTCATTGTTTGAGACATAGTTTGTGTATGCATGTAACCTAGATAATATATATCATACATTGCAGGGACACGCCTGGGAAAACCGGGGGTAATACCAACCAATCAAACCTATTTACTCCCAATCAGATCTCTCTAGAAGTCACAAACATATACTTCGTCTAAAAATATGTTTTTATGAATATATGAGATCATGTGAACCCTAGGAGATCAAAGCATAGGCCATAAATCTAATTACAGCAGACAAGATCAATCATGAACACTAAAGAACATGTTCCAAGAAAATAAAACTTAGGAATTTAAGTAGTTGATCATGTATATGATCATTAGAAAACTGTCTTGCATAAGGAAAAGCACTAGAACATGTATAACCATCACTTCTTCACTTGTGTGCTTCAGTTACACCTTGTTTGAGAATTACTTATGGGATAGATAGGTACATATGGACTAGTTGTACATAATTATATTGTAGCGACACTAGTTCTCTTTGTGAACTGTTACTTGCTTCACATGGACCAGATTAGGAAACTGATTAGAACATCACCATGGACCAGTACTAGGTAATAACTACTAAGAATATGACAAACTACAACCATCTACCACACCTAGCTCAATTAGGAGCTCACTAACAGTACACATAATCATAGATTATAACTACCACCCACTTCTAAAATTATCAAAACCTAAACCTATACCCAGAGTAGTAGCATAGTATCTTAGTTCAGTTCAATTTGTGTCCTAGAACCAATGCAGGTAGTTTAACAATCAATTATCCTTGCAACTTTTGATAACAAAATCATCACCTTATATCACTTGTACCCATCCACCAATGAACATATGACAGAAAAATTAGAGGGAGTAGGGAAATAGCTCATAGTGGTACTCGTAGCCATGGAGAAAACCACCAAGGACGATGAAGGAGGGGACAGCCGTAGCCTACCACCTCACCAGGGTGAGAGAGGCCATGGCCAGCCCATAGAGAGAGCAGCACCACACCATCAGAGGCACCTGCAAGGTCGTCGTCGAGGTCGAATCAATGGGACAAGAGGTCAGGGTTGTTGTAGATCTTGTGGGAGACGAGGAGGAGGTTGTGGTCGTCTTCGACGAGCAACCGGCGACGCGGAGGTGCTGGTGTTTGATACGTCCAAAACGTATCTACTTTCCCGAACACTTTTGCTATTGTTTCTCCTCTAAACTTGTGTGATTTGGATGCAACTAATGCGGACTGGCGTTGTTTTCAGCAGAATTACCTTGGAGTCTACTTTTTGTGCAGAAAATCAACTATCAGGAAAAATCCCGGAAAATATGCCAAAAATCCTATTTCATCCGAAGACTCCAGGAGCCAGAATACGAGACGGAGAAGAGCCTAGTATCTTTTATTAGTGCTTTATGACTTTGTTGCGACTTGTTATGCTTAATGCTTGTCACTAGGGCCCGAGTGCCATGATTTCAGATATGAACATGTTATTGATTCATTATGATAGTATTGTTTATGGTCTTATCTATAAGTTGTATACACACGTTGTTGTCTGGAACCAATGGCCCCGAAGTGACAGAAATCGGGATAACCGGAGGGAATGGCTTTGATGTGAGGATCACATGTGTTCATGGAGTGTTAATTCTTTGCTCCGGTGCTCTATTAAAAGGAGCACCTTAATTGCTAGTAGTTCCCTTGAGGCCCCGCTGCAAACGGGCTGGCAGGACAAAAGATATCGTGCAAGTTCTCATTGCGAGCACGTATGACTATATATGGAACACATGCCTAGGATTATCTAGTACTTGGATGCTTTATCTTATTTATCTGCAATTGCCCTATGTTCTGATTGCTATGTGAATTGTCTTGTCCATGCAACGCTCGTCCATCCATCCCTATGCCTACCGCACTCGAATCACACTGTTTACTGCTATTGTTACTACTGTCTTTATTTTACTACTCCTGCTACTTTACTATTGCTACTACAAAACTATTGCTACTGATAAACTGTTGTGAGCAAGATTGTTTCTAGGTGCAGCTGAATTGACAACTCAGTTGTTAAGGCTTATAAATATCCTTTGTCTCCCCTTGTGTCGAATCAATAAATTGGGTTTCACTTCCCTCGAAAATAGTGCGATACACCTCCTATACTTGTGGGTCATCAGTGTCGTGCCAATGACCCAAGCCGTGGGGGCTAGGGTTTCTCGGGGGGGCACACGGGTAAGCAGAGCGGCAACCGGGTGACAGGGAACAAGGAAGGAGAAGGAGGCGTAGCCTCGTTAGCAGGCCATGACGGCGGGTGTCGGCCAGGGATGTCCGGAGTGGCGCTAGGGATGGCGGCGGCGCACTGTGACGCAAGAGGGGATTGAGGTTAGGGTGTGCGTGCCTGAATGCATCGAGAGAAAGAGGAAGAGAAAGAGGGGATCTCAGCTTGGGCTGGGCCGACCTAGTGGGCCAAGATCACTTAGTCTGAGTGGACTAGGCCTAGTTTTCCTCAGCAATGCCGCAGCCCAATTATTTACCCCCACAAAAAAAATCAATTTCCTATTTAATAAATTACCAAAATACCCCTAAACTTATTTCAACCTAGAAAAAATATAGAAAAATCCTAAAAATTAATATCATATATCAAAATGATCACAAAAATGATATATGCCTAGGAAAAATATAACTTTACTTATTTAAGTTAAGTAAAATGTGAATAAATATTAACACCCCTAAATCCTTAATAAAATCTCATAAATTACGTAAAAGTCCTAAAAATGAATAAAAATCATTTTTGCATATGAAAATAAATCTAATATTTTACAAAAATACTAACTTAATTGTTTACAAATAAAACTTGAAGCAAATATTAATAGATATATAATCCTTTGTGGAATTTTATAAAATAAGGATAACACCTAAAAATTAAATAAAATTCACTTCTAAGATCTTAAGTAAGTACATTTTACTAGAAAAATACTAAATATATTATTCCAAAGGTCTTTAAGATTTTAAAGTAATAAATCTTTATCTATTTTATAAAATAGCTATTTTGTAAATTCTTTAAAAAAATCTCTTAAATAAGAAATAATCACAAATTCTATATATAAAACCTTAAATCCCTAATAACTAAATACTAAGTACAAAGCTATAACTTGGATATATAATAAAACTTAAGTGTAATTTATTAACCTTATAAAACTCTTTTAAAAATCATAAATCCAAACTAAACCAACAATTTTAAGTAAATTTTGAACATCATAAAAATGAATGTTATTTATCTCTTCACTATTCTTAAACATGATTCTAGCTGTAATAGATTATTCAAATCATCTAAGTTTACTTTCCTTAATATGATAAACTATATTCATAATAACAAATCACATTTAAACTCATCATTCACTTAAGCTGAAAGTGAATGATCCTATACCTTCAAACATGCTTGTTGCAAGGTTTAAAGCTTATTAATACTTTTAAACACATCGCACCCTTAGATCTAATTATGTTTTTATAGTTAACTTTTGTCTGTTCCAAATTAAGTCATAAGGCATATTAAATCCAAACTTATCAAACAAACACAAATGACATCGATCACATTCTTTTAACCATAAAGATTGGTTAAATCTTATCAAAGAAATCTTTTCTTCAAAAATTATTCGTTTTGCCACTTTAAACAGCAATCTCACAATAAGTTATTCAACTCTTATCAACCTAAAACATGAACTTCCATAATGGTTAAATATCTCTAATCATGTGTTGTTATACTTACTTTGAATCATACATGTTAGTATTAAGTTCCTTGTATTTATATGTTTGTTTGTAAAGTAAACTTATAGACAAACTAAATCTTAAAGAAATCACCCAAACTTAACCTATTCACCATATTGGGTATTACTCCAGGGTTTTTCAAACTGCATTACATTACTTATGCATAACTGCATCTTGCTTCTTTAAACATTAGTCCTTACCGGACTAATGATGTTGTTTATAGAATTTGGATCTTCTATTGTCTCGAAGACCATGATTGCATAATCTTGTAATTAGAAAAGGCAAGTTCATAACTTGCTCATGTCCTTTGATTATTTTCTATGCTTGTAACTCAATTGTGTCATCACCTGCATTTCAAAAAGGTCGAAAACACTATTTTCACAATTAACTGGAAATATCGGTTACTGGTCTAGGGTGATCAGCTAATCTATCATAACTGGCAATGGAAACGCCATTGTACAGTAATGTATCATATAGGACTTAACAACCAATGTTGTCAGTGATTCTAGCGCCGTATATTACGCGTTAACCATGAGATTTGGAATGGGGCAGAGAAGTTAGCTATATCTTCTTCCTTTCATATGGAGGCAAGATGACCTTATCGTGACGTTGTGATTCCTTGTGTGGATCCAGCATATGGGTGGGCACCCTTAGGCCCCATGATTTTGGTATCTAGATTATCTATGAGTGGCTGTCGGAGGTATAGTCAGACCTTTATGGAGCTTGCCAAGGGCATCACCAACTCATATTGTCTTCGTGAACTCACCAGGGTTGTAGCTTGCCCAAAAAGGGGGCTTAACGGAGGTGTAGTCAGCCCCGGAGGATCGTGCAGACATATGGGGTCGCGGAGAGGGCAGCGATTGGCTTGGATCTTAAGTTGGGCCTCAAACCAAGGATGTTTGAATGGGGACATACTCCCGGTTGTGTAACAAAGCTTATGGTCTCTTGTGGGAAAAGTGATGCACCTCTACAGAGTGTACGAATTGTGACATATTACTCCCTGTTCCGGGAAGGAGCTACGAACACGGCAGGAAAGGAACCCCGCGAAGGTTCTGGTCAACCTGTGAAGGCTGTCGCACATAGTTTTCAGAATAAAAGCATCCTTTGAAGAAATGTGTAACATCCCAAAACTTAAATCCAAGCTTAGCAAGATCCAAATCATCAAAATTAGGGTTAACAAAAACTTTTCCAAGTAAGATTATGAAAGCATTCAGGTGTATGTGCATTTAAATTAGGAGTTGATTTGAATTGCCATGGTTCTGTGATCCATTGCTTGTAAAATGATTCTTAGGTGAAATAAACACCATCTAAATCATTCCCAAACTAACTATCCTACCTACTTTGGCTATTCCTAGTACTCAAAACCTAACAGAAACAAATGTGGAGCTTTACACCCCTTGCTAGTAGACATAATGAGGTACCAAGGCCCACTTGGTGATCTGCTAAAAATAGTCAAATACTAATTTTAAATGACAGTTTAAAATTGGATCTATTTCATATGGGAAGATCTCACTATTTCAAAAACCACTCAAACAAGCTCAGTTTTCAAAACCCAAGCATCCACAGAATCTCAAGCTTAGTACTAGCACACCCACCAAAAATCTTTTCAAAATTCAGAAGTAAAGTTCATGCGGCCATTTTATCAAACACTTGGCAGACAGATTTCAAACAAAACCAAATTCACTATTTTGAATAGTGTTCTGACCAAACTTGTCTCCCATTTGACCCCCATTTGCTCCCATTGTCTCCTAATGATCTAACCAGGACCTAACTACCCCATCCCCTACCCCCTAGCAACATGGCCATGCCAAGCCGAGCCCCAACTCGCCGGCCGACCATGCCATCACCCCAGCAGACCGCCTCCCCCTCTCTCGCCATGTCTAGCAGCTAGCCAGCACCTCATCGCCGCCCACTGTCCCCTCCCCGAGCCAGGCCAAGCAGTGGACCACCGCCAAACCCCCACGCCCAGTGCCACCGCGCCATGCTGAGCACGCGCCAGAGCGCCGCACCCGGCATGCGTGCACAAGCTGCCGCTCGACCGTAGCCCGCGTCCACCGCGTCGCCACGACCTAGGGAGCACGCCAGACACCCCCATTCGTCGTCCAACGCCTCACAGCCACTGCTCGCCATCGAAGTCGCCGCCTCTGGCGCTTAGAGCGCCAGCTCTGCCCGACCGCTTACCACCGCCCCTAAGCCCGCATTAAAGTTCTAGAGCACCGCCAGGAGACCGCGCGTCGATCGCCACCCTTAGCCATGCCGCTAGCAGCCTGTAGCTATGTCGCCACCATCGCCTGCCCATCCCTCTCGGTCTCGCCATCGAGCCTATAAAAGGAGGGCACCCCTAGCCATTTGCAGCACACCACTCCACTCCCCTCACCTCACTGATCATCCCACACCTCTAGCCGGAGCACGGGGAGCAGCAGCTCGCCAGAATTGTACCGGAGGAGGGCGCCGCTGATTGCGACCACCCCCGGAGCTGCCTTGACCGTCCCTGAGCTCGCCGTCGACCACCAGACCGTTTGCCCGCCTCGCCGTTGTTGCTGGAGCCCTGGTACGCCCCTATGCACCCCCACCGAGCCGCTAGGGTTAGAGCTCGCCGGCGATAGGTCCTTCGTCGTCGACGATCCCCAGCCGTCGATCCCCACTCTAATCCAACGCCCCAGATCGCCCCGTACCGCTTCACGCGTTATGAGCCGCTGACTGGTGGACCCCCCTGTCAGATGAGCCCCGCGCTATGGAGTGAAACTGGGCCGGCCTGTTAGCATTTCCCGCGCGACCCAGTTAGTTTGAATTAGGATTTTCCTTTTTAGTTTAAACTTAGTTCTGTCCCCTAGTTTGAAAATCAATTCAGAGAGATTTACAAATCCAAATGAAGTGATTCCAATTTTGTTAGAAAGCTACTGAAAAGATCTACCCAAGACCGTTGGATTTAATTCAATTAAAGTTATAGATCTCTCCTAGTAAAAATAATAAAACAGAAGCATTTGCACCTTGCAACCTTTTTATAAAATCAACCAAGATAGATTTTGAGTTGATTCCAACTCTCAAAAATCACATTTCATCATACCTATCTGAATATGTAATAATATTAAGGTTTACATGCAGTGAATTTGGACTAGTACCAAAATAATGCTATATAGGCATTTCTAGTCACTTTAAATCATTAAATAATGAACTTAAACCAAAGTAATTGAGATCCAACCCTTAAATTACATTCCCACATGTTAGAATATGTGGTGATGACATGTATACACATGATCCCATATTTTAAGTGGTGAATATTAAATCTTAGTTAATTTTTCAATGAGTAGAAATTACTTTCCAAAAATAAAAGAAATGAAACTAGTTAATAAAACTTGTGATGCTTGTGATGATAATAGATCATCAAATGTGTGTCTTAGAATGCTAATTAGACTAGTTAAGTATTGTTTGGTGATTGTGTACTCCGTATGTATTTATAGACGATAGTACCGACCAAGTCTACGAGGAGGAGGAGTTCTACCAAGAAGAAGAAAACTTCAACCACTACACCAACCAAGGCAAGCTACTATTGGCAAGCTAACAGTTGCAAGTTAATGCTTAGCAAGCTAGGATTAAACTAGATGGTTTAGCAAAGATGCTTTAGGCATGCTTTGATTATACCACTTTGACTATTAGTTACCCCAAGTATTTATTTTCAAGCTTTAATTCCTTTACTATACCCAAAGTTCTTTCCTTGTTTTAAAGGTAGCATAAAGAGTATAAAACTTGACCTATTTAGAACCCTTTAGATGTCATTCTATGGCATGAGATTGAACCCATCATTTCCACCTTAGTGAACACTCTTAACTTAGTAGTCTAGAGTAGATAAAAACTTGAGTCACTTTAGATGGGAGCACTTGGTGAAAATGAATTATGAAAACCTTGGAATGATGAGTCATTCTGTTGAGATGTTTTGACATGTGTTGAGAAGCACAAATGGTTTATGGTGATGAAAATGTTGAGGCATGAGCCTTGACCCTATTATAAAACTGATGGTTGGATTCGGATGCGATACCATTCTAAATTTACCGTACAACCACACTACCTAAATTGGGTAAGGCTTAGCTGGAAATTTATATGCATTAGTATTAGTTCTCTCGCGGGAGAGGTTTGAGCTGAGGCTACCTCTCAATGTTGTCCACCTATGCAGTGCCTAAGATGACTGATGGTCATGGTTGGGAGGCCATGCTCATATGAGAGGTGCTTATACTAGGGTGTGTAAAGGAAAGGTTATGTTTGATTATGTGCATACTAAGTATGATGATTCAGGGTTATCCCTGCCATATGTATCGAATCTTGTGGTGAAAGTGTACCACCTCTGCAGAGTGTCAAACTATTTGAATAGCCGCGTCCGCGGTTATGGACAGTTAGAATGGCCATATTGTTTCGTTGTCAGATGTTTTCAAAATGACTTATGAAAGAAATGATGAATCTTGACTTGACCACAATAGGGTTGTGTTTATAACAATAGCTTCCCCCCTTAAGGGATTCTAGAACTTTGTTTTATCTTTCTTTGCTTCAGAACTCAGCTAGGTTTCAAACTTATCTTTATAGTTAAACTTAGACTTAGCACCTTAACTTAGAATTATACTACTTGTTAGTGGTAGTTTGCGAGTACTTAAAGAGTACTCATGGCTTTTGTCCCTGGTTATTCTCATGGCCAGACTATGAAGGAGACTATCAAGATGATGGCCAGCAGGACGACTATGATAACTAGGACTATCTGCCTTCGTCAGCATTGCCTATGCCCCTGAAGATGGACCCCACCGCTACGCTTATCTTTTATTTCCGCTGCTTGTTGTATTAAGACTGGATCATGAGATCCTTATTTGTGTAAGACCTTATGTATGGTTTGTAATGGATTATGTATTGTGATATCCAATCCATTATGTCTCGCAAAAATGGTAATCCTGGGATTGCGAGGTATGGCATAACGGGCATCTGGGATTAAAAAACCGGGTGTTGACAAGTTGGTATCAGAGACATCATGACCATAGGAGACCCTAGTTAGAATGGACGTCCGAACAAAAACTTAGTTTCAAAACCAAAGTGAGTATTTATGAAAAACTATTTCCTCTCTTACCCTTGGGAATTCATTCTTTCTCAAAAATTCATGTTCCTCAAAATTCTTACATTACTACTTAAAATTTGACACACTTGATCACTTCACTAATTTCCTCATGCTAAATTCTTGTAGATAGAGACTCAGTTCAGCAAGTTTTACCAGTTGGGAAACGGAGGTCAACTGATCTTCGAAAGGGATCTGGATTCACTATCGGAGTGACTGGGACGCCCACATCCGGAGTTTCTTGGAGCTCAACTTCCAGGACCCCTAGGAGGAGACCTGCAGTGGCTAGTCACCGCTGATCTTAGAGGAAGCATCGAAGCACCAACTTCTGGGAGAATTCAGTTCTTCGGGAGAGAGAACAACTGGCTAGATGGATTAGCCAGGGCAATGCATGAAGCTCTCGCACGTCTATGTGCCCTCAGCGTCAACCAACTCTAGGGAACCCGTTTTTCCCACTATGAAAGACGTGACTTCATGGGAATGCCGACGGAGATGCCAAGTCACCTAGAGTTGAGGCGTCAAGTGGAGAATCTTGACTTCTTGTTGCACGACAGGCAGCAGGAACTAGACAATGCTAGGGAGTTAGCCAACCAGAACCGTGCCATTGCCGACCAGGATCGCTAGTCTCTTCGCTGCCAGCGTACAAAGAAGGATCGCACCATCACTCGTCTTCGCAAGAAGGTGGACGACCTCGAGAAGACTGTCAAGGAGAAAGAAGCTCATCTTGCAGCAAAGGAAGAAGATGAGGGTGAAGACATCCAGGGAGACATGGATTCTTACCTTAGCAACGATGATGACTTTCTGGAGGAGGATGCTGTGGACTTCTACACTGACGATGAGGACTCCGACTTCATCGATGATGAGTAGATGCACTAGAGCACTGTCGTAGCATGAGATGTATCAGTCCCACTGTATCGTAGCTTACAGAATGGTTCTTCAAACCATCTGTTTTCTTTTGATGGTTGTGGTGTGTGTTGTATCGTGTGCTTGTTTGCACGAATGAAATGAAGTTAGTTGCAAAACTTGAGTCTAACTCAAAGTTTTAGAGTTGAAACCAAAACCATGAACCTTAGAATTTCCCTCTTACCCCTGTATCTACCTCAATCTTCAGATGACTCGTGGAAACCAAGGAGAGAGCAGCTCGTCGCAAGACCCAATGATGCAGATCTTCTAGAATCTCATTGCAGACCGTGAAGCAAGCAGGGCAGAGCGCCAAGCCAACTTAGCAACACTGCAGCAGATCGTCCAGATGGCTCTCAACAACCAAGGGCATGGAAATCAGGATCATCAAGGATCCAAGCTGAAAAACTTCCAGAATACAAATCCCCCAATCTTTAGCACGTCAAAAAACCCACTAGATGCTGATGACTGGTTGCAGACGATGGAGAATAACTTGGAGGTAGCCAGAGTTGATGACAATGAGAAAGTTCTCTTTGCCACCCACTATCTGGCGGGAGATGCAAGAGCATGGTGGAACAATATCCGCCTGATGAACCATGGTCAAGTTATGACATGGGAAGCATTCAAAGTCAAGTTTAGCCGCACCCACGTACCGCAGGGTCTAGTCACCCGAATGAGGGATGTGTTCCGAGAGTTGAAGCAAGGAAGAATGACTGTAGTGGAGTACCATGACAGATTCCTGTCACTTGCCAGATATGCACCCGAAGAGATCAACATGGAGGCAAAGAAGAAGGAGAGATTCTTGAATGGACTGCATGATGAGATGCAGATTGTCCTCGTCAACATCCGTTTCGAGGATCTTGAAGAGCTAGTCGACTCTGCCATTCAGATGGAAGGGAAGATTAACCAGGCAAACGACAACCGCAAGCGTCGTATGATGCAGCAATCAGGATCCAGCAGTCACCAGAAGTACCGTCCCAACCCCTCACCAGGATATGCACCAAGGAACAATCGACCCCCAATGTCTTGCCCAAGCTACTGATGGCGCGAGGTTGACGTGGGAGCTTCTTCTTCTTCAGTCCCCGGCAACGGCGCCAGAAAAGATCTTGATGTGCTTGTCGTTCGACGTAGAGCTCGTTGGGAACCCCAAGAGGAAGGTATGATGAGCACAGTAGCAAGTTTTCCCTCAGTTATGAAACCAAGGTTTAACCGAACCAGTAGGAGCAAGGAAACACCCCAAAGGTGTTACTAGCTAAGCTTTGGCAGTGCGCACTACCGGTTCTAGTAGCAACGTGGAGACCTGCACAACACAACCACAGAACTTTGTCCCCAACTTGCGATGAGGTTGTCAATCTCACCGTGTTTTGCAGAAAACAAAGGATTAAACGTATCGAATGGAAATAAGTAAAAGTTTGCAGAAAGTAAACGCAAAGCAGTAAACAGTTGTAGATTGTATGTAAAGAGAAAGGATCGGGATCCATAGTTCACTAGAGGTGGCTCTCCTTAGATAGATAACATGCTGGGTAAACAAATTAAAGTGGGGCAATTGACAAACACCGAGAAAGCAATACATGCATATACTAATCATCTTGACTCCTTTGAGACTTGATTGGGCATTACAACATAATACATAGACCGCCATCCAACTGCATCTATGACTAATAATCCACCTTCAGGTTATCATCCGAACCCCCTCCAGTATTAAGTTGCAAGCAACCGATTATTGCTTTATGAACTGCGTGTAAAGTAAACAATACGATTGTTCTATGAACAAAGGATTGTTGTTTTCTCCCTAGTAGCAACAACACATCTAGTACCTTAGAGATTTCTGTCACTTCCCCAGATTACCAGAGGCATGAACCCACTATCGAGCATAAATACTAACTCTTGGAGGTGCTAGCATCTACTTGGCCAAGATAGCTACTAACAATGGAAAGCATGCAAGATCACAAATAACAAAGACATGATAGAATCAATAATGAATCTGAAATAGCATCTCAATATCCATCGGATCCCTGCAAACACAACATGTATGAATTACAAATAGATGATCTTGATCATGAATGGAGCTCACAAGATCTAAACATGAAAGCACAAAGGAGGAGAACCAGCCATCTAGATACTACATGGATCCGTAGTCCAAAGATGAACTACTCACGCATCACGCCGGAGGCTTGCATGGTGATGAAGAAGGCATCCAGGGTGAATTCCCCTCTTTGGCAGGGTACCGAGAAGAGCTTCAGATCCCTCCCGATCTAGGGATGGAGATGACGGCGGCTACAGATTCTTTCGTGGATTTTTGATCGGGTACTTAGGGTTTTTGTCCCGAGGGCAATATATAGGTGGAAGGAGAGGCCAAGGGGGTGCCGAGAGCGGCCACACCACCCCATGGCGCGGGCCAGGCCTGGCCACGCGGCCAGGTGGTGTGGTGGCTCCCTGGCCCTTCTCCGTCTCGTATTCTGGCACTTGATCCCTTCTAGAAAAATAGGCACTTTGGCTTTTGTCCCGTCCAATTCCGAGAATATTCATTTTCTGACTTTCCTGGAACCAAAAACAACAGAAAACAGGCAGCTGGCACTATGGCTCTTGTTAATAGGTTAGTCCAAGAAATCATATGAAAAGTACTCCAAAGTTGGAACAAAACACAAGAAAGTGGATAAAACCAAGCATGGAACATCAAAAATTATACATACATTTGCAATGTATCAACATCCCCAAGCTTAACTCCTGCTCGTCCTCGAGTAGGTAAGTGATAAAAAGAAAGAATAATTTTTGAGGTGACATGCACCATCAAAGACTTGATCAAGGTATTTGCAAAACATTCAAAGCTGGGATCATAGTACTTCAATCATAACATGAAAGACAAAGTTCTAGCAATAAGCAAAGAAACTATGATGCAACATGAAAAGGCACAAACAAAAGAATCATGAATAACATGCTTTGCAAGATGTTTGTTTGTTTCACATAAAGAAAACATAGCATAATAGTATTCAGCTTGTCCCTCAATAGAGTAGCAAATATAAATGCATAGGACACCTTCAAAGTTCATAAGAGTGACTAGATACAATAGTTTAAAACAAGCAATATCAAGTTATGCATCAATCAACGAGTCTTGGGACAATGCACATAGAACTAAGAATGGCCACTATGCTCTCAAAGTAGGTGCATAAAGATAGAAGGTGGAGACTCAATATAATGGTGGAAGAAAGGCCTTTGTCAAAGGAAGTAGGGATCAAGTCTCATAAAGAGCTTCCAAAAATTATGGTACTTATAGTTTTCAGCTCTCATTGCCCTATCATAAGCATCTTGAAGTGATTAAGGTTAAAGTGAACAAACTATGGTGTACATACTTGACGAAGTATAAGTCAGAAATCGCATGTCCCTTGTATACGAGGGCCGCTCCTCATGCTACTCAAGTTTAGTCACTGGTAAGTTCTTGTCATTGTAAGTACATGTGTATCATTGAGAACCGCCAACGGGGTACCCCTTGCCCGATGATACGGAAGAATCCCCATATCAAAATGACAAGGCAAGCAGACAACGAGCATCTCAGCATTCTTCTTATTTACCATGGGAATATGGTGCTTTTTTCTCTCTTTCCTCTTTTCATAGTATCTTTTTTTTTCTTTTCTTTTTTTTTCAATATAGGACTCTTCTTTTTTTTATAAGAAGAATGCTTCATAGACAGCTCATTATGGTTACGCTGCAGGTTTCCACCATGTCAGCATGGATTAGACCAGCGGCACAGGCGTTTCTCTAACACATATACGTAACTCCATGGACTTACAAGTCCCCCTTTCATTTCACACCGACAACATCCATATACAAAAGAGCATGATATCAACTAGGTACAAGTACCAAGTGCAATGTTGAAAGCGTTCCCCATGAAAGCATGGTTCTGCTAATTCCCAACAAATAAGTGCAAACATATACAACATAGAAGACACAATGGTTCAAGTTTATTAAGGGCAAGTAAAGTAAAGTGTGCCATCAAGTTCGTGAGAGCTTTAATCACTAGTTTTCTCATAACAAGTTTAATTTGGAAGGTAAACAAAAGCATGAATATACTTGGAATAGCATAAGCTAGTAGGTAGGTATGGTGGACTCTTTGGAATAACTTGGTTTAGGGAGTTGTATGCATGAGTGGAACTCATACTTTGTTGTGGAGGCTAGCAAAAGACTGGGAGCGACAAACTAAGAGAGCAATAATGGCCATAATCATGCAGAGCGACAAAACATCATTGATCAAAGCATAAAGTGATACTACAAGTTGAAAACTAAAGGATCATAAAGGCTTAGGTGACTTTACATAGTCATAACATGGTGTGAGCATGCGCCAAGTCAACCCAAATAAAGCATCAAAGGAGAATACCACTATACTATGCTTTAATATGCTAAAACAACGCATGGTTCATCCAAGGCACATTAAGCAATCTCAATTGTTTATAACAAGTCATGCTACAGCAAAGAATAATAAGCATAAAGCCAAAACAATATCAAGCATGGCATGACAAAGCATAGGCCACAGTCAAAAACAAGCTCTCTTTACCACTTAAACATGAGCTTTCCTACTCTTTTCCAAACCAAACCAAACTATTTGAAAACCAATGTATGAAAGAGGGGGTCCAACCAATTTATTCAGCAAACTAAGAAAACCAAGCAAACGAAAAACCAAAACAAAAACGAAAAAGAAGACGCTCCAAGAACAACACAATTGTGCATGAAACAATAAAAATGAAGCGTTTGGAAGAAACCTGAGATTTTTATTGATGAAGAAGGGGATGCCTTGGGCATCCCCAAGCTTTGACGCTTGTACTTATTGGATATTTCTTGGGGTGACACGCGTGGCATCCCCAAGCTTGAGCTTTAGTCCATCCTTCATCTCATTACTCATTCCTTCCATACACCTGAAATTTTTCTTCATACAAAACTTCACACAATCTTTATTAGCAACATTAGTGCACTCAAGATAAATAAGTCTTAAGGTTCAGTTCTAACACCAAATAAACTTCCATTAGAACACTAGCTACTGTAGCACTTCCCTCAAAAAGCTCAATTTCCCAAAAGAACTAAAAAAGGAACCAACAAGAAGCAAATGCAGAAAATGGCAGAAATCTGTCAAAACAGACCAGCAGGTAAATACGAATTTTTTCGAAGACCTTCTGTTGCTCAAATCAAAAAGTATTGAAATAACGAAAGTTAGATAATAACCTGGGTCAGAAGCACAAAAAATTACAGCTCAATCTGACATACAGATCTCTCTCATGAATTTTTACGATGAAGCACAAAAATCTGTTTCGGGACAGCAACTTTCCCAATCATTACTTCTCTCTCATTAGAGGTTACTCTTGGCACAAAAAGCAAATAAAAAGGATAAGGAGAGGTTATTACAGAGGTAATAACTTCCAAGACTCATCTAAAACTTTTGGGTTATCTCCCAATAAGTACTTTTCTTTAACGCCTTTAAGTTAGGCATAAAAAGCAAAGAAAGAATCAAGTGTTCTCAAATGAAGAAGCATTAAGACCAAATTTTGTTTTCATAGGAGAAGCAAAAGAAATCTTTTCTCTTTTTTTAGGGAAGTGTTCTATACATTTCTTGAGTGGGAGTTGATATTTAATGGTGCCTTCTTTCATATCAATGATGGCACCAACAGTTCTAAGAAAAGGTCTTCCCAAAGTAATAGGACAATAAGCATTGTATTCAACATCCAAAACATAGAAATCAACGGGGACATAGGAATCGTTAACCATAATAAGAACATCATTAAGACTCCCCATGAGTTTCTTTTTAGCATTATCATCAAGTGGGACATTCAAATAACAATCTTCAAGAGGAGGCAAATCAAGCATATCATAAATCCTTCTAGGCATAATAGAAACACTACTATCAAGATCACACAAAGCTTTGAAATCAAAGTCATTCACTTTCATATTAATGATGGGTTCCCAACCATCCTCTTGTTTTATAGGAATAGAAGCTTTATGTTTCATCTTTTCTTCCTTAATCTTTATGAGAGCATCGGTAATGTGTTTCGTAAAGGCCATGCTCATAGCACTAGCATTAGGACTTTTAGCAAGCTTTTGTAGGAACTTAATAACTTCAGAGATATTGCAACCATCAAGATCAAAATCAACTTTATCATCCAAAGTAGTAGAACTATTACTAGCCTCAACACTAGAGGTGGTGATAGTAGAAACACTAATGTTTCCAGCAATTTCATCTTCTCTTTCCCACTTAGCATGTAATTCAGCTAATAGTCTAACATTTTCATCAATTCTTACTTGTATAGCATTAGTAGCTGCAAAGGGATTATCATTAGTTTCAGGTTTAGCAGCCATTTTATTCAAAGAAGATTGAGCTTCAGCCAAAGATGCTATATTTCTTTCAGCATTAGAGAGTTTTTCCTCAATAGTTTTATTGAAAGTAGTTTGTTTACTAATAAACTCTTTAAGCATAACTTCAAGTTCAGAGGGAGCACTCTTATTACTGTTGTAAAAATTTCCATAAGCATTACCATTGTTGGGAGGATATGGCTTATAATTGTTGTTACCAAAATTGTTCCTATAAGCATTATTATCATAAGCATTGTTGCCAAAGTTGTTATTTCTTATGAAGTTCACATCAACTTGCTCTTCTTGAGAAACCAAAGAGGCTAAAGGAACATTATTTGGATCAATATGGGCTTTCCCATTAACAAGCATAGACATAATAATATCAATCTTATCACTCAAGGAGGAAGTTTCCTCAACAGAATTTACCTTCCTACCTTGTGGAGCTCTCTCAGTATGCCATTCAGAATAATTAACCATCATATTGTCAAGAAGTTTTGTTGTAGCACCCAAAGTGATAGTCATAAAGGTACCTCCAGCAGCAGAATCCAATAGGTTCCGTGAAGAATAGTTCAATCCTGCATAAAAAGTTTGGATGATCATCCAAGTAGTCAGTCCATGAGTGGGACAATTCTTTACCAAAGATTTCATTCTTTCCCAAGCTTGAGCAACATGCTCATTATCAAGTTGTTTAAACTTCATTATTTCACTTCTCATGGACATAATCTTAGCAGGAGGATAGTATTTTCCAATAAAAGCATCTTTGCACTTAGTCCAAAAATCAATACTATTCTTAGTTAAGGAATTCAACCACTCTTTAGCTTTTCCTCTCAAAGAGAAAGGAAACAATTTCAGCTTAATAATATCACCATCTATATCCCTATGCTTTTGCATCTCACAAAGTTCAACAAAGTTATTTAGATGGGAAGCAACATCTTCATTACCAATACCAGAAAATTGTTCTCTCATAACAAGATTGACCAAAGCAAGTTTTATCTCAAAGAAAGTATTTTTAGCCACAGGTGGAGCAATAGGTGTGATCATAAAATCATTGTTGTTGGTGCTAGTGAAGTCATACAACTTAGTGTTTTCAAGAGTAGTCATTTTTTTGGGTTTTCAAATAAGAAAGCAAACTAGTAAAACTAATTTTTTTGTGTTTTTTGAAGAACAAAACAAGCAAACAAAGCAAAAAGAAACTAAGCAAAACAAAAACAACAAAGTAAAGAGATTGGTTATGAGGGACTCCCCTTGTGAAGATGTCCTTGACTCCCCGGCAACAGCACCAGAAAACACTTTGATGGCGCGAGGTTGACGTGGGAGCTTCTTCTTCCTCAGTCCCCGGCAACGGCGCCAGAAAACACTTTGATGGCGCGAGGTTGACGTGGGAGCTTCTTATTCTTCAGTCCCCGGCAACAGCGCGAGAAAAGATCTTGATGTGCTCGTCGTTAGACATAGAGCTTGTTGGGAACCCCAAGAGGAAGGTATGATGAGCACAACAGCAAGTTTTCCCTCAGTTATGAAACCAAGGTTTAATCGAACCAGTAGGAGAAAGGAAACACCCCAAAGGTGTTACTAGCTGAGCTTTGGCAGGGCGCACTACCGGTGCTAGTAGCAACGTGGAGACCTGCACAACACAACCATAGAACTTTGTCCCCAACTTGCGATGAGGTTGTCAATCTCACCGTGTTTTGCAGAAAACAAAGGATTAAATGTATCAAATGGAAAGAAGTAAAAGTTTGTAGAAAGTAAACACAAAGCAGTAAACAGTTGTAGATTGTATGTACAGAGAAAGGACCGAGATCCATAGTTCACTAGAGGTGGCTCTCCTTAGATAGATAACATGCTGGGTAAACAAATTACAGCGGGGTAATTGACAAACACCGAGAAAGCAATACATGCATATACTAATCATCTTGATTCCTTTGAGACTTGATTGTGCATTACAACATAATACATAGACCGCCATCCAACTGCATCTATGACTAATAATCCACCTTCAGGTCATCATCCGAACCCCCTCCAGTATTAAGTTGCAAGCAACAGATTATTGCTTTACGAACTGCGTGTAAAGTAAACAATACGATTGTTCTATGAACAAAGGATTGTTGTTTTCTCCCTAGTAGCAACAACACATCTAGTACCTTGGAGATTTCTGTCACTTCCCCAGATTACCAGAGGCATGAACCCACTATCGAGCATAAATACTAACTCTTGGAGGTGCTAGCATCTACTTGGCCAAGATAGCTACTAACAATGGAAAGCATGCAAGATCACAAATAACAAAGACATGATAGAATCAATAATGAATCTGAAATAGCATCTCAATATCCATCGGATCCCTGCAAACACAACATGTATGAATTACAAATAGATGATCTTGATCATGAATGGAGCTCACAAGATCTAAACATGAAAGCACAAAGGAGGAGAACCAGCCATCTAGATACTACATGGATCCGTAGTCCAAAGATGAACTACTCACGCATCACACCGGAGGCTTGCATGGTGATGAAGAAGGCCTCCAGGGTGAATTCCCCTCTCCGGCAGGGTGCCGGGAAGAGCTTCAGATCCCTCCCGATCTAGGGATGGAGATGACGGCGGCTACAGACTCTTTCGTGGATTTTTGATCGGGTACTTAGGGTTTTGGTCCCGAGGGCAATATATAGGCGGAAGGAGAGGTCGAGGGGGTGCCGGGAGCGGCCACACCACCCCCTGGCGTGGTCCAGGCCTAGCCGCGCGGCCAGGTGGTGTGGTGGCTCCCTGGCCCTTCTCCGTCTCGTATTGTGGCACTTGATCCCTTCCGGAAAAATAGGCACTTTGGCTTTTATCCCGTCCAATTCCGAGAATATTCATTTTCTGACTTTCCCGGAACCAAAAACAGCAGAAAACAGGCAGCTGGCACTGTGGCTCTTATTAATAGGTTAGTCCAAGAAATCATATGAAAAGTACTCCAAAGTTGGAACAAAACACAAGAAAGTGGATAAAACCAAGCATGGAACATCAAAAATTATAGATACATTTGCAATGTATCAGCTACCCCAACCGTAGCGGAGGCAATGTGAAGTCCAGAGGAAACAACAACCACTCCGGCAATGCCAACAATTTCAACCGCGCACCTCCCAAGAGCAACAACAACAACAACAACACTGTACCCAGAACTGGCAGCAATGCTGTGCCTGTCGCAGTCAAGGACAAGTCCCATATCACTTGTTTCGAGTGTGGAGTGAAGGGTCACTATTCCAATGAGTGTCCCAAGAAGACTGTCGCGAATGCCCCTGTGAATGCCCCAGCTCAGCAGCAGCGTCGTGTTCAACCAGGAAGGAGATTTGCCCCAGGGAACCCTCACAACCGCAACGGTCGTCTCTTCCACATGAACGCAGAAGAAGCCTAGGAAGCACCAGATGTAGTGCTGGGTATGTTTTCTGTCAACTCAGTTTTAGCAAGAGTATTGTTTGATTCGGGAGCATCGCATTCATTTGTCACCGAAGAATTTTCATGCACTAGTAAGATTTACCCAACCAACCTAAAGCATGTCATGATAGTTCAAATCCCCGGTTCAACTACAAAAGCTAGAAAAATTTGCAAAGCTGTGCCTATCAGAATACATGGGATAGATTTTTATGCCAACCTAATTGTACTTGGAACCAAAGGATTGGAAGTAGTACTAGGTATGGACTGGATGTCAAGGCATAAAGGACTGATAGACTGTGCTAAGAAAGCCATCACCATGACCAGTAGCTCTGGAGTAACAGTAGAGCATATCTCTAAAACCTTACCCCATCAATTTAAGTGCAACAAGAGCCTAGTCCTACCCACCATAGACCAAGTCAGAATAGTCTATGAATACCCCGACGTATTCCCAGATGAATTGCCAGGTATGCCCTGGATAGGGATATTGAGTTCATTATCGAACTAATCCCCGGAACTAGACCCATAGCCCAGAGACCCTATAGCATGAACCCCTCAGAGTTAGTGGAACTGAAGAAGCAGTTGGATGCCATTTTAGAAAAAGGCTTGATTCAACCAAGCGCATCGCCATGGAGATCACCAGTGTTATTCGTTGACAAGAAAGATGGAGGAAATCGTTTGTGCACAGATTACAGAAAGTTGAATGACGTCACCATCAAAAACAAGTACCCCTTGCCAAAGATAGAGGATCTATTTGATCAATTGACTGGACCACAGGTATTCTCAAAGATTGATCTTAGGACTGGTTATCACCAACTTAAGATTCGTGCAATGGATATTCTGAAGACCGCCTTTACTACTCGCTATGGTTTATACGAGTATACGGTTATGTCTTTTGGATTAACCAATGCCCCTGCTTATTTCATGAATCTCATGAATAAGATATTTATGAATTTCCTAGATAAGTTTGTAGTTGTGTTTATCGACGACATCCTTATCTACTCCAAGTCAAAAGAAGAGCATGAGCAACATCTGAGAATCATCCTAGAAACCCTGAGAGAGCATCAGTTATATGCCAAGTTCAACAAGTGTGAGTTTTGGCTGAAAGAAGTAGGATTCCTAGGACAAATTGTGTCTGCTGGAGGAGTCTCTGTTGATCCCGCCAAGATCAAAGATGTCGAAGAATGGGAAGCTCCAACCACTCAAACCCAAGTCCATGCATTTCTCGGATTAGCGGGATACTACCGCAAGTTCGTAGAAGGATTCTCGAGCATAGCCCGACCCATGACCCAATTGTTGAAGAAGGACAAGAAGTTTGAATGGACTGACAAATGTGAAGCCAGTTTCCAGGAGCTGAAGAAGAGATTGATATCAACCCCAATATTGATCATGCCACACATCAAGAAGCCGTTTGATGTGTATTGTGACACATCTAAGATTGGTCTAGGATGTGTATTGATGCAAGAAGGCAAAGTCATCGCGTATATGTCTCGACAACTGAAGCAGCATGAGCAGAACTATTCGACCCATGATCTTGAATTAGCAGCCGTAGTTTTGGCATTGAAGACATGGTGTCATTATTTGATGGGTAATCGCTGTGAGATTTACTCAGATCACAAGAGCTTGAAGTATATCTTCACTCAGAAGGAGCTGAATATGAGGCAAAGGAGATGGATAGAGTTAATCAAGGATTATGACCTTGACATTCACTATCACCCCAGCAAAGCCAATGTGGTAGCAGATGCTCTTAGCAGATTGCCGTGTAGGCTAAACACCATGATCAAGGAGAAGCAACCGAGTTTGTATGAAGAGTTGGAGCAGTTCGGGACTGAATTAGTTAGCAATGGATTCTTAGCTAGCATTGAATTTCAACCCACTTTGATTAGCCAAATCAAGGAAGCCTAGAAGGGGAATGAAAGTATCGACGGAATCAAACGTCATATTGGTACAGGAAAGGTACCTGGATTCACTAAAGACGAAGAAGGAGTACCGTGGTACAAAGGACGTATCTGCGTGCCAGCAAATTCGGAGCTGAAGCAAGTTATCATGAAGGAAGCTCATGATACTCTTTATTCTATCCACCCCGGAGGAACAAAGATGTATCAGGATTTGAAAGAGCAATTTTGGTGGCACAAGATGAAGAGAGAAATCGGAAGCTACATCGCCAAATGTGACATCTGTCAAAGAGTCAAAGCAGAGCATCAGAGACCTGCAGGACTGTTGCAACCATTGCAGATTCCGGAATGGAAATGGGATTCGTGGGAATGGACTTTATCACCGGTTTGCCTACTTCCAGTAGGGGAAATGACTCAATCTGGGTCATAGTGGAAAGACTGTCCAAGGTAGCTCACTTTATACCTGTCAAGACTACCTACCAAAGTGCGAAGCTAGCAGAGCTGTACATTGCTAGGATTGTTAGTCTGCATGGAACCCCCAAGACCATAGTATCAGATCGAGGAACCCAGTTTACCTCGAGATTTTGGCAGAAAGTTCAGGAAGGTTTGGGAACCAAGTTGAATTTCAGCACCGCTTATCACCAGCAAACTGATGGACAGACTGAGAGAGTCAACCAGATCTTAGAAGATATACTTAGAGCCTGTGTGTTGGAATACGGATCAAAATGGGAAGACTGCCTACCTTTCGCAGAATTCTCATATAACAACAGTTATCAAGCTAGTTTGCAAATGGCACCATTTGAATTCCTATATGGAAGAAAGTTACCCCTTTGAATTGGTCGCAAGTAGGAGAGAGTCAGATCTTTGGACCCGACATTCTCCGAGAAGCCGAAGAGAAAGTTCACAAAGTCCGTGAGCACCTCAAGACCGCCTAGTCCAGACAAAAGAGTTATGCTGACAAGAGAAGGAGAGACCTGACCTTCAATGTCGGAGATTTTGTATATCTCAAAGTTTCACCATTGAAAGGAACCCAACGCTTTAGTTTGAAAGGAAAGTTAACCCCAGATATATCGGGCCCTTCAAAATTCTGAACCGTCGAGGAGAAGTATCATATCAACTAGAACTGCCTGAAGAGATGTCAGCCATCCACAATGTGTTCCATATCTCGTTACTTCGCAAATGCTTGGAAGTGCCCGAGAAGACTGAAGTTTTCAAGAACATCGATCACAGAGCTGTAGAAATCAACAATGACCTGACCTATCGGGAAGTTCCCATCCGTATCTTAGAAGAAGCGTACAGAACCACCAGGTCCAGGAGCATCAAGTTTCTCAAGATTCAGTGGAGCAACCATACCGAGGAGGAAGCCACTTGGGAGCGCGAAGATTACATTAGGACAGAGTTCCCAGATCTCTTTAGTTCCTAGTTTTCTTTGTAAATCTCGAAACGAGATTTTGTTTAAGGGGGGAAGGTTTGTAACATCCCAAAACTTAAATCCAAGCTTAGCAAGATCCAAATCATCAAAATTAGGGTTAACAAAAACTTTTCCAAGTAAGATTATGAAAGCATTCAGGTGTATGTGCATTTAAATTAGGAGTTGATTTGAATTGCCATGGTTCTGTGATCCATTGCTTGTAAAATGATTCTTAGGTGAAATAAACACCATCTAAATCATTCCCAAACTTTTCCCAAAGAAAAACAACTCAAAATGAATAATTGAAGTGAATGGTCACTTTGGCCAAATTAACTATCCTACCTACTTTGGCTATTCCTAGTACTCAAAACCTAACAGAAACAAATGTGGAGCTTTACACCCCTTGCTAGTACACATAATGAGGTACCAAGGCCCACTTGGTGATCTGCTAAAAATAGTCAAATACTAATTTTAAATGACAGTTTAAAATTGGATCTATTTCATATGGGAAGATCTCACTATTTCAAAAACCACTCAAACAAGCTCAGTTTTCAAAACCCAAGCATCCACAGAGTCTCAAGCTTAGTACTAGCACACCCACCAAAAATCTTTTCAAAATTCAAAAGTAAAGTTCATGCGGCCATTTTATCAAACACTTGGCAGACAGATTTCAAACAAAACCAAATTCACTATTTTGAATAGTGTTCTGACCAAACTTGTCTCCCATTTGACCCCCATTTGCTCCCATTGTCTCCTAATGATCTAACCAGGACCTAACTACCCCATACCCTACCCCCTAGCAACATGGCCATGCCAAGCCGAGCCCCAACTCGCCGGCCGACCATGCCATCACCCCAGCAGACCGCCTCCCCCTCTCTCGCCATGTCTAGCAGCTAGCCAGCACCTCACCGCCGCCCACTGTCCCCTCCCCGAGTCAGGCCAAGCAGTGGACCACCGCCAAACCCCCGTGCCCAGTGCCACCACGCCATGCCGAGCACGTGCCAGAGCGCCGCACCCGGCATGCGTGCACAAGCCGCTGCTCGACTGCAGCCCGCGTCCACCGCGTCGCCATGACCCAGGGAGCACGCCAGACACCCCCATTCGCCGTCCAACGCCTCACAGCCACTGCTCGCCGTCGAAGCCGCCGCCTCTGCCGCTCAGAGCGCCAGCTCCGCCCGGCCGCTTACCACCGCCCCTAAGCCCGCATTAAAGTTCTAGAGCACCGCCAGGAGACCGCGCGTCGATCGCCACCCTCAGCCATGCCGCTAGTAGCCCGTAGCTATGTCGCCACCGTTGCCTGCCCATCCCTCTCGGTCTCGCCGTCGAGCCTATAAAAGGAGGGCACCCCTAGCCATTTGCAGCACACCACTCCACTCTCCTCACCTCACTGATCATCCCACACCTCTAGCCGGAGCACGGGGAGCAGCAGCTCGCCGGAGTTGTACCGGAGCAGGCCGCCTCTGGAGGAGAAGGCCGCCGCTGATTGCGACCACCCCCGGAGCTGCCTCGACCGTCCCCGAGATCGTCGTCGACCACCAGACCGTTTGCCCATCTCGCTGTCGTTGCTGGAGCCCTGGTACGTCCCTATGCACCCCCACCGAGCCGCTAGGGTTAGAGCTCGCCGCGACAGGTCTGTCATCGACGATGATCCCCAGTCGTTGTTCCCACTCTAATCCAACGCCCCAGATCGCCCCGTACCGCTTCGCACGTTATGAGCCGCTGACTGGTGGACCCCCCTGTCAGATGAGCCCCGCGCTGCGGAATGAGACTGGGCCGGCCCGTTAGCATTTCCCGCGCGACCCAGTTAGTTTGAATTAGGATTTTCCTTTTTAGTTTAAACTTAGTTTTGTCCCCTAGTTTGAAAATCAATCCAGAGAGATTTACAAATCCAAATGAAGTGATTCCAATTTTGTTAGAAAGCTACTGAAAATATTTACCCAAGCCCGTTGGATTTAATTCAATTAGAGTTATAGATCTCTCCTAGTAAAAATAATAAAACAGAAGCATTTACACCTTGCAACATTTTTATAAAATCAACCAAGATAGATTTTGAGTTGATTCCAACTCTAAAAAATCACATTTCATCATACCTATATGATATGTAATAATATTAAGGTTTACATGCAGTGACTTTGGACTAGTACCAAAATAATGCTATATATGTATTTCTAGTCACTTTATATCATTAAATAATGAACTTAAACCAAAGTAATTGAGATCCAACCCTTAAATTGCATTCCCACATGTTAGAATATGTGGTGATGACATGTGTCCACATGATCCCATATTTTAAGTGGTGAATATTAAATCTTAGTTAATTTTTCAATGAGTAGAAATTACTTTTCTAAAATAAAAGAAATGAAACTAGTTAATAAAACTTGTGATGCTTGTGATGATAATAGATCATCAAATGTGTGTCTTAGAATGCTAATTAGACTAGTTAAGTATTGTTTGGTGATTGTGTACTCCGTATGTATTTATAAACGATAGTACCGACCAAGTCTACGAGGAGGAGGAGTTCTACCAAGAAGAAGAAGAAGAAAACTTCAACCACTGCACCAACCAAGGCAAGCTACTATTGGCAAGCTAACACTTGCAAGTTAATGCTTAGCAAGCTAGGATTAAACTAAATGGTTTAGCAAAGATGCTTTAGGCATGCTTTGATTATACCACTTTGACTATTAGTTACCCCAAGTATTTATTTTCAAGCTTTAATTCCTTTACTATACCCAAAGTTCTTTACTTGTTTTGAAGGTAGCATAAAGAGTATAAAACTTGACCTATTTAGAACCCTTTAGATGTCATTCTATGGCATGAGATTGAACCCATCATTTCCACCTTAGTGAACACTCTTAACTTAGTAGTCTAGAGTAGATAAAAACTTGAGTCACTTTAGATGGGAGCACTTGGTGAAAATGAATTATGAAAACCTTGGAATGATGAGTCATTCTGTTGAGATGTTTTGACATGTGTTGAGAAGCACAAATGGTTTATGATGATGAAAATGTTGAGGCATGAGCCTTGACCCTATTATAAAACTGATGGTTGGATTCGGATGGGATACCATTCCAAATTTACCGTACAACCATACTACCTAAATTGGGTAAGGCTTAGCTGGAAATTTATATGCATTAGTATTAGTTCCCTCGCGGGAGAGGTTTGAGCTGAGGCTACCTCTCAATGTTGTCCACCTATGCAGTGCCCAAGATGACTGATGGTCATGGTTGGGAGGCCATGCTAATAGGAGAGGTGCTTATACTAGGGTGTGTAAAGGAAAGGTTATGTTTGATTATCTGCATACTAAGTATGATGATTCAGGGTTATCCCTGACAGATGTATCAAATCTTGTGGTGAAAGTGTACCACCTCTACAAAGTGTCAAACTATTCGAATAGCCGCGTCCGCGGTTATGGACAGTTGGAATGGCCATACTGTTTTGTTGTCAGATGTTTTCAAAATGACTTATGAAAGAAATGATGAATCTTGACTTGACCACAACAGGGTTGTGTTTATAACAATAGCTTCCCCTCTTAAGGGATTCTAAAACTTTGTTTTATCTTTCTTTGCTTCAGAACTCAGCTAGGTTTCAAACTTAACTTTATACTTAAATTTAGACTTAGCACCTTAACTTAGAATTATATTACTTGTTAGTGGTAGTTTGCGAGTACTTAAAGAGTACTCATGGCTTTTGTCCCTGGCTATTCTCATGGCCAGACTATGAAGGAGACTATCAAGATGATGGCCAGCAGGACGGCTATGATAACTAGGACTATCTGCCTTCGTCAGCATTGCCTGTGCCCCTGAAGATGGACCCCACCGCTACGCTTATCTTTTATTTCCGCTACTTGTTGTATTAAGAGTGGATCATGAGATCCTTATTTGTGTAAGACCTTATGTATGGTTTGTAATGGATGATGTACTGTGATATCCAATCCGTTAGTGTCTCGCAAAAATGTTAATCCTGGGATTGCGAGCTATGGCATAACGGGCATCTGGGATTAAAAAACTGGGTGTTAACAAAATGTTTACGAAAACCTGCATTGCCTACGACCTGTGGTCTGTGGCTGTAGAGATAGTGCATCATACACTCTTTTTTAGTGAACTTGCTGAGTACGCTCGTACTCAACCGTACCTTCTTAACCCTTGCTAGGTTCTATGCTGTTGAAGATGACGTCAACATCAATTTATGCTCAAGAAACCATCATCGACAGCTCAAGTTCTTCAATAAAGTCAATGAAGTCAACATATACATCAGCTGAAGTGAAGATAAAGTGTCGGTTTAGATAGGAGTAGATTCTCTAGCTATAAAACCTATTTCTGTAGAGCATTGCAACAACAGCAATGGCAAGCCAAATAGTTTAGATACTAGTCTTAGTTACTAGATAGTTCTGAGTTATTATTTCGGGTTCTTCTTTGTAAGAAGTTCTTTCTCTCTCTTTCACCTAGAGTGTTCTCTGGATCTTTTGTAAAGAGTCGAATTGTAATCTATAGTCATGTCTTGGACCTGATGTGTTTCTGTTGTACCACTCTGAGGGATGTAATACTAGTAAATGATGTTTCATTAGTGTTATGTCAACGACTATAGTGTGCTACATCATGTAGTGGTATGCTGGGTCATCGCACTTTGCCACTTGACACCTAGTTCATCCGAGACTTGATCTTCGGTATCTCCATACCTTAGTTCAATCTCGTTACTGATGAACTTGTTTACTCATCCCCATGTCGTTGCATTCTATGACCTAGTCACACGCTTGCAAGCTTCGTTAATGCAACGTCACCCAGATGGCCACATATGTATCTATCTGTTACATGGACTGGCAAATCCTAGTCTTGATATGTACTCTTTTACGCGCCCCTTTGGGAAACCTGAGTGGCACCTTTTTGATCACCCAGTCACGGTATGATACTTGATAACCATCTAAGCTCCCTCCAGAACAGTGATTTGCATTATCTCATAGTCTAAGGATCAGGTTGCGAGGTTTCATGTGTTTATCATCAATGGTGAACTTTATAACTAGATCTCATTGATATACAACTGTCGGATGTTGTCTATCACATCATTCAACCAATGACATGACTTCATTGTCAATTGGCATAAATACCCATGATCTTGAAACCTAGATCATCCTCGTGACCAATGAACTAGTTCGCTAGAGGTAACTAGAGACACGGTTTGTTTACATACCACACAAGTATTAACATTTCGTATTAATACAGTTATAGCACAGTATGAAACGTATTATGAACATATAGGAGATATATCAAATAATACACTTTATTATTTGCCTCTAGGGCATAACTCCTTCAATATAATCCTAAAACTTAGAGCATAGGACTTATCTAGATATGTACATATCATGAAATTCATGATTTAATCAATCACGAGGTTTCAATTATCATTTGTCAACAAAATTGGTCTTTGCTACCATGTGGTAAGAACTTTTTTTGCCATATATTGACTAGGAGACTCACACAACTCCCACTCAAATACACCATATTGAACGAATTCAATGTCTCGTATATGTACATCAACATACCATATTAGCATTTTAATCTATCTGTATAGACTTAAATGTCTAACATTCTGATTTTGCCTAAATCTTTTATCAAAAATCCAATTTCAATGAAATTCTTAATTCACATAAATTTAAAAGATACATCATTTCCAATCGACAAAATGTCTTACACATAAGCATTGGAAATATGTCTTAATGCTCCCACTCAGTTTCTTGTAGACACAATCATCTTCATCGTTCTGATGAACTTAAACTCTTTAAAGTTTCATCACGGTGGAGATTCCAACTCTACAATGCTCATTTCAACTATTGAATTTTGCATATATTTTAGCACATTTTGAATTAACAAAACCCTTTGGAATGTGTCATGTACACATTCTAGGTAACCATTCTTTTAGAAGAACGTTGTTTTGTTTATTCAACTACCATATATTATTATGTAGTGGTTGCTTCAATAATTCGTACAGACTAAATATCACCGTGGAAGATCCAATCTTGTCATAGTCAACTTTTGAACTTTGTCGTAAACTACTTTCCGAAAAGTCGAACATTTCACAAATGTAAATATCTTGCATCTGTTTGTTTATAGATCCATTTACGCTTTGAAAAGCTTCATGCCTTCCTGAGGGTCTAACAAGTTCACAACTTGATTTTCGTATATGGATACTATCACAAATTCTTATGGCCTCTAGCCATTCAATGGAGTCAGGGATCATCATCGCTTCTTTGCATGTGATCGGTATATCATTGTCCAACAATGACACTTTCTCAATTCAAGTTATTTGATTACAAACCGATCCATATGGTTCAATATGAACTTAGATTTCCAGAACTACAACATTTGTAGAAACGATAGCCATGAACATTGTAGTAGCCTCCAGACCACTTTCTAGCGTTGCACTACTTTGATCATGTCACTTAGGTTCAAACAACCATATCCGAATTTCTATTGTCCTCCCACTTAACTTTTCATGAAAAGTTCCTTCTCAAAGAACTCACTGTTTTAGCGACAAACAGTTTTGTCTTTTAGTGTTACGGTGGATGAATTCCCAATGATTGCTTTTGGTATAACCTATAAAGACATGCATATCCAATTTTGATTTTTTAAACATTTTACATATGCCTTGCATACCAAAATTCCAGAAAAGACAAATCGGGTTTAATCCCTTGTCATTTCAACGGATCATAATGTTGCTCTTTTCAATGTAAAAGCGGTATGTCACTATAGCATAATATATTAAATCATAATGGCAACTTATATTTGATCTCACCAAGTCAAACTAGGTTCAATTATATTCTCAAAACATTCCATATTACTACGGTATTTCAGAAAACTTCAAGTTTATGAAACAATTTCTCAACTTTCAGATGTTTGCTAAACTTTGTAACTCAAATCTCTTCTTTTATGATTCAACCATAAAACTCTTGATTTTCTTATTATGCTGATTTCTTTATTCACAACAAATTTATCAAAGTCTCTAGAAACTCGAATGTCCCATAACTCTTATGGTGTTGTTTCCACGAATCTGGATGATTTCTTCTTCATGCTAAAACCTTTGAACTCATTTCAAATGTCTTATACTTCTTCCTTATTAAACATATATACTCATATATCTATTCAAGTCCTCGATAGAAATAAATGAAGTAGAATAATCCACCACACACGGTTTTACATAATGGGTCGCATACATTAAAATGTATTACTTCCACTAAGTTAGCCATCCGTTCAACTTTTGCAAGTGAACATAGTTTTAGTTATGTATATGAAGGTCTTACAAGTGTCGATTCGTTCGAAAACAACTTGACTCCAAAATTCCATAAAGGAGTTTCTTCGTGTCTTTCTTTCTAATATAACTTAAACGGTGGTGTCACATTTAAGTGAAATTTCAATCATTTCTTCTTGTGATGCTTTAGCATTTAGCTTTATGAATGCTATTCTACCAATAAGATTTATAATAGTTTATCCATCATTTATGGAATGCAGTAATTATTTGAATAACAACTTGTTCTCACAATACTAGAACCAGATAATAATTATCAGAATAAATCTTGATGGCTTGGTCATTGATGTAGATGACAAACATAATAACATTTTTTTTGTTTATTGATGGACATCATTACCATATTCTTTTGCTAGTTATTCGAACCATTGTATTTCTTATATTGAGTTGCTGTATGACATTTTATACCATCTAATTTAGTATCTAATACCGAAGAATCACATTGATTTAACATGCAACGAATATATTCATAATGTGTATATCTTGCATATACCTGAGTTGGACAATCCAGTCCTCTAATTTCTGCACATAATCGCGATCATGCAGCCAGTTTATGTTGATCAGCCCGACTAGGTCCAGTCGGTGTGGCCCAAACCTAATGGTTCAGCCAGTTTGGGCCACACTAACTGGACGAGGCGCTGCAGTCGGGGTGGCCAGTCGGTGTAGGATACCCTAGTCAGTTTGGCCTACACCGACTGGCTCAATCAGTGTGGTCGACATCACGTATGTGCTACATCCATAAATTTTTAGAATCGCGTATTATAATTCGAAATGAATAAAAAAAGTGTTATTATTTTTTTAGCCTAATTTGTTTGCCAAAGAATCTCCCACATTTATTTGGTCAACTATTTAGCAGGAATATGTGTAAGAAAATGATAAATACCTAGAAGTTGTTTGGTTCATCTATTTTGCCCCATAATCAGTGTAACCTAAAACCGTTAATCGTGTTTGGTTCAACTAGACTATAGTCAGTTTCCGTGAAATCGAATTACATCACTATTCACAGTTGTTACTGGCCACCCCACCGGAAACAGAAATCAATTTCTGAGCAACATCTCTTGTTCGACTTTCTCCCCAGCCTGCCTTCTCCCCCACGATCTCCTCAATCCATCCGCCCATGCGAGATCCACAGCGACAGGTTCTCGTTAGAGATAGAGAGGCCACAACCACGATCGAGGACGCGAGTATCGCGAAGGGAAGCTGCAAACCACCATGACCATGGAAGCATGGCTGGTCACCATAGCCAGGAACAATGGAAGGTAACAAGATGGCGGCGGATTGGCCGACGGTTGGTCTGGGAGTCAAGAATATCAGAAGAGGATGTTGTGGATCTGGAAGATGGATTTGGTCGTGGTGAGTCCCGTCAAAATCGAATCGTCCCTGACGATGATCATCGTTTATGGCTTGTTCTTTCCGCTTGATGCCTAGCAGTTGTGATACCATTACACTGGCCAAGCAAACAAACTTTAGTTTTCCTCACTGTTTTCTGTTTACGTTACCGTTTCCATTACAATTTCTGAACCAAATAGCTTCCTAATGGCAACCAATTTTTTTGAACAAACTAAACTTTGACCAAAATTTGATAGTGAGCTTGCCTTTTTGGGCAGGGCTAGTTTGGGTAACACACCCAAAAGGCAAGTTTCGACAGAGCGGATCCAGGCCTAGCGCAGCCCACAGACCCACAGCCCAACACGCCAAGAAACATCACGGCAGTTCCATTCCAGCTCCAAGCAGGGAGAAGAAGCACCCTCAAAAAAAAAAAAAAAAGCAGGGAGAAGAAGCATTTCTCTCCCCCCTTCCTTCCTCCACACTCCACCTCGTCGCCATGGATGCAGACCTCCTGCAGCGCTGCCTCGAGGCCGGTGGCCGCGACTTCCTCCTCCACCACCCTTCGTCCCCTACTTCCCCCACATCCGCCTCCGCGGCGGCCGCCTCCTCCTCCTCTTCTTCCATCCTCCAGTCCCTCCCCCTTCATGTGGTAAACCCTCTCCCCCCTTCCCCTCTCCGTTCTCCTCCATTACCCCCCCCCCCCCCCCCCCCCCGTTAATTTCATCTGCTCCCTTGGATGCAGTCATTCGACCGAGGCTACTACCTCCTAGTGAAGGCGATCCAGGAGCTGCGCGAGCGCAAGGATGGCCTTGTCGTCACCGTCGGCATCGGCGGGCCCACCGGCTCCGGCAAGACCAGGTCGATTAGGACCATGTTCCCCCCCACCCCTGCGTTTGCGTTGCGTTGGCAGTTCGGTGCTGTTTCTTTCGTTTGTCAAGGAGCTGATTGGCTGTTCATTTGGGGTTGGTGGTGCTGTGGCGCGCAGCTTGGCGGAGAAGGTGGCATCGGTGCTGGGGTGCGTCGTGATCGTATCTATGGAGAACTACCGCACGGGGACAGGGGCGGACGAGGGGAGCGACATCGACTCGATTGACTTCGACGCCCTCGCCAGCAACCTCCAGGTCCGCCTCTCTCAGAGCCGTTCGACCTGCGGGTGGGATTGGATGCGCTCAGGTTGCTTGCTTTTATGACGGGTCAGAGTGTAGCCAGAAATGGTGGGCGTGAATGCTCTGTTCGGTTTGTATTCTGTAGAGGGGTGTACTGGTTGTTGCTGTTGAAGGAGGATACTACAATTTATGCCTTCATGGGTGGGTGCATGCGTGTTTGTGGAGTTATTTTCCAGAAAGAGGACTGCCAATTTTCTTGTATTGGTGGTACCACTTTCTGTTATACCCCTCTATGCAAACAAATAACATAACAGAGTCCAAAGAAGCTTATGCTCCATGGAATTTGGCCAAACACCAATTTCTGTATAGTGATTATTTGAAATAGTAATTGTCTTCTGTTAATGATCCTTTAGCAAACCTACAGGTCTAAGCCTAACTGTATGACTTATGATTCACATGTATGAATAGTTGATGATCGCATCTAGCGGTTTTATGCTATGTAATTGAACTAGAGAAGTTGATCTGCAAATTTGGCAAGCAGTACAGATGGGGGGTAATTAGTGTGGGAGAAGGGGTGTTAATTTACTTCTGACATTATTATCTTTGTTGCACTGTTGCTTTCCACTCCAAGCCTTATATATCTGAATGTTGCAGAATACTTTATGTACACACACCAAAAGTGGTTATTGTAATGTTTGACAGTTTAGGCATTTATTTTCTTGCCTTTGGAAGTAAACACATGTTAAATAAGAACCAGAAATCTGTCCGACATCTGTTTTCCTGAAAATGGTTTAGAGTTCTTGCTTCTGCCTTTTGACTGATTCTCATAAGGGGTCAGAATCCTGTTAGCAGTGACTGAAGAGCTACTATGTCAGCTTGTATGTGTGTTGTGTTAGTGATGCTGTTTTGTACATTTAATTCACCCAAGGTTTATGCACTTCTCCAGAAGATTGTAATAATAAACAGCTTCTGGATCAAACAAAACCTCTAGTAATCAACCGGTGAACAGTTGGTCACAGTGGTTCGAAGACATGCGACTGAATTACAAGGACTAGTCGTCAACCCTGTGCACTTGCAAGGGATAGTTATTCACTACTATTTTTGTTTCTTGTGTTATCTAATTAATTGTTCCCTGTGATCATTCTCATTTGAATTAGATAAATATGCTGGTGTAGATTGGATTAGTTGAGGGGCCACTGTAGTAGTTGAACTGTCTTGAACTGTTTTGTAGTAGTCGTGGAAAAGTTAGTGTCATATTTGACAAACCAGATTAAATCAAACTAATTCACACAGCACACCAAAATAGTAACACTTAACTTACTATCTGCTTGGATGCACATCCTAACTTACTATCTGCTTGGATGCACATCCTACGATTGTTTAAACTATTCTTCTAATCAGTGTTACAAAAAGCAGGTAGTCAAATAACAAAATATGTAAAATCAGCTCAGCCTAATGGGATTATTGTAATCTGCTGCAATACCAAACAAAGCCTAAGTTCTTGTGCAAAAATCTGTAATGTTTTTGGTAAATATAGTTGTTCTGTTTTTTATAGTTTGAATGATGAATGATGCAAGAAAAACCGTAGTAGTAACTATGCACATTTTTAGAGCATGTTGAGGAAATTATATTAGGCTCCATTGCATATGTATGAAAACTTCGCGCACACACTATTTCCATTTTACTTGGACTTGAACACACAATTGATTTTCTTGTTAATCTTATGTTGGCCAACCGCATCCATGGTGCACACATTAAATTAATCACCACTGGATATGGTGTTCCGAAAACCATGGCACAGACCTATAAGTCGTCATTTCATTTGTGGAAACCCTAAGTTTCCAACGCCAAGACACATGTTGTTGGTATAGCCAACTTCAGCGCCAGGGTGACTGGGGTTGAGCAAAAGGGTAATACTCCCTCCATCCTGAAAAGGATGTCGCAGATTTACCTAAATTTGGATGTATCTAGACACTATTTAGTATATAGATACATCTGAATTTAGATAAATTTGCGACATCCTTTTCGGGACAAAGGGAGTATTTGGTTAAAGTTTAGGACCAGGGTCATTTTTGGCTGAACTTTCGCAGAGGGTCAATCTTGTCAATTTTACTTTAGCTGAGCAGTGAGCACTCATTTGCATCGTCAGATTATTGTTCAAGTAAACTGGTGCACACACAAACCAAATTTGCATTGGCTATGATCTTCCTATATGCAAATACACAATAAATTGAATCTCTAATTACATTGGGTGGAATTTTAGAACATGCATTTTGTGAATGAGTTGTAATTCGGAGCTTAAAAGATCAACACCTCTGGGTACTGATGCTTGTTTTATTGAGCATCTGGCAGAAATCTCTCCTTTGTCCAATGTTTCCAAAAGCAGTATTTGCTCTTCTTATCTACTCCATCCGTTTCAAAATATAAGATGTTTTAGCTTTTTTCTAAGACACATGTATCTAGACGCCTTTTAGTGTGTAAGTTCACTCATTTTGCTCCGAACCTACGCACTAGAAAGCGTCTACATACATGTGTTTCAGAAAAAGGCTAAAACATCTTATAATTTGGAACGGAGGGCACATGATGCACTTAGTTAAATAAATGTACCAGTTTCTAACTACTGTTTGGTAACGTTTGTATGTAATAATCTTCATTTGCTTGCTATCTTGACAATTTTCTGCTTATTTAGGTGTATGACAAGTAGCCTTACAATCATGTCTGCTGAGCAGGATCTAGTAAAAGGCAAAGATACATTGATGCCACTGGTTGATTTTCAAGAGAAGAAACATACAGGATGGAGGCAACTGAAGATTTCGTCATCTGGAGTGGTGTGATATCTCAGAATACATGTTAGACATCATTGAGCCTTAGGATTGGATCATTTAGCTATATTAATATAAGTTATCCTTGTAGGTGATTGTGGATGGTGCTTATGCTCTGCATTCAACACTAAGGTCCCTGCTTGATATTCGTGTTGCTGTGGTAAAACATTGGTTGAAAATCTTTTATTTCATAACAATAACTACGGCTCAAGTAAACGAGTAATCTTTGTGCAATTTCAGGTTGGCGGTGTTCATTTTAGCCTGCTTTCTAAAGTTCAGCATGATATTGGAGATTCTTGTTCATTGGACTATCTGATTGATAGCATTTTTCCGCTGTTCAGAAAGCACATCGAGCCAGATCTGCATCATGCTCAAGTACATTTTTTGTAATTTCCTGTTTTCCTTTAGTCTGTAGCTACCATTTGTATTTTCGGTTTGGACATAACCTATTTGAGTTGATGGTGCAGATTAGAATCGATAACAGCTTTGTCTGCTCATTTCGTGAGCCATACTACAAGCTAAAATGCAAAAATGAGGTCAGCAGTGGTTTCCTGTTGATTGATTGTGCAAAAAAGTCACATGTATTCTTGGTCAAATTCGGGATCAAAGTTCAACTCTAAAAACAAGGAGACGGAGGGAGTATTACAGTAGAAGTTGTGCTGATTAAATTTGTATTTTGGAGATCATATCAGTTTCTGAATTGACATTTATTTGTAATTTACTTTAGGATTACTAAATTAAAATCTTCACATGTCAAATAATGATATATCATTCAATAATGATATATCATTCAACATGGAGATCTTCTTGCTGTCCTAGAATGCGTGGCATAAACCTTTCAAAACTTTGACCACTAATACACGCAAAACCATCTTGATTTGTCACATGAAATGGTAATTATACATTTTTCATCAGAAGTACTTTCATAATATTAGAACTAGTAATAATCAAAGATGTGTGTGGAAATTGTGTCAGTCCAAAATTACAAAGAAAATGGGGTACATATTTATACGGAACGTACAACTAGAATGTGCAGCTACTAATTACTTGTTCTTATACCTTATGAATTTTTTAGTTCCTTAACTTCGTCTTTGTCTTTGTAGTCACCAGATGGCCAGAAGTTCTATTCTTTTGATAAAAGTAAAGCAGAAACTGTGAAGTGCGTATCCTTTGCACCTTTATGTACATTCATCCAGAGTTGCTCTGTTGATATAGTTCTTTTGTAGATTCCTCAGGCTTATGTCTGTTCACCATTTCAGTTTGTGACCATCGTTTTTCTTAAACTATTTCAGCTTTATTGAGATGTACCTTAGGCCGCCTTCTGCTTCTGAAGAAATGAAAATTGATGATTGGATTAAAGTTACACAGTGTGGTATAAGATATTACCTGTCTCTTGGGGACCAGAGGATTGTTGACAAGTTTTTTATTATCCGTCCAAAAGCTGAGTTTGAGGTATGCAAATGATCTTATCATCTTAAAGCTCTGTAATAATTGGTAATCATATAATGAAAGTAACTGAATATCTACATAAAGTTAGCCCCAACTACCAGGAAGAGAATCGGCATTCACTTACTAAGACCAGGAAGGAGGGAGGGACAGGTCGGTTCAAAACACTTGAATAGTCAAAGACATGCAAAATATTCCTGGAACTGAATCAAAACCTTGCAATCGATTCATTTTTGTCCACATGACAGTGGAAGTATAGACTAGAACAGTGTGCACCCACATGAACTCTACGGCCAGATTTCCCATGACCGCCTCACCTCTCTAGATCTATGGTTTAGTACTGAGAGCAATTTGGGGCTTAATGTTATGGGGGAGCAGTGTATGTAGCACCAGGGTAACAGTGAGTTCAGATTTCCGGCCACCGATATGATATGTTTCATATTAACTTGCAGTTTCTTCTGCATGGCTTCCATCACTGATAAAGCTTACAAAAAAGACTCATATTTGTTCTTCATTGATTTTATCCATTATAAATACTCCCGCCGTCTCAAAATAGATGTCGCAAAGCTGTCTAAATTTGGACATATCTAGACACTATTTAGTCCTAGATACATCCAAATTTAAACAAATCTCAGACATCTATTTTAAGACGGAGGGAGTATGATAGACGGAGGGACATATCTAGACACTATTTAGTCCTAGATACATCCAAATTTAAACAAATCTCAGACATCTATTTTAAGACGGAGGGAGTATGATAGAGGGAGTGATGCCCAGTAAAGTGGGTATTATATGTCGCTAGTTACTACCAAGTCCACCTTAGAGGTTTTGTGAATTCTTATGCTGTTGTGCATAAACAAAATCAATGAGCTATTGATTGTTGGAATGTCTGGCATAAATCAATTCTATTATCATTATGTGTCGTTTTGGTTCCATTTGTTTCTGATGTATGTCATACTTCTAAATTCCGTATCCACTTCCACTGCAGTTGATAATGTATGAGATTGCATAACTTGCTTTCAGTAGCAGCTTATGAATTTTCCAGAAACATGCAAATGCAGCAAAACAATATTATTTTCTGTAAACCATTTTTACGGGGTTCTGTAGAACACACTAGCAGATACATTACTGGAAGCAGAAGTTGTAGCTTCACTTTTCAGTAATTTTGCAAATTAATGAAACTGATTGTTCCTGTGTGGATTGAATGCTAATGATCCAAGAGTTAGAAATACTCCCTCTGTTCTTTAGTAGATGCCATTCTAGTACTCCCTCCGATCCAAATTAATGGACTCAGATTTGTCTAGATTCGGATGTATCTTTTTTTTTTTTGCGAACATGACTATATACATCTGAGTCTAGATAAAACTGAGTCCATTAATTTGGATCGGAGGGAGTATTGAAAAGTAGTTTTTAAATCCATGCCATTTTACCATTTCGAGATAACTTGCACCAATTTTTCTCTGGCATACCCCTCCTTTTGTTATTTCCAGTGTTTATTATGTACTAGAGTAACCCACAGCTTCCATAGGCAATGAGTGCCTTAATGAGGAGGCGTGATGTAGTCTTTTCCACACGCGTCTTGGTTGAAGTGCAAATTCGTAAAATATTATGCATTTTATTGTGGTTCAGTACCTCATCAAACACAGGAATTTCAACTGGATTTGACTTTTTTTTGTTTGCCTATTTTTGAATGTGTCTCAGGTTGGGCGTACAACTCTTGGAGGATTGTTGGCCTTGGGATATAATGTTGTTGTTAGCTTTAAACGTACGTCAAGAACTGTCAACAGAAATCAGTTATTGATAGCAGCAGAGACCATTGATACCCTAAATGAGTCCTTTTTGGTGTTAAAAGGGCCAAGTAGGAAGGTACTCTTGGATTCAGTTTGTTTACATTATGCTTGTATGAAATAACGACAGTTAGAAAGCGTGATCAGACAGTTGTGCTCTGTGTCATTCTTTCAAGTTTGAATTTCTTTGGAACGATACACTGTTAAAATTTTATATTACTTATAGAATGTAACAACCAGTCTCCCTCAATCTCTGGTAGTTACACGTCTATATTCTCATCTTGGTACTCTAAATAATTTGGAAATTTTGTGCTAAAATTGGAACCTTGACTCTGGGAATACATACTTGTGGATTCCCTAGATATGTCTGATGTTTGTTTAACATTGCGTAATTATTACTTTTGAAGTCAAGGAAGGGTAAATTCTAAATGATCTTATTCGAATTTCCTTTAAATTCTAAAGTTAAAACCTTAGGCATCTTTTGATGTCATTATTATTGTATGTCAGATACGTTTTGAAAATGTTACTGACATTCATATTTTAGACTGTTGCAGCAGAAGCTTCTAATCTAGGTATAAAGGGTCCATGGATAACAAAGTCCTACCTGGAAATGATCCTGGAGAGCAAAGGTAAAAGTCTTGTTTGAGTATATTGTGTTTCTGACCAAAACTCTACTGATATATATCTTACTCGTTTAGGGGTTCCACGACTTAATACACCCCCACCAGTATCTAGCAAACTACTGACTGAAAGTCAAGAGAAGAAAATTGCTGTGCCTAAACCAATCCGCGTTCTTACTGATAGAGTTGCAAATCTTGATGACTTTGCGCAACCATGGACAAGGTCTCCACCCAAAAAGTTTGACCAGGAACCTCTTGGAAAATGGCAGTTTATTCCAGGTTTTCAAATTTTTACTTTGGGTTGGAATTCTGTGATGCTTTTACCACGTGTTATTCATATGAAAAAGAAAACAAAATCTGTTTCTTCTTGTTGGAGTACTGACGCCAAGGTTTTTTCTGTGCAATATCTCATGATTATCTCTAACGACTTCTCAGATTCTTCTTCAAGAAGTAACATCCAGCTAGCACCCCTGCCAGACTCATATGACTTAGATAGGGGTCTTCTTCTATCGGTTCAGGCAATTCAGGTAAAGGTACCACATATATATTTTTGTGGCAGTATGCATACACAGATCTTAGAAGGATTCCTTTAATCTTTGTCTTTCAGGCAGTGTTGGAGACCAAAGGATTTCCCGTCATTGTTGGAATAGGTATGGGTGCACCTTCTTATTTCTTACCTAATCTATGTGGAGTGTAGTATTCAAGTGAAGTTTATAGATCAACTATCTTCTTTAGGTTTGTTGTCAAGTACAAAGATAATAAGACCCTTCCCTTTTTTGTTGGTCCAACTCAAAACCATTTCTTTTGGCTCTTTGCCTCAGATATTATTGGTAACAGTTACACATTCAGTGTTCACTTTTAATGGGTGTCAATGTCAATCAAGTTTTTTAAAGCCAAGTTACTCCCAAGTTTCACGTAATCCTAATTGAATTGATATTTTGTACATGTAGTGCATTGCATGACTGCTGCAATAATACGGGAATTTGTACATATAATTTTCAAGGAAAAAACATGCGGGTGATGTTTGGTTCACATCCACACTTTGCCAAGCCAAAGTTTGACAGCCACAGTTTAGTTGGCATGTGTTTGGTTTTTGCAACACTTTGGCTCGCCGCACTTTATTGCCCGTATGGCCCATTTGTCATTGAGCCATTGTTTTTACCAACTTTTGCCAAAGTTTGGCTTCAAAATTTTCAGCCACACTTTTTGTGTCTGCCACACTTTTATGGCTGGCCACACTTTGGCTTGGCAAAATGTGGCTGTAAACCAAACTACCCTTAATGCCATTGCAACTATTTTACAAGCCATGTTTCCCGTGCTGGATTCTTAGAGCATCCCTGTAAAGTCTCTCTTTAAGGAGTAATTGTTAATGAACAAATACTACACCGGTCACAAGAGAAGTTAAAATGAACTATGTGGTAGTTACAAAGCCAGAACTCACAGGACTGAGCCTAGCTCAGTTGGTGGGAGGCGTGGGTGTACATCCCCACAGCCCAGTTCGTGTTCCCTTCAACTTAACTTTGGGTTCATATTTCTTCTATCAGAGGAAAGTTACCTGATTCCTCTTAGGTAATCTCATTCTTTTAGAGTCCGAATTCACATCGCAGATTCAAATCATACCAATCAAAACATATTCAACTGTATTTATTTGGTAATAATGAAATCAATGAAGGTGGAAAACATATGCAAATCAATAATCTTAGTTTACTGTAATTGAAAGTAATAACCTTAAAGAATATCCTCCCCTACTTTTACCCACGCAAGTGCACTGGTTTCTGACCACTGTATTGTAACTTCATAGCAAAGAATTCTCTCCCCCTCTATAATTGAATGCTTCTTCTCTAGTTGCTTAAGATGTTACTATTTTTCTGCCCTTATTTGTAGGTGGTCCTAGTGGATCAGGAAAAACAAGTTTAGCTCAGAAGATGGCCAATATAATTGGCTGTGAAGTTATAAGCTTGGAAAGTTATTACAAGCCTGAGCAAGTGAGGGACTATAAATATGATGAGTATAGCTCATTGGATATTGCTTTGCTGACTAAGGTGATGCCATTTTCATTAACTAAATCCACAGATCAGTTTTGTGTATTGTCAAGTGAATTGCAATTTCGTACGGCACAAAATAGAATTGTTCAAACTTAATTTTGTTAATATGCTTCCAAATTTCTGTCCATGCAAACTTAGTTGACAAGCTAGGGTTCTGAAACCTTGGTAGTAAACTGCGATTTTACCATATTTGTTGGCTACAAAACTGAACATATTTCGTGCTCAACCACCCCATGAATGACCACGAACACAGATCTGACTGCTCCAAGTTGTGGTTCAAGTTGTCGCTGCCTAGCAATCGTCATAAGCTTTATCGAGGCTGTTGCGTCCGACGCTTTACAGTTCACAGATGCTGCCGTAGTTGTCGGTGTCCAATCTGGTCGCAGCTGCCTTGGAAAGCGTTCGTCCTGCCACCATAGGGCATCCACCTAGGGGTGGGCATTCGGTTCTAAATTTGGTTTTCAGCAAACCCAAACAGAATTAGCCACCACAATCAGAGACTTCAAACACAAGAAAAACAAAAAGGTTCGGTTTGTTTGGTTGGTTGACCGGTCAACTAAGCAACATGAGATCAGGTCGTCCCTGCCACCAAGGTCGGTGGAACATCACGCCAATGAAAATGCCTCCGGGGAGTGACCGCCTTTATCCTTGTTGGTGTCACACGTGATGCTCCCGGTGCCATGGCTGTAACACCCTCAAATCAGTCCTATGCAGATTTTAGCCCTTTCCGCCAAACCCGCATAGAAACGATTCAAGGACGCCCTGAAGAATAACCAATGGCGTCCATAACCCTGCCCAGGCCAAGCCGGAAGGGTAACCCTGCTAACGACGTCGATCACAAACCTGCTAAAACAAAAGGGGTGCCGACAAAGGGCAAAGGAAAAAGAGGAGCGTCAGTACTGAGGTCAGTACACGGCGAGGCTAAATTCGGCGGCTCTCGCCTACATAGGTATGGTGGGCTGAAGCGGCAGCGCAGCAGCACTAAACAACCTATAGAGACTCGATACAACTGGCGGTTATCAGAGAGGGATAAGGAAGACCTATTCGGATCCAACCTGAAGCTAACACCAAACAAACCCATCCTGGTATTTCCCCCTCGAGACCAAACGAGGAAGTCGGCCAAGGAACTCACACAGTTGGCAATTTTACTCATTCCGTTATAGTTGCAGCAATTACTAATCAGATATAGATAGCATGAGTCATCCTGATAGCATAAGTAGTGGGCAGTTTTAGTTAACATTCCGTTGTAGTTGGAACATTTACTAGTCAGATATAATTGTCCTGAGGAATCCCAAAACCCAGCATTTTTGTTGGCACTTTTATCACATTCCATTGGAGTTGCAATACTTACTAGGCAGATGTAACAAAACAACCTAGATCCACCAGCTGTTGGCATTTTTAATATCCATTCCGTTATAGTTGAATCTGATTACTAGTCATATATTAAGTCAAGTTTATAGCACTACTTTAGTTATGCTTGTCTATGATCGAGATACTGTGCTCCAAGTCATCCATAACCGCGGACACGGCTTTCAGAAAGTTTTACCCTGCAGGGGTGCACAAATAGCAACACACACTCGATCAACCTCGGAAAAACCAACTCAAAACCCAACAAGGCTTTCACGACAAAGCAATCACAGGATTCATAAATATTTCAGGGGGCCACCCCATTAAGCTACCCGCAACGAAGTTGGCCGGCTCCGAGACGGACCCAAGGTTTGCGCCAATGGCTGTAAACGACTGGGAACCCGAAAATGTGACTGAGCTTGTCGATACCGCGAAAACACTCCGCAATCCTAAACAGTACAGGTGCTCCACGCACAATCGTAAATAAAGCAGTAAAGCATGGCATAGGTACATGATAGTAATAAAGCCCCAAACTACTTTGTGGCCCCAAGAAATAGAAATGAATCAAGCTCTGGCTCAGGGGGTCCATAAGGCCTCCCGGATATGGATAGTGCGAAAAATCAAGGAACAGGTATCAAGTACTCGGGGTCCTACGGGACACAAGTGAGCGTGGAAGAACCAAATAACATCTATTGCCCACCGATGCCTCTGCATTAGTTATATCTAGCAATTTAATAGTTGTATTTAAAGTCATGATCATCTCCACCATAAACATCTGCCAGCATTCCAACAACTGTGGTACTCGACAACACGAGATCGCACCTGAGCAAGCAACTACGACTCGCAAGGCCAGCTATCTACCAAACACAGGTAATAGGAGGTGTCCAAGGCAATATAGAGGCTGCACGGGATATAACTAGGGTACGGAAACTAAAGCATCGCGACACGGATAGCAATAGATCAACAGGAGGAAATAAAGACTATAAATGCAAAATAGGTAGAAGGGGGGAGAGATGCTCGCCTGGGAAACACTGCCGAAGGTTCATATCCGAAGAACTTGTCGATACTCGCATCAACTCATCGGCCTAATCCGCGAAGAAGCAAACACTAGAAGAAACACCGGATGCAATATTTAATACTACGGCAGAAGATCTGGCATGATTATGATATGATGCGGATGCGGTGCAATTAGGCAGTATTAAGCGGAACCGGGGTCCCGACAATTACTTAGGCGGTTCAAGTTATTTATCTACCCCGCAAATTAAACGTTGGCTTAACAGGACAAAACATGGCATCGGTTCGCTAGGCAAATTTAAATGGAGTCCGGAATAAGACAAAAGTATCCCGCATATTGACTCCATATTAATTATGCGGTGAATCGGCATAATGCCCCCAACCCACACACAGGTATGCATGCACGGACAATTTAATATGCGACAAATTTATATATAGCATTTATAAAATAGGGCTTGGGAAAAGATTCACATATCGGTTATCGGCGATCTTGGTGCTTGAAGGGGTTCGGGTTCGGTCTCGGCGGGATCGGTCTTCAGATCCTCGGGATCGGGGCATGGCATTCGGGAAGACGGACTTGGCATTCCGCAAAGAATACCTTGGGGTTCCGACTTCATGCGTTGATGGCGAACTTGGTTACCGACATCGATAGTCTTGGGGTTGCGGCGTCGATCGATGCAAATGGAAGTAGACCTTGCGGTGAAAGAGGGAGTTGAGCTCCGTGATGGTGATCTTATTGTTCCATGTTCGGGGACCTTGGGTTGGCAACAATTACTTCGAGTGGCATCTCGGTGGTTCTTCCGGTAGAACCAAACCACGTCACCCACGCATCCCGCAATAGTACCTTGTAAGATTGCAAAGCATCATATGGCCTCGGATGCACAAAGGTAGTGCCATGTATCTTCCGCAGGAGACAAGCCAACAAATTGAAGGTGTACTCCAGGGAGGTGTGACCTCTTCCAGACAGACACCCAAACACCTGCAGGGCACGATAGTGAGGGCGCGCGCTGCGACAGGTGCTGGCGGTCAGAGCTGCGAGGCAGCGGGTGGCTGCCCTGCGAGGTAGCCCGACGTGGCGCAGGGCGTTGCTGGTCTAGGACAAACACCAAGGAGGAGGGAGACTGAGGCAGGACATCAGGTGGCAGCGACGCGCTCACGGTGGAGGTTGGTGACGGGGCGCAGAAGGTGCATCAGCCGGCGACGACACCTGGGGAAGAGGAGCGGGCGGGGCCCCTGTAGCGGCTCTGCCGGGAGGGGCACGGAGGAGCCGTCATGGTTGGCGCAGGACCGACGACGCCTGGCGTCGGCGTCGGTGCAGGAGGCGGTGGAGCTTGGGGAGGGGAGAGAGGCGAGGCCATGCGGACGGACAGGGGTGCGCGCGTCCCTGACGGCGGTCGACGTCGAGCTTGGTGGTGGTGGGGCCCGAAGCAGAGGAGGAAGGCTCAGGCAGTGACGATGCTCGAGCTTGGGGCAGAGAGGGACCGAGGCCTTGCGGGGGGGGGGGGGGGGGAAGGGGGCCCGCGAGGCGGCGTCGAACGGAGGCGGGGAGCGAGGTCGCGGCGGCTAGAGAGAGGAGGGGAAGGGGCCAGCGGCCGGCGGTGCTGTAGAGTGCGACAGGGGCGGGGTGGGGATGCGGGGCGATGGAGGCGAGCCTCCCGGGAGGAGAGAGGCCCGCGGGGTAGGTGGATCCAGGGGTTGGTGAGTGGAGCGGTGCGGTGGGGAAAAGAGAGTCGGCCAGGTGGTGGGACCGGGGACGGGGCGGAATCCCGAGGTGGTCGGTGTGGGGAGAGAGGAGTGGGTCAGGAGGGGGATCGATCGGGTCCAAGGCGTGGACCGCGTGGTCGGCCGCGCTGGGCAGGTGGTGTACGCGGGGCTGGGGGGTGCATGCGGGAGGAGTGGGGCCGGCTGCGGGGTGGTTGTCGGCCAGGGGGTGAGGTGGCAGGTGTGGGACAGGTGGGAGGCGGGAAACGGTGGGGAGGGGAGGAAGCGTGCGTCTGGTGGTGGCGGCGGCTGAGGGAGTGTGAGCGGTTTTGGTTAGACTAGGGTTAGGGTTTGAGTTTTAGCTTAGGTTTTATTTTAGGGCGTGGAGGTGGCCGGCCGGGCTTTCGGGCCTGGCGGGCTGCCTCCTAAAAATATTATAAATATTTTATTTATTTAAAACGATCCGTTTTTAGACAAACCAAAATAATCCGGAGGCCCGGGGTTTTTAATTTGAATAAAGACGGGAACATTTAGGAAACAAAACTAGACGTTTCGAAAATAGTTTTTAAACAAACCATGCATGATGACATGACGATGCTCAAATGCAATCTGGCATGATGACATGAGCATGTGGTCATGATGATGCAATGCACAAAAACACCGTGATTTTCTAGTAGTGGTTTTAGCGGGATGCCACAATGGCCATGCCTGTCACAGTGACCACGGTGGTGGTAGGCTTGTGACTAGTGTGGCTGCATGGGGAGGAACAGAAGGTGCAGGAGATGCCACCGCCTGCTGGGGTGGAGCACCTACAGCATTGGTGGCCGGTAATTGGTTGCCACCGGCGACTTGGGTGGAGTGGTGTTGCTACGGTTTGGGACTTTGGGCTGTGTCAGGACTCGGAAGCTTGGACTTGGGAGGGTCGTGTAGGATGGGATGGGCTTTGATGGGCAAGCAACAAGCTGGTTGATGGGATATTGGGCTGGTCGCTTGTGGCCGTTTTGTAGGCTGGGCTGTAAAACTGTTGGAGCTAATCTGGTTTGGATCATTGAATCTGGTATCCAGGACCACAAATAAATTTGGTTTGTCACAAATGCAAACTGCATTGTAAACTGAAAGTCGAAAGAGCAGGAAATCGGTGTATTCCTTTTGGTTTGTGTTATGATTAATTGTCAACCCCTACATCTACCTAGATGTCTTCCTCTACATGGGCCTGGTATACCCACCGGGTCCTCTCCGATTCGAGCTACTGCCACCGAGGCTACTTACTCTGACTTCAACTGCAGTTCAGGCTCCTCTTCTGCCCTGGGCAGCACTTGTCAGCTTGGTGATTGGCACCGTTTGGTCTGCTTTAGAGTGATGCTGGGAGTTGCTGTTGTGGGTCCTTTTGAGGGTTGCCACAATTGTCTCTCTCCAGGGCAAGGATTACGAGTCGCTCGACAAGTCGCGACTTGTCACGCGACTTGTCTACCAGTCGCAACTTCGATGTCGATAACCTGGAACGACTCGACTAGTTGAGGTTGTCGGTCGACAAGTTGACTAGTCGTTGACTATTCACGACAAGACTATGATTTTGAGTCGATCGACAAGTTAGTTGCCTGGGAACAAAAAGGCCCCCGTGTGAGTGAAAACCCTAACCCCCCACAGATTGTTATTTCCCCACCCAGTTGCCTCTCTCCTGGCCACACTCCCCTTGCGTCGCCTCTCACCTGGCCGCCGCCAGGTTGCCGCTGGCGCCGCCGCCTCCCTCACCTTGCTAGACCTCACCTTGCTGGACGCTGCTTGCTAGACCTCACCTTGCTGGACGCTGCTGGGCTCCTGGCTCGAGAAGTGGAGGCCCTGCCCACTAGACACAATTGTCACATTACCAGGTTCCTCTTCACTCCATAATGCCATCAAAATATATTGTCAACTTGTTAATATACTACTATGAGTAGACTAGTTGCTTAGTATTTTTTAGTAGTTAAAGCTCTATTACGTATCGACTAGTCTAGCACTAGTCGAGACTAGTCACGACTAGTCTCCTTGTCACCACCCCAGCGACAAGTTGCGACTCGTCGACTCGTAATCCTTGCTCCAGGGCATACTTGAGCAGCACTTTCAGCTGCAAGGGTGGCTCTTGTGCAACGCTACCTACGATGTTACCCAATGAGTGTTCTGTCTTGTTCAGTACTGCTCCACCGTCTTGCTCACTTGACCTCATTGAGTCTCAAGAGTCTTCTATGACTCGTTCTATCCTTTACTATGGTGCCTCCTTCTGGATGGCATGACAAGTCCCTGGGTCCTACTGGTCTTCTAGCTAAGTATTTACTCATCTTTTCAGACATCTGATGGTACAATCCATGTCTTCACCTGTCAGAACTTATTTTGCCTAATTTCTATATATGTTACGTTTCCCATGTTCTTCAGCTTGCCATGCAGCTTATCTCTATCTATCAATCACTTTGCTGTGGTTTGCCACCTGCTCATTTCTTCCGTCAAACAGTGGTGGCAATAGTAGTGGTCGGTGTTCGCTGTCGTTGAGATCCGCAATAACACTACAATTGCATTCATTCACTTCTGCTACGTCGCACACTATTGCTTCTTCCTTGTTCATTATCACTGCTTTTGTTACCACTTAACATCATCTCAAGCTTCACTCAGTGGCACAATCATTTTGGTCATTGTGTGGATTATGTCTTCTGTCTGGCTACAACCTACGAAACTTGGCGAGCAGGCACAGTTCCCTGCCCTTCCAGACAGACACTCTATTTTTACTCCCCTTTTGATCGTCTTCATCCAGTTGTCAGTCTGGCTCCATTTGCTCGAAATGCGGTCATCGCTATGTGATCTTCCGTTGATGATTAGCGTGTCTGCAGCTTCTTCAGAATATTATTTTGACTGTTGGTAGTAAAAGGGAACATATTGTTATCTTAAGAAATGAGTATCTTGTTTATTGAGGATGGTACTAATCTCTAAAATTATTGTCACACCACATCATCCTGTTTGCAGCTTTTTCAGAATATTGTTTTGACTTGTGCAGTTTAGGTTCTTTGTAAATGATGTGAATAAGCATGTAGTAGGTTTTTCTTTGCTGCCTGTTGAATGGGAAATTTTTCTTTGCACTGCAGAATATTAAGGAGATCAGAAACAGTCATAAAGCAAAAGTCCCTTGCTTCGACTTCGAGAAATTCAGCAGAAATGGATTCAAGGAGTTTGAAGTGTCTGAGGAATGTGGAGTGGTAAACTAACTCAACTCATCTAACACTTCCATAGTTTTAGTTCGTTTGAGTACCTTTTTGTTATGGCTCATTTGCTCAGCAGGGAGTGCCTTGCTACCTCGGTGAACACTGATGCCAACAGGGAGTCATTTTTATCAGTAAATAATTACCTGTGTAGTTTGGTGTCACTATTTAAAAGCCCAATGCTGCGCTATAGATAAAAAACATTTTACATGATCTAACATCACTCTAGTACTTTGTGTTCCAGGCTTCCAGCCCAGCATTATTTCGTTCCTTCCCTTACATTTTCTACACATTACAGCTTAGCCTAAATTTTTTTTTGCATACTTTTTTGGACTACCAGGTAATCTTTGAAGGTGTCTATACTTTGCATCCTGCCATAAGGAGATCACTGGACTTGTGGATTGCAGTTGTAAGTTCTGTGTTTCAAACATTGAACAAATGTTGGTCTAGTTGCATTTTTCTGTTACTTTACTTCACTGTAAGTACATCTGGAGATTAACTATATTCCCTTGTATTAGGTTGGTGGAGTTCATTCTCATCTTATTGCAAGAATACAGAGAGACAAGAATCGTGCAGGATTTTCTATTTCTCAGAGTGAAATTATGACCACTGTGTTTCCGCTGTTTCAGCAATACATTGAACCACACCTTGTCGATGCTCATGTTGGTACAAGAGACATGATTATTTACTTATTTAATTTATGCCATATGTGAATGTGATCTGGACTCATGCAATGTTTCTTTACCTGCTTTGCAGCTGAAGATACAAAATGATTTTGATCCTGTGCTCTCCCCTGAAAGCTCACCTTTTGTTTTAAAAAGTACAAAACAGGTAAATAATGAAGCTTTATATTATTATATAGCTTTCATGCTTCAATTAGTTATGAATATTTCCTTTATTTATTTTTAAAAATAGGTATCCTACAAAGACATACTAAAAGTGCTCGATGCTAGTAAGGTCTGCAGCTCTGTCCAGAACTTTACTGATGTGTACTTAAGACTTCCTGGCATACCATCAAATGGACAGCTGACAGAAGGCGAGTGTATCAGGGTCAGAATATGTGAAGGAAGATTTGCGTTGTTAATACGAGAGGTTTGTGTACACTTCTGCATTTCCATTTTATTTCTGTTTATTGACACAGGCCATAGTATATTACTACCTCATCTCTTCAACTTATCCAGCCTATAAGGGAAGGGAATTTTATTATCCAGCCAAAGGTTGATTTTGATATTAGTGCGAGCACTGTGGCAGGACTTCTTAAGCTTGGGTATGTTGTGTGTCACATGACATTCTCCTTCACTGTTCATATTTTCATGAGAAATTTGTACCAAAAGTCTACGAGATACTTGATCAGAGGTGTCATATAGGTTCCTAACCTTCAAGATTGTCTTAGAAGGTTCCTGTACTTGCCTAGTAGGCCATTCAGAACATTTCAGTAGATTTAGTTATTAGTAGTATGATTAATGTTACAGACAGATTAGTGATGACTGATGAAGATGCTGTACCATATGACGACAAGATGGTCTCTTTCCTAAAAAAATCAACATCAGTTTGCCATCACTATCATAGACCCTTCCACCTCATCGTTCAAAGCTGTAGCTAAATGCACCGAAATTACAAAAACAGAACATAGCTCAAATGAAGTGGCTCAAGTTCTGACCTTTGACGGAGCGAATTCTATGTGGTACCTCCATTCAAGTTAAGGGACCCACTGTACTCTCTAATCTTCATTTAGTTCTGTAACAAAGTGCATATTTCTTGTCTTCTTATGACATGCTTCAAAACAATGTTACATATGTATTCCTGTAAATTTTAGGACACAGTAGTTTGATAAAAAATATTTTGGCAGTATAACTAGAAACCTGAAACTTAGTCCTGATGTATGAACAGTAGTCATTTTCATCTCACAAAAAGCTGCGGTTTTAGGTGGTTAAATTACCGGTTGATACACCAAAAGCTTAATATTTGCATGCTAAATCATTCGCTGCCCTTTGGAATATAGTGAAGTAGTATGATGTATTATTTTGTTTCCCCCTTTGTAGTTACCAAGCTGTTGCATACATTGAAGCTTCTGCCGTGATTTACCAAGACGGAAAGGTTATTGCTTCCCTTCAGTTATATTCATTTTCATTTTTTGGGAATCAATTTACTGGAATAAAAAAAATGCATCCTCCATGATCTACAGTTTGTGGTTCTTTGTAAGTGTTTGACTATTGTTGGATGGGTTATGATTAACTATAGCCACTCCAACACATCGAAGGCGTATTGCCTAGAACTGCAGTAGCAAGTTCACTGAAAGCATTGTCACATTAATCCTGGACCGTGGAGCTTCTTAGAGTGCCTAAACCTGCGACAATTAAATCGGATTGGAGGAGTTGCAGAGTCTTCAGCTTAAACACATCTCTCATATCATAACATTGTATATCTCGGATCTTATGATTCAAACAGTGTGGATTTCATATGAGCGACAAGTGCTGTTCATCAACGGGCAACTTGTGCAATCTATGGTGCAATAATTACCATGTTTGAGCCGTTGATGTACAGTTAGTGGTCTGTTGTTCAGGACAGCCAATTTTGACCGGGCTTGTAAAAGCGTCGATTAATGTTGAAATATGCTGAATACAGTATTAATGTTGATGTGTCAGGTAAGTGAAGTGTATATTTCACATAGTTAAGTGAAGGGTACCTGAGGCTGATATAATTTCGAGAATTTGCGCACCCATGTATGAATAAAAAATGTTGGCATAGTAACAAATTTTTACATGGAAGAAATAGTCTATTTAGGACCCTGAACTGGTATGAGGTTTGAGTTAAACTCCATTTATAAAACCCAGATATTCGGGATGCTCAACTTTCAAAACAGAGTCACTTTGAACCTTAAGGTGTTTTTGAAAACGGTTTTGCCAATGAAACTTATTTCCACTGTTTTTTTACCTGCTCTCTTGATTGCTGCAACTTCTTGATCAACACTTCCTCTTACAATATTCAATCACCATTGGTAACTGCTATCTACTAACACATTATTTTACTCAAATGAAGATTCTTATAGAAGTCGACCATCTACAAGGCGTGACTAATCCGTATATTCAAATTAAAGGAACAAACAAGGAGATAGTTTCCTCTGCTGCTTCTGCTCTCAGCCTAGATGGTTCATACACAACTAAGGTCCTAAAAATCTGTGGCTAGTACATTTAGATCATACATGTACACTTCGTTTGTGACTTTGTGTGCATTGTTCATGGTTTTATTGGTCCTTTGCAGAGCTATCTTCAAATTATTTTGGAGAGCTTACCAGCGGATGATAATGTTCCTGCTGGTATTCATAACCAGCAAGCTGCTAGGCTACAAGAACTAGTTGAGTTCATCCAGTCACAAGTATGTTAACTTCAAGACAACAATTTGTATCTTATTTGTACATTATACCCCTGTTGCATATTAACCTGTCCTGGTAGCTGTTTTTGAAGGTAACCAAAGCATCATTACCTAATTGTTTCTTTCATCTCCAATATATGTTACTCCCCCCGTCTCAAATTATTTGTCTCAACTTTGTCTAGATTCACATATATCTACACACTAAAATGCGTCTGGATATATGCGAATCTAGACAAAGTTGAGACATCTAATTTGAGACGGAAGGAGTACTAATTTTCCATGAATGATTTCTTAACAACTTCTGTTTTCAAGTCACATGCTAATTACTTTAAAGTAATGAATACAAGTTCTGGTTAAACTTGTTGACATGAGAGACATGAAGATATGATTGTCAGCTACCTTGACTTGCTTAGCATATTACCTTTAGGTTGTGTAGCATGTGCATTTCATGGTTCAAGTCCATGTAGCATCATGCTTACCCAGTTATTATTGCCTGAACACGGACAAGAAGAAAAGAGAAATACCCTCACTACCCCCTCGCCAAACCCCCGATTCTTGCACTGTCTCACCGGCAGGCATAAACACGAACAGAACGCAGTCCAGCAACAGAGCAGGCTGCAGCACTACACATTTTGTTTGCCCTCAATTTTGGTGTTCAGAATTCAGACTCTATTATAGAGAAGCTTGGTGCTATCGCATTGTCTCCTGTGGAAGTTTAGGTTTTTTGTGTGGTAATTTAGACCTTTGTTACGCAAAGGATGTTGGAAGGTGGCTCTTTCTCTGGATACTGGCGGATTGTTGTGATTTTTGGCAGCTACATTTGTTGCTTGAATTACCAGGGAAGCAGCATTGCAATTTGTTTTGTGAGGCTGGATTGCACTCTTCTGTTTCTGCATGTGTCAAACTTTGCTTGGCTCCCACAAGTTCCTGGGTCTGGCACTGCCTTAACATCAAACCAGTTATCACTGCCTGCATCACCCCAAGCATGTTTTGTAATCTTGAACTATGATGGTTTCAAGTTGAGGTGTTCATCATGGCTCCCAATGGTTTGGCTAAACCGTTGAAGCATGAGAGTGGTTCTAATTTTGAATAGCATTTTTAGGTTTATGTATGATTTATTTCTACTTTGCTGCTTTGAACAGTTGGCGAAAACCGCACTTTAATGCCCCTGGACCCTAGTTTAAGCTGCCCCTTGTTTTTCACAAATCACATAGCTCTTGGAATTTCCCCTAAGGGTTGGCTTGGCTGGTATCAACCGATATTATCGTCAATTTCGTCTGCCTTGAAATAATTATTAAGAGCAACTGGCTCTAAAATTGGAGTTCAAATTAGGCTATGATTTAATATCCAAAACAGCTTTGATCCTGCGCTCTAGTAGTTGATGTGTTCATGTGACCAGATTTTACGGCTCCTGTCAATTCTCAATTTGTGTTCAGCTATTTTTATTCTTATATACTGAGATTACCCCTAATGCAGGGTGGGAGCTTCAATTCTGATTTATCTTCACCTATGAGAGAAAATTCTTCAACAGATGGTGTGCTTGATGATCTGCAATCTAGGATAAAGAAGCTTGAGAGATGGAACACAATAAATATGGTGATTGTTATGCATCTGTTTCTTTTTTGAGAACTTGCAGCAGGAGTGTTATCCATCTGTTAGCTTTTAGATACATTAACTTCGTTGACACAGGTTTCAGCTTACATTTACTTGCATAGTGATAGATTAAATAATACTAAAACATTACAGATCATGGTTCATCATTTAACTCAATTTGTTCTTCTCCAGGTTTTATGGACGATACTACTATCTGCCCTTGTTGGATATTCACTATATCAAAAAAGACGCCATTAATAAGCCATACAATTGACCACAACTGAACCACGCCAGTATGTAGTGTTCTGCTTTGTGTAGAACTCTATATGTTTCTCTAGTGACATGTTTGTACTCAGAGAAGTTAATGTTTAATGATTTTTGCAGGAATTTTTTATTTCTGATGTTTCGGCATGGTTGATGAGCAAAATCATTTGACAGCTTATTGGTAGGTTAGTGCATATAAGATATGGCGTTAACTGCGAAGTTGACGTGTAAAAAATTCATGGATACCACAGGTATACTGTAACTGAAAGTGAAGAATACAAAGCTGATTCAGCAAAGGGACAGATGATCCGTGATTGTTGTAGGGATGTAGAGACAGTGGAGAAACTGTGTCAAAGCTCAAAATGAGCTCACATTGTTAATTAGCGAAAAGAACGAAAAATGAGATAAAATGGTAAAAGACGATTAGGAAGAACATGGACTAGCATGGCAAAAGGTCTACATGTCTGAATTTCCCTGCCTAGACCACCTTGAAGATGTATTGTCGAACACATGAATTCTGAATTGAAATAGACGTTTGGGTACTGAGCACCCTTGCAAGGGTTGGGCCTGCGTGCTGTCCTGTATCCAGGAGCCAACTGAGCAGAGTCCCACGATGCTGTAGCCTGTAGTAGGCAAAGGCAACCAAGAAATTACACCGAGAGAAGGCATACTCTCAAGGATGTGCGCCGTCCTGTCTTGCTCTTGATACCACTGTACTCAAGTAGTAGTTGACTTGCTGTCCAGTATCGCTTCGCAGTAGTAGGCTAAATAAAAACTGCACAGCTCATTGGTGGATACCAGACCTAGGAGTTCTGTGGTCTGCTGTGTTCGCTCGGTTTTGTCCCTTCTCGACTCATCCTTATTGCTGTGCCTGTACACGGTGAACTCGAACTTGATTGCTTGAGCTGTAGCCTGTAGGGCGATGCTGGGTTAAAGCCATTGCTTTGCCTTCTGTATTATTCTCGCTTGATTTGTATGGACGGGGCAATGACCATGGTTGACCGTCTGTGGTTAAGTGGTTTCATCCCTTGGCTTGCTCCATTTTTGCTTCTCTTTTGGCTAGTACATTCTGTGTGCCAAACATTTGCCATTTCTAGTTTCAAAAAGGCACTAGGCAGAGACAGAAAATCTTTCACTGTTAAAGGTTTTTAGTAATCGGCGGTAGGCATAAGCACTTCAAGTCGTTTGCACCAGGGTATGGTGAGTGCACAAATATGAAACGTAACATTACAAGAGGGAATTTTAGGATTTGAAGCTATTCTCATTTAGAGATTGACTGAACTTCTTTTGGGGAATCAGTCTTTCTAGTGAGCTGCCTCAGAAGTAAGTATTTTGAAGGAAGGAAAAAGGTGAAGATGAGGGCCGGAAAAATGTAGAGTAGAAAACTTTTTCGTTTAAGTGCAAATCATGCATCCATTAAGGAAGAGGAGAGCCCTCTCCTCACTGCATAGTAGACTCCCTTTGACTTAGTTTGATTTATATATTGGTCTGAGGCAGACCTAAGTCACGGTAATCCTCCTTTCAACACATTGACATTGCTACTACATAGATATAAGCAACCAATCAATCGGAACATAGGGGTCATCTCATTATCTTTCCATAAAGAAAAATTATGTTGTACTCTCTCCCTTCACAATTATAAGATGTTTTCTTTCACATGTATGTGGAAGCATTTCATTATATAGGTTACTCATTTTAATCCGTCCACATTGAAATATCTAAAACAAACATCTTATAGATACATAGATTAAGGCCCCGCCTGTTTCATTGTTTCATATACCGGTCGGATCCAAAAATTACGGAGGTTAGCAAGGTTTTAGCGGGACCTATCGAGGTCCGTAATATTTACATCCGGTTTTAGCTAATATCCAGGGAACCAAGCGGAAAATGGTGGGTTTCTCAGCTCCCCTATGAGCCACGTAGGTGGTACTGTTTTCTTCTCGCGATATCGATTTTGTGGGCGATCTAGGTTTTTGAGCGCCGCCGCCCGGCGGTGGCTCCCTGTCCGGTGCCTATACGAGGCTCCGTAACTGTCCTGCTGCACGTGACCTAGTCCATGTTGCCGCTGGTCCCTGACCGTGAGGACGGGATCCAGGGATCCAGGTGGAAGTTTTGCCCAGATTGGGACTGATTGAGGAGGTCTAATCGCTGGTGTTTCTTGGGAAGGATCAGGAGGATCTGGTTCGTGCAGTTTTTACGTGGTGAAGTTGTGTGGCTTGTCTTGGAGATCGGATTACGGAAGGCTGTAGCATCTGCTATTTTGATCAAGTACTCCTGCAATATTGATGCGGATGCTTGTCTGTTCGACTTCTTCTGAACTGTGTGGAAATTCAATTTAGACAGAGAGGATTTGAGCTGTTTTATGCAGCAGTCGCAATGAGACTCTGTGGTTAGAACTGCCGGGCAGCACCCTCGCCACCGGCAGTTCGTGCGCTCTTGGATCTCCGAGAGCAATCGAGACCGGATATCCTCTTCTTATCCGAGCCTTATCTTAATAATGATAGTGCAGATGTTTTACGTCGCAAATTAGGTTTTGATAATAAGAGTGTGGATGAGAGTGATGGTAGAGCCAGGGGCTTGGTTTTGTTCTGGAATGATGATAATAAAATGATTTCGGTTTACTCTAGCCCCAATTTTATTGATGCCGTTTTTGAAACTTGTGACGGCAAGGAGTGGAGATTCACGGGGTTTTATGAGGAGCCGAAGTGGGAGGACATGCGTCTATCTTGGGATTGTCTCCGAAATCTCAATCATCGGCAAGGGATGCCATGGATTGTTATAGGTGATTTCAACGAGATCATGTACTCTGATGAGAAGGAGGGAGGTAACCCCAGACCGGTACGGATGATGCAAGAGTTCCGAGATAGTCTCAACGACTGCACTCTTCATGACATGGGGTTCTTGGGGGACAAATTTACATGGCGAAGAGGAGAAACTAGATAGAGGCTTGATAGGGTGGTCTATAATATGGAATGGAGAGCTCTTTTTCCGATGGCTGCTGCTATCAATGAGCAGCACCACCGATCGGACCACAGACCGGTTGTGGTTAACACTGAATACTATGATGTGCAGGCAATCAATAGGAGGGGAGGCGGAAGAAAGTTTGAAGCCTGTTGGCTAGCTAAGGAATCAGTACATGAGATCATTAAAACCGCATGGGAGAAGGCAAAGTTACTAGTGATCGCACCATCCCTGGAAATACGCACCAATGCGGTTCACAAGGATTTACATGACTGGGACCAAAATACGTTTAAAGGACCGAAGAAGCGTATCGCAAAACTTCAGAAAGAACTGGAGGGATTGAGACTCGGGCCTACTACCTCGGATTCAATAGGGGGACATAAAGAGATCCAGGTGTTGATAGAAAACCTACTGGAGTAGGAAGAGATTCATTGGGTGCAACGTGGACGAGCTAACTAGCTGATGCACGAAGACCGTAATACGTCCTTTTTCACGCTGCGACCTCGCGAAAGAAGAGGAACCTCATCCGCCGATTACTTGACGATACATGTGTGTGGAAGGAAGGACCCAAATTACAAAACCATGTCAAAGACAACTTTGCTACTCTGTTTACTTCTCAGGATACATGACAGCATGCAAGTGTCGTTGACACGGTTCATACTCGAATTACTCATGCTATGAATGAAACATTAACTGCCCCGTTCACGGCGGAGGAGGTGAAGAAGGCACTCTTTAGCATTAGAGATCTAAATTCCAACGGGCCCTGATGGTCTTCATGAAGTGCTCTACAAAAGGTTTTGGCACCTACTGGGGGATGACCTAGTGTTTGAAGTGTTGGAGGCAATTAATAGTTGTAAGGTTCCCGATGGATGGAACGATACAACCATTGTGATTACCGAAGGTGAAAGCACCGGACAAAGTTACTCAATTTAGACCCATTAGTCTCTGTAATGTGGTTTATAAGGTGATCTCTAAGATGTTGACAGCGAGATTTAGAGGAATCCTTCCTGAAATCATTGGTCCAACTCAGAACGTTTCTACACCGGGGCGCTTGATTACAGACAATGTCTTGGTAGCGTATGAATGCTTCCATGGGATTAAGAAGAGGAGGCAAGGAAAGAAGGGCTTCTGTGCGGTGAGATTGGACATGCATAAAGCCTATAATAGGGTTGAATGGGGATTTCTGGAGAACATTATGCTGAAGATGGGCTTTGACCAATCTTGGGTCAAACTCATTATGACATGTGTCATCAGTTCGCTACCGAGTTTGCCTCAACTCAGAGGAGAGCGAAATTTTCTCACCATCTAGAGGACTCCACCAAGGAGACCCTCTATCGCTGTATCTGTTTCTCCTATGTGCTGAAGGCCTAACAGGGTTATTAACTCATGTAGAGTAGCAGGGAGAGCTCATTGGGGTTAGAGTGTGCCGGGAGGCGCCGGCTATCACCAACCTCTTATTTGCGGATGACTCTTTGATCCTGATGCAGGCAAATGAAGCGAATGCGGCATGCCTCAAACGTATTCTTGATGATTATTGTCTGGCATCAGACAACTGGTAAGTGATGCTAAATCGAGCATTTTCTTTAGTCCAAGTACAAGGGTTGAGGATAAAGAAGTGGTTTGCACTATCCTGAACATCTTGACTGAGGCTCTCACCAACAAATATTTAGGCCTACCTGCTACGGTTGGCATGGACAGGAGTGATTGCTTTATGTTCTTGGTGGATCAGATGGTGAGAAGGATTAGTGGATGGAAGGAGAAACTCCTTTCAGCAGGAGGAAGAGAGGTGTTGCTTAAAGCAGTTGCACAGGCTATACCATCATATGCGATGTCGGTCTTCAAGATTCCACAAAAAAATTGTAAAGGAATCATAACGACGATGTCAAATTACTGGTGGGAAGACAGTGCTAATCAAAAAATTACATTAGTTGGCATGGTGAAAAATGTGTGTACTAAAGGAAGGAGGTATGGGGTTCCGTGATATTCATTGTTTTAATCTAGCTTTGCTTGCTAAGCAGGCTTGTAGACTGATTGTGGAACTAGATTCACTATGTGCAAGGGTTTTGCGTCCTAAGTACTTTCCTTTGGGAGATTTACTTAATGCTACATTGAAGAAGGGCAGCTCTTTTACATGGCAAAGTATCCGGGCTGGCCTCCAAACTCTAAAAAAAGGTCATATCTGGAGAGTTGGACAAGGGAATTCAATTAATATTTGGGAGGATGAATGGATTCCAAACAGGTCTAATAGAAGGATCTTGACACCAAAAGGTCAGAATATTCTCACACATGTAAGTGAGCTAATTGATCATATCACCAACACTTGGGATGAAGAGTTGGTGAAACAAACCTTTTGGTTAGTGGATGTAAGGAGAATTATGGCTATTCCTTTACCATCGCATGGCATGGAAGACTTCATGTCATGGAATTTGAGAAAATCATGAATTTTTTCTGTTAAATCGGCTTATTATGCCGAATGGAAAAGCAAGTTTGGACATAAGGTGGAGAGGAGTCTTGAAGGGCCAATCAAGGACCATCCGATGTGGGAGAATTTTTTTGGAAATTGAGAATGCCTAGAGAGGTTAAAATCTTTGTTTGGCGGGTAATGCCGAAATCTTTACCTTGCCGTTTGGCCCTAGCCAACAGACACGTCAAAGTGAGTCCTCAATGTCCTTTATGCTGTCAAGGGGCAGAAGATATCAAACATATAATGTTTCGATGCTCACATGCAATACCGGTTTGGAAAGAACTTGGGATCTGGCAGCTGATCGATGCGGCGTGTAATATTGATCGGGCGGGTCGATCAGTTCTAGAATTCCTACTTTGCTCAAAACAAGTGAGTTCGCACGCGTCTCACGAGTTGCTGGAGCTTGTGGCAGTGACGTGCTGGTACCTCTGGTGGGTGTGCCGCTAAGTAACGAACGTGGAGAAGACCCAGGAACCGAGAGGATTGGCAATAGCAATCGAAGGTTTGTATGCAAACTTTTATGCTGCCAACTCCCCTAAGCCTAAGGTCAAGAGAGATGTGTGGACACGACCTTTACAAGATCATGTGAAGATCAACGTTGATGCCTCCTTCGACGAGGATACTCTCAGTGGTTCGACGGGAGTAGTACTCAGAGATAGTAAGGGTGGATTCATTGCTGCAGCAAATTCCAAGCTGAAAGTTGTCTTGGACATTTTATCAGCTGAAGCATATGCGATAAAAGAAGGGCTTCTCCTGGCTCGGAGTTTGGGATGCAACAAGATTATCGTATCTTCTGATTACCTAGAGCCATTAATGCTATGAGGGAAAGTGGATCGCTAGGTCTAGCAGTAGCTATTCTAGAGGATTGCTATCATCTTGCAACGGAGTTTTCAAAGATTATCTTCGATCATTCTCATAGGGAAGCGAACGGTGTAGCACATGAGCTGGCCAAGGCAGCTAGAAGATCGGAGGAGCAAGTTTTGCTCGATGTTCCTCCTGATTTTATTCGTAATTTTCTGTTAGCAGATGTAACTATGTGTGATGATTAATAAAGTTTCGTTTAAAGTTAAGAAAAAACGTAGGTAGTACTGTAGATGTTTGAATTTCTTCCAATGGGTGGAAGTCACATCGGCATGCTACAATGGAAAATACATTTGTGTTACAATCTGTCCATTCAGACGCTTTGAGATCTGGAAAAAGCTGCTGAATTTAGTAAAGGAGCTAGTTTTCCGGAAAAGTACAGTAGCAAACGGGATTGCAGCAAAAAAGTAGACACACTGTGACTTGACGTAAAGGCAGGTGATTCTAGCCTGTTGACTTGACATTCGTGCTCCTCTCTGGCCTTCTTCACTGTTGGTCTTTCCTTGCTAGCCCCGGCTACTCGTCGTGCCACCACGCAAAGGACTGGTCAGCGGCATCGGAGTTTGGCGCATGAACGGCGTCGTCGTCATCCTCGTCGATGGCATCAATGGGCATGAGGAGACCGGTGGTGACGGCTGGCTTGGAGAAGAGGTCCGTGAGGAGCGGGAACAACCACAACTCGGTCTCCAGGCAGCTGCGCAAGAGGATGAGGCGACAGCAGGGATGCAACATCAGCCGGAAACAGTCGACGGCGGCGAAACGTTGGGCCGGAACATGACAGCCAGAAACGCTGCATCCCCGCTGCTTGCGGCGGCACATGCATCCACGACAAGGCTGGCAAAGGGTACGGCAAGGCTGTCGAATGCCTTCTTGAGGAGCTCGAACATCTCCTGCGGGACATCCGTCGTGGACTTGGCTTGCTCCTGCTCGGCTCGTGCTCCTGCCCATCACCGTCGTTTCGGCTGCCAGCCGTGGTGCCTATGCAGCTCACGCTCCGGCCAATGATCTTGAGCTGGGGGAGAGAGTCACAGGCACAAGGTGGGGGAAACCAATGGTGTACAGCCTGGTGCGGTGCTCTGCTCTCGAAAAGCCAGGCAGCTCGTAGTCTCGCAAGATCTCTCTAGGGACTAGTAGAAGGGGCATGTGCTGGTGATAGGGCCCTAGGCCAGAAAAGTCTACGAAGTCTGTGCGGGATGCACGGAGGAAATAAAGCGAAAAAGCATCACACGATGTGACTAAAAAATCGGCTAGAAAAATGGATGAGGATCTCGAAGTTGACCAACGAACAAGATTCTCGTACCCGCTTGTACAAGCACAGAATCCATTCTGACGCTACAATGTATTTTTCAATTTCTCCTTTTTACACTTTCCGATGGCTCTTTTACCACTTCTCGATAGTATTTTGACGCACCTTCCTGCCGTAATTTCTCGGCGGTACTTCTGTCACAACTTTCCGGCCATAAATTTCCGGTAATAGATACAATAATTGTTCTGGTGGTAGTCTACGGTGGTATTGTCTTAGTTCATTTTTAACTACTCTATGGTAACTTTTTTGACACAACATCCCAGCCTTAATTTTTTTATAACAATTACCTTATGTTTAGAGTTTTTTTATATCTTTTTAAACTACTAGGGGTATATTCTTCGATGCGCCTTCCCAGCCATCATTTTCAGACAATAGTTAGACTAAGTCTATGATAACATTTTTTATTTTTTTTACTTATTCGGTGGTAATTTTCAGAACAACTTTCCGCCATTTTTCCTACCGGTAGTTCCATGATAACTCCTCAACGATGAATATCTCTAACCGTATTTCATCAACATGATTTTTTAGATTCCTTCCCTATTCTGTGGCAGTAATTTTTTGTCACGCTTTCCTAGCCATAATTTTCACATGGTAACTACCTTCCGGTAATTTTTGAGGGTGAGTCGTTTTCTGGTTGTAGTTCACTAGCAGTAATTTAATTTTTTGTACTTTTTATATTTTGACACCAATTCCACCATATGCCACCTCTTTTTGTCTAGGGAAAATACTACCATTATCTTTTGTAGTAACTTCGGACAGGAATATTGCGGTACATATGGCGTAATTTCTAGAAATACTTTCAAACGATTATTCAACTATATTGTCTCTTCACTGGTGCGGCGTGCCGCCGCGCCACTTTACTAGTAATTGTGGACGGGGGAGTACTAACAGATCTCTTAACCAACTTATGAAATAGCTCAAAGCAAAAAGTAAAAATCTTGGGTGTTTGAAACATTTCAAACCATTAAAATTATAATCCTTTTGATCTATTCTATCGAGAATATCTACGGTTTGAAACCAAGTGCGCTAATGGGTCTCTTTATTAGGTTTGGATAGATATCATAAGTTCTATTTAATATAGTTTCCATTTTGTCATTAGTACTTGTATGCCATGCAGGAAAATGGTTTTTGCAATTTCTCAGCCTGAACATACACATCTGTTCACAAGAGATTTGACTAAGGAATTAAATTATCCCAACACTCACCTAGTCCGAAGAAATTATTGAGATTTGTGCAACTGTAAAGAGATGAGAAGACTTCACCTTAGGACTAAGAATGTATTCCCTCCGAGCGTAAGTTGAACTTATTTAAGTTTGACCGTATTTATAAAAAAAGAACAACAATATTAATGTTACCAAATTAGTATCACCATATTCATGATGAAATATACTTTCATCATATAAATATATTGTTTCATAAATAGTATTATAATTTGTGTAAATTTGATCAAAGTTTGAAATAAATTGTCCTTTCAAGAAAGCTAGAAGCACACTCTTCCATGGACACAGTGAGTAGACCGATAAACGGCTGCTCGGGAAGAAAAATCGGACATGTGTTATCCTCATCAATCTCGCCATAGAGATAACTTTCAAGGGCAGTTTTGTCAGTTTTTTCGAATTGTTAGTTTTTCATTTTTCACCACCCTAAAATTTTAATTTATTCGTTTACCTGAGTAATACAAGGGTAGCAGGCACAAGGTGGGATAGTCTATTTCACGGTCTGCTGTTTTTCTTTTCAGCAACATTCGATTTTTTTGGCCAATAGGAATACAACGTGTTCTTTTCTCCCCTCCTGCTTGTTTGATGCAAAAGGAAAACATAAAGTTAACCCAAACTGTTTTTTCTACACCACCCACCTCTCCAGTGATGCCCAGTAAAATTCTACCTTACTATGCACATTTTTTTAGGACAAAAACAAACAACCCTTAGTAGTAATAATTTACTTGTAGCAGAAAAAGATTATACTTCATATACGTTCCTAGTAGCTAGTTATTTACATGTATCAAAAGGGTATATACAAAAAAGTAGCAAAAAGTGTATATACATTCTTAGTAGCTATTATATACCAGTGTACTTATGTCATAGTTAGAATTTACGAGAACCAACATGTTGTTGGATGGTCACGAGGACAGTGGTACCCCCAGTCCACTAGGGATTAAACCCCATGTTTGTAACTCAGGAGACCACCAACAATGGAAATACATTGTCGAAATGTACTGAACAAATCCAATGGATGATTTACTATGAGGTGCAATCGTTGATGTTAATAGTCAATCATCATCATTATCTCGTGCATAAATCCTTAGACAACGATAATATCAAGTACCTCATGCCGGAAGGCTTGTCTTTGGTTTTGTCCCTACACCACACTGCAAAGGGTGGCCATACGACAATTCCGAGATAAGCACGAAAATATGTCTAGGGACTTGGATAGTTCAAGACAGGGATTCTGCTCCTCGTGACAATGGAGAGATATAATTTGAACCCACTTAGTATTACAATATCACTCGTCATTGATATATTGCAAATGTATCTATAATTTTTGATGCTCCATGCTTGGTTTTATCCACTTTCTTGTGTTTCGTCTACACTTTGGAGTACTTTTCATATGATTTCTTGGACTAACCTATTAACAAGAGCCACAGTGCCAGCTGCCTGTTTTCTGCTGTTTTTGGTTCCAGGAAAGTCAGAAAATGAATATTCTCGGAATTGGATAGGACAAAAGCCAAAGTGCCTATTTTTCCAGAAGACTCCAGGAGCCAGAATACGAGACGGAGGAGGGCCAGGGGCTGGCCACACCCCCCTAGGCGCGGGCTGGGCCTGACCGCGCCAGGGCATGGTGTGGTAGCCCCAGGCACCCCCTCGGTCTCCCTCTTCGCCTATAAGAAGCGACCTAAAAACTTCGGGGGGTTCGACGTTTTTCCACGAAAAGTTCCGCTGCGCCGCCGCCACCGAAGGGGAGATTCAGGAGATAGAAAGTCTCTGTTTAGGCACCCTACCGGGACGGGGAAGTGTCCTCGGAGCCATCTCCATCAATCTCCATCATCATCTTCATCGACCATCCATGTTTTCCCCATCTATGAGTGAGTAATCCCCCGCTGTAGGCTATGGGGATGGTAGGTGGATGAGATTGTTCATGTAATGGCATCAGATTGTTAGGGCATGATGCCTAGTATCTTTTATTAGTGCTTTATGACTTTGTTGCGACTTGTTATGCTTAATGCTTGTCACTAGGGCCCGAGTGCCATGATTTCAGATCTGAGCATGTTATTGATTCATTATGATAGTATTGTTCTTGGTCTTATCTACAAGTTGTATACACACGTCGTTGTCCGGAACCTATGGCCCCGAAGTGACAGAAATCGGGATAACCGGAAGGGAAAGGCTTTGATGTGAGGATCACATGTGTTCACGAAGTGTTAATGCTTTGCTCCGGTGCTCTATTAAAAGGAGCACCTTAATTGCCAGTAGTTTCCTAGAGGCCCCGCTGCAAACGGGCTAGCAGAACAAAAGATCTTGTGCAAGTTCTCATTGCGAGCACGTATGACTATATAGAACACATGCCTAGGATTGTCTAGTACTTGGATGCTTTATCTTATTTATCTACAATTGCCCTATGTTCTGATTGCTATGTGAATTGTCTTGTTCATGCAACGCCCGTCCATCCATCCCTATGCCTACCACACTCGAATCCCACTGTTTACTGCTTTTGTTACTATTGTCTTTGCTTTACTACTGCTGCTACTTTACTATTCCTACTACAAAACTGTTGCTACTGATAAACTGCTGTGAGCAAGATTGTTTCCAGGTGCAGCTGAATTGACAACTCAGTTGTTAAGGCTTATAAATATTCTTTGGCTCCCCTTGTGTCGAATCAATAAATTGGGTTTCACTTCTCTCGAAAATACTGCGGTACACCCCTATACTTGTGGGTCATCAAGACTATTTTCTGGCGCCGTTGCCGGGGAGCATAGCTTTATTTATCAAGTCCACTTGGATTCACTATTGTTCAAGCTAAGTTTATTTTCTCCTTGTTTACTTGTTCCTTTATCAAAAATACAAAAAAAATAGTTCCTACTCTAGTTGTTATTTTTCGTTGGTCTGTTATTGTCTTGCTTTGTCATGCTTGTTGTCAATGGTTGGTTTGTTTGAAACTGAAGCTTATTGGCAAGGTGGGTTCACGGAAAATCAAAAATATTATTATAAGGAACACCGCTTGTCACAAAAAGGGAAACACTTATGGGAACAAATTGATAGATTGTATACCATTGCTAGAAACGTGTGCTCTACTTATAATGTTACTTATTGCTGTGATGAATCTCGTTGCAGAAAGAGGTATAAACACCTCCCTTTTCAATGTGAGTATACTGATATTGATACCATATCTTCCTATGCTAAAGGAATTTATGACTTTTATGATGCGAAACAAATTGAAGAATTTATTGTTTGGAAGGGTGCTTTTGAACTTGCTAGTTTGCTCGAAAATATTGATGATTCACCTTATAAGTATGAGGTTTATGGTATATTTAAATTTTGCTTTGATAATTATAAGGATGAAAATGGCTATATCCTTGAATATTTTAATAGATGCTTTCCACAAATGGAAGAGACTAATGCCTTGCAGGATCCTATGGAAGAGACTAATGCCTTGCAGGATTCTATGGAAGAAGAAATTGATGAACCTGAAATCTCATTAGATGAAAAAGAGGAGGGGAGTGATGAACAAAAGGAGAAAGAATGGATTAGCTACCCATGCCTACCTTCTAATAAGAGTAACTCTTTATCCCTTACATTATTTGATTGTCCTCCATGCTTACTAAAGGAGGATGAGTGTTATGTTCCTGAGGATTCTTTTGAAATTGCTTATAATAAAGCTCTAGTGCTTGTAGATCATGAAAAGCATGCTTTATGTGATAGTTATATTGTTGAGTTTATTCATGAGGCTACTGAAAATTATTATGAGAGAGGAAAATATGGTTGTAGAAGTTTTTATGGTATTGAAACACCTCTCTATGTGCTGAAAGTTTTGAAGTTACTCTTGTTTTATCTTCCTATGCTTGTCACTTTGTTCTTTGTGAATTTATTTGCATACACGATTCCTATGTATAGGAAGTGGGTTAGACTTAAATGTGTTTTGAATTTGCTTCTTGATGCTCCCTTTTACTTCAACTCATATTTCTTATGAGAGCATCCTCTCAAACTTTTATGCCTGAAGATGATATTATGTCTATTATTCTTGGGAGACCTTTTCTTAAATACTGCAGGAGCTGTTATTAATTATAATCAAGGGAAGGTGACCTTCAATGTTAATGACAAGGAACATACTATCTATTTCCCCAAGAAGATTGAAAGGACTTATGGTTTGAATTCAATTGAACATGTTGAGGGCATTCAAGTTGGAGAAATATATTGTCCCATACCAGGAGAAAAATTTGAAACTATTATGATTGGGACCATTGCTATCAAGGTTTAGGTAACATAATCATTAGTGGAATACAAAGTTTTGTATCATATGAAATTGTTTTGGTAACAAAAACTGATCAACCTTGTTAACAAAAGGATTTCATTGAACAAAACAATGTTTTCACCATGATTATCTCCGCTTACTTCTATTCTATCCATTTTTAGTTTTTGCTTATGCCTAACTTAAAGGCATTAAAGAAAAGTACTTATTGGGAGATAACCCAAAAGTTTTAGATGAGTCTTGGAAGTTATTACTTCAGTAATAACCGCTCTTTATCCTTTTTATTTGCTTTTTGTGCCAAGAGTAACCTCTAATGAGAGAGAAGTAATGATTGGGAAAGTTGCTGTCCCGAAACAGATTTTTGTGCTTCACCGTAAAAATTCGTGAGAGAGCTATTTATGTAGGATTGAGCTGTAATTTTTTGTGCTTCTGCCCCAGGTTGTTATCTAACGTTCGTTAGTTCAACACTTTTTGATTTGAGAAACAGAAGGTCTTCAAAAAAATTCGTCTTTACCTGCTGGTCTGTTTTGACAGATTTCTGCCATTTTCTGCATTTGCTTCTTGTGGGTTCCTTTTTGAGTTCGTTTGGGGAATTGAGCTTTTTGAAGGAAGTGCTACAGTAGATAGTGTTCCAATGGAAGTTTATTTGCTGTTAGAGCTGAACCTTAAGACTTATTTATCTTAAGTGCACTAATGTTGCTAATAAAGATTGTGTGAAGTTTTGTATGAAGGAAAATTTTCAGGTGTATGGAAGGAATGAGTAATGAGATGAAGGATGGACTAAATATCAAGCTTGGGGATGCCACGCGTGTCACCCCAAGAAATATCCAAGAAGTACAAGCGTCAAAGCTTGGGGATGCCCAAGGCATCCCCTTCTTCATCAATAAAAATCCCAGGTTTGTTCCAAACGCTTTATTTTTATTGTTTCATGCACAGTTGTGTTGTTCTTGGAGCGTCTTCTTTTTCGTTTTTGTTTTGGTTTTAGTTTGCTTGGTTTGCTTAGTTTTCTGAATAAATTGGTTGGACCCCCTCTTTCATATATTGGTTTGCAATTGGTTTGGTTTGGTTTGGAAAAGAGTAGGAAAGTTCATACTTATGTGGTACAAAGAGCTTGTTTTTGACTGGGGCCTGTGCTTTGTCATGCCATGCTTGATATTGTTTTGGCTTTATGCTTAGTATTCTTTGCTGTAGCATGACTTTTTATAAACAATGGAGTTTGCTTAATGTGCCTTGGATGAATCATGCGTTGTTTTAGCATATTAAAGCATAGTATAGTGGTATTCTCATTTGATGCTTTATTTGGGTTGACTTGGCACATGCTCACACCATGTTATGACTGTCTGAAGTCACCATAGCCTTTATGATCCTTTAGTTTTCAACTTGTAGTATCACTTTATGCTTTGATCAATGATGTTTTGTCGCTCTGCATAATTATGGCCATTATTGCTCTCTTAGTTTGTCGCTCCCAGTCTTTTGCTAGCCTCCACAACAAAGTATGAGTTCCACTCATGCATCCAACTCCCTAAACCAAGTTATTCCAAAGAGTCCACCATACCTACCTACTAGCTTATGCTATTCCAAGTATATTCATGCTTTTTTTTACCTTCCAAATTAAACTTGTTATGAGAAAACTAGTGATTAAAGCTCTCATGAACTTGATGGCACACTTTACTTTACTTGCTCTTAATAAACTTGAACCATTGTGTCGTCTATATTGTATATGCTTGCACTTATTTGTTGGGAATTAGCAGAACCATGCTTTCATGGGGAACGCTTTCAACATTGCACTTGGTACTTGTACCTAGTTGATATCATGCTCTTTTGTATATGGATGTCGTCGGTGTGAAATGAAAGGGGAGCTTGTAAGTCCATGGAGTTATGTATATGTGTTAGAGAAACGCCTAGGCCTCTAGTCTAATCCATGCTGACATGGTGGAAACCTGCAGCGTAACCATAATGAGCTGTCTATGAAGCATTCTTCTTATAAAAAAAGAGTCCTATATTGAGAAAAAAGAGATAAAAAAAGAGATACTATGAAAAGAGGAAAGAGAGAAAAAAGCACCATATTCCCATGGTAAATAAGAAGAATGCTGAGATGCTCGTTGTTTGCTTGCCTTGTCATTTTGATATGGGGATTCTTCCGTATCATCGGGCAAGGGGTACCCCGTTGGCGGTTCTCAATGATACACATGTACTTACAATGACAAGAACTTATCGGTGACTAAACTTGAGTAGCATGAGGAGCGACCCTCGTATACAAGGGACATGAGATTTCTGACTTATACTTCGTCAAGCATGTACACCATAGTTTGTTCACTTTAACCTTAATCACTTAAAGATGCTTATGATAGGGGCAATAAGAGTTGAAAGCTATAAGTACCATAATTTTTGGAAGCTCTTTATGAGACTTGAATCCCTACTTCCTTTTACAAAGGCCTTTCTTCCACCATTATATTGAGTCTTCACCTTCTACCTTTATGCACCTACTTTGAGCGCATAGTGGCCATTCTTAGTTCTATGTGCATTGTCCCAAGACTAGTTGATTGATGCATAACTTGATATTGCTTGTTTTAAACTATTGTATCTAGTCACTTTTATGAACTTTGAAGGTGTCCTATGCATTTATATTTGCTACTCTATTGAGGGACAAGCTGAATACTATTATGCCATGTTTTCTTTATGTGAAACAAACAAACGTCTTGCAAAGCATTGTTATTCATGAATCTTTTGTTTGTGCCTTTTCATGTTGCATCATAGTTGCTATGTCTTATTGTTAGAACTTTGTCTTTCATGTTATGATTGAAGTACTATGATCCCAGCTTTGAATGTTTTACAAATACTTTGATCAATTTTATGATGGTGCATGTCACCTCAAAAATTATTCTTTCTTTTTATCACTTACCTACTCGAGGACGAGCAGGAGTTAAGCTTGGGGATGTTGATACATTGCAAATGTATCTATAATTTTTGATGCTCCATGCTTGGTTTTTATCCACTTTCTTGTGTTTCGTCCACACTTTGGAGTACTTTTCATATGATTTCTTGGACTAACCTATTAACAAGAGCCACAGTGCCAGCTGCCTGTTTTCTGCTGTTTTTGGTTCCAGGAAAGTCAGAAAATGAATATTCTTGGAATTGGACGGGACAAAAGCCAATGTGCCTATTTTTCCAGAAGACTCCAGGAGCCTGCGAGACGGAGGAGGGCCAGGGGCTAGCCACCCCCCTAGGCACGGGCTGGGCCTGGCCGCGCCAGGGCATGGTGTGGTGGCCCCAGGCACCCCCTCGGTCTCCCTCTTCGCCTATAAGAAGCCTTCTGACCTAAAAACTTCGGGGGGTTTGACGTTTTTCCAAGAAAAGTTCCGCTGTGCCGCCACCACCGAAGGGGAGATTCGGGGGACAGAAAGTCTCTGTTCCGGCACCCTGCCGGGACGGGGAAGTGCCCCCGAAGCCATCTCCATCGATCTCCATCATCATCTTCATCGACCATCCATGTTTCCCCCATCTATGAGTGAGTAATCCCCCGCTGTAGGCTATGGGGATGGTAGGGATTGGATGAGATCGTTCATGTAATGGCATCAAATTGTTAGGGCATGGTGCCTAGTATCTTTTATTAGTGCTTTATGACTTTTTTGCGACTTGTTGTGCTTAATGCTTGTCACTAGGGCCCGAGTGCCATGATTTCAGATCTGAGCATGTTATTGATTCATTATGATAGTATTGTTCTTGGTCTTATCTACAAGTTGTATACACACGTCGTTGTCCAGAACCTATGGCCCCGAAGTGACAGAAATCAGGATAACCGGAAGGGAAAGGCTTTGATGTGAGGATCACATGTGTTCATGGAGTGTTAATGCTTTGCTCCGGTGCTCTATTAAAAGGAGCACCTTAATTGCCAGTAGTTCCCTAGAGGCCCCGCTGCAAACGGGCTAGCAGGACAAAAGATGTTGTGCAAGTTCTCATTGCGAGCACGTATGACTATATATGGAACACATGCCTAGGATTGTCTAGTACTTGGATGCTTTATCTTATTTATCTGCAATTGCCCTATGTTCTGATTGCTATGTGAATTGTCTTGTCCATGCAACGCCCGTCCATTCATCCCTATGCCTACCGCACTCGAATCCCACTGTTTACTGCTTTTGTTACTATTGTCTTTGCTTTACTACTGCTGCTGCTTTACTATTCCTACTACAAAACTATTGCTACTGATAAACTACTATGAGCAAGATTGTTTTCAGGTGGAGCTGAATTGACAACTCAGTTGTTAAGGCTTATAAATATTCTTTGGATCTCCTTGTGTCGAATCAATAAATTGGGTTTCACTTCCCTCGAAAATACTGTGATACACCCCCTATACTTGTGGTTGTGGGTCATCAGTCATCTGCGCAGACAAGTTATGATGTTGATCATAATGACACTGGAATATAGATGAGTAAATGAGAGTGAAACATGAGCGAGGATAACCGATATAGTGATCAATAGTTGCATCATGAGGATACCGACATGTCACATCGGTGTTGTCACATACCGTGAAGCAGAAGGATTAACACTTGTACAAGGAATCGGATTCACTCGATGATTCATATAATATAAAGGAGCCATCATGGGCATTCATGTTCCGCTGTTAGTTATTGATTCAGAAGAGTTTCCGAAGTCATGTCTGCATATTACCAAACCTGGCTGGGTCACATGCTTAAGGGCAAACAATCAAGTTATGAAATACTATTCATGGTTAAGAGAGTCATCTGGAATATGTTCTAGAGACACCAAAATAGTATTAAAAGTTATTTAGATAAATCAGAATAGTTCCGGTGACATAACCTATTTCGGTAAGGTAGTTCTGAAGTCGTCTGTAATGATTCGAGGTTCAGCATAATCATTCCAATACAGTGATTATGTCGGAGAGTATTCAGAAAGGTTCCGAAATATATAGGTTTACATACATGAGATGTACTGGTCTTTATTTGAAAGAAACTGGAGAGGAAGAAAACCACTTGAAATGTTCCGAGGGGAAAGCCCACATGGGTGTTGCGCATGGGCCTCCCAGGCCCACCATGCATGGTGCATGGGCCACTGTGGGTTGCACCTAGACCATTTCATATATAGATCCCATGAATTAAGGAAGTTAATTGGTGGAGATTTGGAAAGTATCAGATCATATCTCCATATTAGGCAAGTCCTGATTGTATCTTCTATTAAAGGTATGTTCCAATTAGATATTCTATTTTAGAAAGATTCTGATCTTACTTGATTGTCAAGTTGGAGAATCTCCTAAAATAGGAAGGAGATGATCTCCCTTGATTGAGAGATCGAGGACTTACCCAAAGGGGGAGGTGTCATCCTTTGCCTCCATGGCCGCCGGCCACCAAGGGGAAACCTTCTTCTTTATAAACCCCCCTTGGGGGCTCTCCTAGACACACAAGACGGCTCCCCTTGTATGAGTGGATGATTCTCTCTCTCCCTCTCTTACTCGCGGATCTTCTCCACAATATGCAAACCAAAGGCTGCGGGATTATCATCGTAGGCACGACGCTCTAAATGACAGAACGCTGCACAAATTAGGAGGCTGGATGCATGCAACCTACAGAGGGATTGTAACTTCGATCCTCCATCGAGTGGAGCTTATACTCGAGTCTGGAAGGGATACACCTAGCTGCGGGGATCACCGTGATTGTCATTAACGAACTACACCGAGTATCTTCCGCTGCATAAGTTGGTGAGTTCATGTAGATCTAGATCTATGCTATTAGATATGTATCTCATGTTCTTGCATAGCTCAATCTTGGTGTGTTCATAATCCTGGAATTTTTTAATTCCTCATGCGAAACCCCAACAGGACATATGCCCTCGCAGCTAGCCAGACGACGAAGAAGCCGCTACAAGGCGCCCGAGATTTCCATACATGTTCTGCAACCAGATTGGTTGTTCTACCAGCAAAGAAGGCATCAAAGCATCTCCACTCGTGGCCCTCAAAGGCCCCCCAAAGGCCTTTGAGGGCCGCTGACGCCAATTTTCGGCCCCAGCCGTGTCCCACAATTTGGTTTTGGCGCCGGCGCGTGCGCTCAATTTACCCGGCGCGCTCGGTCGAAACCCAATTCCAAGGGAGGCTAGCGGGGGCGCCAGAGGGCGGGGAAAAGTTCGGCGGGCCAGCCTTGTCGGCGACCTAGTTGAAATTATTTCCTTTTCCCACCAAAATTAGCGCCGGTTCCCCCCAAATTAGCACTATCTCGCCCCTCCCACTCCCGACATTTCCAGCAAAGAGCAGATCGCGCCACCATGCCGCCAAAGAAGTACGCCGCTCCCTGCGTGACGGCAGCAGCGCCGCCGGCGAAGAAGAGTGGCAAGCCGGAGAAGAAGCGGCTGGAGGGGATGACGAATGCAGAGTGGGCGTTCAACCTGCAGTGCTGGCATGTCGAGAACGCTAGCCGCTGGCAGAGAGAGCTCATGGCGAGGAAGAGGTGGGTCTCGGAGGCTCTGGCCGTGGAGGTACTCATGGCGTAGAGAGCCGCCCACATGGCGGGCATGCCGAGCTTTCCCCGCACATGTGAGGGATCCAAGGGAGCGTCTCGTCGCCGTCTTCAGCAACAACCCAGGCTGGGCCGATGTCCCAGGACAGCCAAGGTACACCCAAGCTATCTCGCTTTTCTCGCCGTGCGGGCCACTCGACCCGGCCGACAGCTTCAACCCCAATGCCTTCAGCACCGTCAACCTCAATACCAGCTTCAACCTGGCCGCCTCTCCTGCTCTCTGCTGCCCCCTCTTCCATGGTGATATGCCCACCGCCACTGCTGGAGTGCTCGACGGAACGCCGCTGGGCACCGACACCATTATGGCCAACGTCATCAACGGTGGGGCGCTGCCACCGTTCTACACGCAGGAGGAGGCGGAGGCCTACGGCGGCCACGACGACAGCCAAGAGCCTTGGGAGAACGAGGCCTACACGTTCGCCGAGGAAGACGAGGAGGAGGTGCAGGCGCCCGTGCCGGTGGCCTAGGTCGTGCCCGTGCCCGTGGTCAAGAAGAAGAAGAATGGCGGTCGTGGCCCAAAGTGGAGCTCATGGGAGGACGAGTGCCTCGCCGAGGCTTGGAAGTCGGTCAGCATCGACCCCTTCACCGGCGCGAACCAGAGCTCCGAGGCCTACTGGCTGCGCGTCAAGGCGGCGTACGACGAACGGCGGCTCTTGGACCCCTACTTCAAGGACTTGTACCACGACTGCAATGACTCCGGCATGTCGCACCGCTGGCACATGATCCAACATGCTTATAACAAGTGGCATGTCGTCGTGGAGGAGGTGCGTCGTGTCCATGTCAGCGACACCAACTTTGAGGACCAAGTAAGTGAACTCACCGTGTCCATTGTCCATCGTAGCCTAGTGTTTGGTCGCCGACCATTGACCACGGCCGTTTGTTCGTTGCATTGCATTGCTTTCGTAGATGCGCGCCATGATCACCGCCTACCACGAGGACAACGACAACGTCAAGTTCAAGTTTATCCATGTGTTCGCCAGGATCGAGATGTGCGACAAGTGGACCGAGACGCGCACGACGCTCGCCAAGGGCAAGTACGACCCCGACGCGCCGCCAGCTCTCTCCTCGGGAGGCCGTCCGATCGGGCAGAAGAAGGCCAAGGCGACGAGGGATGCCGCGCCGGCCATCGAGAAGCTGCACAGCTCGATCATGGCCTGCATGGCGGATGCTGCCTCGCACGCTGCCGAGAGGGAGGAGCAGGCCGCCAAGATGGAGCAGGTTGCCGCGGTCAGGTGGGTGTCGGTCATCGAGAGGCAGGACGCCAAGCTCGAGCTGATTAGGGCCAATGTGGCCGCGAAGAAGAGGAGGGAGGACCTATCGATCCTCATGGTCGACACCAGGGACATGGACGTCGACGTGCAGGCGTGGTGGGAGGCCCAGCGCACCGCGATCCTGTACGAGGTCCGAGGTCCACCGGCATCCACTTCACCAGCACCTGCGACATCCACTTCACCAGCACCTGCGGCATCCACTACCCCAGCACCTGCGAGCACACCGGCGATAGGCACTCCCCTGCCGGTCGTCGATGTCGATGCTGCCGTCTGACGCGCCGTTATGCTTTGTGATGCCGACGCGGCTTCTTTTGATCGCTAGACTATGATGATTTGCAGCGATTTGCGATGATGGGATCGTCGAGACTTTGTTTTGTAACTATTAAACACCCAGACTATTTATGTTCGGCTATGCGATCGGCGATCGGCCGTTCTACCCGCCATATTTTTTCTTTTTCGAATTTCGAATTTCTAATTTGGGGGCTGATTTGGGGGTTACGGCTGGAGACCGGCTTCCCCCATAGCCGGTTCTTGCGCCGGCGCTCCCCCATATGGTCTTACGCCAGGGTTAAATTGAGGGTTACGAGTGGAGATGCTCTCATAGGAAGATTTGGCGGTGTAGTCCCCGCCCACCGTTTGATTTCACTTGATAGTTGTTGTTGCTTTTATGTCTATCATGTTGTAGATTCATCATATGAACACATAGTTCATTAGGACCTATGATCTAACATGCATGTCTAGAAAGTAGCAACTTGGTCACTACGTATTATTTTCCTTTTCGCTTGTACATTCAAATCCATGAGGCAAAGTTTATTCCTAATGAACTATGTGACCTTTGTTCCTCGCAGCTAGCCAGGCGAAGAAACGGAAGCTATAAGGCGTCCGGGATTTCCATACATTTTCCGCAACAGGATTGATCGGTCTGCCAGCGAAGATGGCATCACAGGTAGATTTGGCGGTGTAGTCCCCGCCCACCGTTTGATTTCACTTGATAATTGTTGTTGCTTTTATGTCTATCATGTTGTAGATTCATCATATGGACACATACTAGTTCATTAGGACCTAGTATGATCTAACATGCATGTCTAGAAAGTAGAAACTTGGTCAGTACGTATTATTTTCCTTTTCGCTTGTACATTCAAATCCATGAGGCAAAGTTTATTCCATTGGTGTCCACCGTACGTATCTACCTATCCATTGCAGAGTAGTGTCACTACAAGTAAACTCGACTTGAAGCAATATCCTTGAAAGCAGTTTTTGGATTTAGACAACAAAAAAATAGACCAGATCTTCCTCAAGACCAAACAACGAGATAGATGTTCATCGGAACACATAGGAAATCCACCAAGAATCTGAACTAGTAGGATGCGTGCATACACACGTCCATGCGTGTGGCTAAAACTAAGACGAAGTATCTGCCGCCATATATATAGCGGTTTCAGTTGTGCGTTAGGAAGTGCAGCATGGGCTTCTGCAGCTGCTTCATGACCGCCTCCCAGCCAGCCTGCGTCGGGTGCACACTGTCCCAATAGAAGTACTGGTCGGGGTTGGTGCACACTGTGTAGAGTCTCTCCGATTTGTTGCCCCGCTGCCCGCAATACCCCTCTGGATCGAAACTCTCGCAGCACGGCGTCAGCTTGTGCTGGAGCTTCGAGCCTTTACCTGCATACAGTATATATATTCCGATGGAATTAATCGATGCAAATATTAGTACTGTATATTATTGGATTTAGTAGATGTACACAGCAAGCATGTGCTGTGCTGTACATACCGGAGAGGATTTTGGTGAAGGCGGTGTTGAGGTCGAGTATATGGACGTTCCTGGTGTTTGCGAGGCTTTTCCTGAGGTAGGTGTTGTGGAAGGTCGCGGCCATGTTGCCACGGGCGTCGCAGACGGTGTAGTTGGTCGTCCTCGACAGCCACGGCGTGCAGCCGACGGGGTGCAGGTCGTTCACCAGGACCTTCTTCACCCCGAGCTTCTGCAGCCGCTTCACGTTCGCCGCGATCTCGGTCGTCACGTTCCTGATGAAGCCGATCATCTGCCAGCCAGGACAGATAATAATAAGTAAATAATAAATAATATTAAGGCAGTAGGCAGGCAGGCAGATTTGTTTGTTTGGGTTAGAAGAACTGACGACGTACGTCGCTTACATCGCTGGAGTTGGTGGCGTGCGCGTAGTCGTTGCCGGAGATGGCGACGAGCGCCACGGAGTCGGCGAGGTGCCATTTGGAGATGGTCCCGTCCTTGATGAGCCTCTTGAAATTGCAGATCTGCTGGGCGAGGGTCGGCAGCCGGTCCGGCACATCGTACACGCCAGCGCCGCCGACGGCGAAGGTCATCCCGGACGGGTCGCAGTAGTGCTTGATCCCGGACCGGACGGATCCTAGCTGCAATGGAACGACGACCAAGCAAGCCCAATAATAAAACAGAGATCGATCGCACTTGCTTGCAATTAGTAACTGAAATTAGTAGTAGTACGCACCTATCACATCGGACTGAACCAAGTAATTGGAGAAGCGGCCGATCGGATTACCACTTCGGCCTCCGTTGAAAGTGCCGTAGGGCCAGTGCCACTGACGCGACAACGGGCTCCTACCGCCCGTCTTCGGGAGGTTCCCCGTGTCCACGAAGGAATCGCCGAACATGAACATCGTGTACCAGTGGTACTTGCCTCCTCCACACTCCACACCGGTGACAAGGAGGAGGAGACTGAAGCCGCAGGCGGCAAGGCGAGACGCCGAAACCTTCATTCTGAATGAGGAATGGCTAGGACGGACGGGGAGTGGCGAGCTGCCGATGGAGCCAAGCGCCAGATGCATCATGCATGTTCCACATTTATAGACGGGAACTGGGAGCTAATGATAGGAAATCCTAGCCAAACCAACAACAAGGTGCGAATTACTAGTAGCTACTCCCTCCGTTTCCGTAGACAAGGCGCAGTTTTTTTTTTCCTGCCTTTTCACCGCAATACAAGGCGCAGATGCGATTTAGTATCCCTTGTGCCTAAACTGCCCCTCCTTAAAAACCGCTCGCGCAGCTAGTGCCGCGCTTTCTTCCTTCAAATTCCAAGCAAATAATTACTAGTACTGTAGTGCGCCCCGTAACAAGCGTTGCCTAATTGGATGCATGCCGTGCATGCGGGGAGCGGTGTGCAAGCGAGCGGGGCGGGTACCAATAAACGAGGAGATCTTGCCAACAAATGAGGGAGAAATTTAAGGAGAAGGAAAGATTTTTCAAGGGCATTTTTGGAATGTATTTTCGGTGCTAACCTCTCCTTAATCCTAGCGCCAGCTTTTTTTTACGTCATGACCTCAGGAACGGAAGGGAGGCCCCGTATTTTAAACCGTAACTCCCGCGTGTTGTTTCGCGGGCAATTTCAGGATCCCTCCCGCGCTAGCTGCAGGTGCATGTAGCCAGCCTACCGCGAAGAATGCTTATGTTCCTGCGGGATACTGTTTTTCCTAGTACAAAATTGTGTTGTTGTTTCTTTCTTTCTTCGTCTTTGTACTAGTATTCTTTTGCTTTTGCTCATGCGCTTCAAGTACGGTTTGTGCGATGCATGTCTACGAATGGACGCATGCATTCTTTTCTGCACTTGAATACCCGTGCGTTGCTACAGAATAACGAATTCATATATCACGAATTCTAAAAACCTCCTCAGTCCATAATAATGGTTAGGAACCTAAATACTATGTGTTGCTACAGTTTACTCAAATTTTCTTATCGCATATGTAAATATAATGCATATTTTATTTCATATGCAAATATAATACATATCAAAACTCATGTGCATTTAAGGGGTAGTTATGTGGTATTTTTAGAAAAATACGATGCTATTTTTATTGAAATGTACTTCAATAAAAAAATGACCCAACTATTTATCTCTTATGGCCATAAGTATTCTACTTCTTCATATCTTTGAAACGACTTCAAGTAATAGCTTCTTAATGCATAGACAATGCTCTAGGTTGTACGGTTGTCACAACCAGTTGGATTGAGATGCAATGCGAATTGACTGGCCAACTGAGCAGAGATCTTGTTCAATTTGATTGATAGGAAGGTTTTGTTTGTCACAAAGTTCTTCGTCCTTTGCTCTTCTTTATTAGTTGAAGGTACTATATATATATTTCTCCCGCATTGCCTATAATTTATTAAAATCGTACTATATGCCTACGCTGATGAAGCCGATGATTACCATCCTGCCTAATTATAGATCTGTTGTGCTAAATTTAGTATTCGGTAAATTTGTCTACTTGCCGTTGATCTTGATTTGTCTATACAGTTCACTTAGTTATCCCTTATGTCATTCTCCCAATCCTCAAGCAAGTAATATGTTGCAGGCTTGTTAGGATTCTTGATCTTTATCTAGTATTAATATGTTCATCTAGGTTATAAGTTTTAAACCCTTCTCATTTCTCATTTAATCTGAATTTCAAACCCGAGAACCATGTTGTAAGGAAACTGGGCCATGAACTTTTCATCCATCCATGCTCACTGCTAACATCCCAAACGAAAAATGACCTCTTACGACATGCAAAATCTATCGGATCAAGATGTCACAGTAGCTAGTACTACAATATATAAATATCACTAAACATAAGTATACTTACCTTCACAGGATCTTTAAAAAAAGTAGAAATACTCATTGAAAAGTATTCTTGCAGTGCCATGATATTGCAGGCTGAAGGAAGATAGTTAGAAAAACTGCCAGAACACAAGGAGGTTTGTGCCTAGTTTGTTTTATAAGCGAGGTTTAAATCTAACCTATTGATTGATATACTGATCGGTTCAGTTAAGAGTTTCCATTGCTTGTATTGGCTGCATAGAAATATTTTATTTATGCTACCATACACATGTTAAGTAGAAGGATGAGTTGCCATTTTTAAGAAGGAATTAACATGTCAGAGTTATCATTTTTCATGTGATGTTATGTAAATATTTGTTCCTCATGTTTGTTATTTGTCACTTATTTTAGCACGGAAAAACTCATGTAGCACAAGTAACATACAAATGACTAATAGATCACGCAATGTAAGAATAAATATCAAGACACAGAGTTCCATTTAACACGAGCAGCTATGCCGGTATACAATTAAAATAAACATGGGATTGCTATGATTTTATCCTCTTTTTGCAGTTCACCACGGGTAGGTTTCTATTATAGCAATTTGCAGTTCATCGAAGCGTGGATGCCACTATGCTATCCGGTGAATTGCTCATGGGAACTAAGTCTTCAACCTGTCGTAGGATCTAAATTCCTTTATTTTTTGTGTTAGTATGTATAGCATTCAAGCAATTAAGTAATCGGTAAAGCAAAGATTAACATTCCTAATGATAGTTTGCAATTAGACTGACCTCTACATCTTCATGTGTAAAGAAACAGGGGAGATATTTTTCTTCACCATCAGAGCAAAAGCAGAAGTAAAGAAAAAACATAATTACCTTCAGTGTCGTGTTCAATCTAAGCATCACATGCGGAGGTGTGTCTGTTGGAAGAGGAGCAGAGCCGCTTATGTTCCCCGCTCTATTGCTCAGGAATGTCGTCGTCACTGTTAACTCGCTAACCAGTGTCCAACGAATCCACCATGGCCACATTATCGGATTCATGAACAGCGGGTGAGTCGCAAGCACCGGCATTGCACGCTTTCGCCTGTACAACCTCTTCTGAAATTACTATATCACGTCCACTCATTTGAAAATGATGTCCAGAACAACCCTGTCAAAGTCACATATTCACCACGCACTAAGATCTCGTCTAGACAGTTCTAACTGATAGTGAGTCATCATCAAATGAATTTTCTACAACTGCCTGTTACAAAAAGAGATAATCCCCGAGGCCCAACAAAAGTGAAGCATTGGGCATGGTTATATATCAAACCTACTTCCCCAGTCTTGGGATCAACCTGCAGATTTTTGTTAATATAAGAATCCAGTTTCATGTTTGTGCACATCATCTGGCGGTAAGTTGCTTGCCCACTGCTTGCTGAAAACCTGCGCATGCGAGACCATGTTTGCACATGGCAATATTTTTTATGTGCGCTAAATTTGTAAAGATATATCAGGTAAAATTGCCACGGTACAAGCTTTACCTCCATTCAACAATTTATAAAACTTCATTGTTGGATACATGCATGGTCTCATTTAAGAAAATAAAAATATATTTGTTATACACATGCAATTAAGTCTAGCTAATAATCGAAATACGTGTAACTTGTGGCATGTAAGTAAAATTACACACTATGAGAAGAATTGGAACAAATAAGTTTTTTTAGCTGATGGATCTAACAAGTTATAGATACATCAATCAAAATATTGTATTTGGGAAAATATTAGGACATGTTATAAGTTACGGATTTTTAAGAAAAACAGTTGTCATAGTGAAGTATGTAATTGCATTGAAGATGCTATTCAATGTATAAGATCTGATAGCTCAAATCAATCCAGTTACCTAGTTCAGTACAACTATTGTTATTATATGTGTTCCCGATCAGAGCATGGATCCTCATGCAGGTACAGTGATGCGCAGGCGTCAAAGCCGTGGATCAAATCTCATAGCTCCCAATTATCTAGTGTACTACTTTAATCTGTAACAAAGGTAACAAATACCATGTATAATACGGAGTAAGAGCTATTTACCTGGTATAATGGAAAGGCGGGACAGGCGAATAACTTAGCTGAGGAGATCGAAGAAGGCATGTGGCAAGACGGCGGATGCCCGACCTAGGTCATGGCGATCGTCTCCACCTTTAGCAAAGCTAGCTTCTTCAACATCGACGAAGACGGCGTTTGGCTAGGCACGCAGATTGGACGAGAGTAAACAAAACTGAAGGTCGCGTCGTGGCAGCTAACGAGGACGTGCTAGGCAGGAATAAAGAGACCGTGATCTCATCCAAGTTTGTTAATTACCGATTCTTCACACGATTATGCGATACATAGAAACTGAAACAACTACAACCACATGAGGGAGATGTTTGAACAGTAAGTTGTACGTGCGACACCTAGCGTGAAAATCAGTTTTGTACTTACGGCACCAAAGGTGGAGATGGAGGTATGAGTTTGTTTAAAAAAGAGGTGGAGTGGCATTTATGTAATATTAGTGAAGTGTGACACTACTGTTTTGATTTTAATAGTAAAGGTTGACATGTCCGTGAGTACTATACACACTAATAATAAAATGGTAAGTGCACCATGCTTACATAAGAACGTCAATAAGTTCTTTGACAAAGAAGTGATCTGTCTCAAGTGATTTTTTTTGCGGGTATCTGCAAGTGCTTTGTACGGTTGCTGAATATGGTGATTTGTCAGGAGCGAATTTACCAGGTACGCTTTGCTAGGCTCGAGACTATGCTCTTATTTTAGCGAAAGTTCATTAAATATATGTGCCCAAGCAATAGATGATGGTGAGAGATCCAAATTCCCCTAGTCACATAAACAATCAGCTCTCGCATGAAGCTATAGGCATGTATGGTAGCCAACTCAGAAATTCTCATCTCAACTGAGATTTGGGTGTTTCTTAGCCCGGTTTACTCACCAGAGCTATGCCCACTTCATACCGAAAACGTCTCTCAACCCTGCCTAGTTGCGAAGCTCAACTCGAGCTTCTCTACTCGGCCTGGGCGATCTCATCCCGCAAAGTCGCCCCACGCGTCCCACCCGACCCAAGCCCCTCACCCCAGACCCGAGCCCCCACCCTCTCGCTCTCATTCATTCTTTTTCTCACCCCCAGAACCTGCTTCCTCCCTCCCTCTCAGGCCTCAGCCGCCCACTGCACCCTACGTGTTGCCCTCCTGTGAACGCTGGCGAGCTCCACATCGGCGGCCGCCCCTCCCTAGCAGTAGCCCGTGCACCGGACCAGCTTCTTCATGAACATCGCCATGCTCCTGCACTGGCCGCCGCCTAGAGGGTCGGCGCCGCACCCTCCTCCACTATCCACCGCACTGATCCGACGGCCATCAACAGCACGGCATGCCATGGTGCTCCTCCATTGGCCGCCACTCAGGTCGAGGCACGCCGTGACGCTCCTCCACTGGATGCCTCCTAGGTCTTTCGCGGCCCACTCGACGCACGCCGCGACGCTCCTCCACTGGGTGCCTCCTAGGTCTGTCGCCCCCCACTCGACGCACGCCGCCACCCAGGTCCGCAACGCACCGCCGACTTGCTCCTCCATGAACACCAGCGACTAAATGGTCGATGATGAGCCTAGGACGAGCGGAGGACCCAATTTATTTTCTTCTTCTCTATTCTAGGTCCTTTTTGCAAAAAAACTAGACCTAATTGTAAAATTGTTATTTAAATGTTTGAAACAAGCACTGATACATGTCTTTGCTGCCGAAGTATGCATTTATACATAGATATAGTCTTAATTGTGTTCAAAGATCGAATTGGTGCTCAAATCATAATAATTCATCATTATCAATTGTGGTGGTATCCTCACCATCATAGAGAAGAGTTATCTTCATCAAACTCACACATATGCTACTTAACAACATCTCAACTCATCATAGCTGAACTGATACAGTTTGCCAAACACCTGATAGAATCTTAACTCAACTCAGCCAGGCTCAACATGTATGAGCAGAGATATGCGTTTTGGTTTGACCCCGGCTACCAAACACACCTTATACTTACTACGCATTGCCTGCCTTGTCAATTGGGCCTTGTAGGCATGCGCGCATGATAGCTAAGGGCGTGTTTGGTAGGGCGCAACCTAGTTTCTCGCATGGGGAGGGAAAAAATAAGGGTGTTTGGTTGCACACACGGTAGAGAATCTTTGCACCAAACGAGTTCTAAACTAGCCATCAGCCTGGCCCTGGAGGAACGTCGAAATCGGCCGTTTCCATGGAGCCAACTCCTTATGTGGGAAATTCCGGTGGGAGAAACTAGGGTCACCGCCCACCAATTCGCATCGCCTATTTAGACCGCTCTGCCTCACCTCAAATTTCCGCGCAACCATTTCTCCCCCTTTTCGAGCTCTCCCTCCAAATCCTCTTCTTCACCGACGAGCAGGTAAGCGGCGCCTCCTACTTCGGTGGATCGAGCTCATCTCCGGCAACCCTTCATCCTCGGCTATCTCCAACATGTCATCCTCATCGGTCGAGATTGAGATTGTTGTAAGAGACACCTAACCCTAGCTCTTGTAGCTTTGATCTATTACCATGCTCTCGCTCATAGTTCATCTTTTCGTGTGTGCTCGCTCCTAGTAGATCTGGTCCTTTTGTGATACATTTGGCAGTCATTATTCATGTTGTACTATGACGATGTCATGTGGTGTAGGTAGAATTAGTGTTACAAGTATAGTTCTTCCCCTAGAACTGAACACATTGCGTATCTCTGGTGTCGTAGGAGTTGGTTGTGTCCCCTAATCTACCGGCAACCTCTATGGTGCCTCTGTGTTATGCACAGATGCCTGATGTGGTGTGCAAGAAGAAGTTGGCCATGTCATGGCCAGAATCTCTGTCCACCTTCGTCCCGAATCGGTATGCTAGTTGATCCAAAAAGTGGGTTCAGTTGTTTGGGGATTCAGAGAGTCAGACATGCGATTGATTGCAGACGATGTCTTCAAGTTCTGTGGCCAGACAGTCTCTGTGAACCAGGTGTACAACCACATGAGGCACTGGAGAGTTAGGTGGATTCAGGTGCTGAAGATCAAGGGGCTCGAGAACATGCGCTGGGCTGAGGCGACCACTGCTATCATGATGGACGACGGCGATTACTATGCGCACATCAAGGTTCGATATATTTGCACTTCCATCAGTACATTGAGTAGTTGTAAAGCTCACACAAGAATTACATGTCTTAAACTAACTGTGATTCTCATGTAGGCTCAGTCGAAGAACATCGAGTTGATCAACAAGCCCATTGAGAACTATGCTCATAAGAAGATGATCTACGGTCCTCGCATTCTCACTGCGCCCATCTCTCCGACCACGATACACCGTGCTCTTAGCCACCTAATGGAGCATAGTGGACAGGCGACCATGTATCTCACCATGACCCCTGAGCACAGGATGAGCTGGTTCATGATCTTCCTGAACAAGCACTACCTCTGAACAACAGACTGAGCTGTTCGAGGAGGTGCTGGTAGCGGTGTTGATGATCATGACTGTGATGTGTATTTTGGAGTAGCTAGGCCCATGAACTTTGGTTGTGGTGAACCCTAAACTATGGTCTATATATTTTGGAAGGTGGTATTCAGTTATAACCCCTCCGTTTGTGACGATTTTGTGCTACATCACAGGCAGTTGTTCGAACTCGTGGTGCAGCACACATGTCCTGGCTGATTATGTGAATTCAGTATTAATCTAAGTATTATCTGAATTACAATTGTCTGAACTTTGTGGTGTGTTGTGTTGTTGTCATGGGTAAGCTCACCACACAAACAAAAAGGTAAGGATATTAGGGACAATGCAACAACCAAAACAAGTTCCAAATTGCTGAAAACCAAGAAAATATGCAAGCAAACAACTGAGACATTGCTTCCCAAACCACAGAGAAATGAAAATACATTAAACCAAACAAAGTACCCTTTAGACATCAGAGCTTGTATTGCCGCGCGCAGCTTCCATGGAGCTATGATCTTCAGGTATGACTAAAGGGAAGGAGCAAGCAAACATGCCCCTAAATGGTGAAACACATTGTATACTGAGCAATATTTCTGATGGCTTACACATAGTACAAGAGTACACATCGTACAAGATCATGTGCATGCCAGTGTCTAGCAACGTAGCAACATGATAGGAAAAGTTGATAAAAAATGTTTGTTATGCAAAAGAACCCTTTAGCATAACTTTTAGACTTTTTCATTATCGGCCAATTTCACCAGTTTGGTAGCTAAACAGATGGATATGTGTAACAATAACCATTTATAATTAAGTAGTATACTCTCTGAAACATCAATTTACCAGGTAGATTTTGTATCAACAATGGATTGCGCTGATAAAAAATAGACATTGAATCCCCACATAAAAAGACCTACATATGAAACCATGCATGAAATTGTATTTGTTAACCGGAGAAAAAGAACATGTGAAGGGGTGGGGGGGAGGGGGGTGGATGCAACCGTAAGGAGGAAAAACAACCCCGAGATCACGCGACCGCCTCGCCCCCTGCACAGGCGGCCAGCTGCGTCCCCAACTCCCGTCCCCTCGAGCTCCCCCACCTCCTCTCCCCTGCTGTCGTCGGCTTGCGTCACAGGGCTAGTCCCAGGCGGCGGCGGTGGACCTCGGTTTTTACCCTCCTAGAAGTGCGCCCGCGCGGCGCGGCACGACGGCGGGAGGTGCGGCTCAGGCGGGAGCGATCTGGCACGGCGACGGTGGCGACCTGAAGCTGGCTGGGCAGGCGTTGGCCGGTGGTGCCGTACAGGCCCAAATCTAGGCCCTTCCGGCCTGATCTGGGTCAAGGCGGGCTGGACTCCTCTTCGCCGCCTTCGGTTGGGCTGACGAGTGGTCTGTGACGGGGGGTAGCAGCAACGACACCACGCCGATTGCTGCGTGGTAGCGGGCTCATGTGGGGCCTATGGTGATGATGAAGAAGGCATCAACAGCATGACCTATGTGCAACATTGTGGCGGCGGGGACTTTACGAACCCATCCGGGGACCGGACGAGTCTTCTCAGCCTGGTGTGTTCCCACTGCCGCATCCGGTTGGCACCCTCCAATGGCAGTGGAGGATGACCTTCGGGTGGTTGTGTTGCTGCTGCCCTCCGGATCCAGTGGCCTAGTGTGCTCTTGCCGCACCGTCCGGTCGGCTACCGTCTACAGCGGTGAAGGTAGTTCCCTCCCACGTGGTGGTGTTCTTAACGTCCTTTGTCTACAGATGTTTCTTGATGGTCTGGCTGGCCTCGCAGCGTTTTCCTTGGGAAGGCGACAATGGTGACCACAAGACCGTGGTGGCGTACGTTGGTGGGTGGCAAGACTAGTGAAGCGCTGCGGATTATCTGGAGATGTGGTTTTTTGGGGGTCGGGAGAAATCCATGTCATCTTGGCACCGACGTGGCGACGCTTGCGAGTGTCGCTATCCCTTCCTAAAGGGTGTCAGGTGTACCTCTTCCCTACTCTCCGGAGAATACCCGGGGAAACCCTAGAACTAGTCCGAGCAGTAGCATCGTCATCATGGCTTTCCTTCTTGGAGGTGCTGCTTGGTATGTAACAATTCAGAGCGATAGGATCATGGTGGGGGGAGGGGGCGGCGGTTGCGGGTCAATGTTGCTTGTCGATCTGTCAGTGTCGGCCTTTTTTTCCTCTTTCTTTTTCTCTTGGGCTTGATTGTGCTATTTGCCCCAGCAGTGGTCTCATAGTTGTACCATATGGTTGATATATTAATATAGCGGGACGAAAGCCTGTTTTGAGAGAAAAATAACATGTCACCCAAAGACATTGGGTGCGAGCTTTCCATTAGTGAGTTAACACATTGTTTTTGCTTTATTTCAACAAAATTTATTTAATAAGAATCTACGATTGTATGGAGTGGAATTGTTATAATATGTTTTTCTTTGAGCCCACCCTTTATTCCCATCCTAGATTCGCCACTGTGATTTTGATGAAGACATAGGGGCTCTTTGGTTTGCTTATTTGTGGTATTTAGCTTTTGGCTTATAAGTTAGAAAAAACACCTAAATAGGTGCTTTTGTTTTTGGTTTTATCTTATATTATCATAGAACTATGTTTAGTTAAAATCCAAAATCCAAAATAGAAAACACTTATTTATGTGCTTTTGTGACTCTTTTTTTAAACTAGGCAAAAGCTTTGCCTTTCATTGATATAGTAGAAAAGAGCTGGCCCGTTTATGAGGACAACTGGCCGAATATCGATACAACACAACACCACACGCCAACCCCGAGGCTGCGCACCACATGGGTCGACGACCAACTAGGTCGACACCACACCTCAACGCAACAGGCGGAGGCGAAAGACTAGAGCTGCCGCTCCAACTACCACGCCGGCCCCAGGGACGCGCCCCGCCTGGGGGAAGATGAACCCGCCTCTACCAAAAATCACTGAATCACATCACGGGTCCCTCAGTCCGGTGGACGTCAAGAGGAGGCCAGCCATGTGGGCTAACCACGGCAAACAAACCTTTTAACTTGGTATCAGAGCTAGATCGATTTAGGGTTCCTTAGCCCGATCGGCCTCCTCCCCTGGCGGCGCGACTCCCCTCCCCGTCGGTGCTTTGGCGACCTCCTCCGTGCTCCAGCTCACCTCCGCCGGTGCTACCTCGTCGGCAGGATCCACTTCCGCCATGTCTTCCTCCAACTCCATCACCGTGCTACTCGACCGCCACAACTTTCTGCTCTAGAAGACCTAGGTCATCCTCGACCTCGCTGGGCAGGGGTACCTAGGGTTCATCAATGGCACGTACCCCGCCCCAGAGCAGTACCTCACCAATGGCACCGTCAAGGACGCGACGGAGATTGTGAATCCGGAATATGTTGCCTGGTGATGTCTACGCACTTCTATTCTCGTAGACAGTTGTTGGGCCTCCAAGTGCAGAGGTTTGTAGAACAGCAGCAAGTTTTCCTTTAAGTGGATCACCCAAGGTTTATCGAACTCAAGGAGGAAGTGGTCATAGGTATCCCCTCTCAAGCAACCCTGCAATCAAGATACAATAAGTCTCTTGTGTCCCCAACACACCCAATACACTTGTCAGGTGTATAGGTGCACTAGTTCGGCGAAGAGATAGTGAAATACAAGTGGTATAGATAATTATAAGTGGTAACGGTGCCAGAAAATAGCTTGCTGGCGTGTGGTTGACGTGGGAAAAGACTAAACGCAAACTGAAATAAAGATGGAAGCAAGCAAACATGTAATAGATCTAATTGCAAACGGTGTATTAATGCTCAGAAACAAGGCCTAGGGATCATACTTTCACTAGCGAACACTCTCATATAAATATCCTATCTTCATGATACTACTCTTAACTACTCTCCGGTTGGACACTCTAATCCATGGTAGGGCTATAACAGCACACCTCAAAGTTCGCTGTTCCCATCTAGATAACCCTACACTGTCACCTTGAGCACTAGATGGTTCAAGCAAACACCACAATTTCATAAAGACATCCAACTCCAAATATAACTCATAACAAGTATTTGTAATCTCTAGCCTAAGTGCCACCATGGTGTGCACGCTGTTACTTTCACACACATGGGGAGAGCAGAGATCTATTAAAGCACTTGAGTAGCAAAGTAGATCTACTTGATTACAAAGCTCATGATCACAATATGATCATGCATAGAGAGAGAGAGAGATGAACACATAGCTACCAGTAGATCCCTTAGCCTCGAGAGAGGACTACTCCCTCCTCATCATGGGAATCAACAATGGTGATGGAGATGGTGGTGGAGATCGATGGAGATGGCTCCGGGGGCACTTCCCCGTCCTGGCAGGGTGCCAGAACAGAGACTTTCTGTCCCCCGAATCTCCCCTTCGGTGGCGGCGGCACTGCGGAACTTTTCGTGGCTGGAGGCTTGTCGATTTAGGGTTTTTGCATTGGGAGGCATCTTATAGGCGAAGAGGCAAGGTCGGTGGGCGGCCAGGGGGCCCACACCACCTGGTGGTGCGGCCAGGGCTAGCCCGCGCCACCACATGGTGTGGCCGCCCTGTGGCCCCTCTCCGTCTCGTCTTCTGGCTCTGTGAGTCTTCCATTAAAATATCGACTTTGGCTTTTGTCCGGTCCAATTCCGAGAATATTCATTTTCTGACTTTTCTGGAACCAAAAACAGCAGAAAACATGCAACTGGCACTGTGGCATCTTGGTAATAGGTTAGTCCAAGAAAGTGTATAGAAAGTACTCCAAAGTATGGACAAAACATAAGAAAGTAGATATAAACCAAGCATGGAACATCAAAAATTATAGATACGTTAGCAACGTATCACTTGGTGCCAGGCGGACCAGCGCATTCTCAGCGCCCTTCGCAGGTCAATGACCGAGGAGATCCTCGCCCATATGATCGGGCGCACTACCTCCGCCTAGGTGTGGAATTGCTTGATCTCCATGTTCTTCGCTCAAGGACGGGTGAGCATCCGCCAGATCTGTTGCTCTCTCACGACGACGCGGAAGGATGACCTGAGCGCGCCCACGTATTTCCACAAGATGAAGGGCTTCGCAGATGCGATGGCCAACATCGGCTCCCCCTGCCTGACGAGGAGCTGATCGACTACATCATCGCTGGCCTCAGCTCCGCATTGACCCTGCTTCAGGCGTCGCTCAACGTGTTCTCCAACACCAATCCCAACGTTGTGCGCAAGTTAGAGGACTTCTACACCATGCTTCTGTCCTACGAGTCCATGAAAGAGTCTAACTCCCGCGATCTGCACTCCTCCTCCTCGGCCAACGCGGCGACACGCCGCTGTGACTATGGCCGTGACCGTGGTGGGCGGCCAATGACTCTGGGGGGGGTGCTCAGGTGGATGGCATCAAGGCGGCGGCAATGCTAGCTATGGCCAGCAGCAGCAGCGCGGCGGTGGCCGTGGCCAGGGCAACGACCACAATAGTGGCTACGGTCAAGGTGGCGGTGGCGGCGGCTATGGTCAAGGTGGAGGTGGCGGCGGCTGCGGCAATGTGATGTCTACGCACTTCTATTCTTGTAGATAGTTGTTGGGCCTCCAAGTGCAGAGGTTTGTAGAACAACAACAAGTTTCCCTTAAGTGGATTACCCAAGGTTTATCGAACTCAGGGAGGAACTGGTCAAAAGTATCCCTCTCAAGCAACCCTGCAATCAATATACAAGAAGTCTCTTGTGTCCCCAACACACCCAATACACTTGTCAGGTGTATATGTGCACTAGTTCGGCGAAGAGATAGTGAAATACAAGTGGTATGGATAAAAGACAACGGTGCCAGAAAATAGCTTGATGGCGTGGAAGAGACTAAAGGCAAACTGAAATAAAGATGGCAGCAAGCAAACATGTAACAGATCTAGTTGAAAATGAAGTTTCAATGCTTAGAAACAAGGCCTAGGGATCATACTTTCACTAGTGAACACTCTCATATAAATATCTTCTCTTTATGATACTACTCTGAACTACTCTCCGGTTGGACACTCTAATCCATGGTAGGGCTATAACAGCACACCTCAAAGTTCGCTTTCCCATCTAGATAACCCCACACTGTCACCTTGAGCACTAGATGGTTCCAACAAACACCACAATTTCATAGAGACATCCAACTCCAAATATAACTCATAACAAGTAATTGTAATCTCTAGCCTAAGTGCCACCATGGTGTGCACGCTGTCACTTGCACACACATGGGGAGAGCAGACATCTATTAAAGCACTTGAGTAGCAAGGTAGATCTACTTGATTACAAAGCTAATGATCACAATATGATCATGTATAGAGAGAGATGAACACATAGCTACCGGTAGAACCCTTAGCCTCGAGAGAGAACTACTCCCTCCTCATCATGGGAATTAGGAACGACGATGGAGATGGCGGTGGAGATGGTGAAGAGGGCGTTGACGGTGCCGGCGGAGGCATGGGGGACTCCTTCCCTGATGCCGGTATCACAGGGGAGCACCGCCCCTTAGCACCCTTCCTTCATGGATTCTTGGGAGCCCTTCCCCATGGAGATGGGATCCACGGGGAGGCAAAAACATAGCTTTGGTGGCTGCAAATTCGTGGGTGGAGGTGTCTCCCACGAATTAGGTTTCCTCCCTTTATATAGCTTCTCGGATTCCCGTCACCCCATTTTGGGTTGTAGCAAATCGGGCCTATCGGACCCATCCGGACTAAGAATTAGCTAAATTTTATGTCCATAACATTTGTTGCTAAATGTCCAACAACTTTGTAGTTTAAGTGTTTTCCGTTTGACGCCGTCTTCGACCCGAAACGTGACCATATTCAAAAAGAGTTTAAGACAGATTTCTGGAAAATCCCAATTTGACTCCAACAAGATTTTCACTTGTATTCTTGGTAATTCCTACACATTAAAGTGTAAAACAAGAACATTATGCACTTTTGCAACTATTAGTAGGTTATTCCAAATAAATTATAAACTTTATATAAAAAGGAGTATCAAAAGCATATTATTAGCATAAAACCATCAAAAAATATAGATACGTTATGGACGTATCAACATCCCCAAGCTTAGTTCCTGCTCATCCTCGAGTAGGTAAACGATAAAAACAATATAATTTTTGAGGTGACATGCAGCCAACACAATCTTGATCATCATTATTGTAAAAGCATTGATAGCTAGGATCAAGGTACTCTAAACACGAACATGAAAGATAGAGTTATAACAATAAGACATAACAACTATGTTGTAACATGAAAAGGTACAAACAAAAGATCATGAATAACAATGCATTGAAATATGTTTGTTTGTTTCACATATAGAAAACATAGCATAGTGGCATTTAGCTTGTCCCTCATGGAGCAGCAAAACATAAATGCATAGGACACCTTCAAAGTTCATAAGGGTGACTAGATACAAATAGTTCAAGAACAAGCAATATCAACATTATGAACCAATCAATAAGTTTTGGGACAATGCACATAGAACTAAGAATGACAACTATGCTCTCTTAATTGGTGCCTAAGGATATAAGGTGGAGACTCAATATAAAAGTGGAAGAAAGGCCTTCATAGAAGGAAGCAGGGATTCAAGTCTCATAAAGAGCTTCCAAAAATTATGGTACTTACTAGCTTTCAGCTCTCATTGCCCCTATCATAAGCATCTTGAAGTGATTAAGGTTAAAGTGAACAAACCATGGAGTATATGCTTGACAAAGTATAAGTTGGAAATCTCATGTCCCTTGAATACGAGGGCCGCTCCTCATGCTACTCAAGTTGAGTTACCGGTAAGTTCTTGTCATAGTAAGTACATGTGTATCATAGAGAACCACCAACGGGGTACCCCTTGCCCGATGATACGGAAGAATCCCCATATCAAAATGACAAGGCAAGCAGACAACGAGCATCTCAGCAATCTTCTTATTTACCATGGGAAAATGGTGCTTTTTTCTCTCTTTCCTCTTTTCTTATCTCTTTTTTTTCTCTTTTTTTCTCAATATCTGACTCTTTTTTTATAAGAAGAATGCTTCATAGACAACTCATTATGGTTACGCTGCAGGTTTCCACCATGACAGCATGGATTAGACCGGCGGCCCAGGCGTTTCTCTAACACACATACATAACTCTATGGACTTACAAGCTCCCCTTTCATTTCACACCGACAACATCCATAAACAAAAGAGCATGATATCAACTGGGTACAATGTACAAGTGCAATGTTGAAAGCGTTCCCCATGACAACATGGTTCTGCTAATCCCCAACATATAAGTGCAAGCATATACAACATAGATGACTCAATGGTTCAAGTTTATTAGGGCAAGAAAAGTAAAGTGTGCCATCAAGTTCGTGAGAGCTTTAATCACTAATTTTCACATAACAAGTTTAATTCGGAAGGTAGATAAAAACATGAATATACTTGGAATAGAAAATGCTAATAGGTAGGTATGGTGGATTCTTTGGGACAACTTGGTTTGATTTGGAGTTGGATGCATGAGTGGAACTCATACTTGGTATGGAGGCTAGCAAAAGATTGGGAGCGACCAACTATGAGAGCAATAATGGCCATAATCATGCAAAGCGACAAAACATCATTAATTAAAGCATCAAGTGATACTACAAGTCGAAAACTAAAGGATCATAGAGGCTATGGTGACTTGGTGTAGTCTTAACATGGTGTGAGCATGCGCCAAGTCAACCCAAATAAAGCATCAAAGGAGAATACCACTATACTATGCTTTAATATGCTAGAACAACACACGATTCTTTCAAGGCACATTAAGCAATCTCAATTGTTTATAACATGTCATGCTACAGCAAAAATCACTAATCATAAAGCCAAAACAATGTCAAGCATGACATGACAAAGCATAGGCCACAGTCAAAAACAGGCTCCTTTTTACCACTAAAGCATGAAGCTTTCTAGTCTTTTCCAACACCAATCGACTTATTTGAAAGAACTCACAAAGATAATAATAAATAAAGATCAGTGAGCTTGTCTCACAAATCCACAAAGAAGAACTAAAAAGTTCTAAGCTAAAAGCACAAGAAAACTAAGGCTAAACACAATAGCAAAAGAGAACACTCGCAGAACAATAAGAATGAAAACTAGAGTGTTCTAGGCAATGAAAACGGAGTGTGTCTCTCTCCAAAAGAAGTGTGCTGGGATCCAACCAACTTATTGCAGCAAACCAAGCAAAAGAAAACTAAAAACAAAAACAAAGACGCTCCAAGAACAACACAACAGTGCATGGAACAATAAAAAGAAGTGTCTAGAAAGACCTAAGATTTTTATTGATGAAGAAGGGGATGCCTTGGGCATCCCCAAGCTTTGGCACTTGTACATATTGAATATTTCTTGGGGTGACATGGGATGGCATCCCCAAGCTTGATCTTTAGTCCATTCTTCATCTCATTACATCATTCTCTCCTTACACCTGAAAATTTTCCTTCATACAAAACTTCACACGATCTTTATTAGCAACATTAGTGCACTCAAGATAATAAGTCTTTTGGTTCAGTTTAAACACAAGTAAAACTTCCATTAAAACACAAGCTACTGTAGCACTTCCTTTAAAAAGTTCAAATGATCAAAGAGAACTCATAGAGAAGAGATTAAGAGGCAAATGCAAATAATGGCAGAATCTGTCAAAACAGACCAGCAGGTAAAAACCGATTTTTCGAAGCCTTCTGTTGCTCAAATCAAAAAGTGTTGAACTAACTAAAGTTGTATAACAACCTGGGGCAGAAGCACAAACAATTACAGCTCAAACCGACGTGTAAAGATTCTTCACGAATTTTTACAGCGAAGCACAAAAATATGTTTCGGGACAACAACTTTCCCAAGCATTACTTCTCTCTCATTAGAGGTTACTCTTGGCACAAAAACCACACAAAAATGATAAGGAGAGGTTACTACAGAGGTAATAACTTTCAAGAATCAACTAAAACTTTTGGGTTATTTCCCAATAAGTACTTTTCTTTAACGTCTTTAAGTTAGGCATGATAGTTTGAGAAGATGCTCACATAAGAAATATGAATTGAAGTAAAAGAGAGCATCAAGAAGCAAATTCAAAGCACATTTAAGTCTAACCCACTTCCTATGCATAGGAATCTTGTAAAGAAACAGGTCATGAAAGCACAAGGCAACAAACATAGTAAAGCAAAACAAGTGCAACTTCAAGACTTTCAACATAAAGAGGGGAAACTTAATATTATTGAGATGCATCAAACCATGTTTCCCTCTCTCATAATAACTTTAAGTAGCATCATGAATAAAATTAACAATATAACTATCACATAAAACATTCTTATCATGAGCCACATGCATAAAAGAATTATTACTCTCCACATAAACATAGTCATTCTTATTAATTGTAGTGGGAGCAAATTCAACAAAATAGCTATTTATTATTCTCATCACCATAATCATCAAATATAGGAGGCATATTGTGATCATCAATAGTAGGTGGACTGAAAATATTGATGGGTTCGTAGCATGGAAAACAAAAAATTTCTACCGCAAGAACGAACAAAACCCAGATCTAATCTAGATAAAAGCCAAGATCTAATCTATTAGACATGTGCAACGAGATAGATCTGTACTAACCCTCGTAGAACCGAAAGCGTTACGAGATTAGATCTCGGGGTTGATGTAGTCGATCACTAGCCGATCTCAAGATCGTGTGGACGATCCTTCCGACGCCGCATTCCGGCAGCGCTTCCGCAGTTGGTCACACGTGCGGAGTCGAAGCAGACCTTCCTCTCCCTGTTCCAGCGAGCAGCGGAGGTAGTAGATCTTCTCCACGGAATCCCAGCAGCACGATGGTGTGGTGGTGGTGGTGGAGTAGAGAATTCTGCAGGGCTTCGCCTAAGCCTGAGCAGAGGGAAGGAGGAGGAGAGAGGCGGCGGCCAGGGTTTGTTATGGGAGAGATCTAGGGGGTGGCGCCCCCTCCCCTCTATTTAAAGGAGGGAGGCGCCATGGGAGGGGCAGTCCTAGTAGGACTCCCCTCCCTCCTTGGCCGGCGGATTGGGAGGGGGGGGGGAGGAATCCTCCCCCACGAATCCGTGTCTTGCCCCACAAAGACTCCTTGATCCTTTCTTGGTTTTCAAGCAAACTCCAAGAAATCTTCTAGAACCTTCCAGAACATTCCGAAACCTTCTAGAATCTCCATACAAACACTCCGGAACATTTCCTAACTTAGAAAATGATCCCCAATATATGAATCTTATTCTCCGGGCAATTCCGGATCTCCTCGTGATGTCCCGGATCCAATCCGAGACTCCGAACAACATTCGGTCTCCAACGCATATTCCATATCTACTTAAAACCACTTCGAACCTTAAGTGTGTCACCCTACGGTTCGTGAATATGCAGACATGATGAAGACACCTCTCCGATCAATAACCATCAGCGGGATCTGGAGATCCATAACGGCTCCCACATACTCAACGATGACTTCATGATTGATAGAACCATTAACATACGAAACCAATTCCCTTTGTCACGCGATATTCTACTTATCCGAGGTTTTATCGTCGGTATCTCCATACCTAGTTCTGCCTCGTTACTGATAAGTACTCTTTACTCGTTCCATGTTATGTCATCCCTTGTGACCTAGTCAAATGCTTGCAAGCTAACTAGATGACATTCCACCGAGAGGGCCCAGAGCATATCTATCCGTCATATGGATGGACAAATCCCAATCTTGGTCCATGTGCTTCAACACATACTTTCAGAATACGCAATGTCACCTTTATAACCACCCAGTTACGAAGCGGCGTTTGATGTCATCAAAGTACCCATCCGGTGATGGTGATTAACATAACCTCATGGTCGAAGGATTAGGTTACTATGCATTTGAAAATCTTGTAGCAAAACAAACTTAATGACTTGATCTTATGCTATGCTTACTTATGGGTGTGTGTCCATCACATCATTCTCCTAATGATATGATCTTGTTATTAACGACATCCAATGTTCATGATCAGGAAACCATGATCATCATTTAATCAACAAGCTAGTTTAACAAGAGGCTTACTAGGGACTCTTTTATGTTTACAAAACACACAAGTATTAATGTTTCCGGTTAATACAATTATAGCATGGGATGTAAACATATCATAAACATAAAGATATAACAATAACCACTTTATTATTGCCTCTTGGGCATATCTCCAACAGTCTCCCACTTGCACTAGAGTCAATAATCTAGTTAAAAACTTGTGCACTCAACACCTATGGCTTTCTGGTGTTGTATAGACACTATTGCTAGTGGTAAACATAATATTCGGATCTGACACTTCCAGGTCCGTGTGTATTTGCATGTCCTTGCGTCTCTACGCATTACTCATTCTCCAATGAGATGGCATTGTATAAATTTGGTCCTTTGGTGAGACCTTTAGTTCATTGGGATTAAATCATGTTGATACAATTGTCATACAATGTATCTTCATAGTATTATCCCGCTATGAACCACACCTAGTTTGATAACAAACTACTTGACGCAAATGCCCTCATTTGCTGCTACAATAGCAGTCATATACTTAGCCTTTTGTTGTAGTATCTATCACAATGTTTTAACTTTGGTACTCAACCAAATCCGTTATGGAACTTCCTTTCCATTACATTGTGCCACCCATAGTTTAAATTGAGATAAACTTAATTTGTGACAAAACTAGTATCAATGCAACAATTTACAATGAACTATTTGTCACCACTATATAAATAATATATTCTTAGTTCTTCCAAAGATCATAGGAATATCCCTACTATTGTCCAATGATCATCTTATGAGTCATTCTGGTATATGCTCATAACATTTAGAGCATAGGACATATCTGGATGTGTACATCTCAAAGAACGATTGATCAAAATATTCTTGCGATTTAACCAAGTGTCAAAACACTTGAATCTCGTGTCAACACACTTGAATCTTGATTCAGTCCTTTCCGTGCGTTAAGAACCTTTCTTGTTGTTTCCATATTGAACTCATTCAACATCTTATCTATGTACATTTGGCAAAACCATATTAGCGCCTCAATCTATCCATATAGACATTGATGCCTAATTCTTGGGTTATGCCTAAGTCTTTCATCGAAATGAAATTCTTAACCTGTGTCAATAAAGATACATCATTTATAATCAACAATATGTCTTTCACATAATGTATTAGAAATATGTCTTAGCGCTCCCACTTAATTTCTTGCAAAATGCAAACATCTTCATCGTCTCTGATGAAATTAAACCTTTTAACGGTTTCATCACGGTGAAGATTCCAACTCCGCGATGCTCACTTCAACCATTGAAGTTTTGCATACTCTTTTAGCATCCTTTGAATTAACAAAACCCTTTGGATCGTGTCATGGACACATCCTAGGTAACCATTCTATTAGAAGAACTTGTTTTGTTTGTTCAACTACCATATACCAAAATATATGTAGTGGTTGCTACATTAATCCATCCAGACTAAATATCGCTATGAAAGATAAAATCTTATCATAGTCAATTCCTTGAACATTGTCGTAAACTCTTTCCGACATGTCGACTATTTCATAGATGTGAAACATCCATGTCTATTTCTTTATAGATCCATATACGACTGTAAGGTCTTGCACCTTTCCAGAGGGTCTTTCAAATTCAAAGCTTGATTTCTCGTGTATGGAATTATCACGGATTTTATGGCTTCAAGCCACTTAACGAAGTCAGGGCCCATCATTGCTTCTTTGCATGTAGTCGGTTCATCATTGTCAAACAACAATGATTTAACTCTCAAATCTTGGCATTTCATTACTTACCCGACCTACTTGGTTCAATAGTAACTTAGATCTCCGTGACCACAACCTTTGAGGCACGTGAGCCATGAGCATTGTTGCTGCCTCCGGGACACTTTCCGACGCTGCGCAACTCAGCACATATTAGCCAAGGTTCAACAACCTTGTCAAAGTTCTATTGTCCTCCCACTTAACTTTTCACCAAAAATTCCTTCTCAAGAAACTCGACATTCTAAGCGACAAACATTTTTGTCTTCGGTGTTATGGAGGAATACCTAATGGTTATTCGAAATAACCTACAAAGACATGCTCATCCGACTTTGGTTGTAAACACTTTACTTATGCCTAGCATACCAAAAATTTAAGAAAGGACAACCTGGGTTTTATCCGAAACCATGACTTATATGGTGTCATTTCAGCGGATCACGATGGAGCTCTTTTCAGTGTAAAAGCGGTAGTCACTAAAGCTTTAATTTTTAAAATATAATGGCAGTTTTATAAATGACACCTTTGATCTTACCATGTCAAACAAGGTTTCATTACATATCTTGAACACTCCATACTCCTATGGTGTTTTGGGAAATGCAAATCCATGGAACGATTCCTCAAATCTTAGGTGTTTTGCTAAACTTGTAACTCAAACATCTTTCTTTATGATCCAATCATAAACTTTTTATTTTCTTGTTACAATGATTTTCCACTTCATCTTGAAAGTCTTTGAACATTTTCAAATGTTTCATACTTCTTCCTTATTGAGTAAGTATATACATATACTCACTCAAATCTTCGGAGAAAGCATATGAAGTTGAAATCCATCGCCCACGACTACACATAATGGACTATATACATCAATCTGTACAAATTCCAATCAGTTAGTCGTCCGTTCCTCTTTTGGCCTACGAACGGAGTTTTAATTATCTACAGGAAAGTATCACAAGTGTCATTTGATCAAAATCAAAGACTCCAAAAATCCATCAACATGGAGTTTCTTCATGTATCCCTTTCAATATAATTTAAACAGCGATGTCACTTCGCAAGTGATCTTTCAATTATTTGTCTTGCGACATTTTAGCATTAGTTTTATGGTCGTTATTTCTCCAACCAGACTTGTATATCATCCATCTATTATGGAATACGGTAATTATTTGAACAACCTTTTGTCGTCATAATACCTGATCAAAATAACAATTATTGAAACAAATCTTGAAGGCAAGGTTTGATGTTAACGAGCAACACAACAACCCTTTGTTTGTTTTCAATGAACATCAGCACATATTCTCTTGCTAGTTACTTAGGCCATTGCAGTTCATGAATTGTGTTGTCCTGTATGACACTTCATACCAACCAATTCGGTATCCAATACCGCAGAACCACATTGTTTAACAACCAAGGAATACAGCCATAACATGTATCTTCTATATACCTAAGTTGGATATCTCCAATCTTTTCTTTTCTGCCAAATATTTTATAGATTCTCTTTCAACAATTCCTTTTCTTTTAAAAGAATCTATCAACATCAATAGTGGTGTCATTCACATGACACATAGTACAAAGTGTGTATAGTCAAATACTAATACCTTTGAACTTGCACTTTGAAGTGGATCACCTTCATCAAATGTTTGGCATTCTTTCAAAATTCCATTCTTTAGTAATCTTTTAGTGTAGTAAACATTTTACTTACATCTTCTATTCATCCTTATCATGACAACTTTCATGATCAAGATGCTATAGCTTATAAAGGTGAATTGCGAGTATAATGTTTCTTTTCCAAAACCTTTTGGAGGATTAGGACGACTAGCGTCTCCAACCTTCACAAATTCTCATCAAATATGAGGACATATACTCTATCATGTTGTAACCAATACATTGTTTTAGATATCGCAATACCTTTCACATATGATGGTTTCTGAAACATTGCTTTCAGCTCTTAGATAAACTTGATATTAAAAACAATCTTTTGAGTATCAAGAATCATGGAGGCAAACATGATATCTAAAACATTATATACTAACACTGGAATTGTTACTCTTGATTTAATACTGTTTATTAAACTTCACAGAGTAAACGGAGTTTGCTGAAAGTTTGCAACAGGACTTTTAAACTTTAGATTGACACCCAAAACAATACGATACCAGTTCGTAAAGAAAATATCCAGAATTTATATAGTTTCACTATCTCAACTATAACTAATCGTAAGGTGATGAACGGATGCCAATGACTACAACAAACTATGCAAATTCACGTTGATTGTGTTTATGATAAATTGAGTTCGACTAATCCAAATTACAAATGAACTCCCACTCAAAACAACATCCCTCGAGTTGTTTTAGTGATTACACGAACCAAATCCACTACACCAAGTCTGCTCATCATGTGAGATGATGTAGCTTTAAAGGCGAACAATCAAGATGTTCATCATATCATCCATATGACTCATGCTTTACCTTTCGGTATTCCGTGTTCCGAGACCATGTCTGTACATGCTAGGCTCATCAAGATTAACCTTAGTATCCGCATGTGCAAATCTGGCTTGCACCCGTTGTATGCACACGTAGAATCTATCACACCCGATCATCACGAGATGCTTCGAAACGACGAGTCTTAGCAACGGTGCCTACTAAGGACGAACACTTTATTACTTGATATTTAGTGAGAGGGATCATCTTATAATGCTACCGTCGCGATCTAAGCAATACAAGATGCATAAAGGATTAACATCACAGGCAATTCATAATTAGTGTGATATGATATGGCCCTTTCTTCTTATGCCTTTGATCTCCATCTCCAAAGCACGAACATGATCTCCATCATCACCAGCATTGCGTCAAGGTCAGTGGCGCCGCTTCATGGTTGTCCATCATCACTAGCAACTATTAAAACTACTTGGAATAACGCTATTACAAGATGAATAGACACGCAAGTCTTAACAGAATTAAAGACAACCATTAGGCTCCTGCCGGTTGCCATATTATAACAAGGATCATTGCATACATCAAATATAATCACAATCACATGATGGCCATATCACATCACAAAAAACCCTGCAAAAACAAGTTAGACGCCTCTAATTTTCTTTGCATGTTTTACGTGGTTTGGGGCTTTCGAATAAGAACGGATCTTACTTACGAAACTAAACCACAACGTTGATACAAGTGCTATCAAGTGCAAAGTGTAGATTGGATCTATACTATGATGGGAGAGACAGACACCGGCAAAGCCACTTGTGCAATACGAGTTGCACGTCAACTGTGGAGCAAGTCTCATGTGCGATGACATGTAAGGTTAGCCCGAGCCGCTTCATCCCACCATACCGCAAGATGCAAAGTACATAAAGCAAAAGACGGCACGAGCACCAACGCCCACAAAACCATTGTGTTCTACTCGTGCAACAGATCTACGCATAGACACGGCTCTGATACCACCGATGGGTTCGTAGCATGGAAAACAAAAAATGTCTACCGCAAGAACGAACAAAACCCAGATCTAATCTAGATAAAAGCCAAGATCTAATCTATTAGACATGTGCAACAAGATAGATCTGTACTAACCCTCGTAGAACCGAAAGCGTTACGAGATTAGATCTCGGGGTTGATGTAGTCGATCACTTGCCGATCTCAAGATCGTGTGGACGATCCTTCCGGCGCCGCGTTCCGGTAGCGCTTTCGCAGTCGGTCACACGTGCGAAGTCGAAGCAGACCTTCCTCTCCCCGTTCCAGCGAGCAGCGGAGGTAGTAGATCTTCTCCACGGAATCCCAGCAGCACGACGGTGTGGTGGTGGTGGTGGAGTAGAGAATTCTACAGGGCTTCGCCTAAGCCTGAGCAGAGGGAAGGAGGAGAGAGGCGGCGGCCAGGGTTTGTTATGGGAGAGATCTAGGGGGTGGCGCCCCCTCCCCTCTATTTAAAGGAGGGAGGCGCCATGGGAGGGGGAGTCCTAGTAGGACTCCCCTCCCTCCTTGGCCGGCAGATTGGGAGGGGGGAGGAATCCTCCTCCCCCACGAATCCGTGTCTTGCCCCACAAAGACTCCTTGATCCTTTCTTGGTTTTCAAGCAAACTCCAAGAAATCTTCTAGAACCTTCCAGAACATTCCGAAACCTTCTAGAATCTCCATACAAACACTCGGGAACATTTCCTAACTTAGAAAATGATCCCCAATATATGAATCTTATTCTCCGGACAATTCCGGATCTCCTCATGATGTCCCGGATCCAATCCGAGACTCCGAACAACATTCGGTCTCCAACGCATATTCCATATCTACTTAAAACAACTTCGAACCTTAAGTGTGTCACCCTACGGTTCGTGAATATGCAGACATGATGAAGACACCTCTCCGATCAATAACCATCAGCAGGATCTGGAGATCCATAACGGCTCCCACATACTCAACGATGACTTCGTGATCGATAGAACCATTAACATACAAAACCAATTCCCTTTGTCACGCGATATTCTACTTATCTGAGGTTTTATCGTCGGTATCTCCATACCTAGTTCTTCCTCGTTACTGATAAGTACTCTTTACTCGTTCCATGTTATGTCATCCCTTGTGACCTAGTCACATGCTTGCAAGCTAACTAGATGACATTCCACCGAGAGGGCCCAGAGCATATCTATCCGTCATATGGATGGACAAATCCCAATCTTGGTCCATGCGCTTCAACACATACTTTCAGAATACCCAATGTCACCTTTATAACCACCCAGTTACGAAGCGGTGTTTGATGTCATCAAAGTACCCATCCGGTGATGGTGATTAACGTAACCTCATGGTCGAAGGATTAGGTTACTATGCATTTGAAAAGCTTGTAGCAAAACGAACTTAATGACTTGATCTTATGCTATGCTTACTTATGGGTGTGTGTGTCCATCACATCATTCTCCTAATGATATGATCTTGTTATTAACGACATCCAATGTTCATGATCAGGAAACCATGATCATCATTTAATCAACAAGCTAGTTTAACAAGAGGCTTACTAGGGACTCTTTTATGTTTACAAAACACACAAGTATTAATGTTTCCGGTTAATACAATTATAGCATGGGATGTAAACATTTATCATAAACATAAAGATATAATAATAACCATTTTATTATTGCCTCTTGGGCATATCTCCAACAAATATCATATTCATCATTGTAATCATCATATATTGGAGGCATAGTATCATCAAAGTAAACTTTCTCCTCCATGCTTGGGGGACTAAAAAGATCATTTTCATCAAAACCAGCTTCCCCAAGCTTAGACTTTTCCATAGCACTAGCAATAATGGTGTCCAAAGAATTCATACTAACGACATTGCTATTAGCATGCAAATAAAGTTTCTTAGGTTTTTTATTTTTCTCTTCAAACACCTCATGTCCTAACTCAAGATAAATACTATAAAGCTCTCTAATTTTGTTGTTGTTTTCCATTAAGCCTAACTAGTGAAAACAAGAAAAGTAAAAGACAAAATTTGCAGAATCTAAAGGAAATAACTTCGAGAACTCACATCGGAGGATGTGAGTACCTTTTACCGTACCTCCCCGACAACGGCGCCAGAAAATAGCTTGATGTCTACGCACTTCTATTCTTGTAGACAGTTGTTGGGTCTCCAAGTGCAGAGGTTTGTAGAACATCAACAAGTTTCCCTTAAGTGGATTACCCAAGGTTTATAGAACTCAAGGTGGAAGTGGTCAAAGGTATCCCTCTCAAGCAACCCTGCAATCAAGATACAAGAAGTCTCTTGTGTCCCCAACACACCCAATACACTTGTCAGGTGTATATGTGCACTAGTTCAGCGAAGAGATAGTGAAATACAAGTGGTATGGGTAAAAGACAACGGTGCCAGAAAATAGTTTGATGGCATGGAAGAGACTAAAGACAAACTGAAATAAAGATGGTAGCAAGCAAACATGTAACAGATCTTGTTGCAAACGAAGTTTCAATGCTTAGAAACAAGGCCCAGGGATCATACTTTCACTAGTGAACACTCTCATATAAATATCTTCTCTTTATGATACTACTCTGAACTACTCCCCGGTTGGACACTCTAATCCATGGTAGGGCTATAACAACACACCTCAAAGTTTGCTTTCCCCATCTAGATAACCCCACACTGTCACCTTGAGCACTAGATGGTTCCAACAAACACCACAATTTCATAGAGACATCCAACTCCAAATATAACTCATAACAAGTAATTGTAATCTCTAGCCTAAGTGCCACCATGGTGTGCACGCTGTCACTTTCACACACATGGGGAGAGCAGAGATCTATTAAAGCACTTGAGTAGCAAGGTAGATCTACTTGATTACAAAGCTCATGATCACAATATGATCATGCATAGAGAGAGAGATGAACACATAGCTACCGGTAGAACCCTTAGCCTCGAGAGAGAACTACTCCCTCCTCATCATGGGAATCAGCAACGACGATGGAGATGGCGGTGGAGATGGTGAAGAGGGCGGCGACAGCGGCGGCGGCAGCGTGGGGGACTCCTTCCCTGATGCCGGTATCACAGGGGAGCACCGCCCCTTAGCACCCTTCCTTCATAGCTTCTTGGGAGCCCTTCCCCATGGAGATGGGATCCATGGGGGAGGCAAAAACGTGGCTTTGGTGGCTGCAAATTCGTGGGTGGAGGTGTCTCCCACGAATTAGGTTTCCTCCCTTTATATAGCTTCTCGGATTCCCGTCACCCCATCTTGGACTACAGTAAATCAGGCCTATCGGGCCCATCCGGACTCGGAATCAGCTAAATTTTATGTCCAGAACATTTGTCGCGAAATTTCAACAACTTTGTAGTTGAAGAGTTTTCCGTTTGACGCTTTCTTCGACCCGAAACATGATCATATTCAAAAAGAGTTTAAGACAGATTTCTGGAAAATCCCAATTTGACTCCAACAAGGTTTCCACTTGTATTCTTGGTAATTCCTACACATTAAAGTGTAAAACAAGAACATTGTGCACTTTTGCAACTATTAGTAGGTTAGTCCAAATAAATCATAAAATTTATATAAAAAAGAGTATAAAAAGCATATTATTAGCATAAAAGCATCAAAAATTATAGATACATTATGGACGTATCACAATGGTGTCTATGGCAATGGCAGTGGCGGCAGCAATGGTGGCTATCGTAATCGTCCCCGCTGCCAGATATGCAAGATCTGGGGGCACATCGCCCTGTCCTACCGCAACCGGTTCAACCAGGGGATGCAGCCCAAGGAGCCTCGCCAGGGCAACGCAGCCACCTACCACCCAGGCCATGACTACCGCCCTCATTGGGTCATGGACATTGGGGCTACCGACCATCTGACGAATGACATGGAGCGTCCGGCGTCCACGAGCGCTACCTCGACAAGGATCAAGTTCAGGTCGCCAACGGTGCATGTTTGTCAATTTCGCACGTTGGTCACTCTCATTTAGCTGGTCCTTCGCAATCCTTACTACTCAAAAGCATTCTGCATGTTCCTCATATTAGGAAAAATCTTCTCTCTGTCTATAGGATCGTATGTGATAATAATATTTTTGTTGAGTTTCACAAACATTTTTTCTATGTCAAGGACAAGGCCATGAAGAAAATCATCCTGCGAGGTAGAAGTCGTGGCAGTCTTTACCCAATTCCCTTTAGTCGGGCGACATCCTCCACCTCCACCACCCACCATGCATCCTCTAGCGTCAAGATTACCCCTAGGCAGTGGCATTAAAGGTTTGGCCACCCCTCCAATAATGTAGTACAATATATTGTTAAGAATAGTGATCTTCCGTGTTTCTCAAATATAGATTCTTCTGTATATGATGCTTGTCAACATGCAAAGAGTCATCAATTACCATATAATCATTCTTATTGTATGTCCACTTTACCTCTTGAACTTGTGCATACCGATGTTTGGGGACCCGCTCTATCTTCTTCTGGAGGTTATTTGTACTACGTTAGCTTTGTTGATGATTTTAGTCATCATGTATGGATTTATTTGATTAAACACAAATCTGACGTTGAGGATGTCTTTTATACCTTTCAGCGTCATGTTGAGCTCCAACTTAACACCAAAATTCGCGCCGTGCAATCTGACTGGGGTGGCGAGTATCATCGTCTTCATGAGTATTTTCGTCGCACATGCATTCTTCACCGTGCCCTCACACATCCCAGCAGGATGGCATCATCGAGCGTAAACACCGACACCTTGTCGAAACAGGGCTTGCCCTGCCCGCTCGTTCTTCTCTCCCTCTCCGGTATTGGGATGAGGCGTTTCTCACAGCGTGCTATCTCATTAACATGATTCCATCTCCTGTTCTCAACAATGTCGCCCCCATCACTAGGCTGCTGAACCAGATCCTTGACTACTCTTTTCTCCACACTTTTGGGTGTGCGTGCTGGCCTAGTTTGCGCAAGTACAATTCGCGTAAGCTTGAGTTCCGTTCCAAGATGTGCATATTCCTTGGCTACAGTCCTATGAATAAGGGTTACAAATGTCTAGACCGCACCACCAGACGTATTTATATCTCCCGCGATGTCATCTTTGATGAGCAAGTTTTCCCCTTTGGCACTCCTGGTGTCATTATCAATATTTCTGAACTTCGTCATGTTTCTTTTCCGTCGGTAGAACCAGCTATTCAGGGTCCCAATTTGCGTAAGTATGACACTTCCTTGTTGCCAGATGACCCGCTTGTTTCCCTTCGTGTTGTGCCTGTGCAGGGAATCACTTTGACAACCGGCGCGATCAACGTCCCCAGCAGCGCGACTGACGTGCATGTTGTTGGAAATATGCCCTAGAGACAAATAGTAATAAGGACTATTATCATATTTCATAAAGTTTATGATTAAGTTTTATATCATGCCATAACTGCATTGAGTGGAAACATCAATACACGTGTGATATATAAACAACCAGGGGTTCCTAGTGAAACTCTAGTCACTGGTTCATTGGTCAACAGATAATCAAGTTTCCTGATCATGTGGCATTTATGCTAGTTGGAAATGGAGTCAACTCATTCTGTGAATGAGATGATGAACCAATACCCAACCTAAACATCATGACCCGATCATGTCACGAAGTTCAAGTTATGATGATTAGAAATGGATCCTCGTAGACTATTCCTTAGACCGTGAGGCTATATCAATCATTGTCTTTCGAGAGTGCTTAGATAGCATCAAGCGTCACTTGGTAATACAGTGATTATAAAGGTGTGTTCAGGTACTCGGAGGAACCATAGAGGCGATATATGTCAAGAGCGGGATTTGTCCATCCACGTGACGGAAAGATACTCAAGGGCCCACTCGGAGAAGTTATATCCAATAGCTGCGCAGCGTGTGATTTGATCACAGGGATATCACTTGTCGAAACGAGTCAAGTAGCATTGTTCAGTAACGAGATTGAACACGACATGGCGATGTCATTGATCAGATCTCGGGCAATGCAAGTATCAAGAGACAAAGGGAATAAGACACGACCGTCCCGGTTCAAACGATGATAGATCTTCATGGAACGCACACGGGTCACATGGCCATCTAGGTCCCTCTGTCGATCATTGGTCCGAGAGTGTCCCAACCATGTCTGGAGTGTTCCTGAACCATAGGGTATCACGCTTAAGGGTTTGATGATGCTTAGAGAGTGTTTATAGGATCAGAAGAATCGCCAAAGAATAGTAGAGAGAAAACCAGAAGGGTTTCGGTAAGTCCGGAGGATGTACGGAGTGGAGGTGGAAGGTGTTCCATAGCCACGGAGATTGAATAATATGTGAATGAATGTTAAATATTGATTTAATCATTTATTCATAATTATTTAAAAAAGAAAATCAATTTAAAGGTCAAAATGCTTAATGGGCCAATTCCGGAGGGAAAAGGGCCCATTAGGGAAAGGCAAGAGGGAGAAGGGCCAAAGGGGGTGGCCGATGCCCTAGTGGGCTAGCCCCCCCGCGCAGGGCCCATGGGGGTGGCCGACGACGCCTCCCCCTCCCCCTCTCCCTCTCCTTTAGTCTGACCCCGAGACTTTGAGGGAGGTAGTACCTCCCCTTCCCCTATATATAGTGGGGGTATTTGGCCAGATAAATACACACAATATTCAATAAAGGTTTCCTCACTTTTGGGGAGACCTCCAATTGATATTCTCTCTCTCTCTCTCTCTCTCTCTCTCTCTCTCTCTCTCTCTCTCTCTCTCTCTCTCTCTCTCTCTCTCTCTCTCTCTCTCTCTCTCTCTCTCTCTTGTGACCGTGGTCCCAAGTTCGGACTGCGTGAACGAGAGACATCTTCACCACGGAGCACCGTCGTGCTGTGGGATTCGGATCCAGGAGCTCTACTTCTGCAACTACTGCTGAATCAGGGAAGCGGGAGTCATCGTCAGGCACCAGACGCGTGTAACTCCCCGCAAGGTGTCACACTTGAGGCACTCAAGTCGTTGGAGCCACAGGAGCGCAAGGACTTCATCACGACCTTGAGGTCCACTTCGGCTCGTCTACATCAACCACGCTCTCTTGAGTATTGACGATGCTTTTCGGTCTTCAAGGGTAAGTTCGTGAAAATCCCCTCCCATCACTGCATTACTAATAGATAGGTCCTGGCAGCATCAGGGGTTCAGGTGCGTAGGGTAAAAATTATTGTTTTCATACGCGGAATGCCTACAGTGGTATCAGAGCCAGGTTTATGCGTAGTAATGCTAGTACGGGTAGAACACACGAGATGTAGCGTGTGGGCGTTGATCTTTTAGTTGTTACCCTCCCACGTGTACTTGTGTATACCGCAGTAATGCTTGATGAAGCGGCCCCAACCGACTTTACGCGTTCATTCACGAGACTGGTCCATGCTTGACATACGGCTTGTACCGTATAAAGTGGCTTAGGGGGGGTGCCTGTCTCTCTCGCATTAGTTGGTATGCCATTTGCAACGGAGGGCCCCGAAAGGGGTGTAGTATAGACAACTACTTGATCAGAATTGTGGTGACAGTTCGTAGATAAGAATGGTTTTTGTGTGAAAGCCCATTCAGCCACGTAAAACATGCAAAGATAAAGTAGAGGCGTCTAACTTTGTTTTGTAGGGGCGTTCCTTTGTGATATGGTTGTGGCAAAGGTAAAGTGATTACCTTATGTTACGTACTAGTAGATAGTCACGGAGGTGACGGACTACCACGCCAGAAAGACACCGGTACCCTGGTGTCTACGGCGCCGGAACCCTAGCGCCGGAATCCGGTGACGATGGATGGAGATCACGACGTGAAGGACCATATCACATCACATTTACATTCAATGTTATTGTTTGTATATATTATTGTGTGCTAGAATTAGATACTCGACGGTAGCTTAATAAGATGATCTCTGTTAAAATTACCAATGAAAGTTCTTCGGTATGAGGCAGGCCGTGATGATCGGGTGTCAGACATATCTACGTTCGCATACAATGGGTGGCATGGGTATACCCTATGGGTACTCGAGTTCGGTATATACGGTCCAGATATGACGAAAGCCCACGGCGTTGCCAAGGCCCAAATGAAGAATTTGAGTGGCCCACGGACTCTCGATTGCTTGCGAGACAAGAAGAAGCTTAAGATAGAAAGTTTAAACGGAAAACCCTAATCTGTAACTGACTCGACCTGCTACCTGAGACCTAGCCTATCTATATAAAGGCTAGGAGGGGCCGGCAAGGAGGACACACGCAACCCTAGTTTCCACAACTCTCGCCAGATTGCATCTGTGCGCCCATGTAATCTTCGATTCCTTCATATTCCAAGAGCAGACAAGCAGGAGTAGGGATCTCTACGGGGCCTGAACCTGGGTAAAACTTGCATCCCTGTGTGCTTGTTTGCTAGCCGACTGATGCCTCCAGTGCTCCCTCCTTCTCCAAAACCCAAGCCCATAACAATGGGCATTGACGAGTTAAACCCTCGTTAATTGGCGCTATCTGTGGGAATTGGGAGTGCTGATGTCGCGGCTTCTTCAGACCCATCAACCGCGATCTACAACTCCGCAACAGCGGAGATTCGCCAGCTCTTTGGCGCGTTTGACTTCACCGTCCACACGCCGGCCACTCGCCCGGCTTTCGAGTCCATGGGCGATGGCATCCGTCTGGCGATTGGGAGCTTCCGCTTCCAGGTTGGTCAGATGGGCATGCTTCGCATGCCTGACCAGCCGACGACACCCGCAATTGCTCAAGCATCGTGGTTCCCGCCACCAATCGGCACCCTCAGCGAGATCAATGCCTCAACAATAGCTGGGAGCACAGACAACGGCAGCAGTCACGGATCCGATCTAGGTGACCTGGCCACTGAAGATGGAGACTACGGCTCTGGATCTGAAAGCTGCGGGAGCAACAGCTTCCCAAACCACTTCATGTTCGCAGTCATCAATGCAGGCGACACCACCGCCAATCACGAAAACGCTGGCCCCGGATCTGGCACCGGACCGCCCAACGGTGCTGAACCACCCAACGACAGCACGGCCAATGGTGGCCCCACCAACGATGGCAACGGTGCGCTCGTCAACAACAGAGCGGCAGTCGAACCGCCAACCATGGTGAACGAACACACATGAGAGCGCGTCGTGATTAAACTCAACGACAACGAGTGGGCCCATTGCCGAGAAGCTTTGCGAGGCAATCCTCTGCCCCTGGCACGCCGTAGGACATGCTGATGGGCTACCATTGGCTATTGAAGGAGGAATATAGATGCCAGCTACATGCAATCGTGCAACTCGAGGCGCGTAAAAAGGCGGCGGATGAGTCGAGTCTTCGACGAGCTGGGCTCTCCTCCCATGGAGGATCCTCCTCGAAAGGCAACGAGTACGTGGCCAACAAGAGGCGATCTCAGATGGCCCATCTCACCGAGTAAGAACGCATAGAAGCTGCAAAAGTGCTCGACTTCAGCTCTATGACAGTCGACACACGGGGCAATGTGGTCCCAAAGACACCACAAGCCGCGGTGACAGCGGCCACCATGTACCTCCTTAACAACCAGCCGCCAGCTGGAGATCCACGAGCTGCCATGCACCGATCTACGATCACGGGCCTAGGGCTAATCGAGGCCGCCCTCGACAAAGAGCCAACGCCGGAGCCAAAGAAAGGCAAGGCCCTGGCAAAACGCTATTCCTCGCCCTCGTCCAGCGATGACAATCACGATCTGTCTTGACGTCGCCACTCACAGCGGCACGATCGCGACTACGATGCACGTGATGATCTCACGTAGCGTAAAATCGACAAATCAAGGGCAAGACGTGCTCGTTCGACTGACTCAGAAGAGGACGAGACTGAACTCTGCGGCGCCAGATGCTTCAGCAGGACCATCAGGCATAAGCGAATGCCTAAAGGGTTCAAACTCCTGTCGGAGAACCCAAAGTTCGACGGCCTACAAGACCCAAAAATCTGGTTGGAGGACCACATCTCCTCCATCAGGCTACATGGTGGAAGTCGAAGCACGGCCATGCAATTCTTGTAGCTATAGCTGCAGGGCGCCGCCCGCGCATGGCTCAACAATCTCCCGCGCGGATCCATTCGCAGCTGGGAAGAGCTAGTCTACAGCTTTGTGTGCAACTTCAAGGGCACTTATAAATGCCCCGCATCAATCGAAGAGCTGAGAAGCTGCTAGCAAAGATCGGGCGAATCGCTATGCTCGTACATCCAAAGATGGTTCATCATAAAGAACTCCGCAGAAAACATCTCGGAGGACCGTGCAATCGATGCGTTCAATGGCGACGTTCGCCTTATAGAGATCAGGGAGGAGCTGGGCCGCTCGAAGCCCAAAACGATCGACCACCTGATGGAAATCGCGAATCGGTGGGCTGACGGAGAAGACTCGGTGAAGAACCGCACCTACTCCGATGACGATGACGACCTTGGGCGCAGACACGATCGCCGAAGCAAACGTCGAATGCGCGTCTACGATGACCGCGACGAGGTCAACATGGTCACAGCCAGCTATGCCGACAAACGCGAGGACAACCGCAACAGCGGATACCATAGTGGTGGATACCGCGACAGCGGAAAAACCACGTAGGTGTGGCAACGTCGCACTCGCGAAGAGGCACTCGCAACATCTATCGAGGACAAACTGTCTGGGCCCTGCAACGTTCACTTCTACATCAACAAGCACAACGGCAAGAAGAAATCCAGCCACCTTCTCAAGGACTGCCACGAGTTCCTCAAACTCCATGAAGGCCTGGCCCAGATGAATCGCGACGCACTCAATAGTGGCTATGGAGCCGCCCCAGGCGCTGTGGCACATGGAGCTCCTCCACCACCATCCGAACCACCGCCACCCGCGGCTGCACCGGTCCAGCATCACAGAGGTGAACCATACCCACGAGCCATGGGCAACATGGGGATGATCCAAAAAGGGCGTCCCTCAAATCGAGTGCAGAAGGCCATCACTCACCAAGTCAACTTGGCGATCAACTCTCCACCTTCCACCACTGAGTACCTCAGTGGAAGTGACTCCTGCATCACCTTCGACAGGCGTGACCACCTGCACCAAGTCCCTCGTCCAGGCCACTGTCCCCTCGTACTCGAGGCGCAGATTGGGGGTTTCGACATGAGTCGCGTCTTCATGGATGGCGGCAGCGGCATTAACCTCATGTTCGCAAGTACCTTGCACGCGATGAGGATCCCTCTGACGTGTCTGGAAGTGTTAGACACGACGTTCCACAGCATCGTCCCAGGGAAAGGTGTATATCCCCTGGGCAAAATCAACCTCGACGTCATCTTCGGCATGCCGCAAAACTTTCGGCGAGAGCGCATCGACTGGCCTTCACAATATCACTCCATCCTCGGACGTGTCATGTTCGCGAGGTTCATGGCAGTGCCACACTATGCCTACCTGTAGATGAATATGCCGGGTTCAAACGGCGTAATCACAATCAACGGCAACTTCGAAAGGTCCGACAACTGCGACAGAGAATTCAACAGAATCTCCTAGTCCTTCGGCATGCAGGAGGAACTCGCAAGACTAAAGGAGTCGACAGACAATAGTCTGCCTCCCCTGAGTAGGCCAAGTTCACCCGACCTGTCCTTCGACTCGTCGGTGCACACGAAGAAAGTCTAGGTCCACCCAACGGACCTGACCAAGACGGCCCTCATCACCAACAACTTGAGTTCCGCATAGGAACTCGCGCTCGTCAAATTCCTCTGTGAGCACTGGGAAATCTTCGCCTGGTGTCTAGCGGACATGCCAGGGGTTCCTAGGGAATTCGCCGAGCACGCACTCAACGTAAATCCAGATGCAAGGCCAGTCAAGCAGAAAATTCGGCGACTGTCTGAACCAAGAGCAAAGGTGGTCAGAATGGAGATCAACAGACTCCTCAACAGAAAATTCATATGCAAGATCAAGGAAAGCACTTGGCTCGCCAATACGGTGCTGGTGCCCAAAAAAGACATGGATATCCTGCGGATGTGCGTGGACTTCACCTTCCTGAATAAGCACTGCCGAAAGGATCACTTCCCATTGCCACGAATCGACCAAATCATCGATTCCACCCCGGGATGTGAATGCCTCTGCTTCCTCAAAGCCTACTCAAGCTACAATCAAATTCGAATGAAGGAGGAAGACCAAGAGAAAACGACGTTTATGACGCCCTTTGGTGTGTTCTGCTATAACATGATGCCCTTCGGGCTAAAAAATGCAGGAGCCACCTATCAGTGGTGCATGCAGGCCTGCCTCAAGAATCAACTTGGCCGCAACATTCAAGTCTACGTTGATGACATCGTCATCAAAACCAAAGAGGAAGCCTCGCTAATCGACGATCTACGCGAAACCTTCGCCAACCTAGACCGCTACCGGATCAAGCTCAATTCGGGCAAATGCGCCTTCGGTGTACCATCTGGGAAACTACTGAGGTATCTCATCTCCGCGAGAGGGATCGAGGCAAACCCAAAGAAAATAAAAGCCATACTGGCCATGGAGAAGCCGAAGAACATAAGAGGCGTCCAGCAGCTGGCTGGGGGAATCGCGGCGCTCAGTCGATTCATCAGTTGAATGGGCGAAAAGGCACCGCCCTTCTACCAACTTCTCCGCAAAGCTGACAAGTTCGAGTGGACAGACGAGGCGCAAGAAGCATTCGAAGACCTCAAACATCTGCTATCCACCTCGCGAGTACCGGTGACTCCACGTGAAAAAGAGCCGCTGTTGCTCTACATCTCTGCCACCAACTAGGTGGTCAGCACGGTGCTCGTGGTGGAACGAGCCGAGGAAAACAAGGTCCACGGGGTGCATCGCCCAGTCTACTACCTCAGCGAGGTGCTTACGCCAACAAAACAGCGGTACCCACACTATCAGAAGTTGGCGTACGACATTTTCATGACATCCAGGCGACTGCGCCACTACTTCTAGGAGCACCCAATCGTGGTGGTCAATGATGCTCCGCTCAGGCATATCCTCAACAACCCTGATGCCACCGGACGAGTCGCGCTTTGGGGAATCGAGCTGTCTCCACGAGACATCACATATGAAAAGTGCGACGCGATCAAGTCGCAAGTCCTCCCTGATTTCCTCGTGTATTGGATGGAGAACCAGCTCCCCGAAAAACCAGACATGTCCTATCTCTGGACAATGCACTTCGATGGGTCCAAACGAAAGGACGGAGTTGGCGCATGTGTCATACTGGCATCGCCCCAAGGAGACAAGTTGAAATACATTCTGTGAATGCAGTTCACCGCCTCCAACAATGAAGCTGAGTACGAGGCCCTAATCCATGGGATGCGGATGGCGAAAGCCTGCGGCGCCAAGAGGCTCATCATCTATGGCGACTCCAAACAGGTGGTCAACCAAACGATGCATGAGTGTGACAAGCTGAACGGCAACATGATCGCCTACCGCGACCTCTACGACACACTCGAAGGGGACTTCGACGGCTGCGAACTGCGGCACGTAGGCCGCGAAAGCAACGAAGAGGTGGACACACTCGCCAACATTGGTTCCACCTGCGCCCCCATACCACCTGGGGTATTTCTCGAGCGTATCTGCGAACGCTCCATCAAGATAAAGGCTACAGAGAAGAAAGCAAGCTCGTCAACGGACTCGGGGGCTACGCCACCCAATGAGCCAATGGCACTCGATGACCTGGAGCTCGACACCGGACTCAAAGGACCAATGGGTGTCATGATGATCGAACCATCTTGGACACAATGCTACATCATGTATCTACTCAACAAGAGGCTGCCAGATGATCCGACTGATGCACGACACATTGCGCGAGGATCCAAGGCATTCACCGTCATCAACGGCGAACTGTACACGCGCAGCATCACAGGAGTACTCCAGCGGTGCGTCTCCAACAGGGACGGAAGGGACGTCCTCCTCGACATCCATGAAGGGACCTGCGGGCACCATGCTGGCAGTCGCGCCCTCGTCGCAAAGCTCTACGAGCTGGATTCTACTGACCCACGGCCATGCGCGACGCCAACGACATCGTCCAGCGTTACAATGCTTGCCAGCGATTTGCGGACAAACCGCACGCACCTGGCGTGGAACTCCGGGTAATACCATTGGCTTGGCCCTTTGCGCAATGGGGACTCGACATGGTCGACAAGCTCCCAAAATCCTCGCGAGGAGGTTACGTCTACCTCTTGGTTGCAGTCGACAAATTCACCAAGTGGATCGAGGCCATGCCGGTGACAAACCAGTCAGGAGCCAGCACCGTCAAGTTTTTTGAGTCCATTGTCTATCGCTTCGGAGTGCCACACAGCATCATCACGGACAATGGGATGAACGTCACCTCCAAGGAGTTCCAGGAATTTTGCGAAAACCTGGGAATCAACATAAGCTACGCCTCGGTGGCTCATCCGCAGACCAACGGTCAAGTTGAAAAGGCCAACGGCCTCGTCTGCGGCGGAATCAAGAAACGACTCCTCCGGCCACTCGAACAAGCCGCCGGATGCTGGCCAGATGAGCTGCAATCCATACTCTAGAACTTGCACACAACTCCAAACAGCGCCACGAGATACACCCCGTTCTTCATGGTGCACGACACTGAAGTGGTGCTACCCGCGGAAGTACGCTACAAAGCCCCACGGGTGCCTGCTTACAGCGAGCAAGAGTCAACTCTTGCACTCGAAGACTCCGTCGACCTTCTTAATGAGGCGCGAGAAATCGCAGCAGAAAGATCAACGATCTACCAACAGAGCCACTGCAACTACCACAGCAGAAGGCTACACCCAAGATCCTTCGTCGAAGGAGACCTGGTCCTGGGACTCAAAAAACAAGGGTATCTCAAGCTCGAGTCTCCCTGGGAGGGACCCTACGCGATTACAAAAGTAATCCCAGGTGGCACCTATCGCCTTAAAGATTTCAAGACAGGAGTCGCATACTCCAACCCTTGGAACATCACACAGCTGCGTCATTTCTATCCCTAGTCGTTTTTTACATTACAAATAAGGCTATTCAGCCAGGCTACTTAGCCACACATTGTACCTCGTACTATTCTGCGAATAAATAAAGCTAAGTGCCCCAAAGCTCTGTGTTTTCCCTTATTTTTCTGGTAATCTTATCACTCGGGGGCTACGCCACCCTTTACATCCTTGTTCTACGAACAAATCGCAGTATCCCGAGTAGCTGACACAACATCAATCGAACCCTTGATAAAACACCAACCCAGTTGCAACGCACCTGGCAGGTTGGCAAGGTGCTGAGATAAAATAAGTCAGGCTAACAAAAAGGAACTGCAGAGTACAAATACACTCGCAAAACATATAAGCTATCAAGCTCTTTACACATCAACATAAATTAATTACATATCCGTATGAACTTTACAACACTTGTACAATTATGCGCAGGATACAAACTAAAGCTACTTGCTGCAACAGAAGAATGTTCATCTGCTCCTCGAAGAAGTCAACGATTTCTTCTGCTGGGCGATCCACTGCCTGGTAATGTGGAACCATGTTCCAGGTCGAACCTTCCGGCGGGGTCGGCGACCCAGCAGCAACAGCTGCAACGTCTACATCCGGCCTATGCAGTTGCACTAGCGACAAAGCAGCTTTGGCACCATCCACTAACTGCTGCCGCACGCACTCGCGAACTGCACTCAAATCCTAGAACTTAGCCAGGAGAGCCAACAGGCTCGAAGGGATGACGTCCAGCGGAAACATCGCCTGGTAGACATGCCTATGGCACGACTGCGCCTTCTTCAAAAAGTGAAGCACTCGAGAAGCACGATCCTGCAGGGTCGCGAGTGTGATTGCACAATCATGGTCCACCCAAAAGTATCCACTCGCTTGCAATTGCTCCTGGGTCAGATCGTGTATTCGAATAGCGATCTGGTCTTTTTCATCATGCGGATGACGAGCACTGACAACTACACCGCACAAAAATACAAAGTATGAAAGACATGCATCGCCGCGACTGACTACAGGAAAAGATAAGAGGATAGAAGGCTAATATTTGAACTGTTCACTCAGTTGTGCCACCTCCTCCAAGAGATACTTCTCGCAGGCAGAGGCCTTCTCTGCCTTCGATTTCCATACGTCTGCGCTACCACGGATGATGGGCAACTCACACTCCAGTTGCTTAATGCAATCGTGCAGTCGCGAAAGCAAGGACAACTCCTCCACCTTTGAGCGCGACTGCGCCACGGTTTCATCGGCTGAGGGAGGATCACGAGGATCACTCGAAGGACCACTCGATGTACCCTATCAGGAACCAAGAAAAAGCAAATAAGAGGCCGAGGATACATTGACAAAAGGCTTAGATGCATTGAAACATATCAAAGTCCTGATTGGGGTACCCCCACAAAAGCATTGTTCCACAAACAAAAGGCCAAACACTAGAGCTATTACACAGATAGACTACAAAGCATTTTTCTTCGACTTGGACTTGGGATTCGGGGGCTTCATCGCATCCGTGGCAGTCTCCGATGCCACGGACTTGCCAGTAGTACCCCTAGATGCCGCAGCCTTTGCAGCCTTCGCTTGACTCCGCTCCTCGGAATACTTGGCGAGTGTCTCGATAAGCTGAGGACCATAATTTTTGCATTTACCAGCAAAGGGAGCAAACACTACCTGCTGGCCTCCAGCGTCTACTGGCATCGCCTCAGAAATAGCGGCATGATCCATCTCCACGCCATGGGCTTGCACCATTGCGAGTGCCATGGTGGCACCGACGGAGCGCTGCGAGTTCTTGAAGTCCATGGGGATTCCTCCAGTCAGGGACTCCACCAAGTCTCCAAGGTTGTCAATCAGTCTGGCCTAGGGAGTCAAGTCCTCGCGGATACGACTGAGTACATCCTTGGCCTTCCCCAACATTTCCTGGAGGGATACACTGCGGTCTTCGACTACAGCGACGGCGCCGGCCAATGCATCTCCGCGGCACAGAGATTGGGCGTCAAAGCTCAAGCCGCTGGCATCTGCATACACAAAAGTGTTAGTATAACAACCATACGTCAAAGCACAGAAGAGCAGGGCACATCCAGATGAAAAAGAAGACCTAAGAGGGACTTGGCAATCGAGAAAAGTTGCGCCTCGAACAACTTCTCCCTCTCAGCAGTGGAGACACGGAGATCCTCCTCTCGCTTCCGCGACTCCTCCAAAGCTACGATCGCCTCGTCGCGATTCTTTGTTGCCGTAGCCAGCGTCTTCTCCAGTGCAGCAGCATGGCAAAGTAATTCATTATGCTCGGCTGCGACATACAGGGAATATCACCAAATCGAATCAATGCAATTCACAAAGACAAAGACGAAGTCAAGACTTACTTTCGACAATGCGATGGCGATTGTCCAGCCGTGCATGCTGCCGACCATGTCAAGAACTTGCTCCGCCAGGCGAGCAGCCTCCTTCATGATGACCAGCATCAGAATAAAACAAATCTTAGCAAGCAACACCATGGATAAATTCGACTGCCACAAAACAGCAAAAGGATACCTACATGATCCTCCACAGACTCCGAAGAAGGCTATCCCACAGTCATCTGGGTAACCATCTGATGTTCCCCAGCATGTGGAGAACTCGATGAATTATTCCCGGAGTGGGCCTCCAATGGAGGAGAAGGAGACCGCTCGGCCATTTTCTTGGCCTTGGAGTCTGAGACTCCGGACTCCTTCACTAATTGGACATCGTCAGAAGACGATGAAGCCACTTGGCTAGAACACACATCAAGCAAAAGCCTCAGGAAAAGCAGCAACTCCAAGAAGAAACCAAAATAAGGCCGCGAATATAGAACTTACCAGTCAAATTTATCAAGGTCGAAGGATTGCTCCTCCGACTCCAACGATTCCTTTGGCAGTCGAAGCTTCTTTCGAGCAGGAGGAGCCATGAAGCGCACAGGAACGGCGGGAATTGGCTCCTATGCAACAATATAAGGGCCTTCTGGCATTATTGGCGATGATGCATCCGAGTCCTTGCTGCGGGAGCGCTTGCGAGTGTCCTGATCGCTGGACTCGGGGGATACCTCCTCCTCTTCAATTGGGACGGTCGACTCCGACTCGTCCTCTTCATCCATTTTGCATGGGATAATCCCCTTAGGCAGAGGGGGCAAGCTGGGAGACACCTTCCAATCCTACATTCAGAAAATACGACAACATATGTCAAAACATCATAAAGGCAGTCGACAAAGGAAACTACTTCGCAGAACACTTTTATCTCAGGAGGAGGGTTAGAAGCATCGAAAGGGGGCAGGACTGGTTCGCTCGGGAGAACCTCCTTGACGGTGTATTTGGTCACCAGTCGCACCCTCTTATCAACCTCACCCGCGGAAATGCCATCAGCAGATACACGAGTGGCATCATTTGCGCCAGCCCAACGGAACATGGGATGGACTCTAGCCTGCAGAGGCTGGACGCGATGGCGCAACCATGTGAAAATAAGGGGAGCGCCTGACTCTTCTTTGCCTATGCAACTCTCGAGGTCACAGACGCGCTTGTACAACACTTCCATCTCCTCGGACTCGCCAGGCATCACTATGTTCTTCCAAAAACGCCTCCTCTTGCACGACGTCGCGGGATCGAAGGGCGCGAGTCCGAAGTGCTCTCCGTCGTCCTTCTGGTCGCGGATGTAGAACCGCTTGTCTCTCCACCCTTGGACGGACGTTGTGAGTTTGATATCAAAATAGGTGGCGGAAAAGTCGACATGGATTCCGCAGCCTCCTACGTCATAAACTACAAAACCAGATGCTGACTAGCGTTTCAGCTTGAAAAGCCTCTTAAAGAGGCCGAAGTGCGGCTCAATTCCGAGCTAGCACTCGCAAAGAGTAATGAAGCAGGAGATATGGAGGATAGAATTCGGGGTCAGCTGATGCATCTAGAGCCCGTAGAAGCAAAGGGGGCCCCTGAAGAAAGGATGCAGAGGCAGAGAGAGACCTCGGATGACGAACGCAAGGAACATCACCTGGAAATCCGAGGGGGGACGGGGGATTACCTCGTTACCCTGCACTCGTGAATCATCCTCCACGGGCGGCAGAGCTCCATCTTGACACAGGAGATGAAGTTCGGAGGACTTGATGATGGATGCGCTCCATGCGCCATTGGTGACGCGGGTACCCGCGCCCTTCTTCTTCCTAGCGTCAGCGACGCTGGTGCCCACGGTGGTGGCACCACCCTTCTTCTTGGCGGCGGCAATGGAGGCCGCAGAACCAGCGGTGATGCCTCCCTTCTTCTTGCCCATCTTCTGATGGCGGTGAGAGCAGAGGAAGTAATTGGGGGAAGACATGGAGTTGGTCTAGAGCCGCGAAGAGGATGTGTGCAGGGAAGCAGAGAGAAGAAACATTGGCAATGGAAGCACGAGCAAAGAAAGGCAGATGGGAAAATTACCGCAGCTGCGCTGCTACTTAACCTCCTCGCGGATGCCATCCAACGGCCAGCAGAAACCCTAATGGACGCGTGGCGCACATTGCCATCGACACATGGTGAAGCCAAAACATGAACCGTCCCCCACTATCTCCATTATGCGCGGAAATCGAGGAGACGCAGTTAAAACAGAAGATTACGCACGCTCGGTCAAATCGAAGTTAGAAAGTGGGACCCACCGCTCGTCACATCCCGTCAAAGCCGCTCACGCGGGCAACTGAGGTCATCACATCGTCAGCACTGATGTCATCAAGTTTAGCAGTAGAAGATTTCGACTACTTTAGTCCTAACTCCAGTCTTTGACTCCATCAAGCACTCGGGGGCTACTCCCATAGGGAGCGCTGGTCGCGCACTCTACTATTTATCTTTATGCAGGAATATGGACATTAAAGGCATACCCACCACTCGAATCTACGATTTCGATTGAGGATTATGGGTTACTCCCATAGGGAGCGCCGGAAGCAAAGTCGACTGAAACAAGCAACAAAAGACGACAGTAGTCGCAAAAAGGTTTTAGTCCCCGCCCGAGTCTTCGACTCAACCAGGAACTCGGGGGCTACTCCCATAGGGAGCGCTGGTCGCGCACCCTATGATTATTTGTACATCATACTGTGTGCCGATAACATCCACACCCGGAGGCTATGGCGACTCCGCCTCATATTATCCCTACAAAGAGACTGCGTCTCCTGGGCCACCCGAATCATCTCCGTGATGGCAAAAATTCGGATGCCACGCTTACATCCTGAAGATAAGACCTGGATAAGTCCTGGCAACGCATCTGCTGCGCACTACCATAAACATATTCGTGCCTGCAGGTACGATGAACGTGCCTTGATGGACGCGTCGAGTGCTCACACTTATACACTTGAATTCGACTTCTGTAAGACCTCCGCGGCTTGAGTTGAATTACGCCAGCACTTTTCTAAATTCGAGTCCGGGGACTCGAGTTTGAGTAGATTGAGTTGTTTTTCCCTAAGGCAGTTAACTGATACCGATACATCGGATAAATCAGGCATGTATATCAACAATCCCTATGACATAAACATAACACTCGAAAATATACTCAGTCATGCACTCGAAAAGACTCCATAAAGTCCCCAGTCGAATCTGCGATTCCACTGGACACTCGGGGGCTACTGACATGGGTATACCCTATAGGTACTCGAGTTCAGTATATATGGTCCAGATACGGTGGAAGCCCATGGCGTTGCCAAGTCCCAAATGAAGAATTCGAGTGGCCCACGGACTCTCGATTGCTTGCGAGACAAGAAGAAGCTTAAGATATAAAGTTTAAAGGGAAAACCCTAATCTGTAACCGACTTGACCTGCTACCCGAGACCTAGCCTATCTATATAAAGGCTAGGAGGGGGCAGCGAGGAGGACACACGCAACCCTAGTTTCCACAACTCTCGCCAGATTGCATCTGCGCGCCCCTGTAATTTTCAATTCCTTCGTTAATTCCAAGAGCAGACAAGTAGGAGTAGGGACATCTACGAGGCCTGAACTTGGGTAAAACTTGCGTCCCTGTGTGCTTGTTTGCTAGCCGACTGATGCCTCCAGCGCTCCCTCCTTCTCCAAAACCCAAGCCCATAACAATGGGCATTGACGAGTTAAACCCTCGTCAGTGGGTGTAAGCCATGTTGCACAGTGAATAGACTAAGGTTGAGTTAGCGATCCTAGAACGTTACAGATATGTGGCCTCGGAACACGGATGGTCGAAATATCGAGCATGAGTCGAATGAATGATGTGGCCAACATTTAGCGTCCACCCTAGAACCCACATTGATGGCCGTGATGATCGGGGCAGATGTGGGGAAAAGGGGTCATGTTATCACTAGGAACCCTTCAGGGGATAGGTGTTTATGAGTGGAGTTATTATTAACTCATTTAATTATAAACTTAGTCTAAATTCCTTTTGCAATTATAAATGTAGAAAAAAATGGTTCTCCCCAATGCTACCTTTCCTGTTGACGATTGGTTAGAAGGAGAGAAGCTCAGGCTAGACGGATCAAACTTCTCTATATGGGTTGCGCGTCTCCACATTCTCCTTAGCAAGAATAACATGGTCGACTACATACTCGACAAGATGGATTTGGAGCAGCCCTGTTTCTATGAGACCCTAGAACAGCGGGAGACCGCTATTACCATCATGAGATGTCCACCTTCATATCAGTTATAATGTGCTAGGGATTGTGGATGAGTTGTGGATAGTCATGGGTAATCTTGACCCTCGTGCGACTATGCTACAACTTAGGACACATTTCGTGGAACAAGCACGCATATGTGAGCATGAGCTGATGGGAGACTTCCTCTCCATTAAGATGGAGGAGAACTCATCACTTGACGACCACTTGGAGTGCATGCATGATGCTTACATGAGGACTGCATACTTCCTGGATAGCTGGATGACGGGCTCTTTTGCAAATGGCATTGTGTTGCGGTCGCTGCCACCAAGCTACCAAGCACAAGTCAGGATTTGCAGTATGGGAGGTGACACGAAAACACAAGAGTTCCACCAGCTCATATCACATTTCAGAGATGTGATGGTTGAACCCGTTGTCGTTGAGGTCATCAATGACAAAGGTATATATTTGATATACAATTTTATAAATGTTATAATCTTGCAAACACATTTGCGGTGTTAAGTATATTCGATACTTGTTCTGTTTTACTGAAAACAGATCCTTCTGCATAGAGGTGCTTGCTAGAGAGGAGGTGACGTTGTGTGTTGATGGTGAGCATGATGATGGCCAACGACACTCTCCCTCAACATTTATCACTTAGTTTATGTTTTAGGCAGATTATTGTAATCAAAAGATTGTGAACTTCTTTAGTGTGTCTCACACTTTGTGAGACGGTTATTCATATGAGTTTGTAACAAACAGTTGTTCCACTTTTATGAATAATTTCTATTCGTGTTCATATCTTGTTCGATTACGTGTGAATTATCCTGATGTTGAAACTAATTGATAATACATGAACATTTGTAAAACATTGAAATGCCTTTGAAAAATACCAACTTAATGATATGTTCATTAATGAATGGAACCATTATTTGAATTCAAAGTTATGTGATAATATGTGAAAGACATTTGATTTCTTGTCACATATGAATCATGCCTAAGTTTGGCAAAATAACTTGAACACCGTGTATTACATGAATACAAAGTGTTTTAATGAACTGTTGAAAGTAAATACATATTCGATGTATTGTGTTTTGACAAAATGGTAATTATCATTATATGATTGTTTAAATGTGTAAAGAAGTTTACCAAAGGAAACATAAGTATGAGACTATTTGATATGATCAAAATGTTTCATCAACAAAGGGTATTAAATTTAAATGAGAATCCAATTACTACGATTTGATCAATAGTAATGAAATTTGACTTTTTAAGAATGGCATAAAAAGAATTGTGGAATGCAAAGCATTTTGAAACGTCAAAATGCAAAGCATCACGATATGATATTAGATATCAAAGTGGGTGAATAGATGGCGCCAAATAAATCGTTGTAGTGTAGATGTAGAGACCATTAGTTAGAAATAGTTAGCACTCAATTAGAACATATAGTGAACCATCTGGATTCGTGAGATCAGCGCCATATCTAGTATGGATCGTCATAAAAGTTTTGGGGTTATTCAATATAACCAAAACAATAACGAATAAGTCCTTATAGAGTATTCATTGGAAACTTTGAATACGAAATCCATAGCTGAAACCAAAAGGGAAGCAAAATTTGTATTGCTTAGATTTTGGTACATTTTTGAGAAAGTTCGCATTCAGTGATATTTCTCGATTATGGAGCAAATGGAAGATAGTGAAAAACATGATGAGGATTCAAAACCCTACATCAGAGTGTTGAGAAGCGCAACGAAAAATGTTCCTGAACGAATCTCTTCACAAAGGAAAGAATCAATGATATTGATCATTATGATTTTCCCCACTGGTGTTTTCACTACATAAAGTAGGATTCAAAATGTTGTTGGGTCCGCAACATAGAAAACAAAAAATTTCCTACGGTGTGAACTACACGCCAAGATCTATCTACTAGGTACAAAGCAACGGGTGGACATACATCCAACGAGAACTTACCCTCGTAGACAACGAGCTTTGTTAACGAGTAGGAACTCGTGGTTGATGTAGTCGTACACTTGCCGATCTCAAGATCGTGATGAAGTCCAGCAGGTCCGGCTCCAGGACCACCAAGTCTAGCACCGTAAAGCAGCGGTGCATCCGTGATCGCACACACGTCCGGTACCCCGACAACCTCCGTCCCTCGCTCCATCAAAGCAGCGGAAGCAGCAACTCCTTTCTAGATAAAGCCACCGGGAACATGTATCTCGCTAATCCGAGACCATGGGGGAATAATACTAGAGGGGGAGAGAGATCCTTCACAAGGAGGTGTGTGTGAGAAGTGAGGAGGGGGTGGCCTTTTATAGGAGGAGGGGGGTGCCCCTCCTTCATGGCCGGCGCGTGGAGGAGGTGACTCTTCACCTCCTCCATTCATGTGGTGGTAACTCCCTCCACATAAATTTGCCCCTTCACATTCTCTTTTAAAGTCTCCACTTTAAATGCATTAAATTTCTCCAAATTTAATGCTCTCTCATTTAATAAAACTCTTTTATTATCTTTATTCAGAATTTTGTCAATTACTTTAATTAATAAACATTCACATAAAACCCCCTGCAACATTTCAATATTACATGCAGAACCAATTTCAGCAATTTCACCCGAAACAGTTTTGGTGTCTATTGAAATAATTCCAGCGCTTTCTTAAATCTTTATCTGAAACATATGCTCCAAATGGTGTCGGTATCCCTTAAGTGTGTCACCCTACGGTTCGCGAATAATGCAGACATGATCAAGACCCCTCTCTGATCAATAATCAGCAGCGGGACCTGGAGATCCATACTGACTCCTACACATTCAACGATGACTTCTGTGATCGTGAGAACCTTTAACGCTAGTAACTAAATCCCTTTGTCCTGCGATATATTACATGTCCGAGATTCGATCATCGGTATCTCCATACCTAGTTTGATCTCATTACCGACATGCACTCTTTTCTCGTTCCCGTGATATAACATTCTAGTGATCACATCACTTGCTTGCAAGCTATTTCAATGTGATATCACCGAGAGGGCCCAGAGTATATCTATCCGTCATCGGGATTGACAAATTCCACTCTTGGTCCATGAGCCTCAACATAACACCTTCGTAGCACTGAACCCATCTTTATAGTCACCCTGTTACGGTGTGACGTTTGATGTTATCAAGATACTTTTCTAGTGTTAGCAATTAACATGATCTCATGGTCTAAGGATAAAGATTACTTTGTATGATGTTATAGCAATATAAACATAATGAATTTGATCGTAATGCTATACTTCGGATGAATGTTCATCACATCATTCCACCAATGTTGTGACCTCGTTATTAACAACATCCAATGTCCATGATCAGGAAACCTTGATCATCTTGTTAATCAACGAGCTAGTCTATAAGAGAGGCATAACTAGGAACCCTTTTTGTTTATTAAACACACATGTATTGATGTTTCCGATCAATACAATTATAGCATGCAAAATAAACATTTATTATAAACATGGAATAAGATAATTACCACTTTATTATTGCCTCTCGGGCATATTCCCTTCAGTCTCCCACTTGCACTAGAGTCAATAATCTAGTTTGAAAAACTTTGCGTATTGAACACCTATGGCTTTCTGGTGTTGCATATACGCTATTGCTAGTGGTTAACATAATCTCTGGATCTGACAGTTTTAGGTTCGTGTGTATTTGCATGTCTCTGCGTCTCTACGCATCACTCATTCTCAAATGAGATGGCATTGTATAGATTTGGTCCTTTGGTGAGACCTTTAGTTCGTTCGGCTCAAAATATGTTGATATTATTGTCACACAATATATCTTCATAGTATTAGCCCACTTTGAACCACACCTAGTTTGATAACAAACTACTTAACACAAATGCCCTCCTTTGCTGCTACTATAGCAGTCATATACTTAGCCTTTTGTTGTAGTATCCGTCACAATGTCTCAACTTTGGAACTCATCCAAACCCATCATGGAACATCCTTTCCATTACATTGTGCTACCCATAGTCTAAATTGAGATAAATTGAATTTGTATCTTGTGACAAAACTAGTATCAATGTAACACTTTACAATGAACTACCTTTAACTATTTGTCACGTATACATTATATATTCTTAGTTCTTCCAAAGCTCATAAGAATATCTTTACTATTGTCCAATGATCATCTTATGAATCATTCTGGTATATGCTCATAATGTTTAGAGCATAGGACATTCTTGATATATACATATCATGGTATAATCGATCAAAATCTTCATGTGATTTTACTCACCAAGTGTTGAAACACTTGAATTTTGATACAATCCTTTCCATGCAACAAGAACCTTTCTTGTTGTTTCCATATTTAACCCTTTCAATATCTCATATATGTATGTCTGGCACAACCATATTAGCGCCTTAATCTATCCATATAGATATTGATGCCTAATATTCCGGGTTTGCCCAAGTCTTTCATCGAAATCTTATTTTAATGAAATTCTTAACTAGTGTCAATACAAGATACATCATTTCCAATCAACAATATGTCCTCGACATAATGTATTAGAAATATGTCTCAGCGCTCCCACTTAATTCCTTGCAAATGCAAGCATCTTCATCATCTCTGATGAATTTAAACTCTTTTAACAGTTTCATCATGGTGAAGATTCCAACTCCGCTATGCTTACTTCAACTATTGAAGTTTACATGCCCTTTTAGCACCCTTTGAATTAACAAAACCCTTCGGACCATGTCATGTACATGTCCTAGGTTACCGTTCTATTAGAAGAACCTTGTTTTGTTTATTCAACTACCATATACCAAATTATATGTAGTGGTTGCTACATTAATCCGTCAAGACTATATATCGCTATGAAAGATCAAATCTTGTCATAGTCAACTCCTTGAACATTGTCGTAAACTTCTTTCCGACACGTCGACTATTTCATAGATGTTAAACATCCATGTCTTATTTCTTTATAGATCCAAACATGACTGATAGGCTTCACGCCTTTCCGGAGGGTCTTCCAAGTTCAGAAACTTGATTTCTCGTGTATGGATACTATCACGGATTCTATGACTTCTAGTCATTTTATGGAGTCAGGGCCCATCATCGCTTCTTTGCATGTAGTCGGTTCATCATTGTCAAAACAATAACGACGTGCTTATCAAATCTTACTATTTGATTCTTACCGACCCACATGGTTCTATAGGAACTCTAATCTCCGAGATCACACCTTTTGTAATCACGAGAGCCATGAGCATTGTGGCCGCCACCGGGACACTTTCCGGCGCTGCGCTACTTAGCACATATAGCTAAGGTTCAACAACCTTATCAAAGTTCTATTGTCCTCCCACTTAACTTTTCACAAAAAATTCCTTCTCAAGAAACTTGACGTTCCAAGTAACAAACTCTTTTGTCCTCGGTGTTATGGAGAAATTCCCAACAAATTCTTTGGGATAACCTACAAAGACGTGCTTATCCGACTTTGGTTGTAAACATTTTACTTATGCATAGCATACCAAAATTTAAGAAAACAGAATTCGGGTTTTATCCCAAACCATAACTCATATGGTGTCATTTCAACGGATCACGATGGTGCTCTTTTCAGTGTAAAAGCGGTAGTCTCTAAAGCTTCAATCCTTAAAACATAATGGCAGTTTATAAATGACACCCTTAATCTTACCATGTCAAACATGGTTTGATTTTATCTCTCGAATATGCCATACTCCTATGGTTTATCGGGAAGCACAAATCATGGAACAATTCCTCAAGTCTTAGGTGTTTTTGCTAAACATGTAACTCAAATATCTTCCTTTATGATCCAATCATAAACTCTTTATTTTCTTGTTACAATGATTTTCCACTTCATCTTGAAAGTCTTTGAACAATTTTCAAATGTTTCATACTTCTTCCTTATTAAGTAAATATACAGATATATTCACTCAATTTTTTGGAGAAAGCATATGAAGCAAAAAGATCCATCGCATATGGCTACACATAATGGACTTATGCACATCAGCATGCACAATTTCCAATAAGCTAGTCATCCGTTCCTCTTTGGCCTATGGACGGAGTTTCAATTATCTCGAGGAAAGTCTCACATGCGTCAATTGATCAAAATCAAAGACTCCAAAAATCCATCAACATGGAGTTTCTTCATGTTTACTTTCAAATATAATTTAAACAGCGATGTCACTTCATAAGTGATCTTTCAATCATTTGTCTTGCGACATTTTAGCAATAGTGTTTATGGATGTGATTTCTCCAACTAGACTTGTAAAAGTTCATCCATCCTTTATGGAATACGGTAATTATTTGAACAGCCTTTGTTCTCATAATACCGGAACAAAATAACAATTATTTAAACAAATCTTGAAGGCTTGGTTTGATGACAACGAAAAACACAATAACACTTTATTTGTTTTCGATGAACATCATCACTCATTCTCTCGCTGGTTACTTAGGCCATTGTAGTTCAAGAATTGCGTTGTCCTGTATGGCACTTCATACCAACCAATTCGGTATCCAATACCGGTATCCAATACCTAAGAACCACATTGTTTAACAAGCCAGGAATATAGCCATAACATGTATATCTTCTATATACCTAAGTTGGACATCTCCAACCATTTATTTTCTGCCAAATATTTTATAGATTCTCTTTCAGCAATTCCTTTCCTTTTAAAAGAATCTATCAACATCAATAGTGGTGTCATCAACATGACACATGGTACAAAGCTTGTATATAGTCAAATACTAATACCTTTGGACTTGCACTTTGAAGTGGATCACCATCATCAAATGTTTGGCATTCTTTCAAAAATCCATTCTTTAGTAATCTATTAGTGTAGTAAACATTTTACTTACATCTTCTATTCATCCTTATCATGACAACTTTCATGATCAAGCTACTATAGCCTATAAGGAAGAATCACGAGTATAATATCAGTTCCCAAAACCTTTTTGGTAGATTCGGATGCCTAGCATCTCCATCCTTCACAAATTCTCATACAATATGAGAACATGTATTTTGCTAAATTATACTCTATCATAATGCAACCAAAAACATTGTTTCAGATATCACAATATCTTTCACACATGATGGTTTCTGAAACAATTTTCAGCTCCAATATAATCTTGATATTAAAACAACTTTTTGAATATAAATAATCATGGAGGCAAACATGATACTTTAGATACTAACATTGGAATTCTTCCTCTTGATTTAATACTACTTATTAAACTTCATGGAGTAAATAGAGTTTGCTGAAAGTTTGCAATAGGAATTATAAACTTTAAATTGACATTCGAAACAATACGATACCAGTTCGTAAAGTAAATATCCAGAATTCTATAGTTCTATTATCTCAAATAAAAACTAAGCATAAGGTAGTGAACAAATGCGAATGACTACTAAAAATTATGCAAATTCACTTCGATTTAGTTTATGACAAATTGAGTTCGACTAATCCAAATTAGAAATGAACTCCCACTCAAAAACGACATCCCTCGTGCCTTTTTGGTGATTACATGAACCAAATCCACTACACCAAGTCCGATCATCACGTGAGTCGGTGTAGCTTCAAAGGCGAGCATCAATATGGTCATCACATCGACTATATGACTCATGCTTAACCTTTCGGTCCGTGTTCCGAGGCCATGTCTGTACATGCTAGGCTCGCTAAGTAAGAACCTTAGTATTCGCATGTGTAAAACTGTCTTACACCCGTTGCATGAAAGCGTAGAGTTGAGAACACCCGATCATCACGTGATGTCTCGAAACACGATCCATAGAACGGTGCATACTTAAGGAAGAACACATTTTATCTTGATATTTAAATGAGGGATCATCTTACAATGCTACTAAAAGCGCCAAACTAGCAATATAAGATGCTAACATCTAATGTGTAAAGTGAGATGATATGGTCCATGCATTTGATCTCTATCACTTGCATCGTGGTATGATCTCTATCATTCCTTTGTGTGTAAGGCCAAGGTCTATGGAACTTACACGTTGAGTGTGTTGTAAGAGTATCTATAATACATCTACTTACAACAATACCATATCAATACACTAGCCCAGCAACGATCTAAACTAGACGCCTCTAATTTATCAATTGCAAGTTTTACGTGGCTTAGGGCTTTCGGAGATAGAACCGTTCTTACCTACGAACATGAACCACAACGAGGATAACTAAGTTATTAGCAACTCGTTGTAAATCAGATATTGACTATAGTAGGAGAGACAGACACCCGCCAGCCACTTATGCAAAACAATTTGCATGTCAGTCGTGGAACCAGTCTCATGTACGATGACATGTAAGGTTGGTCCGGGCCGCTTCATCCCACTATGCCACCATTATCCAAAATACATGAAAGAAGTAATAACATGATCATCATCGCCCACATATAAACATATGTGTACTACCCGTGCAAAGCACCTACGCATAGACCTGGCTCTGATACCACTGTTGGGTCCGCAGCATAGAAAACAAAATTTTTCCTACGGTGTGAACTACACACCAAAATCTATCTACTAGGTACAAAGCAACGGGTGGACATACATCCAACGAGAACTTACCCTCGTAGACAACGAGCTTTGTTAACGAGTAGGAACTCATGGTTGATGTAGTCGTACACTTGCTGATCTCAAGATCGTGATGAAGTCCAGCAGGTCCGGCTCCAGCACCACCAAGTCCAGCACCGCAAAGCAGCGGTGCATCCGTGATCGCACACACGTCCGGTACCCCGACAACCTCCGTCCCTCGCTCCAGCAAAGCAGCAGAAGCAGCAACTCCTTTCCAGATAAAGCCACCGGGAACATGTATCTCGCTAATCCGAGACCATGGGGGAATAATACTAGAGGGGGAGAGAGATCCTTCACAAGGAGGTGTGTGTGAGAAGTAAGGAGGGGGTGGCCTTTTATAGGAGGAGGGGGGGTGCCCCTCCTTCATGGCCGGTGCATGGAGGAGGTGACTCTTCACCTCCTCCATTCATGTGGTGGTAACTCCCTCCACATAAATTTGCCCCTTCACATTCTCTTTTAAAGTCTCCACTTTAAATGCATTAAATTTCTCCAAATTTAATGCTCTCTCATTTAATAAAACTCTTTTATTATTTTTATTCAGAATTTTGTCAGTTACTTTAATTAACAAACATTCACATAAAACCCCCTGCAACATTTCAATATTACATGCAGAACCAATTTCAGCAATTTCACCCGAAACAGTTTCGGTGTCTATTAAATAATTCCAGCACTTTCTTAAATCTTTATCTGAAACATATTTGCTCCAAATGGTGTCGGTATCCCTTAAGTGTGTCACCCTACGGTTCGCGAATAATGCAGACATGATCGGACCCCTCTCCGATCAATAATCAGTAGCGGGACCTAGAGATCCATACTGACTCCTACACATTCAACGATGACTTCTGTGATCGTGAGAACCTTTAACGCTAGTAACTAAATCCCTTTGTCCTGCGATATATTACATGTCCGAGATTCGATCATCGGTATCTCCATACCTAGTTTGATCTCGTTACCGACATGCACTCTTTTCTCGTTCCCGTGATATAACATTCTAGTGATCACATCACTTGCTTGCAAGCTATTTCAATGTGATATCACCGAGAGGGCCCAGAGTATATCTATCCGTCATCGGGATTGACAAATTCCACTCTTGATCCATGAGCCTCAACATAACACCTTCGTAGCACTGAACCCATCTTTATAGTCACCCTGTTACGGTGTGACGTTTGATGTTATCAAGATACTTTTCTGGTGTTAGCAATTATCATGATCTCATGGTCTAAGGATAAAGATTACTTCGTATGATGTTATAGCAATATAAACATAATGACTTTGATCGTAATGCTATAGTTCGGATGAATGTTCATTACATCATTCCACCAATGTTGTGACCTCGTTATTAACAACATCCAATGTCCATGATCAGGAAACCTTGATCATCTTGTTAATCAATGAGCTAGTTTATAAGAGAGGCATAACTAGGAACCCTTTTTGTTTATTAAACACACATGTATTGACATTTCCGATCAATACAATTATAGCATGCAAAATAAACATTTATCATAAACATGGAATAAGATAATAACCACTTTATTATTGCCTCTCAGGCATATTCCCTTCAAATGTAACCCATATATTGTATGGAGACCTTTGTGAATCATTTGTCATGATTCTTGGAATATGACATACCTACGAACTACTAAAGAAATAATGATAAACTAAAATTATGAGAAATCCTAGAAGCAAAATTCCCTTGAGATTAGAAAGCAATTCGTTGCTGAATCTCACAAGTAAAAGGGGTTACTTGGAATTTTCCCAAATAACTGCAAAGCCATAGTGGAAAAGGGGGTAAATGACAAAAGCACAACTTGTCAAGTATTGGACGAATTTAAATGAATTTAATTCAAGTGTGCGAAATGTCTAGTGGATTTAAAACTGGTAAAGTACTAGTATCTCATAGTGAACCTCCAAGTTTGATATTTGATCAAAGGATTTTGAAGTTGTTCAAAATAGTGAGTGGATATGCAATTTGCATGAATTTGAGTGGGAGCTATAAAAGTCTTCCTAAAACAATATGTGAATGACATATTTTTGAGTGGGAGCAATATAAGTCTCAAATTCAAATATGTAGGAACATAGTTTGAGTAAGAGTAGTGACTCATACCCAAATATGTTAGGAACATATTTTGAGTGGGAGCTTATAGAGTGATTCTTAAGTGTGTTAAGAATAAAAGTGCAAGTACCGATAAATAAAGATTTATCGGGAGTAGAAGTTGATAATAAGAATATTACCATATTATGTAGTATTCCTTAAAGGATTCTGAAAAGAGATTCGGAATAGAAGTTAATTAAGGAACCGGTCCTTAATAACTCAAGTTAGGAATAGTATTGAGTTTAACATCAATGGTTGAAAGAAAGAATAGGGTGATTATCATCCACTATGTTGAGACATAGGTTCTATCTTAGAAAACCATGATAGTAACTTAACATAATATATGATCCAAGAAGAAACATTTAAAAGTGATTAAGCTTGAATCACGGAACGTTGAGCTAAGTTTGTCCGCAGTGTCTAATAGAGAACTGTAGACATGTTTTCCAAATCCATAAAGGATGACATATCTTAAAGCATAAAGGGTTATGTTATAAGGGAATATGTTGGAAACTCCTATAAATACCGATTGAAGTCAAGTAGGAAGCGAGGTGAACAAAAACATCGAAAGTTTCCTAGGGTGCACTCGTGTTTCAATGAATACATTTATAATAATAGATAAGGGTACCATCTGAAGTGTTGTATAATGTTATGGCGGGGCTAGTTCGCTTTTAACGTAGAATGACGTGTCCCAGGGCACAGTGCCCATGAGAAAGCCCTCGAGGTTGATCTAAAGTCACTGTAGGCTCCTAGAATCAAGCCTCGTTCTGCTGCCATAGCGACGATGCATACACACAGATGTTATCATGTGATGATAAGGTATTAATGTCAATCAAGGTGACATTAGTAAGTTGCAAAGGATTTGGGACTATAAAGTACATACCCAAGACTCAACCTCTTCCATGAGCAAGCATGTTCAGGGTACCGGATATATGGTGCCAACGATTAAGAACAAATGCAACTAGTGTATTTGTACTCTAGTGCAAGTGGGAGACTGTTGGAAATATGTCCTAGAGACAAATAGTAATAAGGACTATTATCATATTTCATAAAGTTTATGGTTAAGTTTTATATCATGCTATAACTATATTGAGTGGAAACATCAATACACATGTGATATATAAACAACCAGGGGTTCCTAGTGAAACTCTAGTCACTGGTTCATTGGTCAACAGACGATCAAGTTTCCTGATCATGTGGCATTTATGCCAGTTGGAAAGGAGTCAACTCATTCTGAGAATGAGATGATGAACCAATACCCAACCTGATCATGTCACGAACTTCAAGTTATGATGATTATAAATGGATCCTCGTAGACTATTCCTTAGACCGTGAGGCTATATCAATCACTGTCTCCCGAGAGTGCTTAGATAGCATCAAGCGTCACTTGGTAATACATTCATTATAAAGGTGTGTTTAGGTACTCGGAGGAACCATAGAGGCAATATATGTCAAGAGCAGGATTTGTCTGTCCACGTGACGGAAAGATACTCAAGGGCCCACTCGGAGAAGTTATATCCAATAACTGCGCAATGTGTGATTTGATCATAGGGATATCACTTGTCGGAACGAGTCAAGTAGCATTGTTCAGTAACGAGAGTGAACACGACATGGTGATGTCATTGATCAGATCTCGGGCAATGCAAGTATCGAGAGACAAAGGGAATAAGACACGACCGTCCCAGTTCAAACGACGAAAGATCTTCATGGAACGCATAGGGGTCACATGGCCATCCAGGTCCCTCTGTCGATCATTGGTCCGGGAGTGTCCCGACCATGTATAGAGTGTTCCCTAACCGTAGGGTATCACGCTTAAGGGTTTGATGATGCTTAGAGAGTGTTTATATGATCAGAAGAATCGCCGAAGAATAGTAGAGAGAAAACCGAAAGGGTTTCGGTAAGTCCGGAGGATGTCTAGAGTGGAGGTGGAAGGTGTTCCATAGCCACGGAGATTGAATAATATGTGAATGAATGTTAAATATTGATTTAATAATTTATTCATAATTATTTAATAAAGAGAAAATCAATTTAAAGGTCAAAAGGCTTAATGGGCCAATTCCGGAGGGAAAAGGGCCTATTAGGGAAAGGCAAGAGGGAGAAGGGCCAAAGGGGGCGGCCGACGCCCTAGTGGGCCAGCCCCCCCCCCCGCGCGAGGCCCATGGGGATGGCAGCGGCGCCTCCCCCTCCCCCTCTCCCTCTCCTTTAGTCCTACCCAGGGACTTTGAGGGAGGTAGTACCTCCCCTTCCCCTATATATAGTGGGGGTATTTGGCCAGATAAATACACACAATATTCAATAAAGGTTTTCTCACTTTTGGGGAGACCTCCAATTGATATTCTCTCTCTCTCTCTCTCTCTCTCTCTCTCATGACCGTGGTCCCAAGTTCAAACTGCATGAACGAGAGACATCTTCACCGCGGAGCGCCGTCGTGCTGCGGGATTTGGATCAGGAGCTATACTTCCGCAACTGATGCTGGATCGGGGAAGCGGAAGTCATCGTCAGGCACTAGACGTGTGTAACTCCCCGCGAGGTGTCACACTTGAGGCACTCAAGTCGTTGGAGCCGCAGGAGCGCAAGGACGTCATCACGACCTTGAGGTCGGCTTCGGCTCGTCTACATCAACCACGCTCTCCTAAGCATTGACAACGCTTTTCGGTCTTTAAAGGTAAGTTCATGAAAAGCCCCTCCCGTTACTATATTACTAATAGATAGGTCCTGGCAGCATCAGGGGTTCAGGGGTGTAGGGTAAAAATTATTATTTTCGTACGCGGAACCCCTACACATGTGCATGCCTCGGACGCCGCGTCGGTCCCCGCGCCATCCGGCCCGTCAACGTCGATCGACCCGATGCCTGGATCGCCCGATCCCTCTACTCCCCGCACTGGGCCGGCCCAGCAGGCTGTTTCCGACGCGGACTCGCCAGCCGTCCCTGGCTCCGACATTGACATGGACTCCATGTCGCCTACAACTTCGCTAGCACCCCCCTCCCTGTCGGTGGCTCCTCCTGTCGTGCATCCAATGACGACACGTAGCCACAATGATGTCCATCGTCGACGACAGTACATGGACGGGACTGTACGGTATGATCCGTATCGACGACGCGCGCTCCTTGCAGCCCCCATTTCTCATCGCATGGCTCTCTCCGAGCCGGCGTGGCGCACCGCCATGGAGGACGAATTTGATGCGTTACAGCGTAATCACACCTGGCGGCTGGTTCCTCGTCCGCCTGGTCAGAATATTGTTGGTAGCAAATGGATCTTCAAAACCAAGTACCGGCATGATGGTTCGATTGATTAGCACACGGCTCGTCTCGTTTCTCGGGGGTTCACACAGCAGCATGGTATTGATTATCATGATACTTTCATCCCGGTGGTTAAGCCAGTTACTGTTCGATTGGTAATTTCACTTGTTGTTGCCCGCGGATGGTGTCTCCGTCAGATTGATGTTTCTAATGCCTTCTTGCATGGGTTTCTTCAGGAGGATGTCTATATGCAGCAGCCTCCTGGTTTCGAGGATCCTCAACACCCTTAGTATGTTTGCAAGCTCCAGCATGCTCTATATGGTCTGAAGCAGTCTCCCAGGGCCTGGTATGCACGATTGAGTGACAAGCTTCATGAACTTGGTTTTGTTTCAAGCAAGGCTGACACCTCTCTCTTCATTTTTGATCATGGTGAGTTTGCTATTTATATGCTTGTCTATGTCGATGACATTGTCCTTGCTGGCTCCTCGGTGTCTGCTGTTGATCGTTTGGTGCAGACACTAGCTCAGACTTTTCCGATCAAGGATCTTGGCCCTCTAGATTATTTTCTCAGTATTGAGGCCTCTCACCGATCCAATGGTTTGGCCTTGACACAACATAAGTATGCTTTGGACTTGTTGCACCGTGCTGGCATGGAAAATTGTCGGTATGTTTCTACTCCTATGTCCTCGGTTGAGAAGCTTGTTGGAGATATGCCCTAGAGGTAATAATAAATGTAGTTATTATTATATATCTTTGTGTTTATGATAAATGTTTACATTCATGCTATAATAGTATTAACAAGGAAACCATTAATACTTGTGTGATTTGTAAACTTAATTTGAAGTCCCTAGTATGGCCTCTATACTTCACTAGCTTGTTGGTTGATTGATGATGTGGTTTCTTTGTCATGAACATTGAGATGTTATCAACAACAAGATCATATCGTTAGGAGAATGATATGGTGGACATACTCCTATAGACAAGCGTAGCATAAAGATCAAGTCATTTCAATAGTTCAATTGCTATATGCTTTCTGATACATAGTAACCTAATTTCCTTCGACCATGAGATCATGCATATTGCCTTTACTGGATGGATGCTTTGATGTCATCAAACACCACACCGTAACAGGGTGGCTATAAAAGTGGCATTGGGTGTTCGGAAAGTATTGGTTGAAACACATGGATCAAGAGTGGGATTTGTCCATCCACATGACGGATAGATATTCTCTGGGCCCTCTCGGTGAAATGTCATCCAATTAGCTTGCAAGCATGTGACTTGGTCACAAGGGATCACATATCACGGGAACGAGAAAAGAGTACTTATCAGTAACGAGGTTGAACTAGGTATGCAGAGATACCGACGATCATGACCTCGGATAAGTAACATATCGTGAGACAAAGGGAAATTGGTATCGTATGTAAGTGGTTCATTCGATCGCAAAGTAATCGTAGAAATATGTGGGAGCCATATGAATTTCCAGATTCCTCTATTGGTTATTGTTCGGAGAAGTGTCTCGATCATGTCCGCATAATTCACGAACCGTAGGGAGACACACTTAAGGATTCGACGTTGTTTGAGTAGTTATGGTATTATGAGAAAGAGACCGAATGTTGTTCGGAGTCTCGGATGGGATCCGGGATATCACGAGGTGATCCGGAATGGTCCGGAGAATAAGATTCATATAAGGAAAGTCCCATTTCGGAGTTGGGGAATGGTTCCGGTGTTTTCATCGGGAACATTCTAGAAGGTCCCGGAATGTCCGGCACTCCGGGGGGGAAGGGGTACATGAATGTGTCATTGCAAGATGGAATGATTGCATCATGTACTAAGTGTTCTCGCTGTCCAAAATAAAGGGTTTATTTAATTCCTAAATTGGAAAAGTCAAACGGCTAATTTGAAAGTCAAACTGCCAATTTTGGGAAGTGGGAAAAGAGGAGGATTGGTGGAGGCCGAATTTGGGGAGGACTCCTCCCTTGGCCGGCGCCCCACCAAGCCGACTTGGGGAGGGACTCTCCTCCCCATGGCGCAGCCAGCCCTCCCACCTATAAAGGGAGGGGCAGGGCTCCCCTCCTAGTACACACAAGTTCCTATCCTCTAAACTAGAAACTAGACCTAGACCCCGGTTTAGAGCTGTTTCGGTTTAGAGCCTTCTAATTGGTTTAGAGCCCTCTAATTGGTGTGTCTAATTACTAGACCACTAATAGCCTCTCTCATAAGCTCCACCATACTCGCACCGGCTTAAGGCGAAGCCCTGCGGGATCTCCCCTCTACCTCCGGTACCACGCCGTTGTGCTGCCGGAATCGCGAGGAGAGTGCTACAACCTCCGCTGCCTGCTGGAACAAGGGAGAGGAAGGTCTTCGTCGAGTACCGAACGTGTGACCGACTGCGGGAGCGCTGCGGGAACGCGGCGCCGGAAGGATCGTCTACGCGATCTTGAGATCGGAAAGAGTACGACTACATCACCCACGAGAATCTGCTCTCGTTAAACACTTTGGAATCTTCGAGGGTGAGTTATTCCATCGACTCGTTGCTACAATCTAGTAGATAGATCTTGGCTTGTTTGTTTGTATGCGATAGAAAATTTTTGTTTTCCATGCTACGAACCCCTACAGTGGTATCAGAGCCGTGTCTATATGTAGATCTGTTGCACGAGTAGAACACAATGGTCATTGTGGGCGTTGATGCTTTTATTGTAGATTGCTTTTTGTGTACTTTGCATCTTGCGGTATGTTGGGATGAAGCGGCCCGGGCTAACCTTACATGACATCGTTCATGAGACTTGCTCCACGCTTGACATGCAACTCGTTTTGCATAAGTGGCTTTGCGGGTGCCTGTTTCTCCTAGCATAGTAAAGATCCAATTTACAACGGGTGATCAACAATGCTAGTATCAATGTTGTGGTTCTTGTTCGTAAGTTAGAACGACACTTATGGAAAGCCCCAAACCACGTAAAATATGCAAAGAAAGTAGAAGCGTCTAACTTTGTTTTGCAGGGGTGTGCAGTGATGTGATATGGCCATGATTGTGATTATATTTGATGTATGCAATGATCCTTATTGTAAGTTGGCAACCGGCAGGAGCCATATGGTTGTCTTTAATTTCTGTTAAGGCCTGCGTGTCTATTCAAAATAGTTGTAATAGTTGAAGTTGGCGGACGACAACCATGAAGAAGCGTCATTGACCTTGATGCTATGCCAGTGATGATGGAGATCATGTTCGTGCTTGAAGATGGAGATCGGAAGCACAAAGAAGAAAGGCCATATCATATCACATATTATGAATTGCATGTGATGTTAATCCTTTATGCATCTTGTATTGCTTAGTAGACGACGGTAGCATTATAAGATGATCCCTCATGCACATAAATTTCAAGTTCTAAAAGTGTTCACCCTTAGTATGCACCGTTGCCAAAGCTTGCTGCTTCGAAGCACCACGTGATGATCGGGTGTCTTTGATTCCGCGGGTGACTACAACGTAAGCAAGCCAGATTTGCTTATGCGGAAGCTAAGGTTTGATCTTGACGAGCCTAGCATGTACAGACATGGCCTCAGGAACACGGATCGCCGAAAGGCAAAGCATGAATCATATAGTAGATATGATGAACATGATGATTGTTCGCCATTAAAACTATATCAGCTCTCGTGATGATCGGTGTTGATGTAGTGGATTTGGTTCGTGTGATCACTAAAACAATGTGAGGGATGTTGTTTTGAGTGGGAGTTCACCTAGTTTAATTTCATTAATTAATTTGAACTCAATTTGTCATAAACTTAGTCTAAACTATTGCAAATATGTTGTAGATCAATGGCAGCCCCTACCATCAATTTTAATGCGTTCCTAGAGAAAGAAAAGTTGAAAAAACAATGGAAGCAACTTCGCGGATTGGTTCCGCAATTTGAGGATTGTCCTCACAGCTGGTAATTTGACCTATGTGCTGGATGCACCGCTAGGTGACCCACCTGCAGCTGATGCTACCGATGAAGTAAAGAATGTTTACCTCGCTCGGAAGAATCAGTACTCCATAGTTCAGTGTGCTATCTTGTATGGTTTAGAATCGGAGCTTCAGAAAAGGTTTGAAGAGTCAGATCCATATGATATTGTCAAGGATCTCAAATTAATCTTTGAGACTCATGCGGCAATTGAAAGTTATGAAGCTTCTGAAAAGTTCTTTAACTGCAAGATGGAAGAGGGTAGCTCCGTCAGTGAGCATGTGCTTAAAATGTCTGGGCACGCAAATAAACTTCAAAGTTTGGGTATAGTGATTCCTAATACTTTGGGAGTTTACCGCATCCTCCAATCACTACCACCAAGTTACAAGAACTTTGTGATGAACTACAACATGCAGAACATGAACAAAGAGTTGCCAGAACTGTTTGCTATGTTAAAAATCTGCAGAAGTGGAGATCAAGAAAGAGCACCAAGTGTTGATGGTCAATAAGACCACCAAATTCAAGAAAGGCAAGTCTAAGCAGAAGGGACACTTCAAGAAGGGTGGTAAGAAAGTTACCACGCCGACGAAGAGGACCAAGGCTGGACCCAAGCCTGATACTGAGTGCTTTTACTGCAAGGGAGAAGGTCACTGGAAGCGGAATTGCCCAAGGTACTTGGCGGATTTGAAGAACGGCAACATCAAGAAGAAAGGTATATCTGATATACATGTTATTGATGTGTATCTCACTAGTACTCGTAGTAGTGCCTGGGTATTTGATACTGGTTCGGTTGCTCATATTTGTAACTCGAAACAGGAGCTGCAGAATAAACGGAAGCTAGTGAAGAACGAGGTGACGATGCGCGTGGGAAACGGATCAAAGGTTGATGTGATCGCGGTCGGCACACTACCTCTTCATCTACCATCGGGATTAGTTTTATACTTAAATAATTGTTATTTGGTGCCTGCGTTGAGCATGAACATTATATCGGGATCTTGTTTATTGCGAGACGGTTACTTGTTTAAATCCGAGAATAATGGTTGTTCGATTTATATGAGTAATATGTTTTATGCACATGCACCTTTGATAGATGGTCTATTCATATTGAATCTCGATAGTAGAAATACACATATTAATAACATTGAGGCTAAACGTTTGAAATCAAGCGATAATTTGACCTATATGTGGCACTGTCGTCTTGGTCACATTGGAGTGAAGCGTATGAAGAAACTCCATTCCGATGGACTTCTTGAATCACTTGATTTTGAATCACTTGAAAGATGCGAAGCATGTCTGATGGGTAAAATGACTAAGACTCCATTTTCTGGTATGATGGAGCGAGCTACAGACTTATTGGAAATCATACATACCGATGTGTGTGGTCCAATGAGTGTAGCATCGCGCAGTGGTTATCGTTATGTTCTTACCTTCACGGATGACTTGAGTAGATATGGGTATATCTATTTTATGAAACATAAGTCCGAAACTTTCGAGAAGTTTAAGGAGTTTCAAAGTGAGGTAGAGAATCAACGTAACAAGAAGATTAAATTTCTACGATCTGATCGTGGAGGTGAATATCTAAGTTACGAGTTTGGCGAGCATTTGAAGAAATGTGGAATACTTTCGCAGTTGACACCGCCGGGAACACCACAGCGTAATGGTGTGTCTGAACGTCGTAATCGAACTCTCTTAGATATGGTTCGTTCTATGATGTCACTTACAGATTTGCCACTATCATTTTGGGGTTATGCATTAGAAACAGCCGCATTCACTTTAAATAGGGCACCGTCTAAATCCGTTGAAACGACACCGTATGAATTATGGTTTGGGAAGAAACCTAAATTGTCGTTCCTTAAAGTTTGGGGATGCGAAGCCTATGTAAAGAAGTTACAGCCGGACAAGCTTGAACCCAAAGCGGAAAAATGCGTCTTCATAGGATACCCGAAGGAAACTGTTGGGTATACCTTCTATCATAGATCCGAAGGCAAAATCTTCGTTGCTAAGAATGGATCCTTTCTAGAGAAGGAATTTCTCTCGAAAGAAGTGACTGGAAGGAAAGTAGAACTCGACGAGGTTGTCGAACCTTCTCTCGAAATTGCGAGTAGCGCAGCACCGGAAGAAGTTCCTGTGGTGCCTGCACCAATAAGAGAGGAAGCTAATGATGGTGATCATGAAACTTCGGTTGAAGTTACTACAGAGCCTCGGAGGTCAACGAGAACTCGTACCACTCCAGATTGGTATGATTCCGTTATGAATGTCATGTTGGTGGACAACACCGATAACCCCGAGACATATGAGGAAGCGATGATGAGCCCAGATTCCAATAAATGGCAAGAAGCCATGAAATCCGAGATTGGATCCATGTACGAAAACCAAGTATGGACTTTGGTGGACTTACCGGATGGCCGGAAGGCTGTCGAGAACAAATGGATTTTCAAGAAGAAAACAGATGCTGATGGTAATGTTACTGTCTATAAAGCTCGACTTGTCGCAAAAGGGTTTCGACAAATTCAAGGAGTTGACTACGATGAGACTTTCTCACCGGTAGCGAAGCTAAAGTCTGTGAGGATTATGTTAGCAATCGCTGCATATTATGATTATGAGATATGGCAGATGGATGTCAAAAACAGCATTCCTCAATGGAGACATTGATGAAGAGTTGTATATGATACAACCCAAAGGTTTTGTCGATCCTAAAGATGCTAACAAGGTATGCAAGCTTCAACGGTCCATCTATGGATTGAAGCAAGCATCCCGAAGTTGGAATCAACATTTTGATAAGGTAATCAAAAGTTTTGGTTTTATACAAACTTATGGAGAAGCTTGTATTTACAAGAAAGTGAGTGGGAGCTCTGTAGCATTCTTAATACTGTATGTGGATGACATATTGTTGATTGGGAATGATGTAGACCTTCTTAATAGTGTCAAGGAATATTTGAATAATAGTTTTTCAATGAAGGATCTTGGCGAAGCAGCTTACATATTAGGCATAAAGATTTATAGAGATAGATCGAAACGCCAAATATCATTGTCACAAAGTACATATTTGGACAAAGTTCTAAAGAGGTTTGGAATGGAAGATAGCAAGAAAGGGTTCTTGCCCATGTTGCCCAATACGACCTTGAGTAAAACTCAAAGTCCGACATCGGCAGAAGATAGAGAAAGGATGAGTAAGACTCCCTATGCCTCAGCCATAGGATCTCTAATGTATGCCATGCTATGTACTAGACCCGACATCGCATATGCTGTTAGTCTAACTAGCAGATATCAAAGTGATCCAGGAGTGGATCATTGGACAGCGGTCAAAAACATCCTTAAGTACTTGAGAAGAACTAAGGATATGGTTCTTTCTTATGGAGGTGATGAACAGCTCGTTGTTAATGGTTACACCGATGCTAGTTGGAACACCGATCCGGATGATTCTAAATCACAATCTGGATACGTATTTATTTTGAATGGTGCAGCAGTTAGCTGGAGGAGTGCAAAGCAAAGCGTTGTGGCGAGATCTTCAACTGAATCGGAATACATGGCTGCTTCGGAGGCTTCACAAGAAGCGATATGGATGAAAGAGTTCATTACAGAGCTGGGTGTGGTTCCAAGTGCGCTGGACCCAATGTCTATCTACTGTGATAACATGGGCGCCATAGCCAATGCGCAAGAACCAAGGTCACACAAGAAGCTGAAGCATATCAAGCTGCGTTTCCACGCTATTCGAGAACATATCCAGGATGGGGATATAAAGATTTGCAAAGTACACACAGATCTGAATGTGGCGGATCCGTTGACTAAACCTCTCCCGAGGGCAAAACATGACCAACACCAAACTGCCATGGGTGTTCGGTATATTACCATGTAATCTAGATTAGATGACTCTAGTGCAAGTGGGAGACTGTTGGAGATATGCCCTAGAGGTAATAATAAATGTAGTTATTATTATATATCTTTGTGTTTATGATAAATGTTTACATTCATGCTATAATAGTATTAACAAGGAAACCATTAATACTTGTGTGATTTGTAAACTTAATTTGAAGTCCCTAGTATGGCCTCTATACTTCACTAGCTTGTTGGTTGATTGATGATGTGGTTTCTTTGTCATGAACATTGAGATGTTATCAACAACAAGATCATATCGTTAGGAGAATGATATGGTGGACATACTCCTATAGACAAGCGTAGCATAAAGATCAAGTCATTTCAATAGTTCAATTGCTATATGCTTTCTGATACATAGTAACCTAATTTCCTTCGACCATGAGATCATGCATATTGCCTTTACTGGATGGATGCTTTGATGTCATCAAACACCACACCGTAACAGGGTGGCTATAAAAGTGGCATTGGGTGTTCGGAAAGTATTGGTTGAAACACATGGATCAAGAGTGGGATTTGTCCATCCACATGACGGATAGATATTCTCTGGGCCCTCTCGGTGAAATGTCATCCAATTAGCTTGCAAGCATGTGACTTGGTCACAAGGGATCACATATCACGGGAACGAGAAAAGAGTACTTATCAGTAACGAGGTTGAACTAGGTATGCAGAGATACCGACGATCATGACCTCGGATAAGTAACATATCGTGAGACAAAGGGAAATTGGTATCGTATGTAAGTGGTTCATTCGATCGCAAAGTAATCGTAGAAATATGTGGGAGCCATATGAATTTCCAGATTCCTCTATTGGTTATTGTTCGGAGAAGTGTCTCGATCATGTCCGCATAATTCACGAACCGTAGGGAGACACACTTAAGGATTCGACGTTGTTTGAGTAGTTATGGTATTATGAGAAAGAGACCGAATGTTGTTCGGAGTCTCGGATGGGATCCGGGATATCACGAGGTGATCCGGAATGGTCCGGAGAATAAGATTCATATAAGGAAAGTCCCATTTCGGAGTTGGGGAATGGTTCCGGTGTTTTCATCGGGAACATTCTAGAAGGTCCCGGAATGTCCGGCACTCCGGGGGGGAAGGGGTACATGAATGTGTCATTGCAAGATGGAATGATTGCATCATGTACTAAGTGTTCTCGCTGTCCAAAATAAAGGGTTTATTTAATTCCTAAATTGGAAAAGTCAAACGGCTAATTTGAAAGTCAAACTGCCAATTTTGGGAAGTGGGAAAAGAGGAGGATTGGTGGAGGCCGAATTTGGGGAGGACTCCTCCCTTGGCCGGCGCCCCACCAAGCCGACTTGGGGAGGGACTCTCCTCCCCATGGCGCAGCCAGCCCTCCCACCTATAAAGGGAGGGGCAGGGCTCCCCTCCTAGTACACACAAGTTCCTATCCTCTAAACTAGAAACTAGACCTAGACCCCGGTTTAGAGCTGTTTCGGTTTAGAGCCTTCTAATTGGTTTAGAGCCCTCTAATTGGTGTGTCTAATTACTAGACCACTAATAGCCTCTCTCATAAGCTCCACCATACTCGCACCGGCTTAAGGCGAAGCCCTGCGGGATCTCCCCTCTACCTCCGGTACCACGCCGTTGTGCTGCCGGAATCGCGAGGAGAGTGCTACAACCTCCGCTGCCTGCTGGAACAAGGGAGAGGAAGGTCTTCGTCGAGTACCGAACGTGTGACCGACTGCGGGAGCGCTGCGGGAACGCGGCGCCGGAAGGATCGTCTACGCGATCTTGAGATCGGAAAGAGTACGACTACATCACCCACGAGAATCTGCTCTCGTTAAACACTTTGGAATCTTCGAGGGTGAGTTATTCCATCGACTCGTTGCTACAATCTAGTAGATAGATCTTGGCTTGTTTGTTTGTATGCGATAGAAAATTTTTGTTTTCCATGCTACGAACCCCTACAAAGCTGGCTCGGGACGATGGTGACCCTCTTGCTTCTGCGAACGTTTTCAGTTATCGCAGCTTGGTTGGTGGACTCCAGTATTTGATGCTTACTCGTCCGGATCTCTCATTTGCTATCAATAAAGTCTGTCAGTTTTTGTCTCAACCTACTACGGTGCACTATGAGGCTGTCAAGCGGATCCTTCGATACGTCAAGGGTACTGCTTCTACCGGTATTTTTCTTCAGAAGGATGCTTCGACTATCCTAAATGTTTATACTGATGCGGACTGGCTGCTTGTGAGGATGACCGGCGGTCCACTGGTGGTTTTGCCATCTTCCTTGGGCCCAATCTTGTTTCTTGGAGCTCTCGAAAACAGCCTACCGTCTCGCGTTCAAGCACTGAGGCTGATATAAAGCACTAGCCAACGGAACGGCTGAGGTTATGTGGATTCAGTCCGTTCTTAGAGAGCTTGGTGTCCATCAGTCAAAGCCACCAATTCTTTGGTGTGATAATCTTGGAGCCACGTATTTGACTGCCAACCCGGTATTTCATGCTCGTACTAAGCACATCGAAGTCAATTTTCATTTTGTACGAGAAAAGGTCGCACTCGGAGCTATGGATGTGCGCTTCATCGCTTCAGGAAACCAGCTTGATGATGTTTTCACTAACACTGTGTTTGGATGTCTGAATTTTAGCTCGGAATTGAATTGGACTAAAAAAAATCCAAATCCAAGATGGAAAGGAAATAGCCTTCATTTCAAATTCCGTTGTTTGGATGTCCATGGAATTTGTTGTTAGAATCAAAGGGTAGCACCCAATTCTAAATTCTGTTTGGATGTCCAAACCATAGAATTTTGAATGTTTTGTTGACTTTTGACAATATAAACTTGTGTACATGTATTAAAATAGTTGTGTATATTTGATGTTTATAACTTTATATTATTATTTTTACACATATTACTCTCATATATCACTCTCATATTACATATTCATATTCAATATTTTACATGAAGCAACAACACATGCATATATCACAAATTCACATGAACATAACATACTAGGAGTAGAGAATATGATTTTTTTCCCTTCAATTCGACACAGGTTCTAGTATTTTTCCTGAAATTTGCAGTCCAAACAGATCAAGCATTAGGCAAGAAAAAGATTGGAGAAATATGTTGGAATAAGAGGTATAGAAGGGGAAGAGAAGGGACATGGAGAGGACTGCTTGGGGAGGGCCGGGGAGCACCCGCCGTTCCTCATCCCGCGGTCGTTTCTCCTCCCACCGCCGGCCGGCGGCCGCTCCCCATCCCGCCCGGATTCTCTAGGGTTTGGGGGCGCGAGGTCGTGGAGGGAACAAAGGTGGAGGAGGGAGGGGGAAGGGAGAGGACGAGCAGGACTGGGATGGTGAGAGGGGACGGCGGTGGGGAAGGGAGAAGGGGAGGGAGTTCGCCGGAGCCGCCGCCGGCTGCCTCCTGGTCGCACAGGTGGAGAGGGACCGAGGGAGCAGCAGCCTTGGTTTCACTCGCCTCGTTCGAAGCGGTACGCGCGCGGGGGTGGGATCGATAGATTCCAAGCCTTTCCGAGGGTCTGAGCTCGGAAAGTTCGGAGGCCTAGCGTGCACGCGCGTGATCGCCGTTCGGAATCATGCGGTGTTTCCAGGTTCTAATTCCATGACCTCTCCAAACAAGAGAAATCGGCCAACAATTCCAAATAGCTAATTCCGAGTCCAAATTCAGACATCCAAACACAGCATAAGCCAGTGTCCCAGCAGCTCCTTCAGCGTTTCTGTTCCAATCTGAATCTCGTTCACATCGGTTTTGATTGAGGGGGTGTATTAGAGTAGATACACTGTAGATATACGGTTTATACCGTATGGTATTTATATTGTAACTTGTTGTACAAGATGATCAATTAATATAAAGAGGAGGCCAGCCGTGTGGGCTAACCACGGCAAAGAAACCTTTCAACTCACAATATGCAATCTACCTTTGACGCTATGTCCATATTTTGCTAATTTCCGTAGTAGATCAACTGATTCCATGAAAAAGAAAAATCCTGTTCATTTCCTATGATACAGTATGATTTACAAGGTGGCCAATTCATCAAAATTAATAGCACACGAATATAATAATAGTGGATCTCATTTATCCTGTAGCCTGAAGAATGCCATGAGCGCGTCGTAGACCCTCTCCTTGGCGTTCCCGGCGAGAACGAAGTCGGCGTGCGCGTAGTCGGCGAGGTACTGGACGGTGATCTTGTCGCTGTGATGCGACTGGAGCGCCTGCTCGAGGCGCTGCACGTCCTTGACGTCCGAGAGGCTATCCCTGCCGCCACTGCTGAGGAAGAGAGGGAAGTCGTCGGGGATGGCGGAGACGTTGTAGACGGGCGGCGTGGCCTGGCCGTAGTACTTGATGTTGTCGCTGGCGTCGCCGTAGTCGTACTTGGCGATTATGCCTCTCCTGATCACTGGTGGGTCAAAAAAGTCACGTTAAATCTGGTTTCGGCTCAACATGTAAAAAACTGTGTGTATATTGAAATGTTGGGCTGGGTAAACTCACTTTGGGCCAGATGAACCATGTTTTTGGTTGAAGAAGCCTGTGGCTCGTGAGCAAGGAAGGTCTGGACAGAGGAGCTGTCAAGGCAGCAATTGTCACCTGTCCACCAATAGTTTCAGTAAAACAGTGAGTCACCTACATTGACAGTTTTGATTCGCAATAGACAGGTTTGGTTGCAAAATAAACCCAAAAGGGTGCAGATACATGTGTACTAGATTCTAACCTGTAAAGCCGTTCAACAGGTCGTAGCAATCTACCCCCGGTAGCTTGCATATGGTAGTGAGCAGATTGTGCACAGCAGTCCTACAGAGAGATCATTCCCAGCCATGAGTTGGATAAACACTTCTCATAACAAGGGTGCCGGAAAATCAGTAGTAGCACGAAGTAATTAATTGAGAGAAACAACAAAGGGAAGGCTTGCTTACCCTGTTGGGTCGAACTCATCGAGCCCCAGCCAGTGCAGAGCCTGGCATAAGAAACACGGCACGGCAGAGCGTATATTAGTATAGTTTTTGTTGGATACGATGGAGTCGTCGTCCGATCGGAGGTGCTAGGTCAGGTGCGGCATCTTACCTCGGCGAGGAAGATGTCGGCCGCCCCGATCGCCAGCGGTGACGAGACCTTGTTGAGGAAGGCGATGGGGCTGAGCAGGCCGGCGGAGCGCAGCATTCCTATGTGCTGTTGCTGGTCGCTCAGGGCAGCGAACGCGATCAACGTCCCCTGCACGAAAGGCAATGTCAGAGACTTGTGAGTTTTCTGAAGATGGATGCCACTGAAGAGAGTTAGCTGAACCTGCCAGTGGCAACCTTTGTCTGTGTTACTAGTTGTACTTACCAGCGAGTGGCCCACGTAGTGCACCTTCTGCTGGTTGGACTGGTCGTACACGTACTGCAGCATCGCCGAGAGGTCGTTGCTGGCCAGCTCGTCCCATGACCAGTCCCAGTACGCCTGCGGAGATAGATCCAACAACGTTAGTAAAACAAGGAGAAGGGATATATATAGAGGAGTAGTTTTTGTGTTAACCAACAACCGCCGTGCACGCACCGGATTAGGGATGGCAATGGAGCGGGTTTGGACGGATATAGCAAAACCAAATCCAAATCCAAATCCACGAAACTCACTCTAGCCCGCCCACGAAGATATCCATGGGCATGGATGTCGCTCCAGATCCAAACCCGCCGGATATCCAGTATCCATGGATATCCATTGGTTTACATACTATTTACAATAATCTTAATAATATTCAGAATAACTACGATATAATAGTAATTTCCGACAGTATTTCAGCAGCATTTCAGCAAATATTATATGGATAATACATAGAAATATCAAAGCAATAATATTTTAACCACATAGTACTTAAAATATCACACGGTAACATCACAAAGTACATAGATGTCTCATAACAGTCTTAGAGAATGCTTTTTTTTACAAGTTTTCAATACAACATCTCATAAATTCAATAGATATAGCAATGCATAGTAGAAATGTTGAGTGGTCGTCTGCCTCCTGGCGGCTGACTCGAGTACGACCTGGGGATGGGGCGGCGACACAAGTGCGACCTGGGCTAGGGGTTACACCATACAGTAATTGAGGGAATTATGGTTAATTAGGATTACTACTTAGGTGGGCTTTTGGGCCTATGTCTTGAAATTTGGGGCCATTTATTGTGTAAATATTGTATACATAAAAAAATAATGTCACTGACATGTGGGTCCCACATGTTAGCCGGGTATCCGTTGGATATCCGTGGAGAGAAACTACTACCCATGCCCGCCCCATAAATTAGCGGATATCCGCCCCATGTAATCCGTGGATGTAATTAGGCCTCCATATCCTTGCCCATCGGGTCGGATATCCGTGGATACCCGGATCCATGGATAAAATTGCCATCCTTACACCGGATCACTGGAAGAAAGCGATGTGTGGGCGAGGCTGTAGACGGTGCCGCGCGAGTTGCCAATCCACACGTCGTACCCGTTGTCCGCCAGGATGAACCCCAGGGACTCGTCAGGCGAGTTCATCAGCCATGTCAACCCGTCCTGCCGAAATATTGTTGTTTGTTTTGTCAATATAAATGTTGATCATTCGTTTCGATCCACTTGGAAACGAACATGTACACCATCACATCGTTCGTTGATGAGTTTAGAACAGTACCATCATCAGGCCGTGCTGCAGCAGGACCGGCACTTTCCCGCCGCCGCCACCGCTCGCCGCGGATGCGCCGGCACGGCCGCTCGGGATTCTCTGCAGGCTCAGGATGTACCCGTCTTCGGTCGTCACCTGCCCAGTTACGCGCCGCACGTACGTCCACTCAATTAATCAACCACGTGATCATGATGAAAGGAACTGAACACACGTTTCTTAATGACGGTAAGTACTTACCGTGTGTTCCTCGCATGCGTAGCCGAAGGGCTCCACCCTGGACCGGCACGTGCCGTTCGCCGCCGCCAGCGATTCGTCCGGAGCTGGCCGTGCCGCGGTTGCTCCGACGACGACGCACATGAGAACCAGCAGGCTAAGGATGCACCTGCCCCCGTTCGACATTGTCGATCTGATCATTGTATCTACTGTATGTTTTTCACTGTCCCCTCGATCGATCAGCTAGCTAGCTTGTGAGTGAAATCAAGATACTGCTCGTGCTCGACTTTTATACTACTACTACCAACTTACTCCCTCCGTCCACAAATAAGTGTACTTCTAGTTTTGTCTTAAGTCAAAGTTAGTAAAATTTGACTAACTTTATAGAAAAACGTAGCAACATTTATGACATTAAATTGATACCATTAGATATGTTTTCAAATTTAGTTTCATAATATGTCAATTTTATGTAATATATGTTGTTATATTTATCTATAAAGTTAGTCAAATTTGATAAAGTTTGACCTAGGAAAAAGCTAGAAGTACACTTATTTACGGACGGAGGGAGTAGCTATTTGGATTGATGGAATGATCGGGTCATTTTCAACTCGGATCAACGGACGCGCCATGCGCGCTGCGAGCAGTATTGTATTGTTTCTCGCGATTTATCTACTACTGAAACATCAGCTTGGTTATTCACGCCTCCACGGCGTTGTGATGTACCCAAGTACGTTACCGAGTTCGCACGTCGACTGTTGTTGCACGCACAAGGCTCCGTCAATACACACTGACACGCACATACTGTACATATTTTTCTCTACAGAATAGCGAGTTTCTGCCGAGCCCAAGATGCAGCGATAAAGGAGAAGGAAACTAGTTTCGAAAATGTTCGTTCAGATTTGCATGGTCCTACACATATTTAAGCGCCCATTTCTGTTTTCTTTGCTCCTAGTTACTAGTTGCTTCTCTTAAACATCAGCAGTTACATCAGCGTATCACCCGAGATGTGCCTCTGCTTGCTTCTCACAATGTTAAAGCCGTACTTTTGTCTATTGTGGATCATGTGTAGGAACTTGCTATGGGCCTTCGGCCCATGACCAATTAAATTTCTGAAAATTCTCGTGTGGCCCACTCATGAACATGGAGAGGTCGATCTAAAGCTTGGAGAGAACCGGAACAGGAAACTCGTGGCGAGAGTTGATCTCCTTGTAAGAACGGTATTCTACCACTCAGAGAAGATGAGAGATTAATGCTGTAATGCATGCTCCAACCTATACATATTGTGTATTTTTGCCCATAGAAAGATTAGTCGTGATTAATCTTCAGTCGCGTAAAGTTTAATAGTCCTTATTGACTTAATCAAATCACAGGTTGTTACCGGTCTGTGTTTGTTCCCCTACGGCTTGCCCCAAAAACACTATATAAGAACGTGGCATCCATCCTAGTTCTCCTCGAATCAGGTTTTCGTCCCGCTATATTAATATAGCAAACACATGGTACATCAAGCACGCCGAGGCCACAACACAACCAAGCCCAACATAAAAGAAAGAGAGAAAAATAGAAACAAATGCCAACACTGGCAGATCGATGAAACAAGGTGGCCCTCTACCACTGCGCCCTCCGGACATGTCCCACCGTGCTCCTGGCATTCCGAACCACCGTGTACCAAGCGACACCTTCAACAAGGGATGTGACGACGACATCGCTGCTGCTCGGACTGGTCCTGGGGTTTCCCCCGGTACACGAAGGGGGGTGGAGAGTGAAGGGAATATGCCCGAGAGGCAATAATAAAGTGGTTATTTATCTCATTCCATGTTTATGATAAATGTTTATTTTGCATGCTATAATTGTATTAATTGGAAACGTTAATACATGTGTGTTTAATAAACAAAATACAAAGTTCCTAGTAATGCCTCTCATATAAACTAGCTCGTTGATTAACAAGATGATCAAGGTTTCCTGATCATGGATATTGGATGTTGTTAATAACAAGGTCACAACATTGGTGGAATGATGTGATGAACATTCATCCGAAGTATAGCATTACGATCAAAGTCATTATGTTTATATTGCTATAACATCATACGAAGTAATCTTAGTCCTTAGACCATGAGATCATGTTAATTGCTAACACCAGAAGAGTATCTTGATAACACCAAACGTCACACCGTAACAGGGTGACTATAAAGGTGGGTTCAGTACTACGAAGGTGTTATGTTGAGTGAAGGAAATATGCCCCAGAGTCAATCATAGAGATGATTGTATTTCATGTGTATCCATGAGTTTTTATAATGTTTCTTGAATATCCATATATCAGGCAACTTGTATTGATTGGCAATTATGTGAATTGTTTGTGAAACTCTTTACTTGTATGGTTATCTAATAATTGTCCCTAGTCGGAGTTCATGTGAGGACACACGTGAATATTAGACTAGCACATCGATTGGTTGATGACTATGTTTCGCAAGTCATAGACATGGAGATGTCAAACCAATGATGCAGACACATGTTATGAATATGGGGTTAGACTGACCCAACTTGAGACTAGCAATAATACTTGCAGCTCTCTCTACACATCGTGTATGTTTTGTCCTTAGACCTGAGATTGTCGCATGTACTTGAGATGTGGATCGACCTACTTTGGGGCTATCAAACACTACTCCGTAACTGGGTAGTTATAAAGGTAGCTTTCGGGTTTGTCCTGATACATGCTGCAAGACATCGGTCAATCAAGATGGGATTTGCCCCTCTCTACTTGAGAGAGATATCTCTGGGCCCCTCGAGTGATCGGATCTAGAAATGCATGGCCGTGCTACATATGGTTAAGAGTTAACCTAGTAAAGGGATTTCGAATCACAGTATCGAGAAAGAGAGGTCAGATTGGAGCTAGACCAAATATCGTGAGGCAAAGGGAAAGACATGTACTCAACCTTGTGATGGTTCGTCCGAATGATCTTTATATGCGTTTAGGAGTTGGCACGTCTTGCTAGAGGCCGCTACCAACTATTGATGGAGTAAGTGTACTCGTGTCATGTCTATACGTGTATGAACCTATAGGATCACACACTTTAGGGGCTGGAAGCCTAATGAGGATTGGATCCGAATTAGACCAGGCTTAGGCTGCTAATGGGCTGCTAATGTAGAAGCCCACCAGGGATGCTTATATAAGAGAGAGTGAGACGAGCTGAATAGGGTTGAGCATTCCACCTAGCCGCCACTCCTCTTCCGCCTGTGTTGGACGTGCAGACCTAGCAGTCTGGCGTGTGATTGCTTCCACTCCGGATGTGTGGATACCTCGGAGGTGCTGCAGCTGTAGCACTTGGACGAGCCACACAAAGGGGAGCTGCTCGTGGGACAAGGACGAGGAGGAGACGTAGAACATCTACACTGCCCCGACGTGCTTCATCGAGTTCCGCAACTGCGCGTCTAGTGGTAATCCCGTGATCTATGACAATAGTATTCCTGGTTGACGCGGTAGAAAATTTTGATTTTACGCTAGTGTAGCCTACCCGTTGCCCTACATTGAGGCTCATGGATCAAGAGTGGAATTTGTCAATCCCGATGACGGATAGATATATTCTAAGCCCTCTCGGTGATATCACATTAAGATAGCTTGCAAGCAAGTGATGTAATCACTAGAATGTTATATCACAGGAACGAGAAAAGAGTGCATGTCGGTAACGAGATCAAACTAGGTATTTGGATACCGATGATCAAATCTCGGACATGTATTATATCATGAGACAAAGGGATTTAGTTACTAGCGTTAAAGATTCTCACGATCACAGAAGTCATCGTTGAATGTGTAGGAGTTAGTATGGATCTCCAGGTCCTGCTTCTGACTATTGATCTGAGAGGGGTCTCGATCATGTCTGCATTATTCGCGAACCGTAGGGTGACACACTTAAGGGATACCGACACCATTTGGAGCAAATATGTTTCAGATAAAGATTTAAGAAAGCGCTGGAATTATTTCAATAGACACTGAAACTGTTTCGGGTGAAATTGCTGAAATTGGTTCTGCATGTAATATTGAAATGTTGCAGGGGGTTTTATGTGAATGTTTGTTAATTAACAAAATTCTGAATAAAAATAATAAAAGAGTTTTATTAAATGAGAGAGCATTAAATTTGGAGAAATTTAATGCATTTAAAGTGGAGACTTTAAAAGAAAATGTGAAGGGGCAAATTTATGTGGAGGGAGTTACCACCACATGAATGAGAAGGTGAGGGGTCACCCCATGGGGCGCCGGCCATGGGGAGGGGTACCCCCTCCTCCTATAAAAGGCCCCCCTCACATCCCTTCTTCCTCACACCTCCTCGTGAAGGATCTCTCTCCCCCTCTAGTATTATTCCCCCATGGTCTCGGATTAGCGAGATACATGTTCCCGGTGGCTTTATCTAGAAAGGAGTTGCTACTTCTGCTGCTTTGCTGGAGCGAGGAACGGAGGTTGTCGGGGTACCGGACGTGTGTGCGATCACGGATGCACCGCTGCTTTGCGGTGCTGGACTTGGTGGTGCTGGACTTGCTGGAGCTGGATCTGTAGGACGTGTTGTAGCCGGACCTGCTCAGACTTCCACACGATCTTGAGATCGGCAAGTGTACGACTACATCAACCACGAGTTCCTACTCGTTAACAAAACTCGTTGTCTTCGAGGGTAAGTTCTCGATGGATGTATGTCCACCCGTTGCTCTGTATCTAGTAGATAGATCTTGGCGTATAGTTCTCATCGTAGGATTTTTTTTGTTTTCTATGTTGCGAACCCCTTCAATGGTATCAGAGCCTGATCTATGCATAGGTTCTTTGCACGGGTAGTACACATATGTTTATATGTGGGCGATGATGATCATGTTATTGCATCTTCTATGTATTTTGGATATTGGAGGCATAGTGGGATGAAGCGACCCGGACCAACCTTACATGTCATCGTACATGAGACCGGTTCCACGACTGACATGCAACTTGTTTTCCATAAGTGGCTGTCGGGTGTCTATCTCTCCTACTATAGTCAATATCTGATTTATAACGAGTTGCTAATAACTTGGTTATCCTCGTTGTGGTTCATGTTCGTAGGTAAGAACGGTTCTATCTCCGAAAGCCCTAAGACATGTAAAAGTTGCAGTTGATAAATTAGAGACGTCTAGTTTAGATCATTGCTGGGCTAGTGTCTTGATATGGTATTGTTGTAAGAGATACTCTTACAACACACTCAACGTGTAAGTTCCATAGACCTTGGCCTTACACACAAAGGAATGATAGAGATCATACCACGATGCAAATGATAGAGATCAAATGCATGGACCATATCATCTCACTTTACACATTAGATGTTAGCATCTTATACTGCTAGTTTGGCGCTTTTTTGTAGAATTATAAGATGATCCCTCATTTAGATATCAAGATAAAAATGTGTTCTTCCTTAAGTATGCATTGTTCTGTGGATCGTGTTTCGATACATCACGTGATGATCGGGTGTACTCGCATCTATGCTTTCATGAGAACGGGTGTAAGACAGTTTTACACACGCGAATACTAAGGTTCTTACTTGGCGAGCCTAGCATGTACATACATGGCCTCTAAACACGGACCGAAAGGTTAAGCATGAGTCATATAGTTGATATGATGCCCATATAGATGCTCGCCTTTGAAGCTACATCAACTCACGTGATGATCGGACTTGGTGTAGTGGATTTGGTTCGTGTAATCACCAAAAAGGCACGAGGGATGTCGTTTTTGAGTGGGAGTTCATTTCTAATTTGGATTAGTCGAACTCAATTTGTCATAAACTAAATCAAAGTGAATTTGCATAATTTGTTGTAGTCATTGGCGTCGGTTCACTACCTTATGCTTAGTTTTAATTGAGATAATAGAACTATAAAATTCTGGATATTTACTTTACGAACTGGTATCATATTGTTTTGAATGTCAATTTAAAGTTTATAAGTCCTATTGCAAACTTTCAGCAAACTCTATTTACTCCATGAAGTTTAATAAGTAATATTAAATCAAGAGTAAGAATTCCAATGTTAGTATCTAAAGTATCATGTTTGCCTCCATGATTCTTGATATTCAAAAGTTGTTTTAATATCGAGGTTATCTAGGAGCTGAAAATTGTTTCAGAAACCATCATGTGTGGAAGATATTGTGATATCTGAAACAATGTTTATGGTTGCAATATGATAGAGTATAATTTAACAAAATACACGTTCTCATATTGTATGAGAATTTGTGAAGGTTGGAGACGCTAGGCATCCTAATCTACCAAAAAGGTTTTGGGAACTGATATTATACTCGCGATTCTTCCTTATAGGCTATAGTAGCTTGATCATGAAAGTTGTCATGATAAGGATGAATAGAAGATGTAAGTAAAATGTTTACTACACTAAAAGATTACTAAAGAATGGATTTTTGAAAGAATGCCAAACATTTGATGATGGTGATCCACTTTAAAGTGCAAGTCCAAAGGTATTAGTGTTTGACTTTATACGCTTTGTACTATGTGTCATTTGAATGACACCACTATTGATGTTGATAGATTCTTTTAAAAGAAAAAGGAATTGCTGAAAGAGAATCTATAAAATATTTGGCAAAAAAGAAAAAGTTGGAAATGTCCAACTTAGGTATATAGAAGATATACATGTTATGGCTGTATTTCTTGCTTGTTAAACAATGTGGTTCTGAGGTATTGGATACCGGTATTGGATACCGAATTGGTTGGTATGAAGTGTCATATAGGACAACGCAATTCATGAACTACAATGGCCTAAGTAACTAGCAAGAGAATTGTGATGATGTTCATCGAAAACAAATAAAGTGTTATTGTTTTTTCGTTGTCGTCAAACCTAGCCTTCAAGATTTGTTTTAATAATTGTTATTTTGTTCCGATATTACGAGAACAATGGGTGGCACAATTTAGACTATGGGTGGCACAATGTAATGGAAAGGATGTTCCATGATGGATTTGGATGAGTTCCAAAGTTGAGACATTGTGACGGATACTACAACAAAAAGGCTAAGTATATAACTGCTATAGTAGCAGCAAAGGAGGGCATTTGTGTTAAGTAGTTTGTTATCAAACTAGGTGTGGTTCAAAGTGGGTTAATACTATGAAGATATATTGTGTGACAATAATATCAACATATTTTAACCCGAACGAACTAAAGGTCTCACCAAAGGACCAAATTTATACAATGCCATCTCATTTGAGAATGAGTGATGCGTAGAGACGCAAAGACATGCAAATACACACGGACCTGAAACTGTCAGATCCGAACATTATGTTAACCACTAGCAATCGCGTATATGCAACACCAGAAAGCCATAGGTGTTCAATACGCAAAGTTTTTTAAACTAGATTGTTGACTCTAGTGCAAGTGGGAGACTGAAGGGAATATGCTCGAGAGGCAATAATAAAGTGGTTATTATCTTATTCCATGTTTATGATAAATGTTTATTTTGCATGCTATAATTGTATTAATTGGAAACGGTAATACATGTGTGTTTAATAGACAAAATACAAAGTTCCTAGTAATGCCTCTCATATAAACTAGCTCGTTGATTAACAAGATAATCAAGGTTTCCTGATCATGGACATTGGATGTTGTTAATAACGAGGTCACAACATTGGTGGAATGATGTGATGAACATTCATCCGAAGTATAGCATTATGATCAAAGTTATTATGTTTATATTGCTATAACATCATACGAAGTAATCTTAGTCCTTAGACCATGAGATCATGTTAATTGCTAACACTAGAAGAGTATCTTGATAACACCAAACGTCACACCGTAACAGGGTGACTATAAAGGTGGGTTTAGTACTACGAAGGTGTTATGTTGAGGCTCATGGATCAAGAGTGGAATTTGTCAATCCCGATGACGGATAGTGTCAACACCCGGATTTTTAATCCTAGATGCCCGTTATGCCATACCTCGCAATCCCAGGATTACCATTTTTGCGAGACATAACGGATTGGATATCATAGTACATCATCCATTACAAACCATACATAAGGTTTTACACGAATAAGGATCTCATGATCCAGTCTTTAATACAAAAAGCAGCGGAAATAAACGATAGCATAGCGGGGGGGGGGGGGGGGGGTCCATCTTCAGGGGCACATGCAATGCTGACAAAGGCAGATAGTCCTAGTTATCATAGCCGTCCTGATGACCATCATCTTGATAATCTCCTTCATAGTCTGGCCATGATAATAGCCAGGGACAAAAGCCATGAGTACTCTTTAAGTACTCGCAAACTACTACTAGCAAGGGTTATGATTCCAAGTTAAAGTACTGAATTGAAAGAATAACTATCAAGTTAAGTTTGAAACCTAAGCTGAGTTCTGAAACAAGAAAAGATAAAATAAAAGTCTAGAATCACTTAAGTTGGGAAGCTATTTTCATCTACACAACCCTGTTGTGGTCAAGTCAAGGTTCATCATTCATTTCAAGGTATTTAGAAAACATCTGACAACGAAACAGTATGGCCATTCCAACTGTCCATAACCGCGGACGCGGCTATTCGAATAGTTTGACACTCTGCAGAGGTGGTACACTTTCACCACAAGATTCGATACATCTGTCAGGGATAACCCTGAATCATCATACTTAGTATGCAGATAATCAAACATAACCTTCCCTTTACACACCCTAGTACAAGCACCTCTCCTATGAGCATGGCCTCCCAACCATGACCATCAGTCATCTTGGGCACTGCATAGGTGGACAACATTGAGAGGTAGCCTCAGCTCAAACCTCTCCCGTGAGGGAACTAATACCAATGCATATAAATTTCCAGCTAAGCCTTACCCAATTCAGGTAATGTGGTTGTACGGTAAATTTGGAATGGTATCGCATCCGAATCCAACCATCAGTTTTATAAAAAAAGGGTTAAGGCTCATGCCTCATCATTTTCATCATCATAAACCAATTGTGTTTCTCAACACATGTCAAAACATCTCAATAGAATGACTCATCATTCCAAGGTTTTCATAACTCATTTTCACCAGGTGTTCCCATCTAAAATGACTCAAGTTTGATCTATGCTAAAACACTAGGTCAAGAGTGTTCACTAAGGTGGAAAGGTGGGATCAATCTCATGCCATAGGATGACATATAAGGGTTTCTAATTAGGTCAAGTTTTATACTCTTTATGCTACCTTCAAAATTAATTAAAGAACTTGGTGTAAACTAAGGGGGTGTGATCAAGGTATGCTTAAGGCATCCTTACTAAACTATCTAGTTTTATTCTAGCTTGCCACACTAGCTTACCAATGCATGTTTGCAAGGGTTAGCTTGCCACTAATAGCTTGCCTTGGTTGGTGCAGTGGTTGAAGTTTTCTTCTTCTTCTTCCTCTTGGTAGAACTCCTCCTCCTCGAAGGCTTGGTCGATACTATCGTCTATAAATACATAGGGAGTGCACAATCACCAAACAATACTTAACTTAGGCTAAGTAGTATTCTAAACCACACAATTGATGATCTATTATCATCCCAAACATCACAAGTTTTAATTCAATAGTTTCAACCTTTTTATTTTGGAAAAGTAATTTCTACTCATTGAAATATTAACTAAAGTTTAATATTCACCACCAAAATATGGGATCATGTGGACACATGTCCTCACCACATATTCTAACATGTGGGAATGAGATTTAAAGGTTGGATCAATATTACTTTGGTTTAAGTTTATTATTTAATGATTTAAAGTGACTAGAAATGCCTATATAGCATTATTTTGGTACTAGTCCAAAGTCACTGCCTGTAAACCTTAATATTATTACATATTTGGATAGATATGATGAAATGTGAATTTTGAGAGTTGCAATCAACTCAAAAGCTAACTTGGTTGATTTTACAAAAATGTTTCAAGTTGCAAAAGCTTCTGTCTTCTTATTTTTATTAGGAGAAATCTATAATTCTAAATGAATTAAATCCAACGGGCTTGGATAGATCTTTTCAATACCTTTCAGACAAAATTGGTTTCATGCAATTTGGATTTATCAAACTCACAAAATTGAATTTTGAAACACTGGACAGAAACTATATTCTAACTAAAAAGAAAAACCTAGATTTGAATCTACGAGCTTGCGCGGGAAAGAAAATGGGCCGGCCCAGTGGCGCTGTGCGGCACGGGGCTCAGCTGACAGGGGGTCCCACTAGTCAGTGGCACTTAAAAAGCGAAACGGTACGCGCGCTGTGGGCCGTGCGGTTAGAGGCTAGATCTACGGCTGAGGGTCGTCGTCGACGACGGACGGGTCGCCGGTGAGCTCGAACCCTAGTGGCTCGGTGGGGGTCTACTGGGGGCGTACCAGGGCTCCAGCGGGGTCGGCGATGCGGGCGAACAAAGTGGAAGACGACGGCGAGGCGAGGCGTGGTCGCGGCGGAGCTTGGGGTGGCCGGAATCAACGGCACCCTTCTTCTCCAGAGGCGGCGGCTCCGGCTCCAATTCCGGCGAGCTGCTGCTCCACTTGCTCCGGCGAGGGGTGGTTGAGGTTTAGAGAGGTGAGGGGAGTGGAATGGTGTGAGTCTTTGGTGCTGGGGAGGGCTCCTTTTATAGGCTCGACGGTGAGACCGAGCGGGATGGGCGGTCGACGGTGGCGACATGGCTACGGCAAGCTAGCGGCATGGCTGGGGATTGCGATCGGTGGGCGGTTCCCTGGTGGTGCTCTTGCACTTCAATGCGGCCGTAGGGGCGGTGGTATGCGGTCGGGGTGAGGTGGCGCTCTGAGAGGCAGAGGCGGCGGTGTCCATGGCGAGCGGTGGCTGTGGGGCTTTGGGCGGCGAACGGGGGTGTCTAGGGTGTTCTCCAGGTCGAGGCGGAGCGGTGGGCGCGGGCTGGTGTCGAGTGGTGGCTTGTGCACGCGGGAACAGGGCGCGCTCTGTGGGCGGCGTCAGCATGGTCTGGTGGCACTAGGCGCGGCTTCTCCTCGGTGGTCCACGACTGCTCTTGGCTCGGGCAAGGGACAGAGAGGGGCGGTGCGGCGTTGGCTACCTCCTAGACATGGCGAGGGAAGGGGGAGTGGTCTGCTGCGACGGTTGCAAGGTTGGCCGGCCAGGGTGGTGCTCGGCATGGCTTGGCATGGCCACTAGGGCATAGGGGATGGGCTGCAATTGGCATGGTTTGATCAAAGGGGGACAGAGGGATTAAATGGAGATCAAATGGGGGCAAAACCCTGTTCAAAACAGTGAGCTAGGATTAGAGTTAGGATTCTGCCTGCCAAGTGTTTGATGAAATGGCCGCAAGAAAAAAAGTTTTGAATTTTGAGTTCAAATTTTTTGGGTGATCTCCACTAGTGCTAGGTAGGCTCTGGTTACAAGGGTTTTGAAAATGGAGCTCAAATACATGGTTTTTGAAATAGGGGTGATCTATGCATATGCATTAGATTCAATTTTGAACTGCCATTTAAAATAGTTTCCAGAATGTTTTTAGAAGATCAAAAGGTGGGCCTTGGTACCTCATTATGTGTACTAGCAAGGGGTGCAAAGATCAAGAATTGTTTCTGTTAAGAAATGAGTACTAGGAATAGCCAAAGTAGGCATGAGAGTTAATTTTGTCAAAATGACCATTCCTTTATTTTAATTCTTTTTGATATGATTTCTTTTAGGAAAAGTTTGGGAATGAGGTAGATGATGTTTAAATCACCTAAGAAATATTTTAGAAGCAAAGGATCACACAATCATGGCAATTCAAAACAACTCCTATTTTAAATGCACACATATATGAATGCTTTCATTTTAAATATGGAAAAGTTTTTGTTAATCCTAAATTTGGATGATTTGATCTTTTATAAGCTTGGATTGAAGTTTTGGGATGTTACAAACCTCCCCCCCTTAAATAAAATCTCGTCCCGAGATTTACAAGAAAACTAGGAACTAAAGAGATCTGGGAACTCTGTCCTAATGTAATCCTCGCGCTCCCAAGTGGCTTCCTCCTCGGTATGGTTGCTCCACTGAATCTTGAGAAACTTGATACTCTTGGTCCTGGTGGTTCTGTAGGCTTCTTCTAAGATACGAATGGGCACTTCCTGATAGGTTAGGTCATTGTTGATTTCCACTGCTCTGTGATCGATATTCTTGAAAACTTCAGTCTTTTCAGGCACTTCCAAGCATTTGCGAAGTAAAAAGATATGGAACACATTGTGGATGGCTGACATCTCTTCAGGCAGTTCCAGTTGATACGATACTTCTCCTTGGCGGTTCAGAATCTTGAAAGGTCTGATATATCTAGGAGCTAACTTTCCCTTCAGACTAAAGCGTTGAGTTCCCTTCAATGGTGAAACCCTGAGATATACGAAATCTCCGACATTGAAAGTCAGGTCTCTCCTTCTCTTGTCAGCATAGCTCTTCTGTCTAGATTGGGCGGTCTTGAGGTGCTCACGAACTTTGTGAACTTTCTCTTCTGCTTCTCAGAGAATGTCGGGTCCAAATATCTGACTCTCTCCTACTTGCGACCAATTCAAAGGGGTACGACACTTTCTTCCGTATAGGAATTCAAAGGGTGCCATCTGCAAACTAGCTTGATAACTGTTGTTATATGAGAATTCTGCGAAAGGCAGGCAGTCTTCCCATTTTGATCCGTATTCCAACACACAAGCTCTAAGCATATCCTCCAATATCTGGTTGACTCTCTCAGTCTGTCCATCTGTTTGCGGGTGATAAGCGGTACTGAAATTCAACTTGGTTCCTAAACCTTCCTGAACTTTCTACCAAAATCTTGAAGTAAACTGGGTTCCTCGATCTGATACGATGGTCTTGGGGGTTCCATGCAGACTAACAATTCTAGCAATGTACAGCTCTGCTAGCTTGGCACTCTGGTAGGTTGTCTTGACTGGTATGAAGTGGGCTACCTTGGACAGTCTATCAACTATGACCCAGATTGAGTCATTTCCCCTACTAGAAGTAGGTAAACCGGTGATAAAGTCCATTCCGACGGAATCCCATTTCCATTCCGGAATCTGCAATGGTTGCAACAATCCTGCAGGTCTCTAATGCTCTGCTTTGACTCTTTGACAAATGTCACATTTGGCGATGTAGCTTCCGATCTCTCGCTTCATCTTGTGCCACCAAAATTGCTCTTTCAAATCCTGATACATCTTTGTTCCTCCGGGGTGGATAGAATAAAGAGTATCATGAGCTTCCTTCATGATAATTTCCTTCAGCTCCGAATCTGCTGGTACACAGATACGTCCCTTGTACCACAATACACCTTCTTCGTCTTCGGTGAATCCAGGTACTTTGTCTGTACCAATACGACGTTTGATCCCGTCGATACTTTCATTCCCCTTCTGGGCTTCCTTGATTTGGCTAATCAAAGTGGGTTGAAGTTCAATGCTAGCTAGGAATCCTTTGCTAACTAACTCAGTCCTGAACTGCTCCAACTCCTCATACAAACTTGGTTGCTTCTCTTTGATCATGGTGTTAAGCCTACACGGCAATCTGCTAAGAGCATCCGCTACCACATTGGCTTTGCCAGGGTGATAGTGAATGTCAAGGTCATAATCCTTGATTAACTCTATCCATCTTCTTTGCCTCATATTCAACTCCTTCTGGGTGAAGATATACTTCAAGCTCTTATGATCTGAGTAAATCTCACAGCGATTACCCATCAAATAATGACGCCATGTCTTCAACGCTAGAACCACCGCTGCTAGCTCAAGATCATGGGTCGGATAGTTCTGCTCATGCTGCTTCAGTTGTCGAGACAGATACGCGATGACTTTGCCTTCTTGCATCAATACACATCCTAGACCAATCTTGGATGCATCACAATATACATCAAACGGCTTCTTGATGTCTGGCATGATCAAAATTGGGGCTGATATCAATCTCTTCTTCAGCTCCTGGAAACTGGCTTCACACTTGTCTGTCCATTCAAACTTCTTGTCCTTCTTCAATAATTGGGTCATTGGTCGGGCTATGCTCGAGAATCCTTCTACGAATTTGCGGTTATATCCCGCTAATCCGAGAAATGAACGAACTTGGGTTTGATTGGTTGGGGCTTCCCATTCTTCGACATCTTTGATCTTGCTGGGATCAACAGAGACTCCTCTGGCAGACACAATATGTCCTAGGAATCCTACTTCTTTCAGCCAAAACTCACACTTGCTGAACTTGGCATATAACTGATGCTCTCTCAGGGTTTCTAGGATGATTCTCAGATGTTGTTCATGCTCTTCTTCTGACTTGGAGTAGATAAGGATGTCGTCGATAAACACAACTACAAACTTATCTAGGAAATTTATAAAGATCTTATTCATGAGATTCATGAAATAAGCAGGGGCATTGGTTAATCCAAAAGACATAACCGTATACTCGTATAAACCATAGCGAGTAGTAAAGGCGGTCTTCGGAATATCCATTGCACGAATCTTAAGTTGGTGATAACTAGTCCTAAGATCAATCTTTGAGAATACCTGAGCTCCAGTCAACTGATCAAATAGATCCTCTATCTTTGGCAAGGGGTACTTGTTCTTGATGGTGACATCATTCAACTTTCTGTAGTCTGTACACAGACGGTTGCCTCCGTCTTTCTTGTCGACGAATAACACAGGTGATCTCCATGGAGATGCACTTGGCTGAATCAAGCCTGTTGCTAACATGGCATCCAACTGCTTCTTCAGTTCTACTAACTCTGAGGGGTTCATGGTATAGGGTCTCTGGGCTATAGGTCCGGTTCCGGGGATTAGTTCGATAATGAACTCTATATCCCTATCCGGGGGCATACCTGGCAATTCATCTGGGAATACGTCGGGGTATTCACAGACTACTCTGGCTTGGTCAATGGTAGACAGGGCTACACTTTTGTTGCATTTGAATTGACGGGGTAAGGTTTCAGAGATATGTTCTACGGCTACTCCAGAACTACTGGTCATGGTGATGGCTTTCTTAGCACAGTCTATCAGTCCTTTATGCCTTGACATCCAGTCCATACCTAGTACTACTTCCAAACCTTTGGTTCCAAGTACAATTAGGTTGGCATAAAAATCTATCCCATGTATTCTGATAGGTACAGCTTTGCAAATTTTTCTAGCTTTTGTTGTTGAACCGGGGATTTGAACTATCATGACATGCTTTAGGTTGGTTGGGCAAATCTTACTAGTGCATACAAATTCTTCGGTGACAAATGAATGCGATGCTCCAGAATCAAACAATACTCTTGCTAAAACTGAGTTGACAGAAAACATACCCAGCACTACATCTGGTGCTTCCTGGGCTTCTTCTGCGTTCATGTGGAAGAGACGACTATTGCGGTTGTGCGGGTTCCCTGGGGCAAATCTCCTTCCTGGTTGAACACGACGCTGCTGCTGAGCTGGGGCATTCACAGGGGCATTCGCGGCAGTCTTCTTGGGACACTCATTGGAATAGTGACCCTTCACTCCACACTCGAAACAAGTGATCTGGGACCTGTCCTTGACTGCGACAGGTACAGCATTGCTGCCAGTTCTGGGGGCAGTGTTGTTGTTGTTTCTCTTGGGAGGGGCACGGTTGAAGTTGTTGGCGTTGCCGGAGTTGTGATTGTTTCCTCCGGGCTTCACATTTCCTCTGCTGCGGTTGGGGTAGCTTGGGCGAGAATTTGGGGGTCGGTTGTTCCTTGGTGCATATCCTGGTGAGGGGTTGGGACGGTACTTCTGGTGACTACTGGATCCAGACTGCTGCATCATACAACGCTTGCGGTTGTCATTTGCCTGGTTAATCTTCCCTTCCATCTGAATGGCCGAGTCGACTAGCTCTTCAAGATCATGGAAACGGATGTTAACGAGGACAGTCTGCATCTCATCATGCAGTCCGTTTAAGAATCTCTCTTTCTTCTTGGCCTCCGTGTTGATTTCATCCGGTGCATATCTGGCAAGTGACAAGAATTTGTCACGGTACTCTACTACAGTCAATCTTCCTTGCTTCAGTTCACGGAATTCATCTCTCATCCTGTTGACAAGACCTTGCGGCACGTGGGTGCGGCTGAACTTGACCTTGAATGCTTCCCAGGTCATCACCTGGCCATGGTTCATGTTGCGGACGCTATTCCACCAAGCTCTTGCATCTCCCGCCAGATAGTAAGTGGCGAAGAGAACTTTCTCATTCTCATCAACTCTTGCAACCTCCAGGTTGTTTTCCATGGTCTGTAACCAGTCATCAGCATCTAATGGGTTTTCAGATTGGTTGAAGATTGGGGGATTGGTGTTCTGAAAGTTTTTGAGTTTAGATCCATGGTGATCCTGATTTCCATGTCCTTGGTTGTTGAGAGCCATTTGGGCGATCTGCTGCAATGTTGCTAAGTTGGCTTGACATTCGGCCCTGCTTGCTTCATGGTCCGCGATGAGATTCTACAAGATCTGCAGCATTGGGTCCGGCGATGAGTTGCTCCCTCCTTGGTTTCCACGAGTCATCTGAAGATTGAGATAGATATAGGGGTAAGAGGGAAATTCTAAGGTTCAGGGTTTTGGGTTTTCAAAGCTACAACTTTGAGTTAGACTCTGGTTTTTTCAACTAACTTCATTCTCATTCATGCAAGCAAGCACACGATACAACACACACCATAACAAGCAAGGGGAAAACAGATGGTTTGAAGAACCATTCTGCAAACTACGATACAATGAGATGATACATCCCATGCTACGATAGTGCTCTAGTGCATCTACTCATCGTCAATGAAGTCGGAGTCTTCATCATCGGTGTAGAAGTCCACAGCATCCTCTGCCAGAAAATCGTCATCGTTGTTGAGGTAAGAATCCATATCTCCCTGGATGTCTTCTCCTTCATCATCTTCTTCCTTGGCAGCAAGCTGAGCTTCCTGCTCCTTGACGGTCTTCTCGAGGTCGGCCACCTTCTTGTGAAGACAGGCGATGGTGCGATCCTTCTTTGCACGTTGGCGATGAAGAGACTGGCGATCTTGGACAAGCAGTGCGAAAGTCTGGGCTTTCTGGTCAGCAATTGCACGGTTCTGGTTGGCTAACTCTCTGGCATTGTCCAGTTCCTGCTGTCGGTCATGAAGCAAGAAGTCAAGGTTCTCCACTTGACGCTTCAACTCTGGGTGACTTGGCATCTCCATTGGCATTCCCATGAAGTCACGTCTTGCATAGTGGGCAAAACGGGTTCCTTGAATCTTGTTGACGCTGAGGGCACATAGACGTGCGAGAGCTTCATGCATTGCCCTGGCTAATCCATCTAGCCAGTTGTTCTCTCTCACAGAGAACTGAATTCTTCCAGAAGTTGGTGCTTCAATGCTTCCTCGAAGATCTGCGGTGACTAGCCATTGTAGGTCTCCTCCTGGGGGTCCTGGAAGTTGAGCTCCAAGAAACTCCGGATGTGGGCGTCCCAGAAATTCTGACAGTGAATCCGGATCCCTTTCGAAGATCAGCTGACCTCCGTTTCCCAACTGGTAAAACTTGCTAAACTGAGTCTCCATCTACAAGAATTTAGGATGAGGAGATTAGGGAAGTGATCAAGTGTGTCAAATTTTAAGTAGTAATGTAAGAATTTTGAGGAACATGTATTTTTGAGAAAGAATGAGTTCACAAGGGTAAGAGGGGAAATAGTTTTTCATAAATACGCACATTGGTTTTGAAGCTAAGTTTTTGGTTTGGACGTCCATTCTAACTAGGGTCTCCTATGGTCAGGATGGCTCTGATACCAACTTGTCAACACCCGGATTTTTAATCTTAGATGCCCGTTATGCCATACCTCGCAATCCTAGGATTACCATTTTTGCGAGACATAACAGATTGGATATCATAGTACATCATCCATTACAAACCATACATAAGGTTTTACACGAATAAGGATCTCATGATCCAGTCTTTAATACAACAAGCAGCGGAAATAAACGATAGCGTAGCGGGGGGTCCATCTTCAGGGGCACAGGCAATGCTGACGAAGGCAGATAGTCCTAGTTATCATAGCCGTCCTGATGACCATCATCTTGATAATCTCCTTCATAGTCTGGCCATGATAATAGCCAGGGACAAAAGCCATGAGTACTCTTTAAGTACTCGCAAACTACTACTAGCAAGGGTTATGATTCCAAGTTAAAGTACTGAATTGAAAGAATAACTATCAAGTTAAGTTTGATACCTAAGCTGAGTTCTAAAACAAGAAAAGATAAAATAAAAGTCTAGAATCACTTAAGTTGGGAAGCTATTTTCATCTACACAACCCTGTTGTGGTCAAGTCAAGGTTCATCATTCATTTCAAGGTATTTAGAAAACATCTGACAACGAAACAGTATGGCCATTCCAACTGTCCATAACCGCAGACGCGGCTATTCGAATAGTTTGACACTCTGCAGAGGTGGTACACTTTCACCACAAGATTCGATACATCTGTCAGGGATAACCCTGAATCATCATACTTAGTATGCAGATAATCAAACATAACCTTCCCTTTACACACCCTAATACAAGCACCTCTCCTATGAGCATGGCCTCCCAACCATGACCATCAGTCATCTTGGGCACTGCATAGGTGGACAACATTGAGAGGTAGCCTCAGCTCAAACCTCTCCCGTGAGGGAACTAATACCAATGCATATAAATTTCCAGCTAAGCCTTACCCAATTCAGGTAATGTGGTTGTACGGTAAATTTGGAATGGTATCGCATCCGAATCCAACCATCAGTTTTATAAAAAAAGGGTTAAGGCTCATGCCTCATCATTTTCATCATCATAAACCAATTGTGTTTCTCAACACATGTCAAAACATCTCAATAGAATGACTCATCATTCCAAGGTTTTCATAACTCATTTTCACCAGGTGTTCCCATCTAAAATGACTCAAGTTTGATCTATGCTAAAACACTAGGTCAAGAGTGTTCACTAAGGTGGAAAGGTGGGATCAATCTCATGCCATAGGATGACATATAAGGGTTTCTAATTAGGTCAAGTTTTATACTCTTTATGCTACCTTCAAAATTAATTAAAGAACTTGGTGTAAACTAAGGGGGTGTGATCAAGGTATGCTTAAGGCATCCTTACTAAACTATCTAGTTTTATTCTAGCTTGCCACACTAGCTTACCAATGCATGTTTGCAAGGGTTAGCTTGCCACTAATAGCTTGCCTTGGTTGGTGCAGTGGTTGAAGTTTTCTTCTTCTTCTTCTTCCTCTTGGTAGAACTCCTCCTCCTCGAAGGCTTGGTCGATACTATCGTCTATAAATACATAGGGAGTGCACAATCACCAAACAATACTTAAATTAGGCTAAGTAGTATTCTAAACCACACAATTGATGATCTATTATCATCCCAAACATCACAAGTTTTAATTCAATAGTTTCAACCTTTTTATTTTGGAAAAGTAATTTCTACTCATTGAAATATTAACTAAAATTTAATATTCACCACCAAAATATGGGATCATGTGGACACATGTACTCACCACATATTCTAACATGTGGTAATGAGATTTAAAGGTTGGATCAATATTACTTTGGTTTAAGTTTATTATTTAATGATTTAAAGTGACTAGAAATGCCTATATAGCATTATTTTGGTACTAGTCCAAAGTCACTGCCTGTAAACCTTAATATTATTACATATTTGGATAGATATGATGAAATGTGATTTTTGAGAGTTGGAATCAACTCAAAAGCTAACTTGGTTGATTTTACAAAAATGTTTCAAGTTGCAAAAGCTTCTGTCTTCTTATTTTTATTAGGAGAAATCTATAACTCCAAATGAATTAAATCCAATGGGCTTGGATAGATCTTTTCAATACCTTTCAGACAAAATTGGTTTCATGCAATTTGGATTTGTCAAACTCACAGAATTGAATTTTGAAACACTGGACACAAACTATATTCTAACTAAAAAGAAAAACCTAGATTTGAATCTACGGGCTTGCGCGGGAAAGAAAATGGGCCGGCCCAGTGGCGCTGCGCGGCATGGGGCTCAGCTGACAGGGGGGTCCCACTGGTCAGTGGCACTTAAAACGCGAAACGGTACGCGCGCTGTGGGCCGTGCGATTAGAGGCTAGATCTACGGCTGAGGGTCGTCGTCGATGATGGACGGGTCGCCGGCGAGCTCGAACCCTAGCGGCTCAGTGGGGGTCTACTGGGGGCGTACCAGGGCTCCAGCGGGGTCGGCGATGCGGGCGAACAAAGTGGAAGACAACGGCGAGGCGAGGCGTGGTCGCGGTGGAGCTTGGGGTGGCCGGAATCAACGACACCCTTCTTCTCTAGAGGCGGTGGCTCCGGCTCCAATTCTGGTGAGCTGCTGCTCCACTTGCTCCGGCGAGGGGTGGTTGAGGTTCAGAGAGGTGAGGGGAGTGGAATGGTGTGAGTCTTTGGTGCTGGGGAGGGCTCCTTTTATAGGCTCGGCGGTGAGACCGAGCGGGATGGGCGGTCGACGGTGGCAACATGGCTACGGCGAGCTAGCGGCATGGCTGGGGATTGTGATTGGTGGGCGGTTCCCTGGCAGTGCTCTAGCGCTTCAATGCGGCCATAGGGGCGGTGGTATGCGGTCGGGGTGAGGTGGCGCTCTGAGAGGCAGAGGCGGCGGTGTCCACGGCGAGCGGTGGTTGTGGGGTTTTGGGCGGCGAACGGGGGTGTCTAGGGTGTTCTCCAGGTCGAGGCGGAGCGGTGGGCGCGGGCTGGTGTCGAGTGGTGGCTTGTGCACGCGGGGACAGGGCGCGCTCTGCGGGCGGCGTCAGCATGGTCTGGTGGCACTGGGCGCGGATTCTCCTCGGTGGTCCACGACTGCTCTTGGCTCGGGCAAGGGACAGAGAGGGGCGGTGCGGCGTTGGCTACCTCCTAGACATGGCGAGGGAAGGGGGAGTGGTCTGTTGCGACAGTTGCAAGGTTGGCCGGCCAGGGTGGTGCTCGGCATGGCTTGGCATGGCCACTAGGGCATAGGGGATGGGCTGCAATTGGCATGGTTTGATCAAAGGGGGACAGAGGGATTAAATGGAGATCAAATGGGGGCAAAACCCTGTTCAAAACAGTGAGCTAGGATTAGAGTTAGGATTCTGCCTGCCAAGTGTTTGATGAAATAGCCGCAAGAAAAAAAGTTTTGAATTTTGAGTTCAAAATTTTTGGGTGATCTCCACTAGTGCTAGGTAGGCTCTGGTTGCAAGGGTTTTGAAAATGGAGCTCAAATACATGGTTTTTGAAATAGGGGTGATCTATGCATATGCATTAGATTCAATTTTGAACTGCCATTTAAAATAGTTTCCAGAATGTTTTTAGAAGATCAAAAGGTGGGCCTTGGTACCTCATTATGTGTACTAGCAAGGGGTGCAAAGATCAAGAATTGTTTCTGTTAAGAAATGAGTACTAGGAATAGCCAAAGTAGGCATGAGAGTTAATTTTATCAAAATGACCATTCCTTTATTTTAATTCTTTTTTATATGATTTCTTTTAGGAAAAGTTTGGGAATGAGGTAGATGATGTTTAAATCACCTAAGAAATATTTTAGAAGCAAAGGATCACACAATCATGGCAATTCAAAACAACTCCTATTTTAAATACACACATATATGAATGCTTTCATTTTAAATATGGAAAAGTTTTTGTTAATCCTAAATTTGGATGATTTGATCTTTGATAAGCTTGGATTGAAGTTTTGGGATGTTACAGATAGATATACTCTGGGCCCTCTCGGTGATATCAGATTAAGATAGCTTGCAAGCAAGTGGTGTGATAACTAGAATGTTATATCACGGGAACGAGAAAAGAGTGCATGTCGATAACGAGATCAAACTAGGTATTTGGATACCGATGATCGAATCTCGGACATGTATTATATCATGAGACAAAGGGATTTAGTTACTAGTGTTAAAGGTTCTCACGATCATAGAAGTCATCGTTGAATGTGTAGGAGTCAGTATGGATCTCCAGGTCCCGCTTCTGATTATTGATCTGAGAGGGGTCATGTATGCATTATTCGCGAACCGTATGGTGACACACTTAAGGGATACCGATACCATTTGGAGCAAATATGTTTTAGATAAATATTTAAGAAAGCACTGGAATTATTTCAATAGACACCGAAACTGTTTCGGGTGAAATTGCTGAAATTGGTTCTGCATGTAATATTGAAATGTTGCAGGGGGTTTTATGTGCATGTTTGTTAACTAAAGTAATTAACAAAATTCTGAATAAAAATAATAAAAGAGTTTTATTAAATGAGAGAGCATTAAATTTGGAGAAATTTAATGCATTTAAAGTGGAGACTTTAAAAGAGAATGTGAAGGGGCAAATTTATGTGGAGGGAGTTACCACCACATGAATGAGAAGGTGAGGGGTCACCCCATGGGGCGCCGTCCATGGGGAGGGGTACCCCCCTCCTCCTATAAAAGGCCCCCCTCACACCCCTTCTTCCTCACACCTCCTCGTGAAGGATCTCTCTCCCCCTCTAGTATTATTCCCCCATGGTCTCGGATTAGCGAGATACATGTTCCCGGTGGCTTTATCTGGAAAGGAGTTGCTGCTTCCGCTGCTTTGCTGGAGCGAGGGATGGAGGTTGTCGGGGTACCGGACGTGTGTGCAATCACGGATGCACCGCTCCTTTGCGGTGCTGGACTTGGTGGTGCTAGACTTGCTGGAGCTGGATCTGAAGGACGTGCTGGAGCCGGACCTGCTCGGACTTCCACACGATCTTGAGATCGGAAAGTGTACGACTACATCAACCATGAGTTCCTACTCGTTAACAAAACTCGTTGTCTTCGAGGGTAAGTTCTCGATGGATGTATGTCCACCCGTTGCTCTGTATCTAGTAGATAGATCTTGGCGTATAGTTCTCATCGTAGGAAATTTTTTGTTTTCTATGCTGCGAACCCCTTCAGAGAGGGGGTACCCGACGCCCTTCAGGAAGGAGAGACGACACCCGTAGGCACCATTGCGACAGTGCCGGACGAGGCCGATGGGGATTTCACCCACCCCCAAGGAACCACCACCCCGGATAGTCCGAAGAGCTCCACCTAACCCACCGCCAACCAGCACGCGCCTCCATGGAAAAGGCGCCACCTTCATCATCTCCTTGTGGGTATCGACACGAGGCCTCGAGGCCCGAGGAGGGGGCCAGAGTTACCGGGGGTAGTAGCATCGCAGCTGTGCGGGAGGGAACTACCTCCACCACCGTGGCAGTAGCCGACCGGACGCGGCAACAGGGGCACACCAGGTCTCGGGCCTGGCCGAGCCCAGATAGGCTCGCAAAGCCCCCGTCGTCATGTTGCAGCAAGGGCAGCCGCGAGCGCCACTACCATCCCGGAGCCTCCGTCTCGCCTCCTCTTCCTCAACGAGGCACAGTCGCCATACTCGGAGCAGAAGCCCGCCCAGACCTAGATCGGGCCCAAAAGGGCCCAGATCTAGGCCGAGCAAGCAACACCGGCCGCCATAAGCTGCTGCACCTGCCGCCAAGGAGCTGCCCACCGTGCCTCCACCTCCTCCCCGCCTCTAGAAATCGCGCCGCCAAACAGGACCTCCGCCGCCTCTAGAAATCACGCCGCCAAGCAGGACCTCCAAGCGCCGGGTAGAAATAGGCCCACCGCCGCCAGCCCCACGCGGGAAACACCCGGCGGTCCACGCCGGCGGCGGCGGGAGGGGAGAGAGGGAGGAGGGACGCTAGGGTGTGGGGTTGAGGGGCGCCGGCCCGTCGCCCGCGCGGGGATGAGCGGGCAGACGCGAGAGCGTTTCCGCTTTCCAACCTTTTCTACTCCTACTCACATCCATCCTAGCTCTAACCAGCAATTAGATTGCATCTGCCTCCTCTTGCTCTAGCACCAAAGCCTCGTGCCATCTCAATGTGCTGCTTTTGACTACTCCATCATGCCGACCACGTGCACAAGAAGCCCTCTGGAACCTCGCCAATTGTGATCCTAATCAGAGTGTCATAGAGCGACTGCTCACGTGCACCTTCATCAACTACATCCGACTTCTTTGACTTCATCACCATGTGGGGTGACCCCCCCACCAAGGTTGCGGCTCTGGTGATTTCATCGTTCGTCATACCTATGACCAACTCGTGTGTGAATCCTACCCTACCGTTGATTCCTAAAAGATTGGATTACGACGATTAGGGTGGGGGTGAATAGGAGTTATCAAAAAGTACTGACAACTTTAAATAGTAAGCAACGGAAATGCTAAGTTGTTGGACATTAGTCTTACGATAGGAAGTGCGCTTGACACAGAGGCGCTAATTAGACCAGAAAAAGTAAATGCAGAAATGGGTGGTCGAAGCACTGATGTTGTCTAAGGACAAACAGATCAATGCAATACTTCAACCGACCGAACAGATCAGCGAAGACAATAAAAACAAACAGTAAAGGAAAAGAGAAAGGAACAAATACATGTATTTGTTTTGCCAGAGTTTGAGCCGTCGACACTGCCTGTACGTCTCAGTTGGGAGGGGCTATGCACACTTACACCTAGGTTCAATCAACATCACCCGTTGATAACCAAACCCAATTATCCGTTAGTGCAATCCCACCAACTCCGTCCGATCACTATGGATAGATATTTTATAGGTGATCTCCAAACCTCTTTGTGTCCAATAGACACCTTAGATCCTCACGGGAACCTCGGAAAGTCCACACCTTGGACTCTCAACGGTTGACACCTAACCGTCTAGGAGATGTCGAATCTCCAGGAGTAATAGATTTTCTCTTCTTAACCACAACCGTCTTGTGTTTGATGCTCAATCAAACTCTAATGGAACTTCCTCTCTCGCCGAAAATGGGTGGATCAAGAGAGAAGAAGGAGTGAACCGCAAAGATAGATCATAAGGATCTTAGGAGTTTCGCACGATTCCGCCAACCTTCCTACTAGGTCTAAGGCTCTATTTAGAGGCGGGGTTGATAATATAGCCATTGTATAAAGTGATTTCATAGCCGTTGCAGTAGCTTTCAAGCAAATAGTTGAACCGGTTGTGCTTCAAGCATCTAGGAATCAATTTGGGGTCATGATTCCTAACTCTCAAGTATCATATTATAGATGACTTGAGGAACTGTGCTCAACACTTTGGTTTACTTACGTATGCCGCCATTCAACCATATGTTCAACCCGATGTATCTTGAGTGATAAGCCGACTAATACCTGATGAGATTTTTGGGGGTTTAGGTCATTATTTATCTGGTGTATAGGTTTATTTGAGCACTCACATCAATTATTGTATACTGCCTTGAAAAAATTCCCTCCACGATAGTATGTTTGTTCTAATGACTCAAAGCTATAAAATAAGACTATGTCTCAGTCAGCTTGCTCCATGTTTTTTGGTACGCTAGATATGTTGATGCATCAAGTAGGTATCTATGTCTTGTCTTCAACCGCTAGTATTCTTCATCCGTGACTATTCTTCATGTGGGTTGGAACTCTCCTTGTTCAGCAATGCCTGGTTATTCAGCTTCATCTTTATCATCGCTACATCTGATAGTCCTCTAGGATGTTATGTTGAATTCTTGCATTGGCAAGAGGATACGCCTTGAGACCTACCTTGATTGTTGTCTTTATCTTCTCATCATCGTTGCAATAAATAGTATCAAGCACACTAGTTGAAGTGCTTTCATCAAGTGGATATGCCTCTTGAGATCTCTGTTGATTGTTGCCTTAGTCAACTATTGACACAATAGATAGGTTTCAGGGACAAGTGAACGGATGAACCCCTGTATGTTTTTAATCGTAAGAAACACCCTTTGCTTGCACTTAAACACATTTACATTTTTGCAATTATTAAATACAAAAATACATTTATTAATCCAAACACCATAAACAACACCTTCATTACCAATGCATTTTATTTTATCGTTGCATATAGTTTAGTTTAATTTCGTTTCTTGCATAATCAGTTTAGTTTACTTTTACTATTATTTTGTTTCAATTCTTATACAAACTGAAAAGATACAGATGTCGCCTAGAGGGGGTGAATAGGCGGTTTAAAAACTTTTCTGAGATGGGCTTAATAAAGGCGAAATTAAACTAGCGTTTACTTTATCAAGCACATAACCTAGAACAACTAGGGTTCACCTATGTGCACAAACAACTTATGCTAAGCAAGACAACCAACTATGTGATAGCAAGATATAGACTTCAAGCACGAAGGCTATCACAAAGTAAGGTGCATAAGTAAGAGCTCGGGTATAGAGATAACCGAGGCACGCGGAGACGACGATGTTTTACCGAGTTCCTCCCAACAATGGAGTACGTCTCGTTTGGAGAGGGGGTGGTATCAAACCACCAACACCACAAAAGACCTTCCTTATTCTCTGATGAACCTCACCCCAATGGGATCGATCCACCCTTTCACTATATCTGCAACCTTCAAGGTGGTAGCCGGCACCTTTACAACAAGTTCGAGGCACACATCCACAACTTAATTGGAGGCTCCCGAATCCAAGCAAGCTATCACAACAATCAAATACAAGCTTGTAAGAACCAAAACAAGGCCTAGGGTTTCCAATAAAACCCTAGAGCAAGGGGCCCTCAAGTGAATGAGAGGGAAATGAAGATCTCTCTTGGTGAAGCTATAGATCAAGGCCTCCTCCTTCGATTCCCCAAAGATCAGGGACTTTGGGTGGTTGGAGAGGGAGATCTTGGAGTTTTGGTGGATCTCAAATGGCGTTCTTCTTCTTCAGGAACGAGCAGCATCTCAAGGTTGAAGAAGGGGCCTATTTATAGGCCCCTCAGAAATGTAGCTGTTGGAGCCAATTAACCCGGACTGTCCGGCTAAAATGCTCCGGACAGTCCGGCCAAACCGGACACTTCGGACACAGTGCACCCGACACTCTGACCTGGCAAAGAATTCGGCCAGAGTCCGGGCAGTGTCCGGGTAGAGTCCGATCTAGGTCACAAAATGTCCGCACCCTCCAAGGAATCCTTCAGACCGGACACTCCGGCTGATACCAGTCGGACATTCCGGCTAGGCCGGGTACTCCGGCTGAAATCTGCTGGACAGTCCGGCGCAAGCTTGATTCTGCATGCTGGAGACACCGGTCTAAAATCCTGCCAGAGGCAAAACTGATAGAAACAACAAAACTGTAATGATCATAACATTTGCATCCGGACTCCAATTGACCTGAAATATTGGATCCCACCAAGAGAGAGCATTTCATGTATTATGATGTGAGATACCTCTCTTGGTGAGAAACCGGAAAAACCTCCAAGATCAAAAACGCAATAGAGAATGCGTAAAATCCGTTTTCGATGAACTTGGGCTTGTCATGAAGATTAACAAAAGCTCTAAATCCTCTCATGGATAAGAACCAAATAATTGAAGGTTTTACCAATCTCTACAAGACAAACCGGTAAAACCTCCAACATCGAAAACGCAATAGAGAATGCATATGAAATTCGTTTTTGATGAACTAGAGCTTGTTATGAATATTACCACAAGCTCAAGAACCTCACATGGATAAGATCCAAATAACAACCAAGAAAGATGATGCCAAGTATGCAAAGGTTTGAGCTCTCTCTGAAGGATATGATCAAGTTACTCACTCGAGAGCCCCTCTTGATAGAACGGTTACCTATCCTATTATCCGGTCTCCCCAACTAACACCATGAGACCGGTAAGAAAGAAACCCTATCAAGAACATACCTTTGCCTTGAGCATATTCCACTTGAGCTTGACGATAACGATCTTTTCCACCTCAAGATGGAACACCTTTCTTGATTGCGCTAGCTTGGTAAAGCCTTGCAAATTGCCCCCATACTCACTTGAACTTGTACATCATTTCTTCTTTCTTAATTATGTTGGTGACTTGAAGATACATAAGAGATATCATCCCACTTTATTCTTCGAGACACACTTGCCATAGGATCAACTCTCACATGACCAATCTTTGGATCTCTCCTTGAACACCTTGGTCATCACTTGATCTTCTTTACTTCTTCTTCTCCCTACCTTGAAGCAAACTTATGGTACAAGCATTGCCTATGGACAAATCCTACAAGTAAAACTCAATGCAATCATAAGTCGATAAAGATTTTCGCTAATTACCAAAACCACACACAGGGGCACACATGAACTTTCACAAACCTTGTGCTTGGCAACCACACGGCCGAGTTGGACACAAGGAGAATACTTTATTTCGCAGGTTGCTAAAAGAGGAGACATAGAGGGTTTACTATTTCCCCAAGTGTTCGATATTAAACCCCGAGTTATCCTTGTGGAGAACACACTTGTTGCATCACTTTGTGCTTGGAGTCCCAACAAACTGGTGTCCACGTGATTTGGTGCCATCAAGAGTATTTTCTAGCGCCTTTGCTAGGAAGGTATAGATCCATCACTACTATGCAAGTAATCAAGCTTGCGGGGGATCCACCACCATGAGGTTTTCTTTTCCTTTAGATTTGCAAGACAATTTTCTTTGTCTTGTATTTGTATTTGTTTTCTTTTTGTTTGCTTGCATAAGTTTCCTTTCAGTTTTGCATATTTACTTTTGGTTTGTATTTGTCTTTACTTTCTTATATTAAAAAGTAACAAAATTAGTCTAGTATTAACCTTTGTTTTCAAGCATGGGAGAAAGAACCACTAAGTTGTGTGATTACATAAAAAATTAATGATCTATTTATTGTCAAGCCTATTAAATCACCTGAAATTAAAACTAGGTCATTTGAAGTTAGTCTTGTGTTATTGAATTTAATTGGAAAATAATAGTTTGATGGTAGTTCTAGTGAAGATGCATCTTTGCACTTCCAAAAAATTTGTGAGATACTACCCAAAGCTTGGTTAAGAATGTTGAAAATTGGCTTGCAAATCTAAAGGAAAATTGGCTAGTGATATGCAGAAGTTTAAGAATGTTGAAAATGATATTGTTAAGCCTAAGTTGTTCCTTTTATCATTAAGAGGTAGATATAAAGATTATTTACTCTCTATCTACTGGTAGTATTAATTCATGGGATAACTTGAAGAAGATTTCATAAAAAAATATCATCCTCCTGTTAAAATTTTGCAAAATAGAAATGCCATGCTTTTTTAAGCAAAATGACAATGAATGGAAGAGGATAAAAATATGGTTAGAACTGTCCTATCACATGGAGTGAATGAATACAATGTGTGTATTCATTTTACAATCGTTTGAATTATATGTCTAGAAGCATGCTAGATTCAACTGTTGGTGGTGCTTTTATGACTAAAAATGGGCCTATATCTAGAGCTATTTTGGAGAACATGTTGCAAAATTATAGTCAATGGAATACTAAAAGAGCTCCTACTACATCTTCTAGAAAGGTTAACTATGTTGCTGAAGCCTCTACTGCTAAAGTTGATACTTTAGTTGCTTTGATGTCTAAACAAAATATACTATAGGCTTAAGCCTGGTGGTCTCGAGCTGCTAGAGGCCATATGTCACGCGCATGCTCCTATGGGCCAGAGGGGAGCTTTTTCCCGTCCGCAACAGGTGGCACGGGTAGGTGATGTACGTCTGAGCCATTTCAGGGCACCTAAAGTATCTCTTGTTGGGTTCTCTCCCTGCCTTGTGGGTCTGGATCGCGGTCATCAGCTCGTAGTCAAATGCGCGGGTGTAGCGGTCACGTTGAACGAGTTGTCTCCTGCATGTGTCGGTGTTGAACTTGGGTGGCTAGCAAATTGTTAGTCCATGCTGGTTGTTGTGGGGTTGGGGTTGATTCGTTGGGGTCTCCTCTTCCTGCCTGTGGTGGATTAGCTGCCCGTCCTCCTTGCGTCCGGCCTCCCCAAGTCGTCGTCCACTCCGAGCCATTCCGCCGAACATTCACCTCTGCCTCTTGCGTCGTGCGTGAAGCCACCGCGTCCTCGACGGCCAATGAATCCCATCGTCCTCTCCATCGCCGTGGACCGCTACTGCCTGCTCCCCTCTCTTTCCCGAGTCCCTCTCATTGTTCCGCCTAGCGTCCCACCCACTCCTCCTTCCTCCGAACCTGCAAAACGCCCGAGATCCTCCAAGGCACCACACCGCCAACCTGTTGCCTCCCGCCGGCCACTATGACCTTCCTCATTACCCCCAACTGCAGGTGCCGCTCCGACCATCCACCTGCCTGCGCAAGCTACACCACCTCCTGGTCCTAGGTTCCAACGTGTCTGAATCGTCGTCGTTGTCGTTTCCTATGCAGGTGGTGTGGCACAGGGTCGTGGAACTGTACGCCGGCGTCAACGTCAAGGGGACCCCCTGTGGCTGGAGTGTGATGGCGCCGATCCTCTCCGCTGGTGGTTGGTGGAGAGGGTGATGCAACCCAAGAGCCTCGGCAGCATCCTCCTCTCCGAGACCTACAAGCATGTACCCGCCGCTCTCTTCTTCCCCTTCTCTTGGTGTTGTTGTTGGTTCTAGGAGGGTCGTTGCTCATGTCGTGTGTGTTGCCAGGTGGTCTATTCAGATTTTCAAATTGGCATTCTGTAGTTTGTTGAATTTTTTACCTTAAGCAGTTAGAGCTTGATTGAGTAGGTTGTTGTCTGATATTCTTTTAAAAAGATCTATTTTACTGATATTGTATACTTGGCATTTGACATGCTACTTAGATTATTTTCTCAATAACAAAAGGGTGCCGCCAAAGTAACAACTTACATAACCTAATACTATGATGTGTAAATGGTGTCGCGCCATGACATTAATCTTATAATAACCAAGTAATATTAGTTGTATATGTTGGACACTATTATATTTATGGAATAGTTATAATTTTTATTTTCGATGTTGAGGTTGTACGTGTGGATATTAGCTAATTGTGGTGTAATGCCATGTCCATTCGATGTGGAGTACTGGAGTTACATTCATTATTCGTGAAGAGGGAAAGATGAATGGAGATGCGTATTCCTTTACCTAGAGCATCTGTACTTATTCAGGTCACGACAATCCATATGCAATATAGCTGCAGGTTAGATTCTTACGAGAATCGTATATTTTTCTCACTGTATTTTTATATAAATAGCAGCATGGATGTACACATAGTTTGTGTTCATTTCTGTTGGCGATCACATGCCAAAACCTGCTCCAACCTAACAGTGTGTAATTTGTGTTTGTGAGACATTTATCCTTTCATGGTGAGAGTTTCATTTTACTGAAGGCCTTGAAGTTGTACTGTGTTGCCGTTTGGAGATAAACTGTATAGCTGGATCAAATTTATTACTTTATTTTTGAATGCACATAACATTTGACCGCTACTGTACTAGACAATAAACTTATTGCTCCTTTTGAATTTTTGATGCTTAAAGTGGCTAAATAAATATTGTGATAATTAATTATCTCCATCCCGATCCTTGCTCTATTTTCTCTAATAAGAAGGATATGATGAGAGCTTTTAGATTGTCGGTGACAAGGGCTTCATCATGAAAGAACATATCTGCATTTCCTTAGTTGTGGCTCTATTTTAGGTTTGCACAATGTTACTCATACTGGATTAATTAGGATGTTATATAACTTTAGGTAGTTGTATGATACATAGGAATCCTATCCCATATGGTACCATTACTGGGAACTGCTCATCGCTATGCAACCAGATGCATAGTCAGAGCGAAACTATATGCATCTGGTTGTTGATGGCTATTATTTTGTGTTTATTTCTGTAGTCCAAATGATTGACATATAGTTTGCCTCTCTAAGTATTCTCCACAAAGGTGCATTAGTAAGGAATAAATATAATTATATTTGTTGTTGCTAAACAACAATTTATCATGTGATAAATCTATACACTTTATTTTGTTCATTTATTCATGTGATTTGGTTGATAAAGAACAAAACCTAGAATATGTTCATGCGATGTAATAAATTTGTTTCATGTGCCAGTTTGTTTATTTGTTGATAAAAGGCAAAAAAAACTTTTGTTCGATTAATGGTGCATTATGTAGGCTAAGTTTTGTTTTTCATTGTTTAACTAGGGGAATGTAAGACTAGGTCTAAGTCTTCTTCATTTAAGGTTTTACTTGAGTTCATATGTTAAGGAACTTTGTCGGGGCTTCTCCATCACATCTTCCAACCATTGTTTTTGTGGTACCTAATAAACATATTGTATGGTCTTCATAATCTAGCTATATTGATCTTCCTTACGTACCTTCATCAAGTAAGTAAGATGACAATTATTTGTTAAATTGAACTTCCGTTGCACGCTTTGGTTGAATTGAAGTGCATATGTTGCATGTTGTGCTTTTTAAATCTTGTCTATTGTTGTACCTTCTAATTTAGCAGAAGACCAATGCTATCTATGCTGCTTAGGAGCTTCTGAATAAAAAGATCGATCATGTTTTGTGCGCCGGAGAAGTAAATTTTTCAATGGTCGTACACAGATGGCCACAAAGACACTCCCTAAAAGCCGTGAGTAGTACCATGTTACTTGCCATGCAAGTAAAGAATATTTAATAAAAATAAGGCCAAGGGTGCGGTAGCGGGCTGAAGCAACCTAAGGTTTAGTGGCGAGAAGGACGGGTAATATATTCTCTTAAAAGCTATGATGATAAGTTAATTTACATGAAACTTTGCGTAGGATTTTTATTAGTTAAGGTGATCTCCATATTTTTACTGCATGTTCAAGTCTACCAATTTCAGACCAACTTCTATCATGTAGTCTGGTGCAAGCTGTGATTGGAGATCTATCCAGGCGGCGTAAGTAGATGGAGGTCGACCAAAGAACTATCTAGACTCTGACCCGAACAATCCACAACGTCGTGTATGAAGTGTTGCAGAATTGTGTATATACTCAACTGTAAATGTCTAATGTGATGTAAATCTAGATGCCATGCTACAAGTAAACTATTTAGAATGTCTCCAACTCTTATACCTACCCTCCTAATTAAGATACTAACATAACAACAAATCCATGTGGATATAATTAGTGAAAAATATCAGTGGCATGATTACCAACGGGGGCTGGGCAAAGTTCCGATGCCAATCTATTTGATTTACAAACAATTACTCCTATAAAGTTTGCTAGGCTATCCGCCATGTGAGGCACTCCTCGCATGCGCAACTTTATGGGTCGTTCAATCCGGTCACTTTTTCCTGCTTTCACTCCCACGAGATTGTGGGTCGTTGAATCCGGTCACTCTTTTCTACTTTCACTCCCGCAGGAATGTCAAGCATGTGGTAGACGGCGCGGCAAAGCGCGCATAGAGATCTAGTATAGACAATATTCCTTTGCATGAATTGGTTGAAAACAACTATGAGAATGTTGATGTCAACTGCATTAGAATTTTTGGCACCAATGGTTATGGGAACAACTATAATAATGCTTATTCTAGGTCACCTTACGTCCAAATAATTACAAGAACCGCCAATTTCTTTCATATCCTAATGCTAATGATTTTTAAAATATGCGGAAATCTGCATCCACTCCACCCTCAAATATTACATGGAAAAACAGGAAGAATTAAATAAAAAACTTGTTAACAAGTAACTAGTAATACTTTTATGATAGTCGAGTTGTCTATTTGCTCTATAAGTTTTAGTATTAGAGGATTACGACAACAAATAGCGGGTTCTGATATTGTCTTACCCTTGGATTTATGAGCAATGGAAAAGCCGCGTAGACAAAGTAAAGATACAACAACTTGAGATGAAGCCGCATTGTGGCATTGTTCTTTGGCAACAAGGAGGGGTCCATGTTTATTTTGTTGGGATTTCTATTTTCGTACCCTCAGTTTGTTAGTTGTATTTAGTTTTTTCCAGCCGCTTAGTTTTCCCTCACTTTTACCCATCTCCTTGTACGAAACTCTCACATGGTGTGAAACTCGCCGTCCGTTAGCCTTGCCGTTACGTGCTGATAAGTGGAGTCACATTCAGTCGGATCCCGTAGTAGACCCTCGCCGTTACGTGCTGACGAGTAGGACCACGTTCTGTCGGGTCCCGTAGTGTACCCTTTTCATTACATACTAACAAGTGGGACCGCATTCAGTCGATTCCCATAGTGGATACCTCTCTCAACTTATCCAGATCAGCATCGGACCCACAGCTTATCCACATGAGCACCGGACCCATAGCTTATCCACGTGAGCGTCAGACCCACAGCTTACCTAGGTTGGCGTTGCAAGATGGGACCCCGAGCCAGCCTCGCGCTCGCGCCCTTTGTCTAGCTTCATTTTCATATAGTTAAATGTAATGCATATACGAAAATTATACACCTTTGAACTCTTTTAAATCGTACTTAGGACATGATAATGTCGTGCTAATAAAATCCTGATCATTTATCATTTCCATGGAGTGAAATATAATGCATAAACTTGCGTATACAAAAATTATACACGTTTGAACTCTTTGAAATCGCACTTAATACGTGATAATGTCATGATAAGAAAATCTTGAGAGATTATCAATTTTATAGAGTGAAATGTAATGCACAAACTTGCATATGCGAAAATTATAAAACTTTGAACACTTTTAAATCGCACTTAATACGTGATATTGATGTGCTAACAAAATTTTGAGAGATTATTATTTTCTCCCCATTTTCATAGAATGGAATATAATGCATAAACTTGCATATACGAAATTTATACACCTTTGACCTCTTTGAAATCGCACTTAATACGTGATAATGTTGTGCTAAGAAAATCTTGAGAGATTATTATTTTCATAGAGTGGAATGTAATGCATAAATTTGCATATATGAAAATTATACACCTTTGAATTCTTTGAAATCGCACTTAATATGTGGTAATGTTGTACTAATAAAATATCTTGAGATATTATCATTTTCATATAGAAGAAGAGTTAGGGACGATCGTTTAAGAACAATTGAGCAGACCATATGTATGATCCTGAAGAAACCCACCTCAACTATCATTTAAACGCTATGGAATGTAATGCATAAACTGGCATATACAAAAATTATACACCTTTGGACACTTTGAAATCATACTTAAGTCATGATAATGTTGTGCTAATAAAATCCTGATCATTTATCATTTTCATGGAGTGAAATGTAACTACCTCAGTGAATTACGCTCTTAGTTATAAGCCTGGATGAGCGGAAATGGTTAAAATAGTACGGTGAGGCCAAATGCCACTCACAGGTAGACCTTTCGGCCGTCCTAACCATTTTCAAAACATCGGGACAAGAACGAGCGGCGTAATCGGCAGGCGAAGGGATCAACTACATACACAAATGAGTATGTATGCAAGCCACATACAACAGTCCTCAGAGCCATTCCATCTAAAAGAAAATAGAAATATTGCAACGCCATACGGCAAGATCCAAATATCCTAGATAGATATAATAGTTTAGGATATCTCCTCATACATCAAACATCAGAGTATCAGGCGGAAGCGGAAAACAAGATCCGAGTACGGATAAGAAGCAAATCGGCATAAGATGCCCCATAAATAAACACATCCTGCCCACAGATCTCACGGATCCCCGTTTCCGGAATCTCTACACCGAGTGATCGTTGCCCACATCGTTCGTCTCCTCCACCCAGTATCCATCTTGCGAGTGTACCTGTTCATCTGAATCAAGCAATTTATCGTGTGAGACCCTAGGGGTACTCAGCAAGTCTTTATGCCTCTAAAGGGGACACAACCTGGGGTGACGCAATTGCAGCAAAAGATAATACCTAATAATTCCAGGGATACTCGCTAACCATCCGCCTAACCAAAGATAGACGGATGTCCGTGGATTAATAACAACAGGGATAACAGTAATATTAATAGATCCATCCTCCTCCTCGCTTACCAACGAGGAAGCGGACGAACAACCCCCCATCCGTTGGCAGTTTTATTATCCATTCCATGAGTGTTGCACTATTTACTAGTCAGGTACTTAGTCAAATTAAAAGCGGTACTTTAGTTATACTTGTCTATGATCGAGAAACTGTGCTCCAAGTCGTCCATAACCGCGGACACGGCTTTCAGAAAGATTTACCCTGCAGGGGTGCACAAATAGCAACACACACTCGATCAACCTCGGAAAAACCAAATCAAAACCCAACGAGGCATTCACGACAAAGCGATCACAGGATTCAGAAATATTTCAGGGGGCCACCCCACTAAGCTACCCGCAACGAAGTTGGCCGGCTCCGAAACGGACCCAGGGTTTGTGTGGACGACGGTAAACGACTGGGAACCCGAAAATGTGACTGGGCTTGTCGATACAGCGAAAACGTGTCACGGTCCTAAACAGTACAGGTGCTCCACGCACAATCTTAAATAAAGCAGTAAAGCATGGCATAAGTACAGGATAGTAATAAAGCCCCAAACTACTTTGTGGCTCCAAGAAATAAGAATGAATCAAGCTCTGACTCAGGGGGTCCATAAGGCCTCCCAGATGTGGATAGTGCGAATAGTCAAGGAACAGAAATCAAGTACTCGGGGTCCTACGGGACACAAGTGAGCATGAAGAACCAAATAGCAGATATTGCCCACCGGTGCCACTGTCATTAGTTATCCCATTACTACTCAGGTTAAGTTGTTTAGGTACCTCGTTGTCCATCAGACACTCACATACCCTACACATGCTGTTCTACGACTCGCATGGCTCAAACAACTCCTGTAGTAATGGCTCATGGGATGGAGGAACAAGCTTCGGTGGGGTTTAAAAGTAAAGGCTATGCAGTACTTGGGATTCAGTTTAATGCAATCGCGACTCAATGATGCAAGAATAAGATAGAGGCAATAGGTATTATATGTATGCAAGCATGTGGTAGTGCTTGCCTGGCAGCTCAGTTGAAGCGAGGGATGGATCTGGGTAGTGCTCCTGGGTTTCTTGATATATCCCCTGCTCAGCGTCTATTCGAAGAAGAACCAAACAAACAAGGGACAACATAAATAGAGTGCACAAGCATATGAATTAAAATGCGACAAGCAAACAATCATGCCATGATGAATGATGCACAATTTGCATGGCAATAATGTAGCATGGCATGGGTGAGGTGTGGAATACAAGGATAAAGCATTTTATGGAGTTTTAGTCACCTTTTATCCTCAAATAAGTTGCTGTAACCTTTATATTTATATGATGCAAGCTGCAAATCAGAACATGGAAGGCATAGATAGAACGGGCTCGTCGCGCTGATCGATTTAGACATATTATTTGTCAAATTTGGAGTTATAAAACTAAAGTTATTAGTTAATTAAGATAAAGGGCATTTTGTTGTAATTTTAATTATCTCGAAAATTTTAAGTGCTCAAACAATATTTTGAATAGCATATTTGAATTCCTCACATTTTTCTGATTCAAAAACATATATCATATGTTGAATTTGGAATTATATTTCACAAGTTATTTAAAACAGATTCAATTTGAATTTAAAAAAAATTCTGAAAATTTAAATCAAAACAGAAAAACTAGAAATACTTTGATTACTCAGCCAGACCCAGCCCAAGACGCTGACGAGTGGGTCCGGCCTGACTGGGTGAAACGGCGCGGTGAAAGACGTTTTGCACCGGGACAGAGGCTAACCGAGGGGCTGACATGCGGGCCCAACGGGGATGCGGAGCCCACGTGGCAGTGGCAGCAGTGGGCTGACCACACGGCGCGGCAGGGGAGCTCGGGTTACGGCCTGAGGAACCTGGGGTTTTTTTGGCAAGATTGCCAGGCGGCTGACTAGTGGGCCACGAGGTATCGCGGGTTGAGAGGGAAAAAAAGGGGGGGCTTTTGTAAAACTACCACATGCCCATACTGTACATCTGTTTCCTCTGAACGCGGACAGGTCGGTGGTCGACCGCGCGGAGCGCGGCGCGCAGGGTTTGAACCCGGGTCACGGGCGTGCGCGCTGAGGGGGCTAGCCAGCGCGGTGGTTTACAGGGTAGTGACAGGAGGGTGGACGCAGGCTAGCTAGGTCGCTGCGCGGCGCAGCAACGAGAGAACGACGTCGGCCGCCGCGCACCGAGGCCGTTCGACGATTTGTCCGGCGAGCACTGGCGATTACAGCAAGGCGGAGGTTGTCAGGGAGGGAGTACTGCTCACCGCGGAGGGGACGGTGGAGTTGGATCGGGCTGGGAGGCACTGGAGCGGCGAGGACGCAGGCGCTCCCCGGAGTTAGGGTTCGGACGGCGAGGTTTCTTTCCGGCGAGCTGGGCCTTCTCCTCCTTACTAGCACGTACGGGGCGACACAGAGGATGGTCCTTGTCCTTCCTCGACAACCACAGCTCCTCTCCACCGGCTGCAAGAGGGGGGACGGTGGAGACCGACGGGTCGCCGGCCGGTGGAGAGAAAGGTAGTGGGGGAGGAGAGATGGTTGCGGCGCGAGGCCAGGGGTGGTTTGGTAAGGCAGAGGAAGGAGGGGAAGGGATAAGGGCGAGCCTAGAGGGAGGCAATGCCGTGGGGGACGCGGCGGTGGAAAAAGGTGGCTCGGCCCCCTTTCCACCTCGCCCTCACGTGCTCGTCGTGGGGGTCAGCAGAGGGGCTGCCAGTGGGCCTAGGGCGAGAGGAGAGATCGGCTCGGAGCTAGGGTCGTCGGGTGGGGCTGCTGCGGCAGGGAGAGAGAGCTAGAGAGAGAGAGAGAGAGCTAGGGTAGGATGGAGTAGGCTCGGGTTAGGGTTTTTGGTTAGGGGTAGGGCTTCGGCCTGGGGTAGGTTAGGGCTGGCAGTGAGGCTGCAGGGTGGGGCCGGCGTGAGAAAGAGAAGAGAGGGAGGGACTAGCTCGGGTTAGGTTAGATGGTGGCCTCGGGTTAGGTAGATGGGGTAGTCTTGGGTTAGGGTTTTGTTTAGGGTTAGAGAGAGGGGTGGCTGGGGTGTGGGCCAGGGAGAGAGAGGAGGTCAGGTGGCCCTCATGGTAGAGAGAGAGAAAGAGAGAGAGGGAGATGATGTAACCACATGAGCATGAGCAAGCATGAAGGGTAGGAGATGGTCATGGGGATGGTCTTGTAAGATCATGCATGGCACTACACAAGGGAGGTGGATGAGGTTTGATGGCACAAGGCAAGAAACAAAGCAAGGTAGAAAGGATTGAGAGAAAGAGAGAGATGAGAAGATGATCCACTCAAAATCAAAAAAACCAAAGGAGGACAAAAGATGATGATGGTTGCATGGCCCATGCAAGTATTTTATGCCATGTGTTAATCTTGTGAAAACAAAATAAAATCTCATGGCATTTATATATGTGCATCCTCAAAAGATGGAGTAAGGGCCAAACTACAGATTTATAGAATTAGATCCACCCAACCCACATGAGCTAGAATAAATATCAAAAGGAAAAGACTTACAAGCTCATGGGTTATAGGAATGGTGGAAGTATAAGGTGGTGACAAGGAAAAGTGATGGAGTTGAATAAAAGATATGCCCCCAACTCAACTTGGGCATTTAAACAATATATCAATAACCAAATACAATATCAAGAGGCAAATACAATTTACAATGCATATGAGAGAAGAACCAAAACAAAAAGGGTTTTATATGATGCTCAAATGCAAGGTGGCATGATGACATGAGCATGATATAATTATGATGCAACAATTATATAAAGGAAGTAGCCATTATCTTACTAGACCAAGTAGCATTATAATTGTTAGACAATTGGGATGCTACATGAAATATAATACATAAACTTGCGTATACGAAAATTTTAAATCTTTGAACACTATGAAATCTCACTTAATAACGAGATAATGATGTGCTAGCAAAATTTTGAGAGATTATCATTTTCTCCTTTCATTTTCATAGAGTGGAATGTAATACATAAACTGGCATATACGAAAATTATACATATTTGAACTTTTTGAAATCACACTTGATACGTGATAATATTGTGCTAAGAAAATCTTGAGAAATTATCATTTTCATAAAGTGGAATGTAATGCACAAATTATACACCTTCGAACATGTTCCCTTCAAATTATATTCAAGTTCTTTTTTATGGAGTTAAAGTACGGGTGGCAAACTCATTATTTTGCATCGATAGAGGGGTGCCCCCGACAGATATAGGGGTTATCCTGTCCGCTAGATCACAGAGGATCAACCGTTGGTGGGCATGATCCGTGTGACAACTGTCTCAACCAATCAGAGCATATCAGAGAAGATGAGCACATGTGCCAGCGATTGATACTAAGAGAGGGAAAAACTGAGTAGCATTTAAGAACCAAGGACAAAACTGAGTAGAACTTAAAAACCAAGGACAAGACTGACAAATAAATTCAAATAGAAAATAAAAAAGATTTAAAAAATGGAAAATGCGTCTTTTATATAATAAAATACATCTTGGCATACATCAAACTATTTGCAATTCAAATATACACCAGTTTGACAATTATTGCCTCATTCACACAAACTATGTTTTGGGAAGGGATGTTTTGGGAAGAGGCTTGAGTAGAAAGCCATGAATCTTCATAGATAGTAGGTGATTTGAGAAGTGGTGATTTTGGTTAAAACTTGGTTTATATATATTTCTTATGGTGGTAGGTCATATAATAAGACTCCATGTGCAGATGCCATTATGCTCTTTTTGAATTTGTTGTGCATAAAATGATTCAATTAGCTAGCTAAAACCTATTCATTGACTCTTTGTTGACCAACCACCGGAGGGTAAAACCGAGTATATTGCACACGGCAGTGTTAGTACTGAAGGGATAAAACTGAGTACAACTAAACTGCCAGTGTTACACTCGAGGGCAAACTGAGCACACAACTAAGTCACCAGGGTTAGACACGAGGGAAAAACGTGACGGTACACGTGTGCGGTGCACGGGGCGGTAGTGGACACGTTTGGTCGTGCACGGTGCAGTAGCGTACGCGGTTACGCGGTGCACGGTGGTGCAACAAAACGGCGCTTTCCTTCTCCTTTAATAGAGGCCTCCTCACTCTCACTTGTCACTCACTCGCTCACTCAACTGTCTCCACTGTCCCATCACCTTCTGTAAACCTCCAAGAAAATCCTAACCACGCCGGCGATGGAGAAGAACGGCGTGGTGGCCATCGGTGCCTCCAAGGCTGCCGACGAGGAGGCCTCTGTCCAAGCATCAAAGACATCCGCCATCCTCGTCCCCGCATCCGCCGTAGCCGCCGGCGAGGAGGCCCCTACCGGTCTCGGGCAGATCCCGCTCGACTGGAACCCCTACGAGGAGGTTGATTACATAACGCCGAAGAACCCCTACGACACTAGCATCGCCGACCCATGGTAGGAGGTAACTAGGGTTTTATCCCCTTCCCTTATTCTTCCCCCGTTCCTATCGTTGGATGCTAGATGGTATGTTATTTGGGCTTGGCTGTTCGTATTTTTATAGTAGCTAATCCTCTCGTGTTAGATCTCGTATTTCCATGAATCCCCCTATTCATATTTGAACCACCCTGTTTGTAGTTGGGATCAGTATTCGATTTGGTTTGAGATTTGAGGAATAATCAGGAGATCTTAATCGGTTAATTTATGCATATAATTAATCCTGATAATCAAAGTATCTCAATCATGTCCTTATTGCACTCTACTGTTTTTTTCAACATGAGAATAGCAACCGCAGCGACGACGAGTCCAAGGACACCAAGACTCGTCATGTGTTGAGGTGGCTGAAGTCCGGCCAGTACAACAATTTCTTCATCGGCGACGTGTATAGGTGCCCCTTCTGCCCCACCAGGAGGCTCCGCGCCACGGACTTCAACTCCCTCGTGAACCATGCCAAGGACGTGAGGACCTATGGCGAGTCTGTGAACGTCCACGGCTTCATAGCCAAGCACCAGGCACTCGGTCTTCACCTCCGCAACCTCTAGAAGGTGCCTATCAAGGAGGGTTGCATGCCCCGATCAAGCCCAAGGCGCCCAAGGTCAAAGGACTGAGCAACAAGAAGTGGAGGAGGAGCTAGAGGGAGGAGGCAGAGACCCTCCTGGCAGAGGCCATGAGGAGCCACTGATCTGCTGCTGCTGCTATAAAGCAACTTTTTTTGTCTTGTCTGTGTTGAACTTGTCCGCTGCTGCTACTGAGCATCCTAATTGTCGAACTTCATTAAGTAACGTACTATATAACCAATATTAGCTGCTTTATCTACATCTTCTCTGTTTACTGAATTTATTTATGGTGCTAGTTAGATTTGTTGATCTACATTTTCTGCCAGATTGGAGGAAAACGAGGGCAAAAGGAACAATGAATAAAAAGAGAAGCTGCTCTAGATTTGCTATCTTTTTGGGCAAAAAAAAATACAACTGTTAGCGAGAGGGGAAAATGCGCTCTTAAAAAGGCTAATCATAAAAATAGCAAAAAAGAAAACTTTCAATTTGGGCGACATGGCGCACGTAACCACCAAACGCGCCCCACATGGTCCCACACCACGTCCCCCATAATCAATGAGAGATGAATGGCTGGTTTGTTGTGTATCCTGGCCCCACCTGTCAGCATGTAACGGTCGAGGCGACGTAACGTAACGCTCAACGCACCACCCATCCCAACGTTGTTCCACCGGTCAGCACGTAACGGTCAAACCTTTGACCTGATGGCATCCCCCGCCCGAGCGCATGTGAGGGTTTCGGAATGGAGGGAGGACAAAGTAAGAAAAAACTAAGCCGCTGGAGAAAACTGAGTACAACTAACGAACCAGGGGCAAAAAATAGAAATCCCTATTTTGTTATGCAGAGTCCAAGTGTAACGACATGACTTTTAAAATAATACTACCTCTGATACATAATAAGTGTTGTTGATTTAATACAAACTTGTATTAAATCAGAGCTACACTAGAGCGTGTTTGGTAGCCCGGGAGAACTCAGATATTCTCTCCTCACCCCACCTTTCGCTGTTTGTTAGATTGGGTCAGCTTCGGTCGACAGTGCGCACTTCATACAAAAAGTGCCCCTCGGCCCTACCTAGTTGGGAAGCTCAGATCGAGCTTCACAACCGGGCAGTGGTGAGTCCGTCCTGCACGCGCGCTCCAGCCGGCAGGGGTCACGGCCCCTCACCCCCTCGAGCGAGTATTCTCCCCTGCCTCTCCCTAGCGCTCTCCCTGCGTTCCCGTCCTCCTCTTCTGCAACCGCCGCCGCCTAGCCTCCAGGACACAGAGCTCGTCCGCCCACAGCTCATCCGGCACCCGCACAACCGGCGGCCGAGAGTCTCACGCCCAGCGGCCCCAACTCTATGGGGAGCTCGTCCGCCCACAGATCCTCCGCCGACCAGGATGCAGAGCTCGTCCGTCCGCAGCTCCTCCGCCTGCCATGACGTCGCCAAGCTGCGTCAAGCCGCACGACCGGTGGCCCAGCGCGACCAGTGTAAAGCTGCACACGAGCTCGTCTTGCCGGCGCCGGCGCTAGCCCCTAGTCCACCGTCAAGCTCGCATGCGAGCTCAACAATGCTTCCTCGATCCGATTGCTTTTTTGTTATCAGTCAAAGCACCCGATTGCTTTTATCTTTTATGCCCAAGGACCTCTATGCAAAACTATGGACATTAACCTGTTCTAACTCACAGAAGCCACCAAACAGCGTCTCAATCCATCTTGTTTTAGTAAACCCGGGATACCAAACATGGAACAAATTCTTAACCGAACTTGTCTGAGGGCGGCTTGTATGAGTGGAGATAATGATTTTGGGTTGACATAGTCTACCAAACACACCCTTATTATGGATTAGTGGGAGTATAAGAACTCCCTTTATCAAACAAGATGAGTGGGCATACTCCTATCAGATAGTTGGATGCACACGCCCGAAGATCACTTATCAATCCACATCACGTAACAATTTCTCATCCTCCAAAGATCATAGGGCGCCACAACTGCCGATGGTGTCGGATTTTGATTGGTTATGATTGTTCCATCATCCCTAACCTAGCCTTCGAGCCACTGCTCTCTTTCCATGCATGCACGCCCTCTCCCCACACGTACACGAACGTGATGCAGCTGCCTCATAAACCAGCCGCTATTGTTAGGCTAGAGACTGTAGCAGAGAATAAATCCCATTTATAGACATCGCTTTCTTCGATGGACCGATCTAGAGAGTAGCACTGTGCTACCATGACTAGAGTCGGAGTCGCTGGTCCTAGGCGTGCGACCGAGGGCCAGGGATACGGACGGAGACGTGCAGCTAACATCTGCTATAAATGATCTTTCGCGAAGAGAGGAGTCTCAACGGTATGCACAGCTTACGTCGTCCTACGCCATAGGTAAGGCGTGGAATTTCCGCCGTTCGGCGATGTCGTGGATTTGCCGCTGCCTTTTTTTAATAAAAGGCCGCACGGCCCGATTTTAAATTAATAAAGCCAGATGTTCACCACATACAGAAAACGAAATACAAGCGCTGCGGCATACATCTTAGCCAAGGTACTAGGCGCATCAGGTGCACACAGAAGGGGTCGGCCTACCGAAACCCACACACACTTTCTAACACGAGGAAACCACCACTAAGGATTTGATATGTTGATGGCGTGAAGTATCTTGAGCTCGGAGACGAACCAGCTAAGCCCTGCTCGATCCTGCGGCTTTGAGAGCCCTTCCCACAGTTATAAAAAGATAGTTATTTTGTATACAAGGTCAGCAAGGTGATTAATAAGTTTTGCTTCAATAGTAAGCTTATTTCTAATGTTTCACAAAGCCCATGCCAGCGCTAAGAAAAGGATCCAAAGTAATCTAAGCGGACGGCCCACCAGGCTAGAAACAATAACAAACAACTGAGGAAAATTTGCCGGCCACCAGTTGCGAATCACACTCCAACCAAACTACGCCAAGGGGCAAGCGAAGAACATATGAGACACACCCTCAGTTGCTCTACAGAGGGCGCAATCCCCTGACGATGGGCCCTGCCTCGACGCGATTTGTTGGCTGTGTACTATTTCTGCTTTCCAATTGTTGTTCTACGCCTTTTCGAAAAAGAACTGATAAAAGTGAAATACACATCCTCTCTAGATGACAAAAGATTTGGAAATCCAATTCGACGGCTCACGGGTGCCTAAGAATCCATTGTTTAAAAACATATTTTTAATATGTCAAAACAAATAGAAATAAAATATCTGCATGTAGATCCAGAATTTTATGTTCACACACGAGTTTTGGAAAAAAAATAACACATTTTGTGTCTCATGTAAAAAGATAAATTTGGATGCTCCAACATGATTATTGTTTGATATTTTTTGTCGTTTTTACACAAGTCACATAAATTTTTCTTTTTTTTTCGAAAAATGGTATGCAAACACAAAATGTCCGAATATACAAGTGAAATTTTCTTTCTAAATTTTTAAATTTTATTTTTATGCATTTTTCATAATGATTCATTTGTACTGACGAGTGAAAACACCACCTCACCGAAAACATGCATATCTAACTAAAAGAGTCTGTTTTGATTTTTTAGAGTTCAATTAATCGTAACATTTATCCAATTTATAAGTTGATCTCGTTAAGATGGTATGCTTGCAAGATTTTCAAGAAACAGCGTCACCATCAAGTGTAAATATATATTCACTCGTGGACTTTATCTCATTAACATAAGAAATTCAGTTTTGATCTCTATATCGTTCTAGTACCCTTGGATATCTAGTATAGTGAATTTCATAACTTGCAATGCTTTTTAGATAATACATAACCCTCTCGAGAGCAAACCAATGATCATCTCTAGGATATGAAACAAATCGACTGAGTTTGCTAACAGCAAAAGCGATATCAAACCTCGTAGCGCTAGCTAAATACATGAGCGAACCAATAATTTGAGAGTATCTTGGTTGATCTCTAACAGTTCCTTGATTCTTTCGAAACAACATACTAGGATCATACGGTGTTGGAGAAGACTTGTAGTCGCTATATCTAAAATGACTCAAGGTCTTCTCCACATAGTGAGATTGGAGTAATGTGATCCCACCATCATCTCTCGACAGCTTGATATTCGGGATAATATCAGCTACTCCTAGATCATCTCAAAAGAATGAGATAAGCAATTCTTGACCTCCTTAATCGCAATAAGTCTGGTTTCGAAAATCAGTATGTCATCAACATACAAACAAATGATGACTCCTCTGTCCCCACCATGGCGATGGTACACACACTTGTCAGCTTTATTTACAACGAACCATGTTGTAGTTAAAGTTCTTTCAAACTTCTCATGTCACTGCTAGGGGCTTGTTTTATGCCATATAAAGACTTCAGCCACTTGCACACTCTTCCTTCTTGACCACTTACTACAAAACCATCTAGCTGATCCATATAAATTTCCTCATCCAACTCTCCATATAGGAAAGTTGTCTTCATGTGCATTTGATGAACAAGGAGACCGTGTGAGGTAGCCAATGAAAGTAGTACTCAAATGGTGGTCAATCTGCCAACAGGTGAGTAAGTGTCAAAGAAGTCTTCACCTTCTTTTTGAGTGTAACCCTTGGCCGCAAGTCATGTCTTGTACTTCTCAATAGTACCATCATAAGCTTATTCTTAAACACCCACTTACATCCTATAAGTTTGCGCCCATAAGGATGGTCAGTTATCTCCCATGTTCCATTAGCTAATATGGAATCAATCTCACTATGGACGGCTTCCTTTCAGTAGTCGGCATACGGATATGTATAGGCTTCTGAAATAGAAGTGAGAGTGTCATCCACGAGGTACACAATGAAATCATCTCCAAAGGACTTTGTAGTCCTTTGTCTCTTGGTCCTTTTAGGAATTTCATTATCATCCTCTATAGGATTTCCATAGTGTTCAATTAGAATGGTAGATTCAGAAATTGTAGTAAATTTTTGAATAGATGAACTAGGCATCTCCTGATTTGATGAGTTAGGTATATATTTCATAGAAAATATATCCTCAAAGAAAGTCGCACCAGTCGACTCCATGATTGTACCAACATGCGTGTCAGGTACTTCATTTTTACTATCAAGAATCTATAACCAATGCTATGAAAAGCATAACCCAGAAGAACACAATCAACGCTTTTTGGTCCAAGATTGCACTTCTTGGGGATTAGCACATTAATCTTTGCCAAACAACCTCAAGTCCATAAGTAAGAGAGTTTTCACCTTTTCTTCTCCCATTCTTTGAATGGAGAAATTTATTTGTTTTTTTGTGGGAACTCGGTTTAGAACATGACACGTGGTCAATAGTGCCTTCCCCCACCATTTTTTAGAGAGACCCGATGTATCTAACATGGCCTTAACCAAATCTGTTAGAGTACGGTTCTTTATTTTGGCCACCCCGTTTTACTGAGGTGAGTACGGAGGCGTCCTCTCACTACAAAAATACCCCCATATCTGGCACTTTTTTGGGGTGGCATAAGCAAAAAGAACCGGCAAAAGTTGGATACTCGGTGGATGTGCTATTCGCGGCGACAAGCAGCACGGCGGTCAACATTTTGCCTTGGAAAATTTATGTACGGTGTTAAATTGCGCCGTGCTAGCTATCCATCGGTACCGGTGTTCCGAGATGCCTCAGTAACTGTTGGAGATATGCCCAAGAGGCAATGATAAAAGTGGTTATTATTATATCTTTGTGTTTGTGATGAATGTTTACATCCCATGCTGTAATTGTATTATAAGGAAACACTAATACATGTGTGTTTTGTAAACATAAAAGAGTCCCTAGTAAGCCTCTTGTGGAACTAGCTTGTTGATTAAATGATGATCACGGTTTCCTGATCATGGACATTGGATGTCATTAATAATAAGGTTATATCATTAGGAGAATGATGTGATGGACACACACCCATAGTAAGCGTAGCATAAGATCAAGTCATTAAGTTCATATTGCTATAAGCTTTCAAATGCATAGTAACCTAATCCTTCGACCATGAGGTTATGTTAATCACCATCACCTGATGGGTACTTTGATGACATCAAACACCGCTTCGTAACTAGGTGGTTATAAAGGTGTCATTGGGTATTCTGAAAGTATGTGTTGAAGCGCATGGACCAAGATTGGGATTTGTCCATCCATATGACGGATAGATATGCTCTGGGCCCTCTCGGTGGAATGTCATCTAGTTAGCTTGCAAGCATGTGACTAGGTCACAAGGGATGACATAACATGAAACGAGTAACGAGTACTTATCAGTAACGAGGTAGAACTAGGAATGGAGATACTCACGATCAAACCTCGGATAAGTAGAATATCGCGTGAGAAAGGGAATTGGTTTCGTATGTTAATGGTTCTATCGATCATGAAGTCATCGTTGAGTATGTGGGAACCATTATGGATCTCCAGATCCCGCTGATGGTTATTGATCGGAGAGGTGTCTTCATCATGTCTGCATATTCACGAACCGTAGGGTGACACACTTAAGGTTCGAAGTTGTTTTAAGTAGATATGGAATATGCGTTGGAGACCAAATGTTGTTCGGAGTCTCGGATTGGATCCGGAACATCACGAGGAGATCCGAAATTGTTCGGAGAATAAGATTCATATATTGGGGATCATTTTCTAAGTTAGGAAATGTTCCGGAGTGTTTGTATGGAGATTCTAGAAGGTTTCGGAATGTTCTGGAAGGTTCTAGGAGATTTCTTGGAGTTTGCTTGAAAACCAAGAAAGGATCAAGGAGTCCTTGTGGGGTAAGACAAGGAGTCGTGGGGGAGGAGGATTCCTCCCCCCTCCCAATCCGCCGGCCAAGGAGGGAGGGGAGTCCTACTAGGACTCCCCCTCCCATGGCGCCTCCCTCCTTTAAATAGAGGGGTGGGGGCGCCACGCCCTTGCCCCCTTACACTTCATACCCTAGCCGCCGCCTCTCTCCTCCTCCTTCCCTCTGCTCAGGCTTAGGCAAAGCCCTGCAGAATTCTCTACTCCACCACCACCACCACACCGTCGTGCTGCTGGGATTCCGTGGAGAAGATCTACTACCTCCGCTGCTCGCTGGAACAGGGAGAGGAAGGTCTGCTTCGACTCCGCACGTGTGACCGACTGCGGAAGCGCTGCCGGAACGCGGCGTCGGAAGGATCGTCCACACGATCTTGAGATCGGCAAGTGATCGACTACATCAACCACGAGATCTAATCTCGTAACGCTTTCGGTTCTATGAGGGTTAGTACCGATCTATCTCGTTGCACATGTCTAATAGATTAGATCTTGGCTTTTATCTAGATTAGATCTGGGTTTTGTTCGTTCTTGCGGTAGATTTTTTTTGTTTTACATGCTACGAACCCATCAGTAACATGGACCAGGGTAGTAATTATTCCGCCATGGAAAAGATGTGACGTGGATTGTGGGTCCCGCATGTGTAACTATTCATGTTTGTCTCACTGACGGGTGAGCGCCACCAAAGTCCAGTCGTTGCTATCCGAATATTATTAGGAAAGAATCCTCCTCCCCACGACCATAATTTCTCGCTCATGGAGCGCACTTCGTCATTTCTTCAACCTTTGTCTTTCTCTCTCCACGATGCTTCGAACAGCGGTGGCGGCGAGAGTCGCCGACTACGACAGACGTACCGCTACCATTCCATTAGACAAGTGTGATGCACGTACGTGCACTTGTTATTTTTGATTCATTGCCATTGCATTTCGCATTTGGTTTTTTTTGTTCCTTTGTTCATCCCAAAAATTTCTCGATTTCTTGACCTCATCAATGCGCATTGTTGTTTTTTTAAAGTACGACGTGCCTGGAGTACAGGAGAACATCCATGACCTGCAATGGCACGGAGAACACGATGAGAACGTGTTTTGTCAATTCCATGACCATGTAATCATCTGGCGATATGTGGCCCATGACAAGAACTTCGTAGAGGACACCAGCCACAAATTCATCTCGTGTCGTCATTGGGTGCAGCTTCTATATGGTTTCGTAGCAGAAAACAAAAAATTCTAACTATACGAACACTAATACCAGGATCTATACATGTAGACATAAGTAACGGAAAAGTAAGATTGTATTCATACTCTTGAAGACCGAGGAAGGCCTTACGCGGGAAGGTGTATGTTGATGAAGACGAGCAGCTTCAAGCACCCCAAGTGTGATGCCTCCTACGTACTACACACATCTGATGTAGGCAGCGTCTCTCGGGTTCCGATCCAGCCGAGCAGCAGAAGAGGAAGATGGCGAACCGAAGATCACACGATAGTAGTGTAGAAGTGGAGAACTCAAAACCCTCGAGGTCCTCTCCAATATTATGGAGAAATCCTCAAAATAAAATGAGAGAGAGAAGAGAGAAATGGGATGATTCCAAGGGGAGGGGGTGACCCCTTATATATAGTGGGAGGGGAGGTGCATCACCCAAGGGGCAGGCGGTGTGGGACTAACCCCATAGCTGTCGGCCACCAAGGGGGAGCCGATGGCCCTAGGTGGTCCCCACATGGGCTGCCCACCAAGCCCTGGCCGGCTGGCCCTCCTTCCTAGGCGCCTTGCCCCTTTGGGCCTCCCCTCCGGGTGAGGCCCATTAGCAATGGGATGCCTATAAAAATAAAATAAAATGTATATTTTAATATTAATTCAACCAATTAATATATATATATATTATATTCCTTCACTCCGGAACTCCGTTTGGACCCCCCCGATCAACATCGGGTGTTACTCGGAACTATTCCGGTTTTCTCTCTCTCTCTATTTCTCCTACGGTACCGCATCTATCCCTATGCGTCCCCACCCTTAAGCGTGACATCATTCGGTTTGGAAACACTCCGGACGTGATTGAGACCTCTCTCATATCAATGATCATCAGAGGGACCTAGATGCCCATGATGACCCCCGTGCATTTCACGAATATTATCGCTCGAACCGTTAACGTTGTTTCCCATTCCCTTTGCCACTTGATACCTAGTTCACCCAAGACTTGATCTATGGTATCTCCATACCTTTGTTCGATCTTGTTACCGATGAACTTGTTTACTCGTTTCCATGTCGTTGCATTCCATGACCAAGTCACACGCTTGCAAGCTTCGTTAATGCAACGTCATCGAGATGACCACATGTATCTATCTGTTACATGGATTGGTAGATCCTTGTTTTGATATGTACTCCTCGACATGCCCCTTTGGGAAACCTGAGTAGCACCTTTTTGATAACCCTTTCACGAGATGATACTTGATACCATCTAACCGCCCTCCAGAATGGTGATTTGTGTTAGCTCATAGTCTAAGGACCAGGTTGCGAGGTTTCTTTTGCTTATCATTAATGGTGAACTTTGTAACTAGATATCATTATGATACAACTGTTGGATGTTTGTTTATCACATCATTCAACCAATGACATGACCTCATTGTCAATTGTCATAAATGCCCATGATCTTGAAACCCTAGATCATCCTCATGACTAATGAGCTAGTTCACTAGAGGTAACTAGAGACACGGTTTGTTTACATACGACACATGTATTAACGTTTTGTATTAACATAGTTATAGCACATTATGAACATATAAGAGATATATCAAACAATACACTTTATTATTTGCCTCTTAGGCATATCTCTTCAGTCTCACACTTGCACTAGAGTACAAATTAATCTAGTTTACAATAGGGAGGAACCTAACACCAATGGCATCTCGGTGTTGCTCATGCTTGGCTTGTAGGACAACTTTAGTCAGAGGATCTGCAACATTCAAATCTGTGTGCACTTTGCAAATCTTGATTTCTCCTTCGTCAACGTTCTGTCGGATGATGTGAAACCATAGCTTGATGTGTTTGGTCGTGGAATGAATTCTTGGTTCCTTTGTGTTTGCAATAGCGCCCGTGTTGTCACAGTATATCGTCCCGGGGTCTTGTGCACTTGGAATAACTCCTAGTTTGATGATGAAATTCCTTAGACAAACAACTTCATTTGCTGCATTATCAGCAGTAATGTATTCCGACTCCATTGTATATTGTGCTACTACTGGTTGCTTCTTGCTCTTCCAGCTTAGCGCCCCACCATTCACTAGAAAAATGAATCCTATATGTTACTTCGAGTCATCAGGATCTGAGTGTCATCTCGCATCCATGTAACCAGTTACGTTCAGAGCTTCATCACTACCTCCATAGACTAGGAACATATCCTCTGTTTTCTTGAGATACTTGGGGATATTTTTTACAGCTGTCCAGTGATTCATTCCTGGATTACTTTGGTATCGGCTCGTCAAACTAAGAGCCAATTCCACATCAGGTCGAGTACTTAGCTTTACATACATGATAGATCCTATGGCTAAAGCATAGGAGATGTAAGACATCCTTTCTCTATCAGCATCCATTGCCGGACATTGAGTCAAACTCGGTGTCCTATTTTTTTTCATATGCACCAAACCCTTTTTAGCATGTTCCATTTTGAACCTCTTCAAAATCTTTTCAAGGTAAGTACTTTGACTTAATGCAATTAGGCGTCTCGATCTATCTCTATAGATTTTGATGCCTAATATGTATGCAGCTTCACCTAGGTCCTTCATGGAAAATTGACTACTCAAATATGTTTTCATGCTTTCCATAAGTTCCACATTATTTCCCATAAGTAATATGTCATCCACATATACTACTAGGAAAACCACTAATCTCCCACTCACTCTCTTGTAAACACAGAACTCTTGTTGATTTTGGACAAATCCAAAACTCTTGATCACTTGTTCAAAACATTGGTTCTAGCTTCGAGATTCTTGCTTCAGTCCATAAATGGATCGCTGAAGTTTGCACACCTTCCCAGCATCCTTAGGATCAATAAAACCTCATGGTTGTAGCATATATAACTCTTCATCAATGTGTCCATTGAGGAACACGGTTTTGACACCCATCTACCATATTTCATAGTCGAAATGAGCAGCAATTGCTAGTAGAATCCAGACAGCTTTAAGCATCACTACAGGAGAGTAAGTCTCATCGTAATCAACTCCTTGAATTTTTTGAAACCCCTTTGTGACAAGTCGATCTTTGTGAATGGTCACATTACCATTCGCACCTATCTTTTTCTTAAAGATCCATTTATTTTCCATGGCCTTGCAGCCTTCCGGAAAATCTACCAAGGTCCAAACTTGGTTTTCGTACATGGATCCTATTTCGGACTTCATGGCTTCTAGCCATTTTGTGGAATCAGCACTTTCCATAGCTTCTTTGTAGTTTGTAGGTTCTTCTTGTTCATTCAGAATGATAGTCATCACAAGACTACTATACTAATCAGGAGTGGCACGAATTCTGGTAGACTTGCGAACCACAGGAGTTTCAATGTGGTTGTATTGATCATTATCATTTAATTCTTCTTCCAAGTTGGAGGGTGGTTTCGGAACAGCTTCCATTGCACTCCTCGGAATCTGGAGAGAAGGATCAACAACCTCATATTGCTCAATTTTCCTTCCACTAACTCCTTTAGTAAGAAACTCTTTCTCAAGAAAAGTGCCATTCTTTGCGACAAATGTTTTGCCTTCGGACTGGTTGTAGAATGTATACCCAACGGTTTCCCTTGGGTAACCCACAAAACTACATTTTTTCTCCTTGGGTTTGAGTTTGTCAGGCTGTAGTTTCTTGACATAAGCCTCACATCCCCAAACTTTCAGAAATGACAATATTGGCTTCTTGCCATACCATATCTCATATGGGGTTATCTCCACGGATTTGGACGGTGCTCGGTTTAAAATAAAATCGGCGGTTTCTAACGCATATTTCCAAAACAACATAGACAAATCAGTCAAAGACATCATGAACCGCACAGTATCTAATAGAGTACGGTTACACTGTTTTGACACACCATTAAGCTGTGGTGTTCCAGCTGGCGTAAGCTGTGGTATGATCCCACAGTCCTTCAAGTGCATGTTAAACTCATAACTCAAATACTCGCCTTCCCAATCAGATCGAAGATGCTTGATTTTCTTGTTAAGTTGATTCTCTACTTCCTTCTAAAATTCCTTGAACTTTTCAAAGGTTCCAGATTTGTGCTTCATCAAGTAGATATATCCATATCTACTCAAATCGTCAGTGAAGGTAACAAAATAACGATAACCATTGCGTGTTGAGACACTCATTGGTCCGCATACATCCGTATGTATGATCCCTAGTAGGTCTGCAACCCTCTCCGTTGTGCCGGATAAGGTTGTCCTAGTCATCTTACCCATGATGCAAGGCTCGTATGTATCAAAAGATTCAAAATCCAATGATCCGAGAAGTCCATCTGAATGATGCTTCTTGGTGCGCTTTATGCCAATGTGACCAATATAGCAATGCCACATAAACATGGAATTATCATCATTATGCTTACAATGTTTATCATCAATATTATGGATGTGAGTATCGCAATCAAGATCTAGTAAGAATAAACCATTACACACAGGCGTATGAACATAGAAAACATCATTCATATAAATAGAACAACCATTTGTTCTGGATTTAAACGAATAATGATCTTGCAACAAGCAAGATCCACTCACAATATTCATACTTAATGCGGGTACATAGTAGCATTTATTCAAAACCAAAATCAATCCTGACGGCAGACGTAGAGGTAAGGTGCCTACGGCCACCACATTGACCTTCGTGTTGTTGCTGATGCGCATCATCACCTCGTCCTTTCCCAGGCGCCTCTTACTCCGCAGCTCCTGCTGAGAGTTACAAATGTGAGCAACAGAACCGGTATCAAATATCTAGGTGTTACTTTTGGCGCTAGTAAGGAACACATTTATAACATGTATATCACATATACCTTTGTCTTTGGCGGCTATCTTGCCGGATTTCTTTTCTTCAAGGTACTTGGGGCAGTTGCGCTTCTAGTGCCCATCCCCTTTGCAGTAGTAGCACGTGGTGTCGGTCCTAGGGTCGGACTTAGTAGCCTTGGAAGTGTTGTCAACTGGTTTTCCATCCTTCTTAGGCTTCTTGCCCTTGCCTTTTTCCCCGATTTCTTAAAATTGGTGGTCTTATTGACCATCAAAATTTGTGTGCTCCTTCTTGATTTCAACCTCAGCTGTTTTGAGCATGGCGAACACCTCAGCAAGGGTCTTAGGCATCCCTTGCATGTTGTAGTTCATCACAAAGCTCTTATATCTAGGGGCAGCAAGTGCAACACCCTATAAATCGCGAGCTCCTCCATGATTTTGCGATCTAGGGCATTCAAGCGCTTAACATAGCCAGACATTTTGACTACATGCTCACTAATACTATTGTGCTCTTCCATCTTGGCGGAGAAGAAGATCTCAGAAGCATCATACCTCTCCACTCAAGCCTGTGGAGCAAAGACACCCTTGAGATTTTCAATGATCTCAAAAGAATTCATCTTCTCAAAATGCTTTTGAAGCTCTGGATCCATGGCATAGAGCATTCCACTATGGATGATGGAGAAATCATCCGCCTTGGACTGCTAGACATTTTGTTCGTCCTGGGAGGCGGAATCTGCAGGCTTAGCAGGAAGCTCAGCTTCGATGACATAAGTCAACTTATAGGGGACTAGGAGGATCCTCAGATTGTAGAACCTGAAGGAAATATGCCCTGAGAGGCAATAATAAAGTTGTTATTATATATTCCTTATACATGATAGATGTTTATTTTACATGCTAGAAATGTATTGATTCGGAAACATCAATACATGTGTGTTTAATAAACAAAAAGGGTTCCTAGTCATGCCTCTCTTATAGACTAGCTTGTTGATTAACAGGATGATCAAGGTTTCCTGATCATGGACATTGGATGTTGTTAATAACAAGGTCACACCATTGGTGGAATGATGTGATGAACATCCATCCGAAGTATAGCATTACGATCAAGTCATTATGTTTATATTGCTATAACATCATATGAAGTAATCTTTATCCTTAGACCATGAGATCATGTTAATTGCTAACACCAGAAGAGTATCTTGATAACATCAAACGTCACACCATAACAGGGTGACTATAAAGATGGGTTCAGTACTACAAAGGTGTTATGTTGAGGCTCATGGATCAAGAGTGGAATTTGTCAATCCAGATGACGGATAGATATACTCTGGGCCCTCTCGGTGATATCACATTAGGATAGCTTGCAAGCAAGTGATGTGATCACTAGAATGTTATATCACGGGAACGAGAAAAGAGTGCATGTCGGTAACGAGATCAAACTAGGTATGGAGATACGGATGATCGAATCTCGGACATGTAATATATCGAGAGACAAAGGGATTTAGTTACAAGCGTTAAAGGTTCTCACGATCACATGAGTCATCGTTGAATGTGTAGGAGTCAGTACGGATCTCCAGGTCCCGCTGCTGATTATTGATCGGAGAAGGGTCTCGATCATGTCTGCATTATTCGCGAACCATAGGGTGGCACACTTAAGAGTTACCGGACACCATTTTGGAGCACATATGTTTCTGACGAAGAATTGCAAAGAGCAGGAATTGTTTTAATAGAAACCGGAAATTGTTTCGGGTGAAATTGCAAAAGGTGGTTCTGCATGTGATATTGAAATATTGCAAGGGGCTATATGTGAACGTTTGTTAATTAAAGTAATTAACAAAATTCTGAATAAATTTAATAAAAAGAGTTTTATTAAATGAGAGAGCATTAAATTTGGAGAAATTCAATGCATTAAAGTGGAGACTTTAAAAGGGAATGTGAAGAGGCATTTTAATGTGGAGGGGTTACCACCACATGAATGGGGGAGGTGAGGGGTCACCCCCATGCGCCGGCCATGGAGAGAGGGGGCACCCCCCTCCTCCTATAAAAGGCCACCCATTCCCTCCTTCATCCTCACACCTCCTTGTGAAGGATCTCTCTCCCCCTCTAGAATTATTTCCCCATGGTCTCGGATTAGCGAGATACATGTTGCCGGTGGCATTTCGTCTGGAAGGAGTTGCTTCTTCCTCTGGATCGCTAGAGCGAGGAGGTGGAGGTTGTCCGGTGGCTTGGACGTGTGTGCGAGTGCGGATGCGCTGCTGAGTTGCGGCGCTCGGACTTCCTCACGATCTTGAGATCGACAAGTGTACGACTACATCAACCACGAGTTCCTACTCGTTAACAAAGCTCGTTGTCTAGGAGGGTAAGTTCTCGTTGGATGTATGTCCACCCGTTGCTTTGTACCTAGTAGATAGATCTTAGCGTGTAATTTCACATCGTAGGAAATTTTTTGTTTTCTATGCTGCGGACCCAACAGTGGTATCAGAGCCTGATCTATGCGTAGGTCTTAGCACGGGTAGTACACATATGGTTGATATGTGGGCGATGATGATCATGTTATTGCATCTTCTATGTATTTTGGATATTGGAGGCATAGTGGGATGAAGCGGCCCGGACCAACCTTACATGTCATCGTACATGAGACCGGTTCCACGACTGACATGCAACTTGTTTTGCATAAGTGGCTGGCGGGTGTTTGTCTCTCCTACTATAGTCAATATCTGATTTACAACGAGTTGCTAATAACTTAGTTATCCTCGTTGTGGTTCATGTTTGTAGGTAAGAACGGTTCTATCTTTGAAAGCCCTAAGCCACGTAAAACTTGCAGTTGATAAATTAGAGGCGTCTAGTTTAGATCGTTGTTGGGCTAGTGTGTTGATATGGTATTGTTGTAAGTAGATGTATGGTGGATAATCTTACAACACAGTCAACATGTAAGTTCCATAGACCTTGGCCTTACACACAAAGGAATGATAGAGATCATACCATGATGCAAGTGATAGAGATCAAATGCATGGACCATATCATCTCACTTTACACATTAGATGTTAGCATCTTATACTGCTAGTTTGGCGTGTTTGATAGCATTATAAGATGATCCCTCATTTAGATATCAAGATAAAAATGTGTTCTTCCTTGAGTATGCACCGTTCTATGGATCGTGTTTCGAGACATCACGTGATGATTGGGTGTACTCGAATCTACGCTTTCATAGGAACGGGTGTAAGACAGTTTTACACACGCAAATAGTAAGGTTCTTACTTGGAGAGCCTAGCATGTACAGACATGGCCTCGGAACACAGACCATTAGGTTAAGCATGAGTCATATGGTTGATATGATGCCCATATAGATGCTCGCCTTTGAAGCTATATCAACTCACGCGATGATCGGACTTGGTATAGTGGATTTGGTTCATGTAATCACCAAAAGGACACGAAGGATGTCGTTTTCGAGTGGGAGTTCATTAGTAATTTGGATTAGTTAAACTCAATCTATCATAAACTTAGTCTAAATAAACTTTACAAATTCTGTTGTAGATGGCACCACCTGCTTTTAATTTCAATGTGTTCATGGAGAAAGAGAAACTTGCTACGAATGGTAGCAACTTCACCAACCGGGCTATGAATTTGAGGATTCTCCTCACTGCTGCACAAAAGCAATATGTGCTAGATGAGCCACTAGGCCTCCCACCAGCTCCTGATGCCCCTGACGAGGAAAAGAATGTCTATGTGACTCGTCAGGAGGACCACAACTTAGTTCATTGCGGCATACTGTATGGGCTAGAGCCAGAACTTCTAAAGCATTTCGAAAATGGCAATGCCTTTGATACCATGGGAGAATTGAAAATGATTTTCGATACCCATGCTGCCGTAGAGAGTTATAATGCTACAGAAAAGTTCTTTAGCTGCATGATGGAGGAAAACAGCTCCGTTAGTGAGCACGTACTCAAAATGTCTAGGTACGCCGATAAGCTTGTGTCCTTGGGAATAACGATTCCCATTGACTTAGGCATACATTGTGTTCTCCAATCTCTGCCACCTAACTACAAGAGCTTCGTGATGAAATATAATATGCAGGGCATGAAGAAGTCTCTTCCCGATCTTCTGTCTATGCTTAAGACTGCAGAAGTGGAGATTAGGAAAGAACATCAAGTGTTGATGATCAATAGGATCACCGGTTTCAAGAAGGACAAGAAAGGCAAGCACAAGGGAAAGAAGGGTGGCAAGTCTGTTGCCACGCCTAAAAAGAAACCCCGGGCTGGCCCTAAGTCTGACACCGAGTGCTACTATTGCAAGGGGACTGGCCATTGGAAGCGCAACTGCCCCAAGTATTTGGCGGACAAGAAGTCCAGCAAGGCAAACAAAAGTATATGTGATATACATGTTATTGATGTGTACTTGACTAGTACTCACAGTAGCACCTAGGTATTTGATACCGGATCGGTTGCTAATATATGTAACTCGGTTCAGGGGCTACGGAACAAGTGACAACTAGCAAGGGATGAGGTCAGGATGCGGGTCAGCAATGGATCAAGAGTTGATGTGATCGCCGTCGGGACGCTACCTCTCCATTTGCCATCGGGATTAGTTATAAACCTAAATAATTGTTATTTGGTGCCTGCACTGAGCATGAACATTGTATCTGGATTGTGTTTGATGCAAAGTGGTCATTCCTTTAAATCTGAGAACAATGGTTGTTCGATTTATAAGAATGATATCTTTTATGGTCATGCACCTATGTTGAATGGTTTATTTCTATTGGATCTCGATAGTAATATTACGCACATTCATAATGTTAATGCTAAAAGGATTAAACTTGATGATGATATGTCTACATATATGTGGCACTGCCGTCTAGGTCATATTGGCGTTAAACGCATGAAGAAACTCCATTCTGATGGACTTTTGGAATCACTTGATTTTGAAACATTTGATACATGTGAGCCATGCCTTATGGGCAAGATGACTAGAACGCCGTTTTCCGGTTCAATGGAACGGGCGACAAATCTGTTGGAGATCATACATACTGATGTGTGTGGACCAATGAGTGTGTCGGCGCGAGGTGGATATCATTATTTTGTTACTTTCATGGATGATTTGAGTAGATATGGGTATATCTATTTGATGAAACACAAGTCTGAAACTTTTGAAAAGTTCAAGGAATTTCAGAATGAAGTGGAAAATCATCGTAATAGAAAGATCAAATTTCTACAGTCTGACTGTGGAGGAGAGTATCTAAGTTACGAGTTTAGCACACACATGATAGGCCCTACCCTCCTAATAATACTTATGGCTATAATGGTAAACTTATGGCTATAATGGTAAACTTGGATCACCTAGTGAAGGAAGAATTTTAGAAGTTGAAAGAGCCACTAAAAACTTCATGCAAATGCAATATGAGCAAAATAAACTATTCACTAAAACTATGGAGGAACAATCTACCATTTTGAAGAACATTAGCCATCAACTTGAGAGTCTAAATAGGAAAATTCCTAGTTTACAATTGAAACTCTCTAATGCTGAAAGAAATATATCATCTTTGTCTGAAGCTCAATCCTCTTTGATCAATAAAATGGCTGCTAAACCTGAAACTAATGATAATCCCTTTGCAGCCACTAATGCTATACAAGTAAGAATTGATGAAAATGTTAGACTATTAGCTGAATTACATGCTAAGTAGGAAAGAGAAGATGAAATTGCTAGAAACATTAGTGTTTCTACTATCACCACCACTAGTGTTGAGGTTAGTAATAGTTCTACTACTTTAGATGATAAATTTGATTTTGATCTTGATGGTTGCAACATATCTGAAGTTATTAAGTTCCTACAAAAGCTTGCTAAAAGTCCTAATGCTAGTGCTATGAACATGGCCTTTACAAAACACATTACTGATGCTCTCATAAAGATTAAAGAAGAAAAGATGAAACATAAAGCTTCTATTCCTATAAAACAAGAAGATGGTTGGGAACCCATCATTAATATGAAAGTGAATGACTTTGATTTCAAAGCTTTATGTGATCTTGATAGTAGTGTTTCTATTATGCCTATAAGGATTTATGATATGCTTGATTTGCCTCCACTTGAAGATTATTATTTGAATGTCCCACTTGATGATAATGCTAAAAAGTAACTCATGGGGAGTCTTAATGATGTTCTTATTATGGTTAACAATACCTATGTCCCCGTTGATTTCTATGTTTTGGATGTTGAATGCAATGCTTCTTGTCCTATTACTTTGGGAAGACCTTTCTTAGAACTATTGGTGCCATTATTGATATGAAAGAAGGCACCATTAAATATCAACTCCCACTCAAGAAAGGTATAGAACACTTCCCTAAGAAGAGAGAGAATATTTCTTTTGTTTCTCCTATGAAAACAAAATTTGGTTTTAATGCTTCTTCATTTGAGAACACCTGATTCTTTCTTGCTTCTTATGCCTAACTTAAAGGCGTTAACGAAAAGTACTTATTGGGAGATAACCCAAAAGTTTTAGATAAGTCTTGGAAGTTATTACTTCAGTAATAACCGCTCCTTATCCTTTTTATTTGCTTTTTGTGCCAAGAGTAACCTCTAATGAGAGAGAAGTAATGATTGGGAAAGTTGCTGTCCCGAAACAGATTTCTGTGCTTCACCGTAAAAATTCATGTAAAATCTCTGAACGTCTTTTTGAGGCGTGAATTTTTTTGCTTCTGCCCCAGGTTGTTATCTAACTTTCGTTAGTTCAACACTTTTTGATTTGAGCAACATAAGGTCTTCGAAAAAATTCGTCTTTACCTACTGGTCTGTTTTGACAGATTTCTGCCATTTTCTGCATTTGCTTCTTGTTGGTTCTTTCTGAGTTCTTTTGGGGAATTGAGATTTTTGAGGGAAGTGCTTTAGTAGATAGTGTTATAATGGAAGTTTATTTGGTGTTAGAACTGAACCTTAAGACTTTTTTTATCTTGAGTGCACTAATGTTGCTAATAAAGATTGTGTGAAGTTTTGTATGAAGGAAAAATTTCAGGTGTATGGAAGGAATGAGTAATGAGATGAAGGATGGACTAAAGCTCAAGCTTGGGGATGCCACGTGTGTCACCCCAAGAAATATCCAATACGTACAAGCGTAAAAGCTTGGGGATGACCAAGGCATCCCCTTCTTCATCAATAAAATTTTCAGGTTTCTTCCAAACGCTTCATTTTTATTGTTTCATGCACAGTTGTGTTGTTCTTGGAGCGTCTTTTTTTTTTTTTGGTTTTTCGTTTGCTTTGTTTGCTTAGTTTTCTGAATAAATTGGTTGGACCCCCTCTTTCATACATTGGTTTGCAAATAGTTTGGTTTGGTTTGGAAAAGAGTAGGAAAGTTCATGCTTATGTGGTAAAAAGAGCTCGTTTTTGACTGTGGCCTATGCTTTGTCATGCCATGCTTGATATTGTTTTGGTTTTATGCTTAGTATTCTTTGTTGTAGCATGACTTGTTATAAACAATTGAGATTTCTTAATGTGCCTTGGATGAATCATGCGTTGTTTTAGCATATTAAAGCATAGTATAGCGGTATTCTCCTTTGATGCTTTATTTCGGTTGACTTGGCGCATGCTCAAACCATGTTATGACTATCTAAAGTCACCATTAGCCTTTATGATCATTTATTTTTCAACTTGTAGTATCACTTTATGCTTTGATCAATGATGTTTTGTCGCTATGCATGATTATGGCCATTATTGCTCTCTTAGTTTGTCGCTCCCAGTCTTTTGCTAGCCTCCACAACTAAGTATGAGTTCCACTCATGCATCCAACTCCCTAAACCAAGTTATTCCAAAGAGTCCACCATACCTACCTACTAGCTTATGCTATTCCAAGTATATTCATGCTTTTGTTTACCTTCCGAATTAAACTTGTTATGAGAAAACTAGTGATTAAAGCTCTCACGAACTTGATGGCACACTTTACTTTTCTTGCCCTTAATAAACTTGAACCATTGTGTCGTCTATGTTGTATATGCTTGCACTTATTTGTTGGGAATTAGCAGAACCATGCTTTCGTGGGGAACGCTTTCAACATTGCACCTGGTACTTATACCTAGTTGATATCATGCTCTTTTGTATATGGATGTCGTCGGTGTGAAATGAAAGGGGAGCTTGTAAGTCCATGGAGTTATGTATATGTGTTAGAGAAACGCCTGGGCCGCTGGTCTAATCCATGCTGACATGGTGGAAATCTGCAGCGTAACCATAATGAGCTGTCTATGAAGCATTCTTCTTATAAAAAAAGAGTCCTATATTGAAAAAAAGAGAAAAAGAAAAAAGAGATTATGAAAAGAGGAAAGAGAGAAAAGGCACCATATTTCCATGGTAAATAAGAAGATTGCCGAGATGCTCGTTGTCTGCTTCCCTTATCATTTTGATATGGGGATTCTTCCGTATCATCGGGCAAGGGGTACCCTATTGGCGGTTCTCTATGATACACATGTACTTACGATGACAAGAACTTACCGGTGACTAAACTTGAGTAGCATGAGGAGCGGCCCTCGTATATAAGGGACATGAGATTTCTAACTTATACTTCGTCAAGCATGTACACCATAGTTTGTTCACTTTAACCTTAATCACTTCAAGATGCTTATGATAGGGGCAATGAGAGCTGAAATCTATAAGTACCATAATTTTTTGAAGCTCTTTATGAGACTTGAATCCCTACTTCCTTCTATGAAGGCCTTTCTTCCACCATTATATCAAGTCTCCACCTTCTACCTTTATGCACCTACTTTGAGAGCATAGTGGCCATTCTTAGTTCTATGTGCATTGTCCCAAGACTAGTTGATTGATGCATAACTTGATATTGCTTGTTTTAAACTATTTGTATCTAGTCACTCTTATGAACTTTGAAGGTGTCCTATGCATTTATATTTGCTACTCTATTGAGGGACAAGCTGAATGCTATTATGCTATGTTTTCTTTATGTGAAACAAGCAAACGTCTTGCAAAGCATTGTTATTCATGAATTTTTTGTTTGTGCCTTTTCATGTTGCATCATAGTTTCTTTGTCTTATTGCTAGAACTTTGTCTTTCATGTTATGATTGAAGTACTATGATCCCACCTTTGAATGTTTTACAAATACTTTGATCAAGTCTTTGATGGTGCATGTCACCTCAAAAATTATTCTTTCTTTTTATCACTTACCTACTCGAGGACAAGCAGGAGTTAAGCTTGGGGATGTTGATACATTGCAAATAGATCTATAATTTTTGAAACTCCATGCTTGGTTTTATCCACTTTCTTGTGTTTTGTCCACACTTTGGAGTACTTTTCATATGATTTCTTGGACTAACCTATTAACAAGAGCCATAGTGCCAGCTGCCTGTTTTCTGCTGTTTTTGGTTCCAGGAAAGTCAGAAAATGAATATTCTCGGAATTTGACGGGACAAAAGCCAAAGTGCCTATTTTTCCGGAAGTCATCAGATGCCAGAATACGAGACGGAGAAGAGATGGGGGCCGTCCACACCACCTGGCCACGCGGCCAGGCCTGGCCCACGCCAGGGGGTGGTCTGGCCGACCCCAGCACCCCCTCGGCCTCCCCTTCCGCCTATAAGATGCCCTCGGGACGAAAACCCTAAGTACCCGATCAAAAATCCACGAAAGAGTCTGTAGCCGCCGTCATCTCCATCCCTAGATCATGAGGGATCTGAAGCTCTTCCCGGCACCCTGCCGGAGAGGGGAATTCACCCTGGAGGCCTTCTTCATCACCATGCAAGCCTCAAGTGTGATGCGTGAGTAGTTCATCCTTGGACTAAGGATCCATGTAGTAGCTAGATGGCTGGTTCTCCTCCTTTGTGCTTTCATGTCTAGATCTTGTGAGCTCCGTTCATGATCAAGATCATCTATTTGTAATTCTACATGTTGTGTTTGCGAGGATCCGATGGATATTGAGATGCTATTTTAGATTGATTAGTGATTCTATCATGTCTTTGTTATTTGTGATCTTGCATGCTTTCCGTTGTTAGTAGCTATCTTGGCCAAGTAGATGCTAGCAACTCCAAGAGTTAGTATTTATGCTCGATAGTGGGTTCATGCCTATGGTAATCTGGGGAAGTGACAGAAATCTCTAAGGTACTAGATGTGTTGTTGCTACTAGGGAGAAAACAACAATCCTTTGTTCATAGAACAATCGTATTATTTACTTTACACGCAATTCATAAAAGCAATAAACTGTTGCTTGCAACTTAATACTGGAGGGGGTTCGGATGATAACCTGAAGGTGGATTATTAGTCATAGATGCAGTTGGATGGTGGTCTATGTATAACGTTTTAATGCCCAATCAAGTTCCAAAAGAGTCAAAATGATTAGTATATGCATGTATTGCTTTCTCGATGTTTGTCAATTGCCCCGCTGTAATTTTTTCACCCAGCATGTTATCTATGTTAAGGAGAGCCACCTCTAGTGAACTATGGATCCCGGTCCTTTTCTTTACATACAATCTACAAACTGTTTACTTCTTTGTGTTTACTTTCTGCAAACTATTACTTCCTTCCATTCGATACGTTTAATCCTTTGTTTTCAGCAAAACACGGTGAGATTGACAACCTCATCGCAAGTTGGGGACAAAGTTCTGTGGTTGTGTTGTGCAGGTCTCCACGTTGCTACTAGCACCGGTAGTGCGCCCTGCCAAGGCTCATCTAGCAACACCTTTGGGGTGTTTCCTTGGTCCTACTAGATTGATAACCTTGGTTTCGTACTGAGGGAAACTTGCTGTTGTGCTCAGCATACCTTCCTCTTGGGGTTCCCAATGAGCTCTACATCAATACCGAGCCATCACTCTCCTTAAGATAGATAACATGTTGGGTGAACAAATTACAGCGGGGCAATTGACAAACATCGAGAAAGCATACATGCATATACTAACCATCTTGACTCCTTTGATATTTGATTGGGCATTACAACATTATACATAGACCGTAATCCAACTGCATCTATGACTAATAATCCACCTTCAGGTTATCATCCGAACCCCCTCTAGTATTAAGTTGCAAGCAACAGATAATTGCATTACACATTGCGTGTAAAGTAAACAATACGATTGTTCTATGACCAAAGGATTGTTGTTTTCTCCCTAGTAGCAACAACACATCTAGTACCTTAGAGATTTCTGTCACTTCCCCAGATTACTAGAGGCATGAACCCACTATCGAGCATAAATACTAACTCTTGGAGTTGCTAGCATCTACTTGGCCAAGATAGCTACTAACAACAGAAAGCATGCAAGATCACAAATAACAAAGACATGATAGAATCAATAATCAATCTGAAATAGCATCTCAATATCCATTGAATCCCCGCAAACACAACATGTAGGATTACAAATAGATGATCTTGATCATGAACGGAGCTCACAAGATCTAAACATGATAGCACAAAGGAGAAGAACCAGCCATCTAGCTACTACATGGACCCGTAGTCCAAGGATGAACTACTCATGCATCACACCGGAGGCTTGCATGGTAATGAAGAAGGCCTCTAGGGTGAATTCTCCCCTCCGGCAGGGTGCCGGGAAGAGCTTAAGATCCCTCCAGATCTAGGAACAGAGATGACGGCGGCTACAGACTCTTTCGTGGAATTTTGATCGGGTACTTAGGATTTCTATATCGGAGGCATCTTATAGTCGGAAGGGGAGGCCGAGGGGGTGCCTGGGGCGGCCAGACCACCCCCTGGCGTGGGCCAGGCTTGGCCGCGCGGCCAGGTGGTGTGGCGGACCCCTGGACCCTCTCCGTCTCGTATTCTGGCTCCGTGTACCCCTCGGTGAAAAATTGATTTTGGCTTTTGTCCCGTCCAATTCCAAGAATATTCATTTTCTAACTTTCTAGAACCAAAAACAACAGAAAACAGGCAGCTGGCACTGTGGCATCTTGTTAATAGGTTAGTCCAAGAAAGTGTATGAAAAGTACTCCAAAGTTGGAATAAAACATAAGAAAGTAGATAAAAACCAAGCATGAAACATCAAAAATTATGGATACGTTAGCAACGTATCAACGCCAAGGCACAACCTTAGTCCCCGAGCTCACGCTGGCGCGGCAAAAAGAAGGCGCCAGGGATGACTGCATCAGGTATTCACGAACAATAGTGGATTTTTCGGCGTGACACAACATGATCCGCCGAACTAGCGCTTCCACGGCACGCGAGAAGATATGCCACGTTACAAGAAACACGGTGGGGCCAATACTTGCTGAGAAATAGTGAAACTGCTTCGCTGTGCTTGGTAGACTTTTCAGCGACACTAATTTTAATTCCAACTAAGCCTAATAAATTTGTTTCTCCATTACATTCAGATCCTACTAGATATAGACCAAAACATCCAAAATTCAATTTTATTACCACATAAAACTCATTACATTACACTTCAACCACTTCTATGAATTTTTATTTGGATTAAGGGGTGGTGATTATATTTTTTTAGAGAAGGAAGCATATTGAGCTCCTCTCTATCTAGCACCCCCATCCAAAAAATCTAAAGAATACTAAAAAACCTTACAAGGAGAAGACTCACTAAGAGTCTTCTCTCTATTGAGCATCTCTCTATTCTGCTAATTTCTACATCGCGATTCCGTACAGGATCTTCGAGCACCATCTTCTAGCACCATCCTCCAGCGCCATAGGTTGATGCCATCACTGCGGATCTAGTAATTCGTCGCGAGCCTCACACGTATGCTAAATCGCTGACGATGTGGGTCTAAAGTACAGATAAGAGTTATTCAACACAAAGAGCATATTTGGAGAAAACGGAGAAAGAACCAAAAATCTGCGGAACGGGTAGAAACACGATGTGCAGAAAGATTCACCAACATTCCTAGAATGCGGGTGGAAGGCAGATCGAGTGGACAAGTCTAGAGTTTGGCTAGTAGCAACGGAGGGGAATGGTTGGCTGAGAGCGGGTGGGGGTGGGCAGATCGAGTGGAAAAGTGTAGAGTTTGGCTAATCTGGGAAGGGGAGTGGAGATCTAGGACTTGGGCCTTGGGAGTAGGAGTGGGGCGGCGACGTGAGGGGTGAGGAGTTGGGGTTAGGGTTCCTGTTTTATATAGATAATTTCATGGGCCTATTGAGCAAGTGCGCCTTATTGCAAAATTGCGGCCCAGCACTTGCCCAATAGGCCCTTATTAGTGGTTATTGTACACATGGAAGTCTAGGATGCTTATATGGTATTTATTTGAAGAAATCAACCAAACTACATATATAAATTATATCCCAAATTATATAATCAAACAAATTTGACAATCATAAATGAACCTTCCATGAAGATAACGTACGATGTTGCCGCCGCACTTGCGTTTGCTATCGATCGGATTCATCATGTGTCCTTTGCGTACGAGATATGATTGATGTGGCCGTTTGGAGGAGATGGGTAGTGGGTGGATCTCAGCGATAAGCGCGTGTATTGTGGGCAGTGTATAAATAGAGGCCTGTCAAATAGCTCACCGGTAGTGGTACCCACCTATCAGCGAGATGAGCGTGAATAGGAAAATGGACATGTTTGATCTTCTATAGTGTATACCCACTTTTCACGTCGATTACAATGCACGGCACAGAACTGAATGCCTCCTTCGCCGATGCGCGGCACCAGAAAATGTTGATCTTGCATGCCACCTACCACAGCACCAAAATTTGCCGCTACCATGGGTACCATGACATATTATTGGCTGCCGCAACAAAATGGTGTCGTGATTGCCCATCCCCCGCGCATCCCACTTTTGCAGGTACTTTTCATTTGTGTCGCCCCAAAAATCCGCTGGGTATGGGAGGTATTTTGTAGTGTTTTTTAAACTCAGCCTCCTAAATAGGAGGAAGCTCACCCTCATGTTTTCCAAGAGTGCCGACATAGCAGCTCATGGTCTGAAACCAGAGGACTGCTCTCATGCACCACCTCTTATAATTCATACCCTCAAAGGTTGGTGGCTTCATAGACGTGGCAAATCCACTTGGAGTACATTGCTTATAATAGGGTTTTTGGATTGTTGGAAATATGAGAAATTTACCATATAATTTAATCCATAAAAACAGTAGATAAAGCATGACTAATAATATCGGAATAAAAATAGTCATGCGATCTAACATATATAGAGTAAATAGCAATTCTAGACAAATTTCTATACTTAGTACATGAAGCATAATTTGCAGACAAAAGATCTGAACTAGATGGAGGGCTTTAGCATACAGTGCAGAAGGTGAACCGCTCACGTTGACGTTGGTGTTGGGATCATTCATTCCATCGAAGAGGTTATCGGTGTTAGGGAATGAGTCATCATTGGGGAAGATTTCATCATTGTCTATGAAGGAGTCTGTGATGAAACTACTAGTCACGCGTGAGAGCTCCCTAAAAACCATATCAGCCTTCTCCCGTACAGGACTCCAAGCAACAGGGTCACGGAGGCCTACTATCCCGGCTCACAGTGCACGCTATGAGATGGGATGGGGAAGACTAGTGACTACTCAAAGCCATGGAACTAGAGGCACTAGGTTTTGGTGTGTCTAAGAGGAGCAATAACCTCTCTCTTATAGGCACGCGATGAGTAGGCGGATAGGCTGTGCAGGGAGATGAAACAAAAAGATGGAAGGTGAAATGAATAGGTAGTGACCGAAGATGAGTAGCCTCCACTGAGTTCGTATTCAGTATCCACTGATTTCATATTAAAACCTACTCGTGCAGACCGTTAAGATTCCATTCCTGCATAGAAAAAAGCTCGGCTCGGCGAGATTCCCGCAATCCGCAGCACGCGAATGTTGTGTCATGATGTGGCAAGGTGTGGCGAGGCGGTCGACGGAGGAGGAGGAGCGTGTGTATAGGTCTCTCTCCTTCTCATGCTCTTATCAGTGGTGGAACAACCTCCCTTATAAGGAGGTCAAACTTCCACTCAACTAGTAATGTGGGACTAAATGTTTTTACCATATCTTGCCATGCATGAATGAACCAAGTGGGCCTCTAGGATTTCAGGAATTGTTGAATAATATAAATGGGCTAAGTCTTTATTAGGAAAATTTCCAACAAAGTACAAGGACAATAAGTATGTAAGTAGTTTATAAGAGAGTAAATTATATATCATTGCTTGGTTGGAAGAGAGAAGATGAGAGAGAAGAGAAGTGGGATCTTTGCTAAGAGATTGCTGCATCACAAGATTATAGGCACTATGTGAGAGTAAAATATGGGCCATGTCATTAATAAAACAGGATAATTTATGCTTATCTATTTTACATGCTAGCTATAGATTGACTATAGAGGTCTTGAACATGGCTTATAGCTAGCAACCGACTCTACTATTGTCCTTGATCTAAGAGTAACTCTAACATCTCATACAATAGAAAACAGGAAAATGGTAGAATTGCAATATATGTATTTGCATTGCATGCATCTAAAATTTGAAATTAATTTCAAACTTTTGTTGTTTAGTGTTCAATTTGACTCTCTATTGGGGCTTTAAAGCCAAATGGTCACTAGGAATTGACCCAAATTCAATCTTAGGTTTGGAAATTCAAGTTTGAAAACTTAAGAACTTAAAAATTGAGTAAGAAGAGTCAAATGACTCAAGAAGAATCATTATACATTCATACTATCTCCAAAATGGAACTAAAACCACACAAGTATAGTTTGAACTCAAAATGGAGGTTTGACCTAAGTCAAACTTGAATTTAGATTCAAATAAACATAAGTCAATAATACAATGAACATTGACAATATACAAAAAAACTTGAGTTCAGATTCATAATCAGTTGAGCACAAGATTCATTACAAGTTAAAGTAAGAAAGAAAAATATAAATAGATAGAACCCAATACAAACTAATAAACAAAGATCATATGTGTTCTTGTTATCTTTATCTTGCTAAACTCTTATTTGTGCTTCAAACCTGAAACACTGAAACACATACAACCTATGTATTGGTTAAAATGTTATCCCACATGGGGTGAGACTATATGATATACTCCCTCTATTTCAAATTACTCCGTCGGCACGCTTATGTAGGTGGGCTAGTACTTTCTCATTTTTTATTCAAAAAATCCTAGGATTTTTGAAATAGATAGTACGAAATGTGTACTACGTATACCAAAAATCTGAGGAATTTTTTGGATGAAAAATAAGAGTACAAGCCAACCTAGGTAAACATGTGCGCGGAGTAATTTGAAACAGAGGGAGTAGAATCCAAATAAGGATCCGGGAACTAGTTTGAAAACCTAAGTCTAAGTTTTTAGGTAAACAAGAATGACAACAACAATAACAAGAAGTGCAAGAGTGGTCAATGCTCAAAATGGAAATAAGATAAAAAATTATGCTTTGGATTATGACTAGGTGATCAATAGAAAAATGATAGAAGAATAGTGATAGTAGAAATAGGTTGTAGAGACAAAGATCATAGACTCTAGCAAATAAAATTAACCAGTGATCTACCTATGAAAACAAATGAATTTACCTCAAGCATTGGATTCTTTTTAAAAACCCAAACAGAAAAAGATTTATCTTAAACATTGATAAATCTCACAAATTCATTTTAAATTCCACTTAAGAACATAAATTAACATGCCAACAAGCTTCACTAACATGAAGAAGCTAAACTACTATAGCCAATGATTAAGGTCCAGAGCAAGTCCAAGTCTAAGTAGTAAATTGAACCACTAAGAACCCTAAATAGCTAGCTAAATAGGATCAACCATGAAGAATAGTATAGTAACTTATAACCCTAGTTTCTAAATTAAAGCATACTAACCCGATAGAACAAGAGAGAGTGATATATTTAGAGATAGCGTAGAAGAGTGAGAGGATTACCTTCAGAAAGTGGGAGCCCAACTCACCACTAAGTCACGGAAGTCAATGAGAACGAAGTATACGGTGGCATAGAGAGTACCCTAGGGGGGTCATATCCATCTATGGCAGGCCACACCAGCAAGCAAGAGTAGAAAGGGAAGTCACTAGTACTAGAGCCATTATCGAAGCAGCGCCAAGCTTGACGGTGGTGCCATTCCAAAAACCTAGGGTTAGAGTTAAGATTGGGCATCACCGGAGAGGGGCTCTAGGGGAAAATCTAGTAGGATAGGAAGATAGAGCATCGATAGGGGAAGCGACTAGGCGGAGGCACGGTGGTGGAAATGAGCGGTAACGACTAGAATCGCTGAGGCGACGCCGATGGCAATGCATTCGCGGGCGAGACCGAGCGACTTATGAAGGAGAGAGATGAGCGGACCAGGTTTGTACCAAATGGGCTAGTCTAGCCATTTATATGGTTGGGCTAACCTGTGGGACCAAGAGGCATTTTGGTCATTTACAAAATGCAAAAACATTACAATAATTATTTATCTTGTTATCAGTTAAAAATAAAGTAAAAATACCTACAAGTATGAAATTGAATATAGAATCCGAATCGTAATGTTTGCTAGATTTTAAAAATACTTTTACTGGAATTAAAATTTCATGTTATTAAATCACTTAAAAGAAATAGTTAAATATTCCTAGAAAGAGTTTCTATATAATAAAAAATTATAAGTAAAACCAAAAGAATATCTAAAGGAATATTCTTGAAATATGAAAATCCTAAGATGAAATTCAACTAAATCCGAAATGAAAATAAATCAATAACAAATAAAATACGAATAAACCCTATTGAGGGCAATTTGGTAAATTAATCTAAATCAAGAAAAGTCTAAAATCAAAAGGGAGAAAATAACAACACACCTAAATAAGCATCTCATGAGTCAACTAGAACTTTTGAATTGCATTATGTGGTAGTTACGAGGCAAGTTCAATATTGCATAATCCCTTGCAAATTCAATCTTGCATGATCATTGGAATATTTCCCACAACTTTTCAAAAGTACTATCACTTGCATTAAAAATAAAAAAATACCGTTTTAAGAATGAAATGAATTATAAAATGGTGGACTATGGAATTATGGTTGGAATACATGATGGAAAATCACGTGGGTGCAAATTCTATTGTACCAGGAAATTAACCTAGGAATAACAACAATAGTAGTCAGTCATTCTTGCATCGTATAGTCATTGTTGACCATATATCTTGGTATAGAGCGACTGAGTCAGAAGTACCTTTTTCCTCTAGTATGTCCTCGTATACTAAGTTGGGGTTGTTATCCAAATGGGAAATATGTGGGTGAGAGTCTGTAATGTTCCCATCATGTGCTAAAGGATGATGACTTAAGCATATTAGAAGGGAGGTTAATTAAATGTCGGCCCCTCGACCGAAACTCGTTACAAAGGATGGACAATAGGATCATGGAGAGGGACTCAGAAATTACTTGGATATACTTGGTGTGATATCCATACCTAAGCGTGTATGAGAGAAATGAGACTAAGTACGTTGTGGGAAAAGTAGGGCACCTCTTGGGTGTGTATAAAACGTGACATGTTACTCCAAATCCTAGAAAAGAATTACGAACGCAGTATGAAAGGAAATTCATGTAGTTCCAACAACCCGTGAAGACTAATAGACTGAGTTTATAAAAAATAAAACTTACCTTTTCAACAAATTATTTTAAATAATTGCACAATCCTATGATTTTTATCCACGGATGTAGCTAGAGCATCAAACAACCACCTAGAAATTTATAAGTATGCTTGTACTAAATCATACCATCTTAACCATTTCTTAGTTTATAAGTGAACAAGGAGGCTGCAGTGACCCAATTCACCACTTCATGTTGTAGTGTACAAGTCGTGGATATGAACAAGAAGTCCTCATCCGCAAATATCACATCCCTCATAGTGGTACAACCGAAACATTACGAATCCAACAACTTTTATTTATTCATACCAAGGGCTAAGAGTGTACAAAAGCTTTGAGATCCTCCTCAGTTATTTGAGGGTTCACAACGCGATAGAAATTCAAATGCATAAGGGATAGCTTCCTAATCAAGGGTATTACTAAGCTTAAAACCATTGGAGATGACAACTTATTGGAGAAGCTATTCTATTGCTAGCTCATCTACTTATGCATGCTCTAGTGGATCCTATATCTACATTATGTCTTATTTCTACTAATCTGATACCATGTTGTTGATTCTAATCTCCGTGTCGGTCGCCGTGTCTTCTCACAACCTAAGCAAAGGTTTAAGAAGATAGATTGAGTATGAGCATACTCAGCAAGTTCAATGGTGGTTTTATGATGTTTATTTGAAAGTCATCGATCAAAGAAACGGCGCTTGTGCAAGTTTTCGAAAACGGTTTTTAGAAAAGGTAAGTTTTAGATTTTTAAAACTCTAAAGTTGTTAGTCTTCACGGGTTGTATGAACTTTCATGGAGCTCTTTTCCATGTTGTGATCGTAATCCTTTCCCAGGATAGAGAGTAACATGTCACATTTATACACTCTCGAGAGGTGCGTTATGTTTTTCCACAAATGTCATAGACATTATTACTCATTCCATATTCCCTTATATATGGGGTCTTGATACCAAGTTTCACCGAGTCATGCCGAGTCCTCCTCCATGGCCCCCTGCCCACCCAATGTAATGAATTTCGGTCACGGGACCTATGTTCAATTACCCTCCCTTCTAATATACCCAGTCGTTATCCTGAAGCATAGGATAGGGACATCACGGGATCCCACCCGTTGTTCATCTCTACAGTTCATAGCCTGACTAGATATACAAGGAAAGACAAAAGGAAGAAAGTACATGTGACTAGCTTGGCCCAAAACAAGATATGTGGTTAACACGGTATTATACAACGCAAGAATGGCTCACTACTGGTGTGTTAACCCTAACTTTTCTGGTACAATAGAATCTTCACCATATGATCTTTAAACCATGTACACATTCATGATTCCATCACCCACCATTTATTCATTTCATTCCAAAAACAGCATTGCATTTTGAATGCAAGTAATAATTATGTTTTGAAAACATTACCACAAATAAACCAGAGGACATGTAAGATTTCACTTGCAACAGGATTGCAAGATTGACCTCACAAAGTTGATGCAAGAATGAACTTGTCTGGTAACTGGAAGATAGTTTAGTTCAAAGATTTTATTTGACCCAAGACCTTGGGTTCTGAAATTCACAACATTGTCTGATAAAGACGATGTTTCAGTGGAAAATATGTGATGCTCCAATGCAATTATATGAAATGCACTTATCGTGTGTTGTTTTCGAATCTCACTTATTCAATTTCTTTGTTTTTGATGATTTTCTCCCTTTTAGGGTTTTATTGCATCTTCTTTGGAATTTTATTTATTATAGAAATCCACAAGGTAATATTAAGTATTTAACTTTAGTATTTTCATATTTTTATGAAAAATAGGGTTTACATATTTATCCTAATTTTTTCTAGTTTTATTGGAAATTCTATGAAATCTAAAGTCAATAAATCATTATTTCCACACACAAATTCATAAATATAGAAGTGTTTGCAAAAATCCTACAAAAATACTTTTTGGATTCCTTGCATTTTTTACACAAACTATTTTTATTTTCTTTTTCTGAGTTTTTATGTGTGAGTTATGATTTATTTGGGTTTAAGGGTATTTTAGATATAACCAAAATACCCTTGAGTGCCTAGGGCCACTAGTCAGACCCTAGTGGTCAGAACCACACTCCCTAGACCCGATTCGGCCCAACCTGGCCCACTCGCGTCACTCTCTGTCTCGCATGTGCAGGAAATTGTGCACGCTGCCACATCGTCAAACGCTTTGGACTCCCCCGTCTCCTCGCTTTCGCTTAGATTAGTCCATGTCTCCGCTCTACCATATTACCTTCGGAGGTGTATCGTCTCCCTTGACTCTAGCATAGCTCCAGCATTCCTCTATGTCGATATGGTGATCCTACTTTTCTACTACGCCGCATCTTCCTGCTCTGGAAGGTGTGGGGTAAGATACCCCTCTAGGCACTCCCTTGTGCTGCCGGCCGCCACCATGATTACTCTCCTTCCTCTACTCAGTTAGTGTGAGCTCATCTCACCCTCTCTGAAGGTAAGCCTCCTTCTTCTTCTCTTTTTCCTCCTCTAGTTCTACTCCACTTATCGATACTACGGTTTGTGCTTCTGCAATGCTACTATACTTGGGTTTTTAGGGTTTTCTGGTAGGTTCTAGAGGCTCCTAGCCTTTCTAGATGTTAATTAAGTTCCTAGGGTTCGAAATGGTCAATGGTTCTTAGGGTTACATCCTTGTATTTAATGTATGTTTGATTAGTGTCATGTTTTTCAGTTAAAAAATGTTCATGTACTTCATAGATGACTAAATTTCAACTAACATGTGGCATTCTTTTTAGTTAGTGCTTAGAAAGTGTCGATGATGTCAATGGTTAGTAGCTATTGGAGCTACGCATTTTTACTTTAACTGATTAGGTACTGATCCTTCCATTTCTAGGATTAATATTATCACTCTTAGTGTTGTCTGCTACTATTAGTTCTAAGTGGATATACTACTTCACTATTAATCATATATTCCACTCAAAGTAGTTTAGTAGTAATTGTTTAGTTTTCTATTATTACTTGAGCTTTTGAGTCAAGCTTCATTCTGTAAATGTGTTGGTTAAAGATGTTTTATTGCTACTCTTGCATGTGTAATAATTTAGAATGCTTGATCACTATCTCCCTTCTCATCCTTGGGCATGTCTTAGGATTTTTTTCTAGGGATGAGGGGTGAGATAGAGATTTAGTATTCTATTAATGGTTTATTAATTACTATTTACTATTTTTCTTATTCCTCTAGCTAGTGGCAATGGTTATGCCAATATTAGGGTATGATTGTGCATGTTGTGTTCTTCACTTAGTGAAGATGCACAGTGTGGAGCCCTTCTATATACTGGGTGCATTCCATTCTAATAACTCTCTCTGGATTCCTAAGAACTCTATGCTTCCTATTCTAAAGTCTATAGCTTAACTACCTCTATAGATTCCAAAGTATGGTTGCCGAAGATCTGCAACTACTGTTGTGGTCCTTCTCCTCATGTTCTTTAGCTCTTCCTTCTCTTCATATCTTCTCTCTCTTATATCCATCTCTAAACTCTAAGAATGTTTGTTTTGGTCCAACCTCAAGTCGTGAGTTGTGACCTCTAGGGTCTCAGGTGGTTAGCTATTTATAGTGTTCCTAAGTGGATGTGGTGTTGACACCTATGTCATGCATTTAGTTGATTCACCTGCTTGTGCAAGTGTGAAACCTCCTTTGTTGCTTAACTTATACAGATGTCGCACTGGTTTTTGGTAGTTAAACCCATGTTAGGTTTAACTTGTATGTGCATGCCAAATTTGGCATATGGGAATTTTATTTGTATATGCAGGGGGTTGGTATCCACATATGCCTATTCAGGCATGTCGGTTTTTCTTTTGTCATGTTCTGGTTTTGGAAGATGACAAGTGTATATTCATTTTATTAGAAATGGTTTTAGTTTGGATTTCATCCATGAGCGCTTGCAATTCCATTTGGATGATTGATCATAGTATCATTTCCCATGAAGTTTGATTGGTTTATATTTCAATTTGATCATGTTTTAAATTCTTACTATACTAGGGTTCTTGGTAGAATCTAAAGCCTAGGTAATTCCTTTGGTCAATGATCTTATATTGTGGTTACTATGGCTTTTGTTGGTTTACGTTTTTCATTACTAATATATTAGATTTGTAGAATTCTACATGTTCTTGATAGAATCCTAAGCTTGGGTATGTCCTTTGGTTTAAAATTTTGTATCAAGGTTTCTATCCTTTCTATTGGTCTAGTTTATCAACTTGTTATGTTTGAAAATTCTGGGTAGTTGTCTATCTAATTTTTTTGCCTTAACTGCTATGTGGTAACAATTAACTGGGAATTGGTAGTATGTTGCATTCCAATTTGTTTACTATGAAGTTTTTTCTTCACTTGTTATTTCCTTGGTTTATTTGGTTGCTTACTCAGACTTAGAGTTTAGGACTTGTTCTTACACTCATTAATTGGATTCTTTCATTAAATGGTTTTGCCTTAGGGAAAAACCAACATTTTAACCCATGTTTTTCTTTGTTGATTGTGTTCACATGTTGAAGGTTGTTGTAATGGCAGCAAGGATAATAACATAGATAGGTGTAGTGTTGGTTCTATAGTTTGTATTCAGATTTTTTCTTTTCTTTTGGTCTTATGACCTGTAAAGGATCTTGTACTCCTATTACTTATGAATAAAGATCACTTCGATTCATTTAATTAAGCTTCCATTTGGATTATGTTATCAAAAGTTTGTGTGATGTTTGAATTTATATTCGTGTGACTTGTATGTGTGTAGGATTTGAAATTTTAATTCAAATTTGACTTAGGTCAAACCTCCATTCTGAATTCAAATCTTTTGGATTAACTTTTGATCTTGACTTCAGTTCCTAGTTACCATTTGGTTACAAACTAACCTCACTAGAGTAATTCAATCAACTTTTTTGAAATTTACAAACTAACCTCACTAGAGCATTGCAAAACATCAAATCACATTTCTACCCTTCCTATAATTTAAATCATTAGGTCATTACATCCTCTCCCCCTTATAATAACTTTGTCCCGAAGTCAAGGTTCCCTAAATACCTAAAGAGTTGAGGGTAGTTTCTACATAAGTCTTCCTCTTTATAATAATGGTGTTTCCTCATAGGTAAGGTCTAGTTGTGATTCTATTTGTTTAGACAGTAACGGTTTGTCTGGTGCCTTTAAACATTTACGTAATTGTGAAACATGGAATACGTTATGAACTTGGGATAATCCTTTCGGAAACTCAAGTTCATAATCTATGAGTCCTTTGTTACTAAGAATACAGAATGGTCCTATGTATCATGGACTTAGTTTCTCTTTTACTCTGAATCTTTTCACTCCACATGTTGGGCTTACTCTTAATATACCATATCTCTGACTTGTGATTCCCAGGTTCTTATCTTAAGATCAACATAGATTTTTTGTCTACTCTAGGCGATCTTCAGCCTATCGATGATGATATCTACTATTCTCTGTTTTTCGATGATATAGTCAGGTTCAAATTGCCTATCTTCCCCTTACTCATACCAACAAATGGGTGATCTGCACTTCCTTACATATAGTACTTCAAATAGTGCCATTTTAATACTACTCTATTAACTATTGTTATAGGAGAATTCTGCTAAAGGTAGGTGTTCATTTCATGCTCATCCAAAATCTAAGGCATAGACTCTCAACATATCTTTAAGTATTTGGATTGTTCTTTTTGTTTACCCTCTGGTTTGCGTATGATATGCGGTGCTAAAGTCGAGTTTTGGTCCTAAAGCTTCATGTAATCGTTTCTAGAATGTGGCAATAAATACTGATCCACGATATGTTACTATTCTCTTTAGTACTCCATGTTTGCTTACTATCTCTTTGACATAGAGGTATGCTAGTTTTTCACAACTGTCTTATTGGTTTACTGCTAGAAAATGTGCGATCTTTGTTAACTAGTCCACAATTACCTAGGTAATTAATATCCTTGTGATATTTCATCATGGGCAATCCGGTAACAAAATCCATTCCAATTTCTTCCCACTTCCAACTAGGTATTGGTAAAGGTTGTAGTTTTCCAGCAGAACTTTGGTGTTCTGCCTTTACTCTTTGGCAGGTGTGACATTCTGCTACATATTTAGTAATGTCTCGTTTAATATTGTTCCACCAAAAGGTTTGCTTTAGGTCCATGTACATTTTAGTTTCTCCAGGGTGTATTGAGTATGGTGCTTGGTGAGCTTCTGTTAATATCACCTCTTTGATTTCATAGTTGCCATGTACACAAATCCTTCCCTGGAACCATAAGAAATTATCCTCCTTAAGTTCAAATGCTGATGGATTTCCATCTAGTATTTTCTAAATCACCCTTGTCATGAATGGGTCATCAGTTTGACCTTGCATGATTTCATCTTTAAGGTTCATTTCCATTTCTCATAGGGTATTCATTGTTGCTATGGTACTAATAGGTTCTCCATTCCAAAAATCTAATTGGTTTGTTCTATTTCTCTTTGAAATTGCTTAGGTAGTTTTCTTTATACTAGCATATTACACATGACTTTTAGTCTTAATTCATCAGCTATGACATTTTCCTTTCTTACTGTGTAGTTGATGGTTAGGTCATAGTATTTAATCAATTCCAACCATCGCCTCAATCTCATGTTCAACTCTTGTATGTGAAGAAATACTTTAATCTTTTTGTGGTCGGTGAATAATTCACACTTCGATCCTTATAAGAAATGTCTCCAACTTTTTAAAGCATACATTACGGCTTGTAGTTCTAAATCATGTGTTGGGTAGTTCACTTCATGTGCTTTTAGTTGTCATGATCCGTATGCAATGACTTTGTGGTCTTGCATGAGCACGCATCCTAATCCATTCTTTGATGCATCAGAATATAATGTGTAATCTTTTCCAGATTCTAGTACAGCTAGTACATGTGGTATAGTTAAATTTTCCTTTAGTATTTGAAAACTTTGTTCACGTTCCTCTATTCATATGAATGGTTCGTCTTTTATTAACATGTTGGTCATAGGTTTGGCTATAATAGAGAATCCTTCAATGAATCACCAATAGTTTCCTGCCATTCCAAAGAACCCTCTGACTTCCTTTACATTGGTTGGTGCTGGCCATTCTAAGATTGGTTGTACTTTATTCAGATTCACCAAAATTCCTTCCTTTGTTATCACATGTCCTAGGAATTTTACTCGGTCTAGCCAGAATTTGCATTTGCTGAACTTGGCATAAAGTTGGTGCTCTCTAAGGGTTTGTAGAACAGTTCTTAGGTGTTCTACATGCTCAGTTTTACTTTAGAGTATACTAGTATATCGTCAATGAACACTATCATGAACTTGTCCAAATATGGAATAAATACTTTGTTCACTAGGTTCATGAATATTGGTAGTGTGTTTGTTAGTCTAATTAGTACAACCAAGCAATCATGGTGTCCATATCGAGATACGAATACATTTTTTAGGAATCACTACAAGAAAAGTTTCCTTCTGCAACAAATTGGCCTGACGGTCGTCGTAGAACACGCGTCTTCCGCGACAAAATTCTCAGCTCGACCGTGGCCGATGGAAAAAAAATTCCGGTTTCACGGCCTCTACTACAACGGATCTGCTAAAAACATGGAGGAAGCTCGGCTGGCGCGTGGCAGAAGCAAGATTTTCGTTTCCTCGCGTGATGTTGACTCGCCGAAGTCTTTTGAGGCGTGTGGGTCCCGGACGTCAGTGTCTCTAGCGGACCATACTTTTTGGTCGCACCTCCCTGATTTGAATTCGATAACGTTGCTCAAGGCATCTGCCGTTTAGTCAGGCTGCTAGGTCCCACATGTCAGCCTCTCATTATAAGGATCGTGTGTATGGTGGATTTTTTTCCTTCGCTCGCGCTACCCTGTTCCAAAGTTGATAGTGCTGCTCGATGCATCTACCGTCTAATCAACCTCCTGGAACCCACATGTCATCCTCTCATTAGAAGAAACATGTGTATGATGGAATTTTTTCCTTCGCTGGTGCTACCCCGTTCTGAGTTGATAGCGCTGCTCGACGCATCTACCGTTTAACCAACCTCCTGAGCCCCACATGTCATCCTCTTATTAGAAGAAACGTGTGTATGATGGATTTTTTTCCTTCACTCGCGCTACCCTGTTCCGAACTTGATAGCGTTGTTCGATGCATCTACCGTTTAATCACGATACTGGGCCCCACATGTCATCCTCTCATTAGAAGAAACGTGTGTATGATGGATTTTTTACCCTCTGTAGCACCTTCGTGTTCCGAACTTGATAGCTTTGCTCGCTGCATCAGCCGTTTATTCAGGCTGGTGGGGCCCCTTATGGCAGCCTCACATTAGAATAATCATGGGTACGATGGAATTTGTTTCTTCTCTAGCGCTACCCTATTCCAAACTAGATAGCGTTGCTCAACAAATCTGCCATTTGCTCATGCTGCTGGGTCCCCCATTTCAGGCTCTCATTAAAAGAAACATGTACATGCTAAACTTTTTTCTCGCTCGCGCCTTCTTATTTCGAACTGGCTATGTTGCTCGATGCAGCATCTGTATAAGGTCGCGTTGCTGGGTCCCACACATCAGCCTCTCTGTAAATGAAACGTGCGCATGATGGACTTTTTTTGGCCATGTCCGCTATTTTGACCTTGGCAACTTGCTGGGTCACAGATGTCAACCACCTCTATGCAGGAAACGTGTCTATGCTGGGTCCCAGCTGACAGCCTCTATTTGAAAGAAACGTGTGTATGTTGGACTATTTTTTCGGGTCCCAGATGTCAGCTTCAGAGTACAAAAAATGCTCATAAAGGACGAATTAAAAATATTCTGGGCTAACTCGGGGCGGATGCCCTATTCGTCATGGCTTATATTCCATGGGCTCACTCCTAAGTTGAATGGGCTATGGTCGGTGGCCACAAGACCACGAAAAGGGTGAATTAGAAGGTATTGGGCTATGCTTGGGGATGATAGGCTAATTTCATGGGCTATGCTTGGGCCTGTTGGGTCCGACATGTCAGCTTCTCTGTAAGTAAAATGTGTGTATGATGGACTTTTTTTCGGCCGTGTCCGCTATTTTCACCATGGCAGCCGTGTATGGTCTTACTGCTGGGGCCCTTATGTCAGCCTCTCTAGCATGTTATGGCTTGTGGGTCCCTGATGCAGCCTTGTATGTTTTGTCTGGTGGGTCCCCAATGCGAGCCTATCTATACAAGTATTTAAACTTTTCTTTCGAACCCACCCTCAAAACAAACTCCAGGGACGCTGCATGCTAGTGGGTCTGTTATGTCAGCCTCTCCGTAATGCAATATTGCTAGAATAAAAAATGTAAATCCAAGATACGATTCGAACAAAAGACCTTCAAATCAAATAAACCTAAACTGAGTGTGTTATCACTACAACAAAGATATTTATAGAATAAATATCATTAAACTTTTATTAGTACTACAATTTATGTATTAGTCTTCTTAAAAATATTTTGGTGTCTATGTTTATCTCTTTTAAAATATAAAAGGGCAGCGCTCTTGAAATCTCAATTTATAAAATGCCGCATAATGGAGTATTTTCTTAAAAAACATGGGAGGCAGAGTTTCTTTTATTTTGAGAGGTGGGCAATGCCCAAAAGGCCGAATTAAAAAGAGTTTGGCTATCCTACATAGGCTGCTCTACGTGGGTTATACTCCATAGGGCGGGCTCCATGGGTTTCATTCTCAAATTTTAGTGGGCTATGCTCAGCAGTCCCCTGACCCCTAAAAGGCCGAATTAATATGTTCTCGGCTATGCACCATGGGCTCCTTTCTCAAATTTCACTGGGCTGTGGTCAGCAGTCCTCTGACCCCGAAAAGACCGAATAAAAATATTCTGGGCTAAAGAGGGGCCGAATGAGCTACGGAGTACTAGATGTCTTCTCCTGGTTAATAAAAATTTCATTGTGATGTGCTCGGCCAGATTCGAAATAAAGACCTCAGAGAGGGAGGGGAAAACCGATAATTCTTTTTGACAGCTATTCATGTCAAAATTCAGCAGTACAGAATAAGGTAGAAAAATTATCAACAGATTCGTAGTTCATATTCAGGAGCACTTGACCAATTCAGCAGCATTTCAAAAGTGACCAATTCAGCAATACAGACAATGAAATACAAATAGAAGTACAGAGAGAACTAGTTTTTGTTTCATCTCTAAAAACCTTGTTGCGCGATCAGTTTGTCGTTTTCACCAATATCACTCGACTATTGGAGCAAGCAAAACTGACGATCAAGTCTGCTTTGAGAACGTTCTTCTCACATCAATGCCTGTGTGACCCCCATATGCAATCCAAAATGCCCAAGTCTCATCTACATTGTGACACGGCCATGTTTCAAAAGAAAAGCAAGACTATCTATTGCCCTTGATTTAAACAAGTACTAGTACATCAGTATTAGGTCCACAAAATGCTTTAGTAATAGTAATGACAGAACATTTGAGAGATTTAGTAGCTTTCCTACTTGAAATTCAATAGCAGTACAGAGATAATAAGTTCTTGTTCCATCTCAAAAAACCTTGGCGCACGATCAGTTTGCCCTGTTCTTCCAATAGGCTCGATCATAGGAGCAAGCAAAACTGATGATCATGTCTGCTTCTATGCGAACATGACCTCATTTAGTCAATGCCTGTGTGACCCCCCATATGCAAACCAAAATGACCAAGACTAATCTAGATAGTTGTGACAATGCTAGGTTTCAAAAGAAAAGCAAGACAATCTGCTGCACTTGATCTAAACAAGTAACAGTACATCACTATTAGTTCAACAAAATACTTTGGTAATAGCAACGACAGAACAAAGGCAAAGCAAGACCATCTCCTTCCCTTGACCTAAACAAGTACTACTAGTACCGGTATATAGTAGTACAAAATAGTTCGAAGTACAAGAACTAGTGCTATACTAGTACTACTCTGCATCCAAAATCCAATCTCCATTACACGTACGTCTGTGGTATGTAGTGAAAGTGGATTAAAAAATCTGAGGTAGTAAAATGGTGAATTTGGAATTCTCCCTCGCGATGGATGCATATTGAGTAATACAGGCCATGTGTCTGAGAATTTGAAGGTACACCATGATGGAATGCTTTTCCTTCTGCATGATGCCATGCACCGCCTGATGACCCACAAGTATAGGGGGTGTATCGCAGTATTTTCGAGGGAAGTGAAAGCCAATTTATTGATTCGACACAAGGGGAGCTAAAGAATATTTATAAGCCTTAACAACTGAGTTGTCAATTCAGCTGCATCTGGAAACAATCTTGCTCACGGCAGTTTATCAGTAGCAACAGTTTTGTAGTAGGAATAGCAAAGTAGTAGCAGCAGTAAAGCAAAGACAGTAGTAACAATAGAAGCAAACAGTAGGATTCGAGTGCGGTAGGCATAGGGATGGATGGACGGGCGTTGCATGGACAAGACAATTAACATAGCAATCAGAACATAGGGCAATTGTAGATAAATAAGATAAATCATCCAAGTACTAGATAATCCTAGGCATGTGTTCCATATATAGTCATACGTGCTCGCAATGAGAACTTGCACAACATCTTTTGTCCTGCCAGCCCGTTTGCAGCGGGGCCTCAAGGGAACTACTGGAAATTAAGGTGCTCCTTTTAATAGAGCACTGGAGCAAAGCATTAACACTCCGTGAACACATGTGATCCTCATATCAATGCCATTCCTTCCGGTTATCCCGATTTCTGTCACTTCGGGGCCATTGGTTCCGGACAACAACGTGTGTATACAACTTGCAGGTAAGACCAAAAACAATACTATCATAATGAATCAATAACATGTTCAGATCTGAAATCATGGCACTCGGGCCCTAGTGACAAGCGGTAAGCATAACAAGTCACAACAAAGGCATAAAGCACTAATAGAAGATACTAGGCACCATGCCCTAACAATCTGATGCCATTATATGAACGATCTCATCCAATTCCTACCATCCCCATAGCCTATAGCAGGGGATTACTCACTCATAGATGGGGGAAACATGGATGATCGATGGAGGAGCGATGGTGATGATGATGGCGATGATCTCCTCCAATTCCCCGTCCCAGCAGGGTGCCAGAACGGAGTTTCTGGTGCTGTTTCGTGGAATCTGGCGGTGGCGGCGCAGAACTCCTTCTGGAAAAACGTCGAACCCCCCAGAGTTTTTAGGTCAGAAGGCTTCTTATAGGAGAAGAGGGAGACCGAGGGGGAGTCTGGGGCGGCCATACCACCCCCTGGTGCGGCCTGGGATAACCCGCACGGCCAGGTGGTGTGGCCTGGGCCTAGTCCCCCTCCATCTCGTATTCTGGCTCCGAGAGTCTTCTTGTGAAATAGGATTTTCGCCATATTTTCCGGGATTTTTCTTGATAGTTGATTTTCTGCACAAAAAGTAGACACCAGGGCAATTCAGCTAAAAATAGCGTCAGTCCGCGTTAGTTGCATCCAAATCACATAAGTTCAGAGGAGAAACAATAGCAAAAGTGTTCGGGAAAGTAGATACGTTTTGGACGTATCAACTCCCCCAAGCTTAGCTTATTGCTTGTCCTCAAGCAATTCAGTTGAAAACTGAGTGCGATAAAAGAACTTTCACGAACACATTTGCTTCATATGATGTATATATTCTCAGCATGTGATCAACTACTTAAATAATTCATAATAAAGAGTATGCAACTAAGTTCACTTAATAGGCAATGCGAGCTATGAAGAGATTCCAACTTAAAAATAATAAGTATCAAGAAACATAAACATAAGCAACATTACAATGCTCATAACAAGGTATGATAGAGTGGTATCTCGCTTGACTTTGATCCAAGGCACCTTTGAAGTTCAGGTGAAGACTAGAAGTAAAGATGTTAAAGATACAAGCATCAAAGTCATAACACAAATAATCAAGTTTTGAGGCAAGCACATTACACTAAGAATGACAAGTATGCTCTCAAGAAGGTGCTCATAGAATATGTGGAGACTCAACAAGGAAACGAAAAAGGTTTTGAATAGTTTGAAAGGCTTCCAAATGCTGAAAGTATGGTACTCGTTAGCTTTGAGATCTCATTTCCCCTATCATAAGCATCTTTAAATGGTTATGGTTAGAGTGACACAACTAAGAGGATATGCTTGACAAGTTATAAATCGAAGTCTCATGCCCCTTACTTACAAAGACCGATCCTCATGCTACTCAACTTCAGTCACAAGTAAGCTCTTATCATTGTAAGTATATACGTATCATAGAGAACCGCCAACGGGGTACCCCTTGCACATGATATAGGAGCTATCCCATAATCAAAATGACAAGGCGAGTAGACAATGAGCATCTCAGCGATCTTTTTATTTACTATATGCATAGATTTTTATTGAGGATGCTTCATAGAATGCTCATTATGGTTATGCTGCAAGTTTCCACCATGATTAGGCATGGCTTAGGCTAGCGGCCCAGGCGTTTCCCAAACACATATACAAACTCCATGATCTTACAAGTTCCACTTTTATTTCACACCGCCGGGATCCATAGGCAAAAGAATCATGATATCAACGAGGTACTAAGTACCCGTGCAATGTTGAAAGCGGCCCCCATGATACATGGTTCTGCTAACTTGAACTTATAAAGCGCAAGCATATACGCAACAAAGAAGGACGCAATGGTTCAGGTTTATTAAGTGCAAGAAAATAAAGTGTGCCATCAAGTTCATGAGAGCTTTACTAACTAACTTTCCCAAAACAAACAGACATTTTATTCGGAAGAAAACAAGGCATATTGAATATGCACGAAACAGCAAATGATGCTAATAGGTAGGTGTGGTGGACACTTTGGCAATATTTGGTTTTAGGGAGTTGGAAACATGAGTAAAATACTCAGTGAAAGTAAAGACTAGCAATAGTAAGGGAGCGACAAACGAGAGAGCAAAAGCTGTCATAATCATGCTTGCAACAAAACATGAATAATCATGGTACGAAAGTGATTCAAAATCCTCAAGGCAAAATAATTCATCGAGGCTTAACTGATTATTTCAGTCGTATGCATGCATGAGCATGTGCCAAGTCAATTCAAATGAAACATTCAGAGGAGGATACCAAGGTGTCATACCAAGTTATGAATAGCGTAATGAAAGCAAACATTCATATGACATGCTACAAACTATTAGCAAGCTGGAACTAATCATACGGAAGCAAGAACTACTAAGCATCCAAAGATAACATACACCCTACACGAACAGACTAAGCATGCCCACAATGATGAGTATATGTACAAAAATGAAAACAAATAGAGTTCGTTACCAGCCTCTTACCACACCTCAAGTTGTCATTAATCCTCATTATTGCTCTTCACTTGTGTGGCTTGAATAATAATAATATGAAACCAATATCCACTTAGGACTGCTGAACCCTGCAACAAACTCACAAAGCCAAAGAAGAACAACAAATATTTTTGGTGTTTTCGATTTTTTTAAAGCAAGAACCAAAAAGGAAAAGCAAGCAAAGAAAAATATTTTTGGGATTTTCGAATAGTTCAAACAAAGCAAAAAAGGGAAAATCAAACCAAGGCAAAAGGAAGAAGAAACAAACCAAAGAGAAACAACAGAAATATTTTTGGTCTTTTGAGTTTTTAGAAAGCAAAGGCAAAGAAAGAACGAAAACTAAAAAGAGAACGAAACATGAATATACAAAGTACCGACGCAAAATGATATGGAGATAAGTGTGATGTCGACGTACCTCCCCCAAGCTTATGCTTTTGGCCTAAGTGGGTGTCAATCCCAAGCTGGACGGGATGAAGTGTCACCGTGGTATGATGAGGAGGTGCCCTCGTCCTGGTGCAAGCTCGAGTACATCCCTCTATAGTGTCAACACCTAGATTTTTAATCCTAGATGCATGTTATGTCATACATCGCAACCCAGGATTACCATTTTTGTGAGACATAACAGATTGGATATCATAGTACATCATCCATTACAAACCATAAATAAGGTCTTACACAAATAAGGATCTCATGATCCAGTCTTAATACAACAACCAGCAGAATAAATAATAAGCGTAGCGGTGGGGTCCATCTTTAGGGGCACATGCAATGCTGACGAAGGCAGATAGTCCTAGTTATCATAGCCGTCCTGCTGACCGTCATCTTGGTAGTCTCCTTCATAGTCTGGCCATAGGAATAGCCAGGGAAAAAAGCCATGAGTACTCTTTAAGTACTCGCAAACTACCACTAACAAGTAAGATAGTTCTAATTCTAACTCTAAGTTTATTTATAAAGTTAAGTTTGAAACCTAAGCTGAGTTCAGAAACAAAGAAAGATAAAATAAAGTTCTAGAATCACTTAAGTTGGGAAGCTAGTGTCATAGTCACAACCATGTTGTGGTCAAGTCAAGATTCATCATTCATTTCATAAGTTATTTTGAAAACATCTGATAATGAAACAGTATGGCCACTCCAACTCTCCATAACCACGGACGCGGCTATTCGAATAGTTTGACTGCAGAGGTGGTACACTTTCACCACAATATTCGATACATCTGTCAGGGATAACCCTGAATCATCATACTTAGTATGCAGATAATCAAACATAACCTTTCCTTTACACACTCTAGTATAAGAACCTCTCCTATGAGCATGGCCTCCCAACCATGACCATTTGTCATCTTGGGCACTGCATAAATGGACAACATTGAGAGGTAGCCGCAGCTCAAACCTCTCCCGCGAGGGGACTAATACTAACGCATATAAACTTCCGGCTAAGCCTTACCCAATTCAGGTATTGTGGTTGTACGGTAAATTTGGAATGGTATTGCATCTGAATCCAACCATCAGTTTTGTAAAAGGGTTAAGGCTCATGCCTCAACATTTTCATCATCATAAACCATTTCTGTTTCTCAACACATGTCAAAACATCTCAATAGATGACTCATCATTCCAAGGTTTTCATAATTCATTTTCACCAAGTGTTCCCATCTAAAGTGACGCAAGTTTTGATCTAGCTCTAAGCTACTAAGTTAAGAGTGTTCACTAAGGTGGGATGCTAAGATCAATCTCATGCCATAGAATGACATCTAAGGTTATCTAGATAGGTCAAGTTTTATACTCTTTATGCTACCTTCAAAACAAGTAAAGTAAAGCAGGTAAAGTTTGGAAATAAAACTTGGGGTAGGTACTAGTCAAGTGGTATAACCAAAGCATGTCTAATGTCTTTGCTTGGGTTATCTAGATTGCAAGGGTTAGCTTGCATTGTTAATGATGGCTGGCTAGTAAAATACTTGCAAGTGTTAGCTTGCCTTGGTTGGTGCAGTGGTTGAAGTTTTCTTCCTCCTCCTCTTGGTAGAACTCCTCCTCCTCGAAAGCTTGGTCGGTACTATCGTCTATACATACATACGGAGTACACAATCACCAAACAATGCTTAACTAGTCTACTTAGCACTCTAAGGCACACATTGGATGATCTATTATCATCATAAGCATCACACGGTTTTATTAACTAGTTTCATTCTTTTTAATTAAGAAAAGTAATTTCTACTCATTGAAAATAACTAAGATTTAATATTCTCCACTTAAAATATGGGATCATGTGGACACATGTCATCACCATATATTCTAACATATGGGAATGTGATTTAAGGGTTGGTTCATATTTACTTTGGTTTAAGTTCATTATTTAATAATTTAAAGTGACTAGAAATGCCTATATATCATTATTTTGGTACTAGTCCAAAGTCACTGCATGCAAACCTTAATATTATTACATATTTAGATAGGTATGGTTAAATGTGATTTTTGTGAGTTTGAATCAACTCAAAAGCTATCATGGTTGATTTTATAAAACTGTTTGAATGTGCAAAAGCTTATGTCTTGTTATTTTTACTAGGAGAGATCTCTAACTCTAAATGAATTAAATCCAACGAGCTTGGATAGATATTTTCAGTAGCTTTCTAACATTTGAATCACTCAATTTGGTTCAGTAAATCTTCTTGAATTGATTTTTGAACTAAGGGACAGAAGTGGGTTCAAACTAAAATAGAAAAACTTATATTTGAATTCATGGGCTAGCGTGGGAAAGAAAACGGGCCGGCCCAGTGGCGCTCTGCGGCGCAGAGGGCGGTTGACAGGCTGGTCCCGCTTGTCAACGAGACTTAAAACCCGAAATAGTATGGGACAATCTGGGCGCTATGATTAGAATAGAGATCAAGGGTCCATAGTCGTCGTCAACGACGGACTCGTCACCGGCGAGACCGAACCCTAAACAGCCAGCGGGGGTGCAATGGGGGCATACCAGGACTCTAGATACTGCGGTGAGGTGGGCAAATGATCTGGTGGATGACGGCGAGCTCAAGCGAGGTCGCGACAGCTCCTGGGGTGGACAAAATCGACGGTGCCTCTCCTCCTCTTCTGCGGCAAGCTCCGATTAAATTCTGGCGAACGGCGGCTCACCTTGCTCCTGGGATGGGGTGGAAGGATCAGTGGAGACAGGGAGTGAGATGGTGTGAGGAGTTTGTGCTGGGGAGGGCTCCTTTTATAGGGCGACGAGGGGACCGAACGACACGATGGTGAACTCGTCGATGACGTTGATACAGGCGGCTAGAGGCATGGGCGGCGTAGGCGGACGGTGGTCTGCCTCCTGGCGGTGCTCTACAGCTTCAGTGCACGGCTAGGGGCGGTGGCGTTTGGTCGGGAGCGTCCCATGCTCTGGAAGACAGAGGCGGTGCTCGACGCGGCGCTCTGCGACTGTGGGTCACGCTGCGGCGCACGGCTGTGTCTAGCGGGGTGATGGGGTCGAGGCGGAGCGGCGTGCATGGTATTAGGTTGTGGAACGGTCTGTGGCGTGCTGGCGGCTAACGCGCTCTGGCAAGCTCGTAGAGAGAATGGGCAGCAGTGTTGGGGTGTGCTCCAGGGGCGTGCTGGGCTTGGGGAAGGGACAGGGAGGTGCGGTAGGGTTAGGTGGAGCTTGTGGTGGTGCTGGAACGGCGCGGCGTGGTCTGTGGCGCATTTCCATCTTCTGGCCAGCGGTGACCAAAAAGGGGCGGCACTCCACTACTACTGCGGCTTAAGGGTAGGCCGTCAGGGTCTGGTTGGTCTCAGGGGGGACAAGAGTGATCAATGGAGCTCTAATTGCTCGACAAGATTTGATCAAAACAGTATAAGTTAGGCTCAGTTTGATTCTGCCTCAGGGTGTTAGACACAATGGCCGCATGAAAATTTTATTTGAAATTTGGGCTGAATTTTGGCGGAGTGGTTGATCACATGCTTGAGCTTCTAGGAGTGCTTGGGTTTTGAAAGTGGCAGTCATTTGAGTGGTTTTTGAATAGGTGGGATCTTCTCATATGAACTACATCCAATTTTCAAATGCCATTTAAAATTAGTGTTTGAAAGTTTTTGGTAGATCACAAAGTGGGCCTTGGTACATCACTACATGTACTAGCAAGGGGTGCAAAGATCCACATTTGTTTCTGTTAGGTTTTGGGTTCTAGGAATAGCTAAAGTAGGTATGTTGATTAAAATGGCACAAATGACCATTTGGTTATTTTATTCATTTTGATTTGTTTTTCTTTGGGATTTGTTTAGGAATGATCTTGATGATGTTTATTTCACCTAAGAATCATTTTACAAGCAATGGATCACTTAATCATGGCAATTCAAAACAACTCCTAAATTATATGCGCACACATATGAATGCTTTAATATTTTTACATGGAAAAGTTTTTTGTTAACTCTAAATTTGATGGTTTGGATCTTGATCACTTGGATTAAAGTTTTGGGATGTTACAAACCTTCCCCCCTTAAACAAAATCTCGTCCCGAGATTTACGAAAGAAAACTAGGAACTAAAGAAATCTGGGAACTCTGTCCGAATGTAATCTTCTCGCTCCTAAGTGGCTTCCTCTTCGGTATGGTTGCTCCATTGGATCTTGAGAAATTTGATACTTCTGGTCCTGGTGGTTCTGTAAGCTTCCTCCAGGATACGGATGGGCACTTCACAATATGTTAGGTCATTGTTGGTCTCAACAGCTCGCCGATCGATGTTCTCGAAAACTTCAGTCTTCTCCGGCATTTCCAGGCATTTGCGAAGTAACGAGATATGGAACACATTGTGGATGGCTGACATCTCTTCTGGCAGTTCTAGTTGATACGATACTTCTCCTCGACGGTTCAGAATCTTGAAGGGCCCGATATACCTGGGGGCTAACTTTCCTTTTAGACTAAAGCGTTGGGTTCCCTTCAATGGCGAAACCTTGAGATATACAAAATCTCCGACATTGAAGGTCAGGTCTCTTCTTCTCTTGTCAGCATAACTCTTATGTCTGGACTGGGCGGTCTTGAGGTGCTCACGGACTTTGTGCACCTTTTCTTCGGCTTCTCTGAGAATGTCGGGTCCAAAGATCTGACTCTCTCCTACTTGCGACCAATTCAAAGGGGTACGAAACTTTCTTCCGTATAGGAACTCAAATGGTGCCATTTGCAAACTAGCTTGATAACTGTTGTTATATGAGAATTCTGCGAAAGGCAGGCAGTCTTCCCATTTTGATCCGTACTCCAACACACAAGCTCTCAACATGTCTTCTAGGATCTGGTTGACTCTCTCAGTCTGTCCATCAGTTTGTAGGTGATAAGCGGTGCTAAAATTCAACTTGGTGCCTAATCCTTCCTGGACTTTCTGCCAAAATCTCGAGGTAAACTGGGTTCCTTGATCTGATACTATGGTCTTGGGGGTTCCAATGCAGACTAACAATTCTAGCAATATACAGTTCTACCAGCTTTGAACTTTGGTAGGTTGTCTTGACAGGTATAAAGTGAGCTACCTTGGACAGTCTATCAACGATGACCCAGATTGAGTCATTTCCCCTATAGAAGTAGGCAATCTCGTGATAAAGTCCATTCCAACGGAATCCCATTTCCATTCCAGAATCTGCAATGGTTGCAACAGTCCTGCGGGTCTCTGATGCTCTGCTTTGACTCTTTGACAGATGTCACACTTGGCGATGTAGCTTCCGATTTCTCTCTTCATCTTGTGCCACCAAAAAGTCTCCTTCACATCTTGATACATCTTCGTTCCTCCGGGGTGGATAGAATAAAGAGTCTCATGAGCTTCCTTCATGATAACCTGCTTCAGTTTCGAATCTGGTGGCACACAGATACGTCCTTTGTACCACAGAACTCCTTCTTCGTCTTCAGTGAATCCAGGTACCTTTCCTGTACCAATACGACATTTGATTCCATCGATACTTTCATTTCCCTTCTGTGCTTCCTTGATTTGGATAATCAATGTGGGTTGAAGTTCAATGCTAGCTAAGAATCCTTTGCTAACTAGCTCAGTTCTAAACTGCTCCAACTCTTCATACAAACTTGGTTCCTTCTCCTTGATCATGGTGTTTAGCCTACATGGCAATCTTCTAAGAGCATCCGCTACCACATTGGCTTTGCCGGGGTGATAGTGAATGCCAAGGTCATAGTCCTTGATTAACTCTATCCATCTCCTTTGCCTCATATTCAGCTCTTTCTGGGTGAAAATATACTTCAAGCTATTGTGATCTGAGTAAATCTCACAGCGATTACCCATAAGATAATGACGCCGTGTCTTCAATGCCAACACTACGGCTGCTAATTCAAGATCATGGGTCAGATAGTTCTGCTCATGCTGCTTCAGTTGTCGAGACAAATAGGCAATGGCTTTGCCTTCTTGCATCAGTACACATCCGAGACCAATCTTGGATGCATCACAATATACATCAAATGGCTTCTTGATGTCTAGCATGATCAATATCGGGGCTGATATCAATCTCTTCTTCAGCTCTTGGAAACTGGCTTCACATTTGTCGGTCCATTCAAATTTCTTGTCCTTCTTCAACAATTGGGTCATGGGTCTGGCGATACTAGAGAATCCTTCTACGAACTTGCGGTAGTATCCCGCTAATCGGAGAAATGCACGGACTTGGGTTTGAGTAGTTGGGGCTTCCCATTCTTCGACATCTTTGATCTTGGCGGGATCAACAGAGACTCCTCCAGCAGACACAATATGTCCTAGGGATCCTACTTCTTTCAGCCAAAACTCACATTTGCTGAACTTGGCATATAACCGATGTTCTCTCAGGGTTTCTAGGATGATTCTCAGATGTTGCTCATGCTCTTCTTCTGACTTGGAGTAGATAAGGATATCGTCGATAAACACAACGACAAACTTATCTAGGAAATTCATAAAGATCTTATTCATGAGATTCATGAAATAAGCAGGGGCATTGGTTAATCCAAAAGACATAACCGTATACTCGTATAAACCATAGCAAGTAGTAAAGGCGGTCTTCAGAATATCCGTTGCATGAATCTTAAGTTGGTGATAACCAGTCCTAAGATCAATCTTTGAGAATACCTGGGCTCTAGTCAACTGATCAAATAGATCCTCTATCTTTGGCAAGGGGTACCTGTTTTTGATGGTGACGTCATTCAGTTTTCTGTAGTCAGTGCACAAATGGTTGCCTCCATCTTTCTTGTCGACGAATAACACTGGTGATCTCCATGGTGATGCGCTTGGTTGAATCAAGCCTGTTGCTAACATGGCATCCAACTGCTTCTTCAATTCTACTAAATCTGAGGGGTTCATGCTATAGGGTCTCTAGGCTATGGGTCCGGTTCTGGGGATTAGTTCGATAATGAACTCAATATCCCTATCCGGGGCCATACCTGGCAATTCATCTGGGAATACGTCGGGTATTCACAGACTACTCTAACTTGGTCTATGGTGGGTAGGGCTAGACTCTTGTTGCACTTGAATTGACGAGGTAAGGTTTCAGATATATGTTCTACTGTTACTCCCGAGCTACTGGTCATGGTGATGGCTTTCTTAGCATAGTCTATCAGTCCTTTATGCCTTGAAATCTAGTCCATACCTAGTACTACTTCCAATCCTTTGGGTCCAAGTACTATGAGGTTGGCATAAAAATCTATCCAATGTATTCTGATAGGCACAGCTTTGCAAATTTTTCTAGCTTTTGTAGTTGAACCAGGGATTTGGACTATCATGACATGCTTCAAGTTGGTTGGGTGGATCTTACTAGTGCATGCAAATTCTTCGGTGACAAATGAATGCGATGCTCCCGAATCAAACAATACTCTTACTAAAACTGAGTTCACAGAAAACATACCTAGCACTACGTATGGCGCTTCTTGAGCTTCCTCTGCGTTCATGTGGAAGAGACGACCGTTATAGTTGTGAGGGTTCCCTGGGGCAAATCTTCTCCCTGATTGAACACGACGCTGCTGTTGAGCTGGGGCATTTACATTGGCAGTGGCGACAGTCTTCTTGGGGCACTCATTGGAATAGTGGCCCTTAACTCCACACTCGAAACAAGTTATCTGAGACTTGTCTTTTGCTGCGACAGGCACAGCATTGCTGCCCATTCTGTGTGTAGTGTTGTTGTTGTTGTTGTTGCTCTTGGGAGGGGCACGGTTGAAATTGTTTGTGTTGCCGGGGTTGTGGTTGTTTCCTCTGGACTTCACATTGCCTTCGCTACGGTTGGGGTAGCTTGGGCGAGACATTGGGGGTCGGTTGTTCCTCGGTGCATATCCTGGTGAGGGGTTGGGACGGTACTTCTGGTGACTGCTGGATCCAGTTTGCTGTATCATACGATGTTTGCGGTTGTCGTTTGCCTGGTTAATCTTTCCTTCCATCTGAATTGCAGAGTCGACTAGCTCTTCGAGATCCTCGAAGCGGATGTTGACAAGGACAGTCTGCATCTCATCATGCAGTCCATTCAAGAATCTCTCCTTCTTCTTGGCCTCCGTGTTGATCTCATCAGGTGCATGCCTTGCAAGGGACAGGAATCTGTCACGGTACTCTACCACAATCATTCTGCCTTGCTTCAGCTCTCTGAATTCATCCCTCATTCTGGTGACTAGGCTTTGCGGCACGTGGGTGCGGCTGAACTTGATTTTGAAGGCTTCCCATGTCATCACTTGACCATGGTTCATCAGGCGGATGCTGTTCCACCATGCTCTTGCATCTCCTGCCAAGTAATGGGTGGCAAAGAGAACTTTCTCATTGTCATCAACTCTGGCTACTTCCAGATTGTTCTCCATCGTCTGCAACCAGTCATCTGCATCTAATGGGTTCTCTGAAGTGCTAAAGATTGGGGGATTGGTATTCTGGAAGTTCTTCATCTTGGATCCTTGATGATCCTGACTTCCATGCCCTTGGTTGTTGAGAGCCATCTGGGCGATCTGTTGCAGTGTTGCTAGATTAGCTTGGTGCTCTGCCCTGCTTGCTTCTCTGTCTGCGATAAGATTCTGCAAGATCTGCAGCATTGGGTCTTGCGATGAGCTGCTCCCTCCTTGGTTTCCACGAGTCATCTGAAGATTGAGGTAGATAAAGGGGTAAGAGGGAAAGTTCTAAGGTTCATGGTTTTGGTTTCAAAGCTAAAACTTTGAGTTTGACTCAGGTTTTGCAACTAACTTCATTTCATTCATTCAAACAAGAACACGATACAAACACACACCACAACAACAAGGAAAACAGATGGTTTTAAGAACCATTCTGCAAGCTACGATACAGTGGGACCGATACATCTCATGCTACGATAGTGCTCTAGTGCATCTACTCATCGTCGATGAAGTCGGAGTCCTCATCGTCAGTGTAGAAGTCCACGGCATCCTCCTCCAGAAAATCATCATCATTGTTGAGGTAAGAATCCATGTCTCCCTGGATGTCTTCACCCTCCTCTTCTTCCTCCTTTGCTGCAAGTTGAGCTTCTTGCTCCTTGACGGTCTTCTCGAGGTCGGCCACCTTCTTGCGAAGACGGGCGATGGTGCGATCCTTCTTCTCGCGTTGGAGGCAAAGAGACTGACGGTCCTTGACAAGCAGTGAGAAAGTCTGGGCCTTCTGGGCAGCAATGGCACGGTTGTGGTTGGCGAACTCCCTAGCATTGTCCAATTCCTTCTGGCGATCGTACAGCAGGAAGTCAAGGTTCTCCACTTGAAGCTTCAGCTCCGGGTGACTGGGCATCTCCATCGGCATTCCCATGAAGTCACGTATTGAATAGTGAGCAAAACGGGTTCCTTGGATTTGGTTGACATTGAGGGCACACAGACATGCGAGAGCTTCATGCATTGCCCTTGCTAATCCATCTAGCCAGTTGTTCTCTCTCACGGAGAACTGGATTCTCCCGGACGTTGGTGCTTCTATGCTTCCACGCAGATCAGCGGTGACTAGCCACTGTAAATCTCCTCCTGGGGGTCCTAGAAGTTGAGCTCCAAGAAACTCCGGATGCGGACGTCCCAATAACTCAGACAGTGAATCTAGATCCCTCTCGAAGATCAGCTGGCCTCCATTGCCCAATTGGTAGAACTTGTTGAACTGAGTCTCCATCTACAAGAATTAAGGATGAGGAAGTTAGTGAAGTGATCAAGTGTGTCAAATTTTAGGTAGTAATGTAAGAATTTGAGGAACATGAATTTTTGGATAAAGAATGAATTCCCAAGGATAAGAGAGGAAATAGTTTTTCATAAATACTCACTTTGGTTTTTGAAATTAAATTTTTGTTCGGACGTCCATTCTAACTAGGCTCTCCTATGGCCAGGATGGCTCTAATACCAACTTGTCAACACCCGTATTTTTAATCCCAGATGCAAGTTATGTCATACATCGCAATCCCAGGATTACCATTTTTGCGAGACATAACAGATTGGATATCACATTACATCATCCATTACAAACCATAAATAAGGTCTTACACAAATAAGGATCTCATGATCCAGTCTTAATACAACAAGCAGCGGAATAAATAATAAGCGTAGTGGTGGGGTCCATCTTCAGGGGCACAGGCAATGCTGACGAAGGCAGATAGTCCTAGTTATCATAGTCGTTCTGCTGACCATCATCTTGGTAGTCTCCTTCATAGTCTGGCCATAGGAATAGCTAGGGACAAAAGCCATGAGTAATCTTTAAGTACTCGCAAACTACCACTAACAAGTAAGATAGTTCCAATGCTAACTCTAAGTTTATTTATAAAGTTAAGTTTGAAACCTAAGCTGAGTTTAGAAACAAAGAAAGATAAAATAAAGGTATAGAATCACTTAAGTTGGGAAGGTAGTGTCATAGTCACAACCCTGTTGTGGTCAAGTCAAGATTCATCATTCATTTCATAAGTTATTTTGAAAACATCTGACAACAAAACAGTATGGCCACTCCAACTGTCCATAACCGTGGACGCGGCTATTCGAATAGTTTGACACTCTGCAGAGGTGGTACACTTTCACCACAATATTCGATACATCTGTAAGGGATAACCCTGAATCATCATACTTAGTATGTAGATAATCAAACATAACCTCTCCTTTACACACTCTAGTATAAGCACCTCTCCTATGAGCATGGCCTCCCAACCATGACCATCTGTCATCTTGGGCACTACATAGGTGGACAACATTGAGAGGTAGCCGCAGCTCAAACCTCTCCCGCGAGGGAACTAATACTAATGCATATAAACTTCCGGCTAAGCCTTACCCAATTCAGGTATTGTGGTTGTACGGTAAATTTGGAATGGTATCGCATCCGAATCCAACCATTAGTTTTGTAAAAGGGTTAAGGCTCATGCCTCAACATTTTCATCACCATAAACCATTTGTGTTTCTCAACACATGTCAAAACATCTCAATAGAATGACTCATCATTCCAAGGTTTTCATAATTCATTTTCACTAAGTGTTCCCATCTAAAGTGACTCAAGTTTTGATCTAGCTCTAAGCTACTAAGTTAAGAGTGTTCACTAAGGTGGGATGCTAAGATCAATCTCATGCCATAGAATGACATCTAAGGTTATCTAGATAGGTCAAGTTTTATACGCTTTATGCTACCTTCAAAACAAGTAAAGTAAAGCAGGTAAAGTTTGAAAATAAAACTTGGGGTAGGTACTAGTCAAGTGGTATAACCAAAGCATGTCTAATGTCTTTGCTTGGGTTATCTAGATTGCAAGGGTTAGCTTGCATTGTTAATGATGGCTAGCTAGTATAATACTTGCAAGTGTTAGCTTGCCTTGGTTGGTGCAGTGGTTGAAGTTTTCTTCCTCCTCCTCTTGGTAGAACTCCTCCTCCTCGAAAGCTTGGTCGGTACTATCGTCTATACATACATACGAAGTACACAATCACCAAACAATGCTTAACTAGTCTACTTAGCACTCTAAGGCACACATTGGATGATCTATTATCATCATAAGCATCACAAGGTTTTATTAACTAGTTTCATTCTTTTTAATTAAGAAAAGTAATTTCTACTCATTAAAAATAACTAAGATTTAATATTCTCCACTTAAAATATGGGATCATGTGGACACATGTCATCACCACATATTCTAACATATGGGAATGTGATTTAAGGGTTGGTTCATATTTACTTTGGTTTAAGTTCATTATTTAATGATTTAAAGTGACTAGAAATGCCTATATAATATTATTTTGGTACTAGTACAAAGTCACTGCATGCAAACCTTAATATTATTACATATTTAGATAGGTATGGTTAAATGTGATTTTTGAGAGTTGGAATCAACTCAAAAGCTATCATGGTTGATTTTATAAAAATGTTTGAATGTGCAAAAGCTTCTATCTTGTTATTTTTACTAGGACAAATCTCTAACTCTAAATGAATTAAATCCAACGGGCTTGGATAGATCTTTTCAGTAGCTTTCTAACATTTGAATCACTCAATTTGGTTCAGTAAATCTTCCTGAATTGATTTTTGAACTAAGGGACAGAAGTGGGTTCAAACTAAAATAGAAAAACTTATATTTGAATTCATGGGCTAGCGCGGGAAAGAAAACGGGCCGGCCCAGTGGTGCTCCACGGCGCAGAGGGCGGCTGACAGGCTGGTCCCGCTTGTCAGCGAGACTTAAAACCCGAAATGGTATGGGACGATCTGGGCGCTACGATTAGAATAGAGATCAACGGTCCATAGTCGTCGTCGACGACGGACTCGTCGCCGGCGAGACCGAACCCTAAACGGCCAGCGGGGGTGCAATGGGGGTGACATGGGTATACCCTGCAGGTACTCGAGCTTGGTATATACGGCCTAAATATGTAAAGGGCCACGGTGTCTCCAAGGTCCAAATGAAGGATTCGAGTAACCTACGGACTCTCGATTGCTTGAAGAACAAGAATAAGCTAAAGATAGAAAGTTTGAAGGTTAAAACCCTAACTTGTAACCGACTCGACCTGCTACCCGAGACCTAGCCTATCTATATAATGGCTAGGAGGGGGCGGCGAGGAGGACACACGCAACCCTAGTTTCCACAACCCTTGCCAGATTGCATCTGCGCACCATTGTAATCCTCGATTCCTTTGATAATTCCATGAGCAGACAAGCAGGAGTAGGGACCTCTATGAGGCCTGAACCTGGGTAAATCTTCGAGTCCCCTGTGTGCTTGTTTGCTAGCCGATAGATGTCTCCAGCGCTCCCTCCTTCTCCAAAACCCAAGTCCATAACAATGGGCATTGATGAGTTAAACCCTCGTCAATTGGCGCCGTCTATGGGAATTGGGAGTGCTGATGTTGCGGCTTCTTCGGCCCCATCAACTGCGATCTACAACTCCGCGACAGCGGAGATTCGCCAGCTCTTCGGCGCGTTCGACTTCACCATCCATACGCCAGCCACTCGCCCGGCTTTTGAGTTCGTGGGCGACGGAATCAGCCTGGCAATAGGGAGCTTCCGCTTCCAAGTTGGTCAGATGGGCACGCTTCGCATGCCTGATCAGCCAACAGTGTCGTCGATTGCCCCAGCATCATGGTTCCCTCCATCGATCGGCACCCTCAGTGAGCTCAACGCCCCGACAACAGTCGAAAACACGTTCAGTGACAGCATTCGCGACTACGATCTGAGTGATCTGGCCACTGAAGATGGAACCTATGGTTCCGGATCCGAGAGTTGTGGGAGCAGCAGCTTCCCTAATCACTTCATGTGCGCCGTCATCAACGCGGGTGACACATCCGCCAACCGCGACAACACGGGCAATCGCGGCAATGGAACCGACCCTCCAAATGGCGGCAAAGGTGGAAACGGTGGCAATCGCACCCCCGTCAACAATGGAGGAGCAGTTGAACCTCCAACCATAACAAACGAGAAAACCGGCGAACGCGTCGTGGTCAGGCTCAACGAGCTTGAGTGGGCTCGCTGCCGCGAGGCCCTGCGGGGCAACCCTTTACCTCCCGGCTCCTCGCAAGAACTTCTGATGGGATACCACTGGCTCCTGAAGGAAGAATTCAAGCGTCAAGCGCAAACAATCGCGCAACTAGAAGAACACAAAAGGGCGGCAGATGAGTCAAGTCTTCGTCGTGCTGGGCTCTCCTCCCACGGAGGATCCTCCTCAAAAGGCAACGAGTACATCGCCAAAAAGAGGCAATCTCCGATGGCCCATCTCACCGAGCAAGAGCGCATAGAAGCTGCAAAAGTTCTCGACTTCAGCTCTATGATAGTCGATACGTGGGGCAATGTGGTCCCAAAGACGTCGCAAGCTGCAGTGACAGCGGCCACCATGTACCTTCTCAATAACCAGCCGCCAGCTGGAGATCCCCGAGCCGCCATGCACCGATCTATGATCGCGGGCTTGGGATTAATCGAGGCCACCCTCGACAAGGAGTCAACGCCGGAGCCGAAGAAAGGCAAAGCGCTAGCAAAGCGCTACTCCTCGCCCTCATCAAGTGATGACAGTCACGACCTGTCTCGACGCCGTCGCTCACGACGACACGACCACAACTACGACGCGCGTGATGACATCACGCAGCGCAAGATCGACAAATCAAGGGCGCGACGTGCTCGGTCGACTGACTCGGAAGATGTGGAGCTCTGCGGCGCCAGATGCTTCAGCAGATCCATAAGGCAAAAGCGAATGCCCAAGGGGTTCAAACTTCCATCGGAGAACCCGAAGTTTGACGGTCTATAGGACCTGAAGATCTGGCTGGAGGATCACATCTCCTCCGTCAGACTCCACGGCGGCAGTCGAAGCACAGCCATGCAATGCTTATAGCTAAAGCTGCAGGGCGCCGCCCGAGCATGGCTCAACAACCTCCCGCACGGATCCATTCGCAGTTGGGATGAGCTGATTTACAGCTTCGTGTGCAACTTCAAAGGCACGTACAAGCGGCCAGCATCAATCGAAGAGCTAAGATGCTGCCAGCAAAGATTGGGAGAATCGCTACGCTCCTACATCCAAAGGTGGTCCATCATCAAGAACTCCGCAGAGAACATCTCGGAGGATCGCGCGATTGACGCATTCAACGGCGGCGTCCGCCGCATAGAGCTCAGGGAGGAGCTGGGCCGCTCGAAGCCCAAGACCATTGACCACTTGATGGAAATCGCGAATTGGTGGGCCGATGGAGAAGATTCGGTGAAAAATCGTGTTCACTCCGACGAGGAGGCAGAACTCGAGCACAGACATGACCGCCGAGGCAAACGCCGCATGCGCATCTACGATGACCGCGACGACGTAAACATGGTCGCAGCTGGCTACACCGCCAGATGCGACGACAACCGCAGCAGTGGATACCGCGACTCCGGGAAGACCACGCAAGTGTGGCAACGCCGCGATCGTGATGAAGCACCCGCAACATCCATTGAAGACAAACTGTCCGGGCCATGTACGGTGCACTTCTACATCGATAAGCATGATGGAAAGAAGAAGTCCAGGAACCTCCTCAAGGACTGTCGCGAGTTCCTCAAACTACATGAGGATTAGCTTGGATGAACCGCAACGCAGTCGAAAGAGGCTACGGAGCCGCTCTAGGCGCCGTGGCACATGGTGCTCCGCCACCGCCACCTGGAATGCCCCCAAACGCAGCTGCACCGGACCAGCACCAGGGAGGCGAACCCTACCCAAGGGCCATGGGTACCATGATGATCCAAAAAGGACGCCCCTCCAATCGGGTGCAGAAGGCCATCACTCGCCAAGTCAACTTGGCCACACACTCGCCACCATCTACCACTGAGTACCTCAGCGGAAGCGATTCGTGCATCACATTCGATAAACGCGATCACCCACCTCAAGTACCTCGTCCAGGCCATTGTCCCCTCGTACTCGAGGCACAAATCGGAGGCTTCGACATGAGCCACGTCTTCATGGATGGCAGAAGCGGCATCAACCTTATATTCGCGAGTACCTTGCGAGCAATGAGGATCCCTCTGACTTGCCTAGAGGCCTCGGACACAACATTCCACGGCATCGTCCCAGGAAAAGGCGTATATCCCCTGGGCAAAATCAACCTCGACGTTATCTTTGGCACACCGAAACACTTTGGGCACGAGCGCATCAACTTTGAGGTCGTCGACTGGCCCTTGCAGTACCACTGCATCCTCGGACGTGTCGCGTTCGCTAGGTTCATGGTAGTACCACACTATGCCTACCTGCAAATGAAGATGCCAGGTCCCAATGGCGTCATCACAGTCAATGGGAGCTTCGAGAGGTCTGACAGTTGCAACAGAGAATTCAATAGAATTTCCCAGTCCTTCGGCATGTAGGAGGAACTCGCAAGACTAAAGGAGTCGACAGACAATAGTCTGTCTCCCCTAAGCCGGCCAAGCTCGCCTGATCTATCTTTCGACTCATCAGTGCACACAAACAAAGTGCAGGTCCACCCATCGGATCCCGCCAAAACGGCCCTCATCGCCAACAACTTGAGTCCCGCATAGGAACTCGCGCTCGTCGAATTCCTCCGTGAGCACTGGGAGATTTTCGCCTAGTGTCCTGCGGACATGCCAGGAGTTCCCAGGGAATTCGCCGAGCACGCACTCAACGTCAACCCAGACGCAAGGCCGGTCAAGCAAACAGTCCGGCGATTATCTGAGCCACGGGCGAAGGCAGTCGGAATGGAGATCAACAGACTCCTTGACGCCAAATTCATACGCGAGATCAAGGAAAGCACTTGGCTCGCCAACACGGTGCTGGTACCAAAAAAGGACACGGATATCCTGCGGATGTGCGTGGACTTCACCTCTCTGAATAAGCACTGCCCAAAGGATCACTTCCCGCTGCCGCGGCATCGACCAGATCATCGACTCCACCACGAGATGTGAGCGCCTCTGCTTCCTTGACGCCTACTCAGGCTATAATCAGATCCGAATGAAGGAGGAAGATCAAGACAAAATAGCGTTTACAACGCCCTTCGGTGTGTTCTGCTACAACACAATGCCCTTCAGGCTAAAGAACGCGGGAGCCACCTACCAGCGGTGCATGCAGGCTTGCCTCAAGGAACAACTTGGTCGCAACATTCAAGTCTATGTTGACGACATAGTAATCAAGACCAAGGAGGAAGCCTCTCTGATCGATGATTTGCACGAAACCTTCGCCAACCTCGACCGCTACCGGATCAAGCTCAATCCGGACAAATGCGCCTTTGGCGTGCCATCTGGGCAACTACTCGGGTACCTCATCTCCGCCAGAGGAATCGAGGCAAACCCGAAGAAAATAAAAGCCATACTGGCCATGGAGAAGCCGAAGAACATAAGGGGCATTCAGTAGCTGGCTGGGCGAATCGCGGCCCTCAGTCGATTCATCAGTCGAATGGGTGAAAAGGCACTGCCCTTCTACCAACTCCTCCGCAAAGCTGAAAAGTTTGAGTGGACCAACGAAGCGCAGGAAGCATTCGAAGACCTCAAGCGCCTGCTATCCACCTCGCCAGTACTAGTGACCCCAGGGGAAAAGGAACCATTGTTGCTATATATCTCCGCCACCAACCAGGTGGTCAGCATAGTGCTCGTCGTCGAGCGAGCCGAGGAAAATAAGGTCCACGGAGTACAACGCCCAGTATACTACCTCAGCGAGGTCCTAACGCCAACAAAACAGCAGTATCCGCACTACCAGAAGCTGGCGTATGGTGTGTTCATGACCGCCCAGCGACTGCGCCATTAATTCCAGGAACACCCAATCGTGGTGTCCAACGACGCCCTGTTGGGGCATATCCTCAACAACCCCGACGCCACGGGACGAGTCGCGCTTTGGGGAATAGAATTGTCTCCACGAGACATCACATACGAAAAGCGCGACGCAATCAAGTCGTAAGTTCTTCCTGACTTCCTCATGCACTGGATGGAGAACCAACTCCCTGACAAGCCAGATATGTCCTATCTCTGGACAATGCACTTCGATGGATCCAAGCGGAAGGACGGAGCAGGTGCCGGTGTCATACTGACATCACCTCAAGGGGACAAGCTGAAGTACATCCTGTGAATGCAGTTCACCGCCTCCAACAACGAAGCCGAATACGAGGCCCTGTTGCACGAGATGAGGATGGCAAAAGCCTGCGGTGCTAAGAGGCTCATTATTTACGGCGACTCCAAGTTGGTCATCAACCAAACAATGCATGAGCGCGACGCACTGAACGACAACATGGTCGCCTACCGCGACCTCTACGACACACTCGAAGGGGACTTCGACGGCTGCGAGCTACAACACATAGGCCACGAAAGCAATGAAGAGGCGGACGCACTCGCCAACATAGGCTCTACCTGCGCCCCCATACCACTTGGGGTATTTCTCGAGCGCATCTGTGAGCGCTCCATCAAGCTAAAGGCAGCAGAGAAGAAAACAAGCGCAGCAATGGACTCAGGGGCTATGCCACCCAATGAGCAAATGGCACTCGACGACCTAGAGCTGGACACAGGACTCGAAGGACCAATGAGCGTCATGATGATCGAAGCATCCTGGACTCAGCCGTACATCACGTACCTCCTCAGCAACGGCTACCGGACGACCCGACTGATGCGCGACACATCGCATGGCGATCCAAGGCATTCGATGTTATCAATGGTGAACTATACAAGCGCAGCATCACAGGAGTACTCCAGCGATGCGTCTCCACGGCTGATGGAAGAGCTGTCCTCCTCGACATCCATGAGGGAACCTGTGGACACCACGCTGGCAGTCGTGCCCTCATGGGCAAAGCTCTGCGAGCTGGGTTCTACTGGCCTACGGCCATGCGCGACGCCAAAGACATCGTCCAGAAATGCAACGCGTGTCAACGATTCGCGGACAAGCCGCACGCAACTGGCGCGGAGCTCCGGCCAATCCCATTGGCCTGGCCCTTCGTGCAATGGGGACTCGACATGGTTGGCAAGCTCCCCAAGTCCTCACGAGGAGGTTACGTCTACCTCCTGGTGGCAGTCGACAAGTTCACCAAGTGGATAGAAGCCATGCCAGTGACCAATCAATCAGGGCACAGCACAGTCAAGTTCTTCGAGTCCATCGTCTTCCGCTTTGGAGTGCCACACAGCATCATCACGGACAATGGAACAAACTTCACATCCAAGGAGTTCCAAGAATTCTGTGAGAATCTGGGAATCAACATCAGATATGCCTTGGTAGCACATCCACAGACCAACGGTTAGGTTGAAAAGGTGAACGGGCTCGTCTGCGGCGACATCAAGAAGCGACTCCTCCGGCCACTCAAACAAGCCGCAGGCTGCTGGCCAGATGAACTGCAATCAGTACTCTGGAGCCTACGCAGAACCCCAAACAGTGCTACAGGCTACAACCCATTCTTTATGGTGCACGGGGCCGAAGCAGTGCTGCCCGCCGAGGTACGGTACAAGGCGCCACGTGTGGTCGCTTACAACGAGCAGGAGTCATCCCTTGCACTCGAAGACTCCGTCGATCTCCTTGACGAGGCAAGGGAAATCGCCGCGGAAAGATCACTACCAGCAGAACCTGCGCAACTACCATGGTAGGAGGCTACGCCCCAGATCCTTCGTCGAAGGCGACCTAGTCCTGTGACTAAAACAGCATGGACATCTCAAGCTCGAGTCCCACTGGGAGGGACCATACGTGATTACAGAAGTAATCCCAGGTGGCGCCTATCGCCTTCAAAATTTAGAGACGGGAGTCGCATACTCCAACCCCTGGAACGTCGCGCAGCTGCGACGCTTCTACCCCTAGTCGTTTTTACTTTTACATCACAAATAGGCACTCTGCCAAGGCTACTTAGCCACGCATTGTACTCCGTACTGTATCATGAGTAAATAAAGCTAAGTGCCCCAAAACTCCGTGTTTTCCTTTATTTTTCATCACTTATCCACTCGAGGGCTGCGCCACCCTATACACATATGTTCTGCAAACTAAAAACGCGATATCCCGAGTAGCTGGCAAATCAATCGAAACCCTTGACACAACATCAACCCAGTTGCAACGCACCTGATAGGTTGACAAGGGACTGAGATAAGCGCATGGCTAGGCTAACAAAAAGGAATCGCATAAGTGCAACGCACTCACACGCTAACAAGCTCTTTATACATAATCGACAGTCAATTATACACAGCATACATACGAACTTTACAACATTGGTACACTTATGTGCAGGATACAAATTAAGCTACTGTTGCAACAAAAGAACGTTGGTCTGCTCCTCGAAGAAATCAACGATCTCCTCTGCTGGGCGATCCACTGCCTGATTATGTGGCACCATATCCCAAGCAGAGCCTGCTGGTGGCGCAGGTGCCCCAGTCGCAACTGCCGCAACGTCTACGTCTGGCCTATGAAGTCGCGCCAGCGATAGAGCGGACTTGGCACCTACCACCAACTATTGCCTTACACAGTCGTGAACCGCAGCCAGGTCTTGGAACTTGGCAAGAAGGGCCAGTAGGCTTGATGGAGCAACATCTAGCAGAAATATCGTCCGATAAATGTTCTTCAAACATGACTGCGATTTCTTCAAAAAGTGCAGCACTCGCGACGCACGATCTTGCAAGGTCGCCAGCACAATCGCACGATCATGATCCACCCAGAAATATCCACTCTCCTGAACTTGCTCTTAGGTGAGATCACGCATGCGAATGGCAATCCTATCTTTTTCATCCTGCGGATGGCGCGCACTGACAACTATACAAAGCAACAACGGAAGCATAAGGAAAGCACACCATTGCGAGTGACTACAAAGAAAAGATAAGTGTAAGCACACTAACACTAAAATTGGTCACCCAACTGCATCATCTCCCCCAGCAGATATTGTTCTCGGGCGGTGGCTTTCTCTGCCTTTGACTTCCATACATTCGCGCTATCGCGGAGCACGGGCAATTCACGCTCCAGCTGCTTCACGCGGTCACGCAGTCGCGAAAGCAGCGACAGCTCATCCACCCTGGAGCGCGATTGCGCCAAAGTATCATCAAGGGGCGGCGAGTCCTGAGGTTCCCTCAAAAGATCACTTTATGTACCCTACCACAAGCCAAGCAAGAAGCGAATAATAAGATCAAATCGACACACAGACAAAAGATTCGAGTGCATTCAAGATTGGCAAAAGTATTAGCAGATACACCTGCCAAAAGGCATGTCCTAAACAAAAGGCATAAACTAATCAACTATTACAAAGCTACTGAGGAGTGATTGGCTTCTTTGACTTCGACGGCTTCGGGGGCTTCATCGAGTCCGTGGCAGTGTCAGATCCCACTGACTTTCCGCCAGCCCCTGATGCCGTAGCCTTTGCCGCCTTCTTGGCTCGCTGCAGCTCCTCAGAGTACTTCGCAACCGTGTTAATCAGCTGCGGCCCATATTTTCCACAGGCAGTCACGAAGGGAGAAAAGACTACCTACTGGCCGTCCGCACCGACGGGCATCGCCTTCGCAACCGCTGCAGGATCAACCTCGACTCCGTGGGCCTGCACCATGGCGAGTGACATGGACGCGCCAGACGCACGGTGCGAGTTCTTGAAGCTTGCAGGAACACCCCCGGCGAGAGACTCCACCAGCTCGTTCATGTTCTCGATCAGCTCAGCCTTGGGCATCAACTCCTCCCGGAGGCGACTGAGCACGCCCTTGGCCTTGGAGAGCATATGTTGAACGGCGGCGCTGCGGTCCTCGACTGCTGAAAGCGCACCCGCCAAGGCGTCGTCACGGTGAAGGGCCTAAGGGTTGAAGCTCAAATCGCCAGCATCTGTACATAAACCCACACATGAACACAAACATCAGCGCCAACGGCAAAATATCGAACAAGAGCAAGATAATGATATCCAAACATAGTACCTGAGAGGGCCTTGGTAATCAAGAAAAGCTGTTCTTCGAACAACTTTTCCCTGGCTGCGATGGAGGCACACGGATCCTCTTCGCGCCTCTGTGCCTCGTCACGCGTCGTGATTAGCTCATCGCGGCCCTTCACAGCCGTGGCGAGTGCCTTCTCCATGGCGGCGGCGTCACGCAAAAGGGTGTTGTGCTCAGCTACAAAACAAAAGGGGATTGACTATCAGTCGACTACATAAAAATGACGCAGAAAAGGGAGAAGTAGCGGGCACTTACTTTCTACCACGCGATGGCACGTCTCCAGCATTGCATGCTGGCGGCCCATCGCCAGCACTTGCTCCGCCAAGTGACCAGCCTCCTTCATAAGGAGCTACGGCAAAAAGAAAGCAATAAAGGATCAGCAGAAGCCATAGATAGCATCAACTGCAACTTCGAAAGAAGAAATCCTACACTTACATGATCTTCCAATGACTCCGAAGTCGATTGGTGTGCAGTCATCCGGGCAACCATTTGATGCTCCCCTTCATGCGGAGAACTGGAAGAGTTGTGCCCGGAGTGGGCCACCAATGGAGGGGAAGGAACACGCTTGACCTCTTTCTTGGCCCTTGAGGTTGCGACTCCTGATTCTTTCAAAAATTAGATGTCGCCAGAAGATGACGACGCCTCTTGACTACAAGGCAAAACTAACATCAAGGACAAGGCAAAAGCCAGTGAAGAATCAAAATGACAAAATCAAACACTTACCAATCAAACTTATCAAAGTCAAAGGTTGGTTCCCCCGACTCTGACGAGGACTCCTTTGGCAGTCGCATCTTCTTGCGAGAAGATGGCGCCACGGCGCTCACAGGAATGGCAGGGATCGGCGACTCCGCACCAACGCCCGCACTTTCCGGAGTCGAAGGAGTCGACGCATCGGAATCCTTGTTGTGCGAACGCTTGCGAGTATCCGGGCTACCCGACTCGGGGGCTTCCTCCTCCACATCAGATAGGACGGTCGACTCTGACTCGTCCTCTTCCAAGGCTTCGCGAGGGATAACCCCCTTAGGAAGAGGAGGCATACAGGATGACACCACCCAATCCTGTATACAAACAACAAATTCAGCACAAATCAAAAAAACAGCAAAGATGCAATCAACAAACTAAGCTACTACGTAGCACAATTGTACCTCAGGATGAGGGTTAGAAGCATCGAACGGAGGAACGACTGGCTCACTAGGGAGCACATCCTTGACGGTGTATGTGGTCACCAGTCGAACCCTCTTATCTATCTCACTCGCGGACATGCCATCGGTAGACACGCAAGTGGCATCGTCAGCACCAGCCCACTGAAACATGGGGTGGACTCTGGCCTGTAGGGGCTGGATGCGATGGCGCAGCCACGTGCGAATGAGTGCGCAGCCCCCTTCCTCTTTACCTATGCGACTCTCGAGGTCGCAGACGCGCTCGTACAGCACCTCTGTCTCCGCGGACTCGCCAGGCATGACTACATTCTTCCAGGAGCGCCTCCTCTTGCACGGTGTCGCAGGATCGAAAGGTGCGAGTCCGAAGTGGTCTCCGTCGGCCTTCTGGTCACAAACGTAGAACCACTTGTCCCTCCACCCTTGGATGGACTTCATCAGCTTGATGTCGAAATAGGTGGCGAATGGATCGACGTGGTTTCCGCAGTCGCCTACATCATAGACTATGGAGCCAGACGCCAATTGGCGCTTTAATTTGAAGAGGCGCTTGAAGAGGCTGAAGTGCAGCTTGATTCCGAGCCAGCACTCGCAGAGGATGATGAAGCAAGAGATATGGAGGATAGAGTTCGGGGACAGCTGATGGAGCTGCAGCGTGTAAAAACAAAGGAGGCCCCTGAAGAAGGGATGTAGGGGCAAAGAAAGGCCGCGAATGATGAAGGCCAAGAACATCACTCGAAAACCAGCGGGAGGAGAGGGGATTATCTCACCGCCGGGGACGCGCGTGTCGGCGACTGCGGTGGACAGCACTCCGTCTTGGCGAAGAAGACGAAGCTCAGAGGACTTGACGACGGCGGGATGCCACGCGCCATTCGTGACGCGGGTGCCCATGCCCTTCTTCTTCCCGCCGCCGGCGGTACTGGTGCCCGCAGTGGTGGAGCCGCCCTTCTTCTTCACCGTAGCAGCGGTAGCCGCGGAATCAGCCGCAACACCTCCCTTCTTCTTCCCCATTGCGTGGCAGCGATGCGATCGGAGAAAGTAGCTAGGAAATGCACGGAGTTGGTCCAGCGCCGCGGAGGAAAAAAGAGCAGAGAAAGCAGAGGAGCAGCGACAATGGCGATGAAGGCAAAAAGATGAGCGAAAGCAGATGTGAATTTTACCGTCGCAGCATCACTACTTAACCCCTAGAAGATGCAATCCAACGGCTCAGAAAAACCCTACTGGACGTGTGGCATTCATCGTGCTCGACACGTGGAGGAGCTGAAACATGAACCGTCCCCCCACTACTCCCATTACGTGCGGAAATCGAGGAGGCGCAGTCAAAATAAAGATTATGCATGCCCGGTCAAATCAGAGTCAGGGAATGGGACCCACCGCTCGTCACGTCCCGTCAAACTCGCTCACGCGGGCAACTGAGGTCATCAAATCGTCAGTACTGACGTCATCAAAAGCTATGCAGCAGAAGACTTCGATTGCTTTAGTTCTTGCTCGAGTCTTCGACTCTACCAAGCACTCGGGGGCTACTCCCATAGGGAGCGCTGGTCGCGCACCCTACGATTTTCTTTCTTCTTCTTTTTTAGGAGCATGGACAATCAAAGCAAACCCAACCACTTGAATCATGATTCGACTATGGACATGGTTTACTCCCATAGGGAGTGCCGGAAGTAAATTTTGACTGAAACAAGCAAACAAAAGACGACAGCAGTCGCAAAAGTTATTTAGTCCCTGCTTGAGTCTTAGACTCAACCAGGCGCTCGGGGGCTACTCCCATAGGGAGCGTTGGTCATGCACCCTATGATTATTTGTACAAAGTACTGTGTGTCGATAACATCCGCACTCGAAGTTTATGGTGACACGGCCTCAAAAAAAATTCCCTATAAAGAGACTGTGTCTCCTGGGTTACTCGAATCGTCTCCGCGATGATAAAATTCGGATGTCGCGTTTACAGTATGAAGGTAAGACCTGAATAAGGCCTGGCAACGCATTTGCTGCGAACTACCAGAAATATATCCGTGCCTACAAGTACGATGAATATTCCTTAACGGACGCGTCGAGTGCTCACACCCATATACTGGAATTCGACTCCTGTAAGACCTCCGCGGCTTGAGTCGAATCACACCAGCACTTTTCCGGATTCGAGTCCAGGGACTCGAGTTTGAGTAGGTGGCGTTGTTTTACCCTAAGGTAGTTAACTGACACTGATACATCGGTTAAAATCAGGCACGCGCACCAACAATCCCTATGACACAGACAAAGCAGTCGAAAAATGTACTCAGTCATGCACTCGAAAGACTTCATAAAGTCTCCAGTCGAATCTGCGATTCCACTGGACACTCGGGGGCTACTGACATGGGTATACCCTGCAGGTACTCGAGCTTGGTATATACGGCCTAAATATGTAAAGGCCCACGGTGTCACCAAGGCCCAAATGAAGGATTCAAGTAACCTACGGACTCTCGATTGCTTGAAGAACAAGAAGAAGCTAAAGATAGAAAGTTTGAAGGGGAAAACCCTAACTTGTAACCGACTCTACCTGCTACCCGAGACCTAGCCTATCTATATAAAGGCTAGGAGGGGGCGACGAGGAGGACACACGCAACCCTAGTTTCCACAACCCTTGCCAGATTGCATCCGCGCACCATTGTAATCCTCGATTCCTTTGATAATTCCACGAGCAGATAAGCAGGAGTAGGGACCTCTATGAGGCCTGTACCTGGGTAAATCTTCGAGTCCCCTCTGTGCTTGTTTGCTAGCCGATAGATGTCTCCAGCGCTCCCTCCTTCTCCAAAACCCAAGTCCATAACAATGGGCATTGATGAGTTAAACCCTCGTCAGGGGGCATACAAGGGCTCCAGCTACTGCGGTGAGGCGGGCAAACGATCTGGTGGATGACGGCGAGCTCAGGCTAGGTCGCGGCAGCTCCTGGGGTGGATGAAATTGATGGCGCATCTCCTCCTCTGCTACGGCAAGCTCCGGCTAAATTCCGGCAAACGGCGGCTCGCCTTGCTCCGGGGATGGGGTGGAAGGATCAGTGGAGAGAGGGGAGTGAGATGGTGTGAGGAGTTTGTGCTGGGGAGGGCTCCTTTTATAGGGTGACGAGGGGACCGAACGGCACGACGGTGAGCTCGTCGATGACGTTGATACAGGCGGCTAGAGTCATGGGCGTCGTAGGCGGACGGTGGCCTGCCTCCTGGAGGTTCTCTACGGCTTAAATGCGCGGCTAGGGCGGTGGCGTTTGGTCGGGAGCATCCCGCGCTCTGGAAGACAGAGGCGGTGCTCGACACGGCACTCTGCGACTGTGGGTCGCGTGGCGGCGCACGGCCGTGTCTGGCGGGGTGCTAGGGTCGAGGCAGAGCGGCATGCACGGTATTAGGTCGGGGGACGGTCTGTGGCATGCTAGCGGCTAACGCGCTCTGGCGAGCTCGCAGAGAGAATGGGCGGCGGTGCTGGGGTGTGGTCCAGGGGCTTGCTGGGCTTGGGGAAGGGGCAGGGAGGTGTGGTAGGGTTAGGCGGAGCTAATGGTGGTGCTGGAACGGTGCGGCGTGGTCTGTGGCACATTTCCATCTTCTGGCCGGCGGTGACCAAAAAGGGGCGGCGCTCCACTGCTGTTGCGGCTTAGGGGTAGGCTGGTGAGGGTCTGGTTGGTCTTAGGGGGGACAAGAGTGATCAATGCAGCTCTAATTGCTCGACAAGATTTGATCAAAACAGTATAAGTTAGGCTCGGTTTGATTCTGCCTGCAAGGTGTTCGACACAATGGCCGCATGAAAATTTTATTTGAAATTTGGGCTGGATTTTGGTGGAGTGGTTGATCACATGCTTGAGCTTCTAGGTGTGCTTGGGTTTGGAAAGTGGCAGTCATTTGAGTGGTTTTTGAATAGGTGGGATCTTCTCATATGAATTACATTCAATTTTCAAATTCCATTTAAAATTAGTGTTTGAAAGTTTTTGGTAGATCACAAAGTGGGCCTTGGTACATCACTACATGTACTTGCAAGGGGTGCAAAGATCCACATTTGTTTCTGTTAGGTTTTGAGTTCTATGAATAGCTAAAGTAGGCATGTTGATTAAAATGGCACAAATGACCATTTGGTTATTTTATTCATTTTGATTTGTTTTTCTTTGGGATTTGCTTGGGAATGATCTAGATGATGTTTATTTCACCTAAGAATCATTTTACAAGCAATGGATCACTTAATCATGGCAATTCAAAACAACTCCTAAATTATATGCACACACATATGAATGCTTTAATATTTTTACATGGAAATGTTTTTGTTAACTCTAAATTTGATGATTTGGATCTTGATCACTTGGATTAAAGTTTTGGGATGTTACAAACCTTCCCCCCTTAAACAAAATCTCGTCCCAAGATTTATGAAAGAAAACTAGGAACTAAAGAGATCTGGGAACTCTGTCCTAATGTAATCTTCTTGCTCCCAAGTGGCTTCCTCTTCGGTATGGTTGCTCCATTGGATCTTGAGAAATTTGATACTTCTGGTCCTGGTGGTTCTGTAAGCTTCCTCCAGGATACGGATGGGCACTTCACGATATGTCAGGTCATTGTTGATCTCAACAGCTAGGTGATCGATGTTCTTGAAAACTTCCGTATTCTCCGGCACTTCCAGGCATTTGCGAAGTAACGAGATATGGAACACATTGTGGATGGCTAACATCTCTTTTGGCAGTTCCAGTTGATACGATACTTCTCCTCGACGGTTCAGAATCTTGAAGGGCCCGATATACCTGGGGGCTAACTTTCCTTTCAGACTAAAGCGTTGGGTTCCCTTCAATGGCGAAACCTTGAGATATACAAAATCTCTGACATTGAAGGTCAGGTCTCTTCTTCTCTTGTCAGCATCACTCTTTTGTCTGGACTGGGCGGTCTTGAGGTGCTCACGGACTTTGTGCACCTTTTCTTCGGCTTCTCTGAGAATGTCGGGTTCGAAGATATGACTCTCTCCTACTTGCGACCAATTCAAAGGGGTACGACACTTTCTTCCGTATAGGAACTCAAATGGTGCCATTTGCAAACTAGCTTGATAACTGTTGTTATATGATAATTCTGCGAAAGGCAGGCGGTCTTCCCATTTTGATCCGTACTCCAACACACAAGCTCTCAACATGTCTTCTAGGATCTGGTTGACTCTCTCAGTCTGTCCATCAGTTTGCGGGTGATAAGCGGTGCTGAAATTCAACTTGGTGCCTAATCCTTCCTGGACTTTCTGCCAAAATCTCGAGATAAACTGGGTTGCTCGATCTGATACTATGGTCTTGGGGGTTCCATGCAGACTAAAAATTCTAGAAATATATAGCTCTGCTAGCTTCGAACAAGGTTGATCAGGTCTTGTTACCAAAACAATTTCATATGAGACAAAACTTATTATAGTGTTCATCTTCCTTTGACTTGTGTTTCTTATCAGGGAAAGGCATAGGTTTTTGGACCCAAGGTTCTCTTTCACTACCATGTTTCTTAGCAATAAAATCTTATTTAGTGTATTTAGTATTCTTAGTGTGCTTTTCAGGTTCTTCTTCAACTTTTTCTTCATTTGGAGCTTCATTTTCTTCATTACCACTTTGAGTTTCAGCATCAGAGACAGATATACTATTAGGATCTATAGCAGGTTCAGAGGGTTCTACAATAGTTTTATGTTTCTTTTTCCTTTTCTTATGAGTAGAACCACTATTTTCAGCTTGTTGAGAATCCTGCTCAATTCTTTTGGGATGCCCCTCAGGATATAGAGGATCCTGGGTAGCAGCACCACTTCTAGTTCTAATTTCATAAGCATGTTTTTCTTTAGCAGCATTAACTAGCAAGTCTTTTTGCACTTTAATGAGTTGATCTATTTGAGTTTGAACCATTTGAAAGTGTTTAACAATCATTTTAACAACATTAGAGGTTCTTTCCACAATATCTTTCAATTCAACAATAGCTCTAGTGTTTTCCATTAGATGATTTAAAATTATCTTGCTTAACAATAAAGATATCGAATTCTTCTAATCATTGATCAGGAGGTTTAGAGTAAGGGATATCACCTTCATCAAAGTGTTGGAGAGAGTGTACCTCAATAGTGGATGAGTAAGGGATAGGCTTACATAATTCTTCAATAGGAGGTAAATTCTTGACATCTGCAGCTTTAATTCCCTTCTCCTTAAGACATTTCTTAGCTTCCTTCATCACTTCATCATTTAATTCAATAACTCCCCTCTTCTTTGATGTTGGAATAGGCACTGGAATAGTTGGTTCAGGTATAATTACTTCAGGTATAGCTAGTTCAGGAGGAGTCCAATCCTCATAGTTCTTGCTTATTTTAGCCATTAATTCCTCAGCTTCCTTGGGAGTCCTATTCCTGAAAACACAACCAGCACAACTATCTAGGTATGTCCTAGATTCTTCGGTTAGTCCATTATAAAATATATCAAGAAGCTCATTCTTAGGCAATGGACTTCCAGCCTATGCATGAATCAAAGCACAAAACCTTGCCCATGATTCAGGCAATATCTCTTTTTCTCCCTGTTTAAAATCAAAAAGTTCCTGCAAAGTAGCATGTCTAGCACTTGAAGGAAAATATTTCTGCAGGAAAGTACTAATCAAGCAATCAGGGCTATCAATAGATCCAGGAAGTAAATTACTAAACCAAGTTTTAGCTTCTCCTTTCAGTGAAAAGGGGAAAATCTTAGCAACAAAGTAAGTACGCATCTTAATATCATCAGAAAACAGGCCACTCATGGTAGAAAGCTCAGTCATATGTGCTACCGCACTTTCATTCTTAGTCCCACAAAAAGGTTCTTTCTCAACAATAGCTATGTAAGATAGATCGAGAGAGAAATCATAATCTTTATCTAATATTTATGGGAGAAGCAGCAAACTTAGCAATAGGAGACAATTTGGGTCTAATATTACGCCTCTCAAGGAGACTCTTAGCAGCGCTCCTATCATGGGTGTTTTTACATTCTTTAATAAATTCATCGGTCATCTCAACATAACCATCTTCAATATCATAACTTTCACTAGACTCAGGTGAACTAACAGGTGTAGTTGTGTCTTCATTAGGAGTTTCAGTATTTCCAGCTATAGTTCTAGCAATCGTAGCATCTAGGAAAGGACCTAATAAACCACTCTTATCAAGCACAGTAGAAGCAGCATCATAAGTATCAAAAGATTCAGATTCAGCAGTAGTAGCAGTGTGTGTAGCATGTGTATGTGGTGGTGTAATGAGCTTACTCATAACAGATGGTGAATCAAGAGCAACAGAGGTGTTTAGAACCATACCTCTTCTTGTAGTGGATGGTAAAATAGGAACCTTGCCATCACGAGACTTACCCATGATGGATGGATAACAGCGAACAATAGAGAATCCAAGTGAACTTGATAAATAAAGCTATGCTCCTCGGCAACGGCGCTAGAAAATAGTCTTGATGACCCACAAGTATAGGGGGTGTATCGCAGTATTTTCGAGGGAAGTGAAACCCAATTTATTACACAAGGGGAGCCAAAGAATATTTATAAGCCTTAACAACTGAGGTGTCAATTCAGCTGCACCTGGAAACAATCTTGCTGACAGCAGTTTATCAGTAGCAACAGTTTTGTAGTAGGAATAGAAAAGTAGCAGCAGCAGTAAAGCAAAGACAGTAGTAACAATAACAGCAAACAGTAGGATTCGAGTGCGGTAGGCATAGGGATGGATGGACGGGTGTTGCATGGACAAGACAATTCACATAGCAATCAGAACATAGGGCAATTGCAGATAAATAAGATAAAGCATCCAAGTACTAGATAATCCTAGGCATGTTTTCCATATATAGTCATACGTGCTCGCAATGAGAACTTGCACAACATCTTTTGTCCTGCCAGCCCGTTTGCAGCGGGGCCTCAAGGGAACTACTGGCAATTAAGGTGCTCCTTTTAATAGAGCACCGGAGCAAAGCATTAACACTCCGTGAACACATGTGATCCTCACATCAATGCCATTCCCTCCGGTTATCCCGATTTCCGTCACTTCGGGGCCATTGGTTCCAAACAACAACATGTGTATACAACTTGCAGGTAAGACCAAAAACAATACTATCATAATGAATCAATAACATGTTCAGATCTGAAATCATGGCTCTCGGGCCCTAGTGACAAGCATTAAGCATAACAAGTCGCAACAAAGTCATAAAGCACTAATAGAAGATACTAGGCCCCATGCCTAACAATATGATGCCATTACATGAACGATCTCATCCAATCCCTACCATCCTCATAGCCTACAGCGGGGGATTACTCACTCATAGATGGGGGAAACATGGATGGTCGATGGAGGAGCGATGGTGATGATGATGGCGATGATCTCCTCCAATTCCCCGTCCCGGCAGGGTGCCAGAACGGAGTTTCTGGTGTTGTTTCGTGGAATCTGGTGGTGCCGGTGGAGCGAAACTCCTTCTGTAAAAACGTCGAACCCCCCCCCAGAGTTTTTAGGTCAGAAGAGGCAAAGAGGGAGACCGAGGGGGACTCTGGGGCGGCCAGACCACCCCCTGGCACGGCCTGGGATAGCCCGTGTGGCCAGGTGGTGTGGCATGGGCCCAGCCCCCTCCGTCTCGTATTCTGGCTCCGAGAGTCTCCTGGTGAAATAGGATTTTTGGCATATTTTCCGGGATTTTTCCTGATAGTTGATTTTCTGCACAAAAAGTAGACACCAGGGTAATTCTACTGAAAACAGCATCAGTTCGCATTAGTTGCATCCAAATCACACAAGTTTAGAGGAGAAACAATAGCAAAAGTGTTCGGGAAAGTAAATACTTTTTGGACGTATCACCGCCCTGCTCCCAGGAGTGAAGGAATTGCGCACTGCACCCTCCCAAAACCCAGCCTCCGATGACGTGTGATAGAAGGTGAACTGCACATTGTACAAGGGCGACGAGCACCCGTCCGGCCTGACGCACACGACGGATACGATGATGTGGCCCCACTTGAGCATGTCAAATAGCACAGCGAACATCGTACCATCGTCCCTAGATCTGATGTTCTCTAGTCTTGATGAGCGTGGTGCCGACAGTGGCTGAGAGATGAACCTGGGATTTGTAAAGGAAGTAAGAATCGGCGGACTAAATTGCAGCATGCTAAATATACATATAATAAGTTCTCAGGCACTTGAGATCTAGGCACTCCCAAGAAAAAATACAGAGCTATGTTTCAAAGGAAATGCTAGATCATCTCCAGCGTTTGATCTAAACAAACTTGAACGGCAAATCATCATCAGAATCATGATGGTCATATTTGCCATCTCCCACATTGTGGATGCAAAATGAGTAATCCAGTGTGAACCTATCATGCTTCTTAATTAGGAAATTAAGGTAATCTTCAGTAATCCTGACTGAGGCCAGCGACGCGTAGCTCTTCGGATCGAAAAATAGGCTATCTTTGGCGAACTCCTCTAGGTCCTCTCCAATCATTGAAGGTTTATAAAAGTGCAACTCCACCATGTACCATGGAAACAAGCACGCCGCCGACCTGACGCACTGGACGGATACGGCGAGGCCATAGTCGAGCATGTCAAATCGCACGGTGAACAATGTACCATTGTCCCCGGATAACACGGTCTCTACTCTCCATGAGCCAGGTGCAAGCAAAGGCTGAGAGATGTACCTGTGTTCCTCGCTGTAGTGGAAACTCTGCACTTCAATTGAGTGGGCTTTTTCGAGGTGAGTGAGGAGCTCTGTGGGCGGGGCGGCGAACTTGCAGCCAGGCTCAGTGCAATGCACGGGCCGTGCTGGCACGCCATCCTGTGGTTGAGGAAGTCGTGGAAGGCTACCTTTTCTGCCGACGACTTGGCGGCACAACTCCGTGGAGCATGCGGCCAACCGGACGGCGCTGGTAGTGTCCATATGCATAGTGATTTCTCCGAAGGCGTCGTCGCTGACCTTGCTCCAGCCACCGAACCGAATGTTGTGCATCAAATCCGCCATTGCATTCGGATGGACTAGGGGCGAGGGCGGATTCAAATATGATTGTAGGAGTTTCTTGGAGGAGAGTGATGGAGGCCTGCTAGAACCGATGCAGCGGGCGATAAATGGCTAGGAAAATTTAGGAAGTACGGCGCTCGAGCGGATCCAAAATGCGGCTAGCCAGCGTTAGCGAATAGGGATCACCGGAGATGGGGAAGATGTGAGGCTCTTTGAAGGAGGGGTGTTAATTTTGCATGTTACCTCGTCGGTCTTCTGTAGTGGATCGAGGATGCCTGCTAGTGTTATAGCTAGAGTGCTAGACTAGCAAGCTGTCACGTCCTGGCTCAGTATTGTACCGTCTCGTCACGTAGATTGTGTTTCAGGAAAGGATGTGAACTAGCTCACATTTCTCTCCTCTCTGCTAGATAACGTGCACCGTAGAATCGCTTTTCTAGCACGCGAAGGATTTGAACCCACATGCCCAACTCTGATAATTAGGACTACTAAAAACTATAATAATAGGTGAAGCTCAAAAAATAATTATACTTTTGAGCCACATCCATAGAATATCCGTTGTATATTTGGTTCTTATACTTTGTATTATGTAGTAGTAATCAACCTATTAGCTACCTAATAGTACTCGCCATGCTCTAGAGAAATGACAAAGAACATCCTAGAATTATTGAGAAGTGTGTTTTGAGGTTTGTGCATATCTTTTAGTATGCTAAAGGATATCAATAGTATCTTCTAGATGCTAGAATGGATAGAATTAAGATCCAACGGTACTTTATGGACGTAGCTCGAAATTATAATTATTTTTGAGCTTCACCTATTATAATTTTATATAAACTAGTAAAAGGCACGTGCCACACACGTATATACTGTATGAAATGTGATTAACAAACATTAAGTTATTATAAACCAATAGTCTTGTTTGAGAAAAATGCATACATTAAATCTATTAATATAACTATCTACACATATTGAGAATACAACCTACTATGCTATGAAATTTGGGGGGGTGACATGATGGTTCTAGAACATGGTGGAGTTTGCTCTAGGTAGTACTCAACACGAATCCACCTTGCTCTGAACCATTGGATCTAACATCCCAACGGTTAGGATTGGTACTATGGATCCAATTAAAAACTGCTCCTTTATAGTAGTAGAGAAAAAATGATATGGCATATACTTCTACTATCTGATTCTCATGTGCAAGGCATGTGCAACTTACTAATAAGATATATAACACGAATATCTTTGAACATCGATCATTGGATATAGATTGATAGATTCCAACATTGCTAATTGTTGGATCTCTTGCAAATTCAAGAAAGAATCTATCGCGCTTACTTGTAGTTCAAATTTGACCTACTTTCTTTAAATCGATATAAAGTTATTTGAGTGCATGGGCGTAGTTAGCTAATATATAGGGAAGCTTGAAACGTCCTAAGACTAGGGTATTGTAACAAAACATGTCCGTGTTTTCTAAAAATTGGGTGGTGGCACTTTATTTTTTTGACTGGGTATGTCCCGAAGGAGTGAGATGCTTCAATAATTAACACAGCTAGTGCATGTGTACATGTTACACCAAGGACCTTAAAAAGGTGAAAATTGCATATAAGTCTATACATTTAACACAAAGGACCCTACAATCAAGCAATTAAAATTAGTAGTTGGGTCCTGCTCCTCCATCACGGAGTTGAGTCATGCTCTTCGTAGTAGTACCAGTAAGATGCACGTGCCTTGCATGTGAAACTCGCATAATATACAGATGCATGACATGTCATTAGTATATAATACTGTAATAGATAAATCTTGAAATATCTATGAATTTGAGCCACGTTTCTAAAGTATGAGTGTATATTTGGTTCTTGCACTTTATATCATGTAGAAATAAATGTTTATTAGCTACCTAATAATTGAAAATTTTAGAACCATGGTCTAGAGAAGCAATCGAGAAGATTCTAGAATGATGGATAAGTGTGTTTTGACGTTTTTCTATATATATATATATCTTATCTTATCTTATCTTACCACTATATAGTGTACGAATAACTTTGAATATTGACGGTTGGATCAAGACTCATGAATCCCAACATTTCCAGCTATTGGATCTTCTTTTCCATTCTAGCATCTAGAAGATTTTATTGATAGTCTTCATCACAATGAATGGTATGCACACAACTCAAAACACACTTTTCCATCATTCTAGAATCTTCTCCCTCGTTTCTCTAGAGCATGTTACCAGAATTTTCAAGTTTTAGATAGCTAATAATCGTTGTCTTCTAAATGATATACAAAGTACAAGAACCAAATATGCACCCATACTTTATAGATATTGATCAAATTTATATTTTTGTATGCTTTACCTATTAAAATTGTATATGGTGATGATATGTCAGACGTCCATTATCCGAGTCTCACGTGTTGATCAAAAGGAACGTGCCACACACGTATATACTATATGAAATGTGATTTAACAAATGTTAAGTTTTTATTAACCAATATTCTTGTTAGAAAAAATGCATACTTTATATTAAGTCTATTAGTAATAACTATTTATCCATATTGAGAATACATCCTATAGTGCTATGAAATTTTGGGGGTGGTGAAATGATGGTTCTAGAACATGTTGGAGTTTGCTCTAGGTACTATTCAACACGAATACATGTGCTATGAACCATTGGATCTAACAGCCCAATGGTCAGGATTGGTGCTATGGATCCAATTCAAAACTGCTCCATTGTAGTAGAAGAGAGAATACAGCCTACTATGCTATGATATTTTGGGGGTGGTGACATGATGGTTCTAGAACATGGTGGAGTTTGCTCTAGGTACTATTCAACACGAATCCAGGTACTCCGAACCATTGGATCTAACAGCCCAACGGTCAGGATTGGTTTTAAGGATCCAATTTAAAACTACTCTATTATCTTATCTTACCACTATATAGTGTACGAATAACTTTGAATGTTGACCGTTGGATCAAGATTCGCGAATCCCAGCATTTCTAGCCATTGGATCTTATTTTCCATTCTAGCATCTAGAAGATTCTATTTGTAGTCTTCGGCATAATGAATGCTATGCACAAACCTCAAAACATACTTCTCCATCATACTAGAATCTTCTCCTTTTTTCTCTAGACCATGTTATCAAAATTCATGTGTTAGGTAGCTAATAATGTTTGACATCTACATGACATACAAAGTACAAGGATACACCCATACTTTATAGATGTTAATCAAATTTATAATTTATTGTGCTTTACCAATTATAATTTTATATAGTGATGATATGTCATACGTCTGCTATCTGAGTCTCACGTGCAAGGCACGTGCAACTTTCTAGTAATAGTATAAATAGAGATATGATGTCGATATGGTCATCCTTTGAATAACCTAAAGGGAATATGCCCGAGAGGCAATAATAAAGTGGTTATTATCTTATTCCATGTTTATGATAAATGTTTATTTTGCATGCTATAATTTTATTAATTTGGAAACGTTAATACATGTGTGTTTAATAAACAAAAAGAAAGTTCCTAGTAATGCCTCTCATATAAACTAGCTCGTTGATTAACAAGATGATCAAGGTTTCCTGATCATGGACATTGGATGTTGTTAATAACGAGGTCACAACATTGGTGGAATGATGTGATGAACATTCATCCGAAGTATAGTATTACGATCAGAGTCATTATGTTTATATTGCTATAACATCATACGAAGTAATCTTAGTCCTTATACCATGAGATCATGTTAATTGCTAACACCGGAAGAGTATCTTGATAACATCAAACGTCACACCGTAACAGGGTGACTGTAAAGGTGGGTTCAGTGCTACGAAGGTGTTATGTTGAGGCTTATGGATCAAGGGTGGGATTTTTCCATCCCGATGATGGATAGATATACTCTGGGCCCTCTCGGTGATATCACATTGAAATAGCTTGCAAGCAAGTAATGTGATCACTAGAATGTTATATCACGGGAATGAGAAAAGAGTGCATGTCGATAACGAGATCAAACTAGGTATTTGGATGCCGATGATCGAATTTCGGACATGTAATATATCGCGAGACAAAGGGATTTAGTTACGATGTTAAAGGTTCACACGATCACAAGAGTCATTGTTGAATATGTGGGAGTCAGTACGGATCTCCAGGTCCCGCTGCTGATTATTGATCGGAGAGGGGTCTCGATCATGTCTGCATTATTCGCGAATCGTAGGGTGACACACTTAAGGGATACCGACACCATTTAGGAGCAAATATGTTTCAGATAAAGATTTAAGAAAGCGCTGGAATCATTTTGATGGAAACCGGAATTGTTTCGAGTGAAATTGCTGAAACTAGTTCTGCATGTGATATTGAAATGTTGCAGGGGGTTTTATGTGAATGTTTTTTAATTAATATAATTAACAAAATTCTGAATAAAATAAATAAAATAGTTTTATTTAATGAGAGCTTGCATTAAATTTGGTGGAAATTTAATGCATGTGTGAGTGGAATTTTTAGTGGAGGCTTTTTATGGGAGTGGGAGCTCCACCCACATGAATGTGGAAGAGGTGGGGGCACCACCATGGCTGCCACGCCATGGCCCTTGGGTGACTCCCCTCTTCCCTATAAAAGGCCCCCTCTCCTCCTCACAAAACACACCTCCTCATGAAGGAGCTCTCTCTCCCCCTCTAGTTATTCCCCATGGTCTCGGATTAGCAAGATACATGTTCCCGGTGGCTTTATCTGGAAATGAGTTGTTGCTTCTGCTGCTTCGCTAGAGCGAGGGACGGAGGTTGTCGGGGTACCGGACGTGTGTGCGATCATAGATGCACCGCTGCTTTGTGGTGCTGGACTTGGTGGTGTTGGACTTGCTGGAGCTAGATCTGATGGACGTGCTGGAGCCGGACCTGCTGGACTTCATCACGATCTTGAGATCGGCAAGTGTACGACTACATCATCCACGAGTTCCAACTCATTAACAAAGCTATCTTGTCTTCGAGGGTAAGTTCTCTATGGATGTATATCCACCCGTTGCTTGTATCTAGTAGATAGATCTTGGCGTATAGTTCCCATCGTAGGAAATTTTTTGTTTTCTATGCTGCTAACCCAACAGTGGTATCAGAGCCTGATCGATGCGTAGGTGCTTTGCACGGGTAGTACACATATGTTTATATGTGGGCGATGATGATCATGTTATTGCATCTTTCATGTATTTTGGATATTGGTGGCATAGTGGGATGAAGCGGCCCGAACCAACCTTACATGTCATCGCACATGAGACCGGTTCCACGACTGACATGCAACTAGTTTTGCATAAGTGGCTGGCGGGTGTCTGTCTCTCCTACTATAGTCAATATCTGATTTATAACGAGTTACTAATCACTTTGTTATCCTCGTTGTGGTTCCATGTTCGTAGGTAAGACCGGTTCTATCTCCGAAAGCCCTAAGCCACGTAAAACTTGCAATGGATAAATTAGAGGCGGCTAGTTTAGATCGTTGATGGGCTAGTGTCATGATATGGTAATGTTGTAAGTTGATGTATAGTTGATACTCTTACAACACACCTAACGTGTAAGTTCCATAGACCTTGGCCTTACACACAAAGGAATGATAGAGATCATACCACGATCCACATGATGGTGATCAAATGCATGGACCATATCATTCCACTTTACACATATGATGTTTGCATCTTATATTGCTAGTTTGGCATTTTAGTAGCATTATAAGATGATCCCTCATTTAAATATCAAGATAAAATGTGTTCTTCCTTAAGTATGCATCGTTCTATGGATCGTGTTTCGAGACATCACGTGATGATCGGGTGTACTCGACTCTACGCTTTCATACAACGGGTGTAAGACAGTTTTACACACGCGAGTACTAAGGTTCTTACTTGGTGAGCCTAGCATGTACAGACATGGCCTTGGAACACGGACCAAAAAGTAAAGCATGAGTCATATAGTTGATATGATGACCATAAAGCTGCTCGCCTTTGAAGCTACACCGACTCACGTGATGATAGGACTTGGTGTAGTGGATTTGGTTCATGTAATCACCAAAAAGGCATGAGGGATGTCCGTTTTGAGTGGGAGTTCATTTCTAATTTGGATTAGTCGAACTCAATTTGTCATAAACTAAGTCAAAGTGAATTTGCATAATTTGTTGTAGTCATTAGCATCTGTTCACTACCTTATGCTTAGTTTTAATTGAGATAATAGAACTATAGAATTCTGGATATTTACTTTACGAACTGGTATCGTATTGTTTTGAATGTCAATTTAAAGTTTAGAAGTCCTATTGCAAACTTTCAGCAAACTCTATTTACTCCATGAAGTTTAATAAGTAGTATTAAATCAAGAGTAAGAATTCCAATGTTAGTATCTAAATTATAATGTTTGCCTCCATGATTATTGATATTCAAAAGTTGTTTTAATATCAAGATTATCTAGGAGCTGAAAAATTGTTTCAGAAACCATCATGTGTGGAAGATATTGTGATATCTGAAATAATGTTTTTTGGTTGCATTATGATAGAGTATAATTTAAAAAAATACATGTTCTCATATTGTATGAGAATTTGTGAAGGATGGAGATGCTAGGCATCCGGATCTCCCAAAAAGGTTTTGGGAACTAACATTATACTCGTGATTCTTCCTTATAGGCTATAGTAGCTTGATCATGAAAGTTTTCATGATGAGGATGAATAGAAGATGTAAGTAAAATGTTTACTACACTAATAGATTACTAAAGAATGGATTTTTGAAAGAACACCAAACATTTGATGATGGAGATCCACTTCAAAGTGCATGTCCAAAGGTATTAGTATTTGACTATATACACTTTGTACTATGTGTCATGTCAATGACACCACTATTGATGTTGATAGATTCTTTTAAAAGAAAAGGAATTGTTGAAAGAGAATCTATAAAATATTTGGCAGAAAGGAAAAGGTTGGAGATGTCCAACTTAGGTATATAGAAGATATACATGGTATGGCTGTATTCCTTGCTTGTTAAACAATGTGGTTCTGAGGTATTGGATACCGGTATTGGATACCGAATTGGTTGCTATGGAGTGTCATACAGAACAACGCAATTCATGAACTGCAACGGCCTAAGCAACTCACAAGAGAATAAGTGATGATGTTCATCGAAAACAAATAAAGTGTTATTGTGATTTCGTTGTCGTCAAACCTAGCTTTCAAGATTTGTTTTAATAATTGTTATTTTGTTCCGGTATTACGAGAACAATGGTTGTTCAAATAATTACCGTATTACATAAAGGATGGATGAACTTTTACAAGTCTAGTTGGAGAAATCACATCCATAAATATTATTGCTAAAATGTCGTAAGACAAATGATTGGAAGATCACTTATGAAGTGACATCGATGTTTGAATTATATTGGAAAGTAAACATGAAGAAACTCCATGATGATGGATTTTTGGAGTCTTTTTGATTTTGATTAATTGACGCTTGTGAAAGTTTCCTCGAGATAATTGAAACTATGTCCATAGGCCAAAGAGGAACAGATGACTAACTTATTGGATATTATGCATGTTGATGTATATAGTCCATTATGTGTAGCCATATGCGATGGATCTTTTTGCTTCATATGCTTTCTTCAGAAATTTGAGTGAATATATTTATATATTTACTTAATAAGGAAGAAGTATGAAACATTTGAAAAATGTTCAAAGACTTTCAAGATGAAGTGAAAAATCATTGTAACAAGAAAATAAAAGAGTTTATGATTTGATCATAAAGGAAGATATTTGAGTTACAGGTTTAGCAAAACACCTAAGATTTCAGGAATTGTTCCATGAATTTGCATTTCTCGATAAACCACAGGAATACGGTATGTTTGAGAGATCAAATCAAACCTTGTTTGACATGGTAAGATCAAAGGTGTCATTTATAAAACTGCCATTATGTTTTAAGGATTAAAGCTTTAGAGACTACCGCTTTTACACTGAAAAGAGCATCATCATGATCCGTTGAAATGACACCATATGAGTTATGATTTGGGATAAAACCCGATTTGTCTTTTCTTAAATTTTGGTATGCTATGCATAAGTAAAATGTTTAAAACCAAAGTCGGATAAGCACGTCTTTGTAGGTTATCCCAAAGAATTTGTTGGGAATTCCTCCATAACACCGAGGACAAAAGAGTTTGTCGCTTGGAACGTCAAGTTTCTTGAGAAGGAATTTTTCGTGAAAAAATAAGTGGGAGGACAATAGAACTTTGATAAGGTTGTTGAACCTTAGCTATATGGGCTAAGTAGCAGCGCTGGAAAGTGTCCCGGTGGCGGCCACAATGCTCATGGCTCCCATGATTACAAAGGGTGTGATCTTGGAGATTAGAGTTCCTATTGAACCATGTGGGTCGGTAAGAATCAAATAGTAAGATTTGAAACAGAAGTCGTTATTGTTTTGACAATGATGAACCGACTGCATGCAAAGAAGAGGTGATGGGCCCTGACTCCATAAAATGACTAGAAGTCATAGAATCCGTGATAGTATCCATACACGAGAAATCAAGTTTCTAAATTTGGAAGACCCTCCGGACAGGCGTGAAGCCTATCGGTCATGTTTGGATCTATAAAGAAATAGACATGGATGTTTAACATCTATGAAATAGTCGACATGTCGGAAACAAGTTTACGGCAATGTTCAAGGAGTTGACTATGGCAAGATTTGATCTTTCATAGCGATATTTAGTCTTAACGGATTAATGTAGCAACCACTACATATAATTTGGTATATGGTAGTTGAATAAACAAAACAAGGTTCTTCTAATAGAATGGTTACCTAGGACGTGTACATGACACGGTCCGAAGGGTTTTGTCAATTCAAAGGATGCTAAAAGGGCATGCAAACTTCAATAGTTGAAGCGAGCATAGCGCAGTTGGAATCTTAATCATGATGAAAATGTTAAAGGAGTTTAATTTCATCAGAGATGATGAAGATGCTTGCATTTGCAAGAAATTAAGTGGGAGCGCTGAGACAAATTTCCAATACATTATGCAGAGTACATATTGTTGATTGGAAATGATGTATCTTGTATTGACACAAGTTAAGAATTTCATTAAAATAGGATTTCGATGAAAGACTTGGGAAGAACTGGAATATTCGGCATCAATGTCTATATGGATAGATTGAGGCGCTAATATGGGTATGCCAGACGTACATATATGAAATATTGAAAGGGTTCAATATGGAAACAACAAGAAAGGTTCTTGCTGCATGGAAAGGATTGTATCAAGATTCAAGTGTTTCAACACTTGGTGAGTAAAATCACATGAATATTTTGATCGATTATACCGTGATATGTATATATCCAGATATGTCCTATGCTCTAAAATGTTATGAGCACATACCAGAATGATTCATAAGACGATCATTGGACGATAGTAAAGATATTCTTATGAGCTTTGGAAGAACTAAGAATATATCATGTATAAGTGACAAATAGTTAAAGGTAGTTCATTGTAAAGTGTTACATTGATACTAGTTTTGTCACAAGATACAAATTAAACTTATCTCAATTTAGACTATGGATGGCACAATGTAATGGAAAGGATGTTCCATGATGGATTTGCATGAGTTCCAAAGTTGAGACATTGTGACGGATACTACAACAAAAGGCTAAGTATATGACTGCTATAGTAGCAGCAAAGGAGGGCATTTGTGTTAAGAAGTTTTTATCAAACTAGGTGTGGTTCAAAGTGGGCTAATACTATGAAGATATATTGTATGACAATAATATCAACATATTTTAACCCGAATGAACTAAAGGTCTCACTAGAAGACCAAATTTATACAATGCCATCTCATTTGAGAATGAGTGATGCGTAGACACGCAAAGACATGCAAATACACACGAACCTGAAATTGTCAGAGCCGGAGATTATTGACTCTAGTGCAATAACCACTAGAAATCGCGTATATGCAACACCAGAAAGCCATAGGTGTTCAATACGCAAAGTTTTTCAAACTAGATTATTGACTCTAGTGCAAGTGGGAGACTGAAGGGAATATGCCCGAGAGGCAATAATAAAGTGGTTATTATCTTATTCCATGTTTATGATAAATGTTTATTTTGCATGCTATAATTGTATTAATTGGGAAATGTTAATACATGTGTGTTTAATAAACAAAAAGAAAGTTCCTAGTAATGCCTCTCATATAAACTAGCTCATTGATTAACAAGATGATCAAGGTTTCCTGATCATGAACATTGGATGTTGTTAATAACGAGGTCACAACATTGGTGGAATGATGTGATGAACATTCATCCGAAGTATAGCATTACAATCAGAGTCATTATGTTTATATTGCTATAACATCATACGAAGTAATCTTAGTCCTTAGACCATGAGATCATGTTAATTGCTAACACCGGAAGAGTATCTTGATAACATCAAACGTCACATCGTAACAGGGTGACTATAAAGGTGGGTTAAGTGCTACGAAGGTGTTATGTTGAGGCTCATGGATCAAGAGTGGAATTTGTCCATCACGATTACGAATAGATATACTCTGGGCCCTCTCAGTGATATCACATTGAAATAGCTTGCAAGCAAGTGATGTGATCACTAGAATGTTATATCACGGGAACGAGAAAAGAGTGCATGTCGGTAACGAGATCAAACTAGGTATTTGGATGCCGATGATCGAATCTCGAATATGTAATATATCGCGAGACAAAGGGATTTAGTTACGACGTTAAAGATTCACACGATCACATCGTTGAATATGTGAGAGTCAGTACGGATCTCCAGGTCCCGCTGCTGATTATTGATCGGAGAGGGGTCTCGATCATGTCTGCATTATTCGCAAACCGTAGGGTGACACACTTAAGGTATACTGACACCACTTAGGAGCAAATATGTTTCAGATAAATATTTAAGAAAGCGTTGGAATCATTTCGATGGAAACCAGAATTGTTTCGGGTGAAATTGCTAAAACTAGTTCTGCATGTGATATTGAAATGTTGCAGGGGTTTTATGTGAATGTTTGTTAATTAATGTAATTAACAAAATTCTGAATAAAATAAATAAAATAGTTTTATTTAATGAGAGCTTGCATTAAATTTGGTGGAAATTTAATGCATGTGTGAGTGGAATTTTTAGTGGAGGCTTTTTATGGGAGTGGGAGCTCCACCCACATGAATGTGGAAGAGGTGGGGGCACCACCATGGCTGCCACGCCATGGCCCTTGGGTGCCTCCCCTCTTCCCTATAAAAGGCCCCCCTCTCCTCCTCACAAAACACACCTCCTCGTGAAGGATCTCTCTCCCCCTCTAGTTATTCCCCATGGTCTCGGATTAGCGAGATACATGTTCCCGGTGGCTTTATCTGGAAAGGAGTTGCTGCTTCCGCTGCTTCGCTGGAGCGAGGGATGGAGGTTGTCGAGGTACCGGGCGTGTGTGTGATCACGGATGCACCGCTGCTTTGCGGTGCTGGACTTGGTGGTGCTGGACTTGCTAGAGCTAGATCTGATGGACGTGCTAGAGCCGAACCTGCTGGACTTCATCACGATCTTGAGATCGGCAAGTGTACGACTACATCATCCACGAGTTCCAACTCGTTAACAAAGCTATGTTGTCTTCGAGGGTAAGTTCTCTATGGATGTATATCCACCCGTTGCTTGTATCTAGTAGATAGATCTTGGCATATAGTTCCCATCGTAGGAAATTTTTTGTTTTCTATGTTGTGAACCCAATATAACCTTCATTCCCGATGCTTGGAAACAAAGAGAAAAATTCGAAAGTTTGAATTCTAATAATTTTTGCCACCAATGCGCGGTTCCTTCCTATGTACACCAACGCACACGCCGAAGACACAGCTGAGCCGCCGTACCAAGACACACATGCGCAGCGTTGTGGACGAGGGGGTGCTGAGATGGATGGTGAGGCGGCGACTGAGAGCGAAAAAATAAATTTGTTTTCTTAGTGCACATAAGTCCTGAAATTTACTAGAGTGTGTACGCTGTAAAGTCTATAGTACCTCATTTCAGGAACCCATCATAATTCTGCTCTGACATCGCACCGCCTTCAAGTGTCCTGTCACGCTGCCCTCCCTCCCTGCCTCCCTTTTATTCTCTGAGCTCCTCTTGCTCTTCGGTTTTTTCCCTCATCTCACTAGTACCTCCGTCCCAAAGCTTAAGGCCCTGTTTGGAATGCAGGAATGCAAAACATAGGAAGCTCAATTCCTAGAGGAATCAATACCATAGGAAAAAATTTAGGGTGTCGTTTGGATGTCACACAGGAAAACCACATGAATTGTAGACACAAGGAGATGAAACATGAGGTTAGACCTCATGTTATTTTTCCTAGAAAATTCCTATGAAATAGCCTATACCATAGGAATTTCAAAGGATTCTTAGATTCCTATTCCTTTGTCCCAAACGAACCCATAGGAATTTTCCTATAGGAATCCTATCCTACAAAAATCCTATGATTTTCCTTTGTTCCAAACAGGGCCTAAGGCTTTTTTTTATAAGTGAAGCTACGAAAAGTTTGACCAAACTTCTAAAAAAATATCAAGAATTACTATATGATATTAGTAGATACCATGTGAATATATGTTTCATGATGTATCAAAGGGTATGTATTTCATATTGTAAATATTAATATATTTTTCTACAAACTTGGTCAAACTTTGCATAGTTTGACTTTTCAAAAAAATAGGCCTTGAGCCTTGGATGCAGGTACTACTAGTGTTTAGTACTCCATCCTAGAACTTAAGTCTTGATATATAGACATCGTGGGTCCCTTCAGACGGCGTTAGGAAAATTTAAGAAGAATCTACCGCGCTTACTTGTAGTTCAAGTTTGACCTAATTTCTTTAAATCGACATAAAGTTATTTAAGTGGGCATAGTTCCCTAGGGAATCTTGAAATGTGCTAATACTAGGGAATTGTAAGAAAGATGGTCCCCACTTTTTCTAAAAACCGGGTGGTGGTTAGGCCTGGAATTATAACTCGAAACTCGCGAGCTAAATGAGTAACTCGTGACTCGGCTCGACTCGGCTTAAACTCGGTGTCTAACGAGTCGAGCCGAGTTTTAGATTTGAACTCGTTTGTTCACCCAAGCTAAATGAGCTACTCGTTTAGCTCGTTAAACTCGTTCCAATATAGAATTTGAAATTTTCCACTAATGAGTGCCATAGTACGAATGTTTCTTGTACATGTAATGGTGTAGAACTACTATATTTTCCATTCGATCTTGCCTTCGTGTTACTATGAAAGTACTATCCTTATTATAGTTCTTAATTATTAGGATAATTACTAGTTTTTCTTATATGTGGTCTTGTTCGTAACTCATAACGTGCTAAACGAGCTACTCGTGAGTTTACCGAGTCGAGCCGAGTTTCAAATATGAACTCGTTTTGTAAACGATCCGAGCCAAGCTAGTTCATTAGTTGAACGAGCTTTAGCGAGTCGAGCCGAGCTGATTCGGCTCGGCTCGAATTCTAGCCTTAGTGGTGGTACTTTTTTTTGACTAAGGTATGTCCTAAGGGAGCGAGATTCTTCAATTAATTAACACGGTAAGTGGATGTGTACATGTTACACCAAGGACCTCAAAAACCAAAAAATACATCCAAGTCCATACATTTAGCACAAAGGACACTAAAATCAAATGCTTGAAATTTTTGGTAACATGGTCTATAGAAACGGGGGGAGATTCTAAAATGATGGAGAAGTGTGTTTTGAGGTTTATGCATAGTATTTCATTGTGATGAAGATTATTAATAGAATCTTCTTGATGCTAGAATGGAAAAGAAGATCCAACGGTTGGAAATGTTGGGATTCGTGAGTCTTGATCCAACAATTAATATTCAAAGTTTTTTGTACACCATATAGTGTTAACATAGTGGTAATGGTAAGACTAGTGCTTGCTTAACAAAAGAAAACAACGCACTTCTCACTTTCAGCATATCTTGTTGAAGAAGATGCACAAATCTATCAGATGCAGGTACTGTATCATAAACTATATATGATGTCAATATGGTCATGACCTTGGATATTCGGGTCGAAACCAGGAATATTCATACACCTTAGGCCAATACACATTATGAAGCAGTGAGAGCATTTTTTGTATTCAAAGGTGTCAAAACACATGTTTCTTATTTTTTTCTTAGCATTGTATAGTGTACGAATAACTTTGAATATTGATCGTTGGATCAAGACGCAAATCCCAACATTGTCAGACATTCGATCTTCATTATTTCCATTTTAGCATCGAGAAGATACTATTGATAGTCTTTCTTTTCTTATCTTACCACTACTAGTAAAAGGCACGTGTCACACACGTATATACTGTATGAAATGTGATTTAACAAACATTAAGTTGTTATTAACCAATAGTCTTATTAGAGAAAAACTGGATACATTAAGTCTATTAATAATATATCTACACATATTGAGAATACAACCTACTGTGCTATGAAATTTTGGGGGTGGTGACATGATGGTTCTAGAACATGGTGGAGTTTGCTATAGGTACTATTCAACACAAATTAAGCTACTCTAAACCATTGGATCTAACAGCCCAATGGTCAGGATTGGTCCTATGGATCCAATTCAAATTAAAACTGCTCCATTATAGAGTAGTAGAGATATGATGTCAATATGGTCATGACCTTGGTTGTTCGGGTCAAAGCCAGGAATGTACATACACCATAGGCCAATACACATTGGGAAGAAGCCATAGCATTTTTTTGTATTCAAAGGTGTCAAAACACATGTTTCTCATAGTTTTTCTTAGCATTATATATTATACAAATAACTTTGAATATTGACCGTTGGATCAAGATGTGAATCCCAACATTGTCAGATGTTGGATCTTCATTTCCATTTTAGCATCGAGAAGATACTATTGATAGTCTTTCTTTTCTTATCTTACCACTATTTTTTATATATAGTGTGCGGACAACTTTGAATATTGACCGCTGATTCATGACCCGCGAATCCCAACATTGCTGCTAGTTATTGGATCCTCTAATCCATTCCATCACCTAGAAGATACTATTGATAGTCTTTGTTATCTTATCTTACCACTATATAATGTACGAATAACTTTGAGTATTAACCTATGGATCAAGACTCGCGAATCACAACAATGCTAGCCGTTGGATCTTCTTTTTTCCATTCTACCGGGTGGTGGTACTTTTCTCTACTGCTATAATGGAGCAGTTTTGAATTGGATCCATGGCACCAATCATAACCGTTGGGCTGTTAGATCCAATGGTTAAGAGCAGCTGGATTCGTGTTGAATAGTATCTAGAGCAAACTCCAACATGTTCTAGATCAATCATTTCACCACCCCAAAAATTTCATAGCACACTAGGATGTATTCTCAATATGGGTAGATAGTTATTACTAATAGACTTAATGTATGCATTTTTTCTCTAACAAGAATATTGGCTAAAACAACTTAACATTGTTAAATCATATTTCATACCACTTTATCATTATCAATTTGTTTTCACCCATCAACTCAGTCATCCACGTAGGGCCCACAGATTGGGGAGGTCGCGGTCGCCTTGGACGCACCACAAAATTATGACTGGGCCATCGAGTGCAGGAAGTAGAGTCAGCATTCCGTCCAATCGCTTACCCTAGTCATCGTCATCGATATTTCCCACACGCATCGGCTTCATCAGCAACATTGATTGTCCCCTCGCTTCGGTAATCTGCCACATTAATCCTGGATCACCTCCTTCCTATTTAATCTCTCCCCTTACCTGCACCAAACCATCTCTAATCCCCCACTTCAAGCAACCATATCCGACCTTGTCTGTCATCCATGGCCACCTTCCGGCTGCTGCCCGCTGTACCGGAGCGCAAAGACCCCAACATCACCGCACAGGAGGATAATGCCCTACGCATTTGGGATTTCTCCCCGCGGAGAACAAAGTGGCACCTGGCGTGCGCCTTCCTCGATGCTGGGTATGGTGACCGCAAGTACCATATGTACGACATCTATGACAATCCGGACGGGACGCTGAAGGTCAAGTTCGTCAACTTCAGGGATGCCCATCTCCTCTACGGCCAGGCCTTCCACTGCGGCTGCGAGATGGTGGTGTTCACCGGCTCCAACATTTTCACCAACTACTAGAACCAGTTCCCAAACAATGGCAACTTCATCCACAGTGTGCTCCTGGAGCTGCTAATGGCTCCAGAGGTGCCGCTGATGGCTCAGTAGGTGCAGCCGCCTTCTCCGGAGGTGCCGATGAGTCAGGAGCCGGCTCTGTCGCTGGAGCTGTCGTTGGTGTCGATGTCACGAGCTTCCGCTGGCGGTGTGGACTAGGTGCAAGGAGGCGCCGGACCTACACTAGTTCAGCAGCGAGTCCTATATGAAGTTAATGGTTGTATGAAGTTTCTTTTGGTACTATTCGTCAAAAAAAAGTTTCTTTTGGTACTACTCATTGTACCTTGTAGTACTAGTAGTAGTACTACAAATGACAATATATTGAATATCCTTCCCCCCGGATGTTTGTGAAGGAAGTGAAAATTTCGAAACCAAGAAAGTTTGAATTGTTACTCTATTGTAAGGACCAAAATGGTTCCCACCAACGCAGCTGACGAACAAGCCATATAAAGACACGGAGCCACCGACAAAGAAATGGAGCCACCAATGGCAGGTTGTCGGTCGACGCGCGTGCCCAGCGCCACATTGTGGACGAGGGAGAGATCAGTCGGCCGGGGTGTGGGGGTGTTGATGGGGGAGTGAAGGAGAGAGAAAACACATTTTGTTTTGCGTGCATATATAGTGTGGTCCTGAAATTTACACTACTCATTGTACCATATACCTCGTGTTAGGAACCCATCCCAGCTTTGCTTTGACATCGCACCGTCTTCAAATCCTCCTCTTCACAGCTCTCTCGATGCCTCCTCTGTGCTCATAGTCTCTTCTCGCTCATTGTTTTTTAACAGAAAAAAAGAAATAAATTCTTGTTACTTGCTTTTCAGAAAATAAATTCCTGTCAGTTGGAAAATTGAAATTGATTATTTTTTGTTTTTAATATCTTTGATTGTTCTCAAAAGATAGCCAAATATGTCAGCATGTAAATTCTTGGATATGGGATCATGAGCATAAAGTCTGATGTAGAGATATGGCCTTGACCTTGTGGTCGTTCGCCTTGAAATCCAAGATTTTTTCATACTCGTTGACAACTATGCTTAAATTCGTTGAAATTTCACCACTTACTTTTAGGTTAGCATTTTACACGGTCAGTGGGAGTACATTCTACATCAAGGACCTAAAAAAAGGGAAAATTACATCAAGGTCCACACATTTAGCACAAAGGACCCTAAAATTGAGCAAAGAAAATAGTCGGGTTCGGCTCCTTCTCGAGAGAGTAGCTGATCGAGCCACACTCTTCATACTACTTCATCTTCGATTGTTTTCAAAATATGTCCAAATTTTTCGGCATGCAAATTCTTGGATATGGGATCATCACCATAAAGTCTGATGTAGAGATATGGCCTTGATCTTTTGGTCGTTCGGCTTGAAATCCAAGGATGTTCATACTCGTTGACAACTATAAGCTAAAATTCGTTTAAATTTCACCACTTACTTTTAGGTTAGAATTTTACACGGTTGGTGGGAGTACATTTTACAACAAGGACCTAAAAAGGGGAAAATTTACATCGAGGTCCATACATTTAGCACAAAGAACCCTAAAAACAAGCAAGCAAAACAGTCAGGTTTGGCTCCTTCTCGAGAGAGTAGCTGATCAAGCCATACTCTTCATACTACTTCATCTTCGATTGTTATCAAAATATGGCCAAATTTGTCGGCATGCAAATTCTTGGATATGGGATCATCATCATAAAGTATGGTGTAGATATGGCCCTGACCTTGGTCGTTTGTCTTGAAATACAAGAATGGTTCATACGCGTTGACAACTAAGCTTAAATTTGTTTAAATTTCACCACTTACTTTTAGGTTAGAACTTTACACGGTCGATCGGGGTACATTTTACATCAAGGACCTCAAAAAAGCAAAAGTTACATCGAGGTCCATACATTTAGCATAAAGGACCCTAAAAGGAAAATTTTCTAGTTCGGATCCTTCTCAAGAGATCAGCTGATCTGAGCCAAACTCTTGATACTACTTCATCTTTGATTGTTTTCAAAACATGGCCAGATCTATTGCCATGCAAATTCTCTGACATGGGGTCATCATCATCATATAAAGTATGATGTTGATATGGCCTTGACCTTGGTCGTTCGGCTTGAAATCCAAGAATGTTCATACTCATTGATAAGTAAGCTCAAAATCATCTAAATTTCACCACTTACACTTTTAGACCTAAAAGTGGGGAAATTACATCGAGGGCCATACATTGAGATCACAAAGGACCCTAAAATTAAGCAAGGAAAATAGTCGAGTTCGGCTCCTTCTCGAGAGAGTAGTAGATCAAGCCATACTCCTCTTCATACTACTTCATCTTTGATTGTGTTCAAAATATTGCCAAATTTGTCGGCATGCAAATTCTTGGATATGGGATCATCAACATAAAGTATGATGTAGATATGGCCTTAACCTTGGTGGTTCGTCTTGAAATACAAGAATAATGCTTCATACTCGTTGACAATAAGCTTAAATTCGTTTAAATTTCACCACAATACTTTTAGGTTAGAACTTTACACGGTCGACCGAAGTACATTTTACATCACGGGCCTTGATACATTGCAAATGTATCTATAATTTTTGATGTTCCATGCTTGGTTTTATCCACTTTCTTGTGTTTTGTCCACACTTTGGATTACTTTTCATATGATTTCTTGGACTAACCTATTAACAAGAGCCACAGTGCCAGCTGCCTGTTTTCTGCTGTTTTTGGTTCAAGGAAAGTCAGAAAATAAAAATATTCTCGGAATTGGATGGGACAAAAGCCAAAGTGCCTATTTTTTGGAAGTCATCAGATGCCAGAATACGAGACGGAGAAGGGTTGGGGGCCGGCCACACCACCTGGCCGCGGGCAAGGCCTGGCCCGTGCTAGGGTGTGGTCTGGCTGACCCCAGCACCCCCTTGGCCTCTCCTTCCGCCTATATATTACCCTCGGGACGAAAACCCTAAGTACCCGATCAAAAATCCACGAAAGAGTCTGTAGCCGCCATCATCTCCATCCCTAGATCGGGAGGGATCTGAAGCTCTTCCCGGCACCCTGCCGGAGAGGGGAATTCACCCTAGAGGCCTTTTTCATCACCATGCAAGCCTCCGGTGTGATGCGTGAGTAGTTCATCTTTGGACTACGGATCCATATAGTAGCTAGATGGCTGGTTCTCCTCCTTTGTGCTTTCATGTTTAGATCTTGTGAGCTCCATTCATGATCAAGATCATCTATTTGTAATTCTGCATGTTGTGTTTGCGGGGATCCGATGGATATTGAGATGCTATTTCAGATTCATTATTGATTCTATCATGTCTTTGTTATTTGTGATCTTGCATGCTTTCCATTGTTAGTAGCTATCTTGGCCAAGTAGATGCTAGCACCTCCAAGAGTTAGTATTTATGCTCGATAGTGGGTTCATGCCTCTAGTAATCTAGGGAAGTGACAGAAATCTCTAAGGTACTAGATGTGTTGTTGCTAGTAGGGAGAAAACAACAATCCTTTGTTCATAGAACAATCTTATTGTTTACTTTGCACACAATTCATAAAGCAATAATCTGTTGCTTGCAACTTAATACTGGAGGGGGTTCGGATGATAACCTGAAGGTGGATTATTAGTCATAGATGCAGTTGGATGGCGGTCTATGTATAATGTTGTAATGCCCAATCAAGTTCCAAAGGAGTCAAGATGATTAGTATATGCATGTATTGCTTTATCGATGTTTGTCAATTGCCCCGTTGTAATTTGTTCATCCAGCATGTTATCTATCTAAGGAGAGCCACCTCTAGTGAATTATGGATCCCGGTCCTTTTCTTTACATACAATCTACAAACTATTACTGCTTTGTGTTTACTTTCTGCAAACTTTTACTTCTTTCCATTCGATACGTTTAATCCTTTGTTTTCAGCAAAACACGATGAGATTGACAACCTCATCGCAAGTTGGGGACAGAGTTATGTGGTTCTGTTGTGCAGGTATCCACGTTGCTACTAGCACCGGTAGTGCGCCCTGCCAAGGCTCAGCTAGCAACACCTTTGGGGTGTTTCCTTGCTCCTACTGGTTTGATTAAACCTTGGTTTCATAACTGAGGGAAACTTGTTATTGTGCTCATCATGCCTTCCTCTTGGGGTTCCCCAACGAGCTCTACATCAACACCGAGCCATCAAGCATTTTTCTGGCGCCGTTGCCGGGGAGTCAAGGACATCTTCACAAGGGGAGTCCCTCATAACCAATCTCTTTACTTTGTTATTTTTGTTTTGCTTAGTTTATTTTTACTTTGTTTGCTTGTTTATTTATCAAAAACACACAAAAAAATTAGTTTTACTAGTTTGCTTTCTTATTTGAAAACCCAAAAAAAATGACTACTCTTGAAAACACTAAGTTGTGTGACTTCACTAGCACCAACAACAATGATTTTATGAGCACACCTATTGCTCCACATGTGCCTGAAGATACTTTCTTTGAGATAAAACCTGCTTTGCTCAATCTTGTTATGAGAGAACAATTTTCTGGTATTGGTAATGAAGATGTTGTTGCCCATCTAAATAACTTTGTTGAACTTTGTGAGATGCAAAAGCATAGAGATGTAGATGGTGATATTATTAAGCTGAAACTGTTTCCTTTCTCTTTGAGAGGAAAAGCTAAAGAATGGTTGAATTCCTTAACTAGGAATAGTATTGATTCTTGGATTAAATGTAAAGATGCTTTCATTGGAAAATACTATCCTCTTGCTAAGATTATATCCATGAGAAGTGAAATAATGAAGTTTAAACAATCTGATAATGAGCATCTTGCTCAAGCTTGGGAAAGAATGAAATCTTTGGTCAAGAATTGTCCCACTCATGGACTGACTGCTTGGATGATCATCCAAACTTTTTACGCGGGATTGAACTATTCTTCAAGGAACCTATTGGATTCTGCTGCTGGAGGTACCTTTATGACCATCACTTTGGGTGCTGCAACAAAACTTCTGTACAATATGATGGTTAATTATTCTGAATGGCATACTGAGAGAGCTCCACAAGGTAGGAAGGTAAATTCTGTTGAGTAAACTTCCTCCTTGAGTGATAAGATTGATATTATTATGTCTATGCTTGTGAATGGGAAATCCCATATTGATCCAAATAATGTTCCTTTAGCCTCTTTGGTTGCTCAAGAAGAGCAAGTTGATGTGAACTTCATAAGAAATAACAATTTTGGCAATAATGCTTATAGGAACAATTTTGGTAACAACAATTATAAGCCATATCCTCCCAACAATGGTAATGCTTATGGAAATTACTACAACAATAATAGGAGTGCACCCTCTGAAGTTGAAGTTATGTTTAAAGACTTTATTAGTAAACAAACTGCTTTCAATAAAACTATTGAGGAAAAACTCTCTAATGCTGAAAGAAATATAGCATCTTTGGTTGAAGCTCAATCTTCTTTGAATAAAATGGCTGCTAAACTTGAAACTAATGATAATCCCTTTGCAGCTACTAATGCTATACAAGTAAGAATTGATGAAAATGTTAGACTATTAGCTGAACTACATGCTAAGTGGGAAAGAGAAGATGAAATTGCTAGAAACATTAGTGTTTCTACTATTACCACCACTAGTGTTGAGGCTAGTAATAGTTCTACTACTTCAGGTGATAAATTTGATTTTGATCTTGATGGTTGCAATATCTCTGAAGTTATTAAGTTCCTACAAAAGCTTGCTAAAAGTCCTAATGCTAGTGCTATGAACATGGCCTTTACAAAACACATTACTGATGCTCTCGTAAAGATTAAAGAAGAAAAGATGAAACATAAAGCTTCTATTCCTATAAAACAAGAAGATGGTTGGGAACCCATCATTAATATGAAAGTGAATGACTTTGATTTCAAAGCTTTATGTGATCTTGATAGTAGTGTTTCTATTATGCCTAGAAGGATTTATGATATGCTTGAGTTGCCTCCACTTGAAGATTGTTAATTGAATGTCCCACTTGATGATAATGCTAAAAAGAAACTCATGGGGAGTCTTAATGATGTTCTTATTATGGTTAACAATTCCTATGTTCCTGTTGATTTCTATGTTTTGGATGTTGAATGCAATGCTTCTTGTCCTATTACTTTGGGAAGACCTTTTCTTAGAACCGTTGGTGCCATTATTGATATGAAAGAAGGCACTATTAAATATCAACTCCCACTCAAGAAAGGTATAGAACACTTCACTAAGAAGAGAGAGAAGATTTCTTTTGATTCTCCTATGAAAACAAAATTTGGTCTTAATGCTTCTTCATTTGAGAACACTTGATTCTTTTTCTTCCTTCTTATGCCTAACTTAAAGGCGTTAAAGAAAAGTACTTATTGGGAGATAACCCAAAAGTTTTAGATGAGTCTTGGAAGTTATTACTTCAGTAATAACTGCTCCTTATCCTTTTTATTTGCTTTTTGTGCCAAGAGTAACCTCTAATGAGAGAGAAGTAATGATTGGGAAAGTTGTTGTCCCGAAACAGATTTGTGTGCTTCACCGTAAACATTCGTGTAAAATCTCTGAACGCCTTTTTGAGGCGTGAATTTTTGTGCTTCTGACCTAGGTTGTTATCTAACTTTCCTTAGTTCAACACTTTTTGATTTGAGCAACAGAAGGTCTTCGAAAAAATTCATCTTTACATGTTGGTCTGTTTTGATATATTTCTGCCATTTTCTGCATTTGCTTCTTGTTGGTTCCTTTTTGAGTTCTTTTGGGGAATTGAGCTTTTTCAGGGAAGTGCTACAGTATCTAGTGCTTTAATGGAAGTTTATTTGGTGTTGGAACTGAACCTTAAGACTTATTATCTTGAGTGCACTAATGTTGCTAATAAAGATTGTGTGAAGTTTTGTATGAAGGAAAAATTTCATGTGTATGGAAGGAATGAGTAATGAGATGAAGGATGGACTAAAGCTCAAGCTTGGGGATGCCATGCGTGTCACCCCAAGAAATATCCAAGAAGTAAAAGCGTCAAAGCTTGGGGATGCCCAAGGCATCCCCTTTTTCATCAATAAAAATCCCAGGTTTCTTTCAAACGCTTCATTTTTATTGTTTCATGCACAGTTGTGTTGTTCTTGGAGCGTCTTCTTTTTTGTTTTCGTTTTGATTTTTCGTTTGCTTTGGTTTGCTTAGTTTTCTGAATAAATTGGTTGGACCCCCTCTTTCATATATTGGTTTGCAAATAGTTTGGTTTGGTTTGGAAAAGAGTGGGAAAGTTCATGCTTATGTGGTAAAAAGAGCTCGTTTTTTACTGTGGCCTATGCTTTGTCATGAAGGCAGAACAAAAAACAACTACCTCAAGTGTAGATCTCTTTGGACAGAGCAGCAGTGACAGTGCGTATTGCTCTCGTAGGTACACAATCTCGACTGCTTCATACATTCCAGCAGAAAGAGTTTTTGGTGCTGCACTCCAAGATGCACTTGATGTAGTTGGATAGGAAGCCAATAGAAAAGATGCAGTAGTCTCCATAGCAAGGAAGGAGTTATCTAAGTTAAAAAACAGGCAAGCTTTGACGGAGAATCTACTTAATAATATCCTTAATAAGTCTCATGGTAATCTTGCTGTTACATGTGAGGCGGCGCAAACTCCCTAAAAGGAACATTTTTTAAACTGAGATTATATTATTTATCAGCTGTGTTGAACTCCGATGATGCTTTACGAGCTACGGAATTTTTCAGGACTGTAATACTTTACTAATTTTTCAGTTATAAGTTTTTTTCCACAGTTCTAGAATTTATTTAGCATTTTAGAGAAATTGTGTTCTTTGTTTATCCACGTTTATGTCCTGGCAATGGATCTAAGTTAGATAGGCTTAAACAGTAGCATGCCCACAACGTTTTATCAGTCCTTGATGGGCCACCAATCAACAGTGACGGGCCTACACCGAGGCCATTATATATAGAATATGGCCGCAAAAGAACAGAACAGTAAAAGAACACAAAAGTAAAAGGCCAAAACAGCGAAAGGCCGGAACAGTTAAAGGCCGGAATAGTGAAAGGCTGGAACAGTGAAAGGCCAGAACAGTAACAAGGCCAGAACTTTAGCAGGCCAGAATCTTCAACCCGTTTATGGGACTGAATAGTAGAAGGCCGAAACAGTGAATGTCTAGAACAGTAAAGGCCGTAACTGTAGAGGACCGTAACGGCCCACGATGCGGGCGAGAAAAGTGACAGGCCGACAGAAGGCCTTAACAGTAACGGACAGACTTGGCCCAGGATGAAAATGGGCCGCACAGTATTAGACCAAGGTGGGCCTTCTATAGGCTAAAACAGTGTCGGGCCTGAAAGTTCACGGGCCGTGGATGTCTGTACTAGTGGGCCCATTTCGGACAGTGCTGGATGAAACAGTAACGGGCCTTCTTCTTGTTGGGATTTCCTCATGGGTCGGCCCACTTAATATTTAGCAGGCCTATTAGGCCTGGCTTCTGCCACGGTTTTTCTGACCGTTAACGGTGGTAACTGGGTGTTAACGGTGTTCGCCACGTGGCATCTTGCATGACGCCAGCAGTCAACGGGGCTGGCGAACAGATCTACGACGAAACGAGTTTTCGTGGCTGAAGGGTGCGATCCGCCACGGTCAGAAAAAACCGTGGTAGATTCTTTTGTGATGGGGATTTTACCACGATGGGCATCCGTCGTAGAAGACTTTTTAGCCATAAAAAATGGGCCTCCAACTACGAAAATCGTATGTTTTAAAAGCCAACTTTTCTTGTAGTGAATGTCATCTTCCTTTATCTTTATTTGGTGGTATCCCGATCTTAAGTCAATTTTGGAGAAAACTCCTGCTCCTTTGACTTGGTCAAACAAATATTGTATCCTCGGTAACTAATATTTGTTCTTAATGGTAATGTTCCTGAGGTTACGGTAATATTCGCACATTCTTGTACCTTCGTCCCCATTCTCTATGAAGATTATAGGTGCAGCCCAAGGTGAAATGCTTTCTCGAATAAAACCTTGTTCCTCCAATTCGTCTAACTAGGCTTTTAATTCAACTTAGTTCCTTGGTTCTAATCTATATGGTGCTTGTGCAATTAGTGATGTTCCTGGTATCAAATCAATCGTAAATTTTATTTCTCTATCTGGTGGCATTCTAGGTAGTTCTTTTAAGAATACATCCTTAAATTCTCTTACTACTGGTATATCTTCAAACCTTCCTTCTTTCCGAGAATTAAGTTGTAGGCTTATTTCTAATTGGTTGGTTTTATCTCTGTGGTATGTGGTTCTATCTCCGAAAGTGTCTTGTATGGATACCATGTTCTGCTCACCGTTACTTGGGCTTCATTATTTTCTAACTAGTATGTGCCCAAGATTACTGCAATTTCTTTCATGGGTATAAAAATATATCTACGTAGTACTCTTGCTGATTTATTATAATAAGTCATTTCTCCTTAAGGTGTGTAACAAAAACCTTGTCCTAAGCCATATCTATGACAATTGGTATTCTTAATCGGCTACAACTTTTTTTTTTGAGAAACACAGTACAAACCCAGACGCTCACAATGCGTACATATACTCACCCCTGTAAACACACGCACGCACACCCTATCCCTATGAGCACCTCTGAGAGACTGAGTCAGCGGGTCTTGAGATTGACGAAGTCATCACAGGCGCATCGCTATCGACGGGAACGTCGCCTCCCACTAAAAGAATATTCCAAGGTACGCCTGGGTAAATGGGATGATAGGGTGTAGGCATGTAATATACTTTGATTCCACTCCCATCTCCAAAACTCAGAGGATTTTCCATTGTCTCGCGGCACATGGCATAAAATTATATGGACAACTCACTATATTTTAGGATAGGCTCACTACTCATCCACACTTCTCTTTTCTCTTCTATGCCCTCTTCCTGTGTGTCAAAAGGCATATCATCACTCTAGTACTCTCATTCTTCTTAATTAATGATTACTACAATAGTGGGGAATTCTGGGTTGGATGGGCTTATGGGGTTGTTTCCTTGCCATGCACCAGAAAACCCAGGGCGCAATAATCATCGCAAACTTCAAGACGGTCTTGTAGATCATTTGTGGAGGCTCAAAGGAAACATGTGGTTTTATGTGTTTAAAACTATGGCTCAAAACATGTAGAATTATGTTGATGAGCTTGTCTTCTTGAACTTTTTATTTTTTTACATTTTATATGATTAAAATTTATTTAAAAATATGACTAATATTTTTTTCAAAACGTCCGGGGAGGGGTTATTGAGGGCGTGGATGGACGAGGCTCCCATCCGTCTGCCCCTTCACCCCCCATACAGCGTAAAAATATTTGTCTGAGGCCGTATGGGGATGGCTAGAGATGCTCTAGGGAGATTTAATTTGGGGTGAAGGGCATAGTGTGTATGTACGAAGCCCGGTCCATTCGGTTTAAAATGTAAACCTATAACTGAATCTGCAGTTGATCGAATTGTCAGTTTCATGCAATTATTAAAGACATATCTCACCAAGATTTAAGTAGAAGAATGAGGTGGACACATGATGTACTTGCTTGTATTATAGACATGGATGTCTTTAAATTGAATATCTAAAGTAGGAATTTGCTTTTTTGAGCATGTGATGTAAAACTATTCATATTTTATGTTGTTGTCCTCTTCATTCTTCCACGAGGTATTTTAATTAGTTGTTTAATAGAAACATAATACAAGTGCAAACATTCACAAATACGTACGCATACTCACCACTGTGAACGCACAACACGCACGCACGTACACACTATACCTATGAGAATCTCAGAGATACTGAGCCGGTGGGTCTTGAGATTGACAGTCAGTTTTAGATGTATTGGCGCTAATTTTACCATCGAACCTTAGTGTTTAGTAATATAGGATTGAGTCAGTATTGTATCTTCCTTTCTATTTGTTGAAATGCCCGTGTCACTTATATATACTTGTATTACTTTAGGTTTCATTTTTCGGAAATGTGCATATATTAATATCACGAGATACAAATTACACATATTCTCTACAACAACGCATTACCCTATTGGCATTACAGATGCATCCAACCGAAAAAGAAAGAAGAATTACAGAAAAAGAAAAGTCCCGCTACAGCGATCTATGCCTTACAACAGCGACCAAACACCACCAAGACAGCACCCGAAATCCATCCTCTCCAAAAGTGACGCCTCCAAGAAGGGAATAGTGCACAAGCGTTGTCATTGCCCTGATCATCGATCACAGGTTTTCACCCCGGAAAAAGTCCGCGCTCACAAAATAATGTCTTCAACAAGGCCATTGCCAGGGACAACCAATTAAGGCCAGACCTTGGATTTTCACCCTGCAAGTTTGAACTCTGGAATTCCCATGTACTATCGCCCCCACTTTCCAATGCCGCTGCTCCAAGACCCAGATCACCAAGCCAAAACCACATCGCCACCAGCATGCAAACCATCATTACTAGTCTTCAGACCTCGGCTTTCGCGTTATTCTCCACAACGGACTTCATCATGGGAGTAAAGGCATGTCCTTGATGGAAACAGACTACAAAGCTTCACAACACTCCTTCTAAAACCAAATGGTCAGATAAAACATGGTTGGACGAGACCAACATCCATCCAATCCGGCGAACTCCGACATGTCATCCATTGGAGTTCACCAGCGGAATCTTCCAGAACACAACACTCCGGCCAGATCAACGAAGTCATGCAACAAGTAGATCTTCATCTTAGCGTGAGAGGGATCCTAGGACCGAACCCCCTTTATTCGAAGTCAGGCCGAAAGCTCCCACACCACTAGCCTTCATCGTACACCCACGCCAGATATAGGGAAGTGAGTCTAGCTCAACTGGTTGGGGGGTGGATGTACGAACCCAACACATGAGTTCAAATCCCCACGGATAGGAAATTAGGTTCTTATTTATACTTGAGGACTAGGATCTCCTAGTACTGATGCAATTTAACCTGGGGACCATGTTAGGTATTTTACCGAGATTAAAATCATGGTACTCATTTTTAATTATTGTGTGCATCCTTAGTTGGTACAGATGTCCGGAAGTGAAATTCTTCCTTTATTTTAATACTTTAGGTTTAATACCTTCATTCTTCCACAAGTTGGCGAGGCGGCAATGGCCGATGATGTCGAGCTAGGTTATATAGGAGGTGGTTTTGATGGAACATGGTCTTGTGTGCTTATATGCTTTTTTGCATTTGTGGTATCTCACGGAACCTTATTTTTTAAACAAGGAAAAATACTTGCTATTTTTATTGATAAAACAGAAGGAGAGTTGGACGATTTATTAGCGGACAATCGGCTGGAAACTAGTAGAGACACCCTCGCCAACCATCATGGAACACGACCGTCGCGAGGGCACAACCAACCACCATAGCTACCCATAGAAGCTGCACATATACCACCAAAGAGACGATCATCATCGAGGTTGCCCATCGGTTGCCTTGTCATCACTCTGCAGTGACTCCGACTTCCTGATACATTGCAAATGTATCTATAATTTTTTATATTCCATGCTTGCTTTTATCCACTTTCTTGTGTTTTGTCCACACTTTGGAGTACTTTTTATATGATTTCTTGGACTAACCTATTAACAAGAGCCACAGTGCCTGCTGCCTATTTTCTATTGTTTTTGGTTCTAGAAAAGTCAGAAAATGAATATTCTCGGAATTAGACGGGACAAAAGCCAAAGTGCCTATTTTTCCAGAAGTCATCAAATGCCAGAATACGAGACGGAGAGGAGCCAAGGGGCCACCCCACCACCTGGTCGCGCGGGTCAGGCCTGGCCGCGCCAGGGGGTGGTGTGGCCGCCTCCAGCACCCCCTCGGCCTCTCCTTCCGCCTATAAGATGCCCTCGGGACGAAAACCCTAAGTACCCGATAAAAAATCGACGAAAGAGTCTATAGCCGCCGTCATCTCCATCCCTAGATCAGGAGGGATCTAAAGCTCTTCCCGGCACCCTTCCGAAGAGGGGAATTCACCCTGGAGGCCTTCTTCATCACCATGCAAGCCTCCGTTGTGATGCGTGAGTAGTTCATCCTTGGACTACGGATCCATGTAGTAGCTAGATGGGTTGTTCTCCTCCTTTGTGCTTTCATGTTTAGATCTTGTGAGCTCCGTTCATGATCAAGATCATCTATTTGTAATTCTGCATGTTGTGTTTGCGGGGATCCGATGGATATTGAGATGCTATTTCAGATTGATTATTGATTCTATCATGTCTTTGTTATTTGTGATCTTGAATGCTTTCTGTTGTTAGTAGCTATCTTGGCCAAGTAGATGCTAGCAACTCCAAGAGTTAGTATTTATGCTCGATAGTGGGTTCATGCCTCTAGTAATCTAGGGAAGTGACAGAAATCTCTAAGGTACTAGATGTGTTGTTGCTACTAGGGAGAAAACAACAATCCTTTGTTCATAGAACAATCGTATTGTTTACTTTACATGCAATTCGTAAAGCAATAATCTGTTGCTTGCAACTTAATACTGGAGAGGGTTCGGATGATAACCTGAAGGTGGATTATTAGTCATAGATGCAGTTGGATGGCGGTCTATGTATAATGTTGTAATGCCCAATCAAGTTCCAAAGGAGTCAAGATGATTAGTATATGCATGTATTGCTTTCTCGATGTTTGTTAATTGCCCGCTGTAATTTGTTCACTCAGCATGTTATCTATCTAAGGACATCCACCTCTAGTGAACTATGGATCCCGGTCCTTTTCTTTACATACAATCTACAAACTATTACTGCTTTGTGTTTACTTTCTTCAAACTTTTACTTCTTTCCATTCGATACGTTTAATCCTTTGTTTTCAGCAAAACACGGTGAGATTGACAACCTCATCGCAAGTTGGGGACAGAGTTATGTGGTTGTGTTATGCAGGTCTCCACGTTGCTACTAGCACCGGTAGTGCGCCCTGCCAAGGCTCAACTAGCAACACCTTTGGGGTGTTTCCTTGCTCCTACTGGTTTGATTAAACCTTGGTTTCATAACTGAGGGAAACTTGCTGATGTGCTCATCATACCTTCCTCTTGAGGTTCCCAACGAGCTCTACATCAATACCGAGCCATCAAGCATTTTTCTGGCGCCGTTGCCGGGGATTCAAGGACATCTTCACAAGGGGAGTCCCTCATAACCAATCTCTTTACTTTGTTATTTTTGTTTTGCTTAGTTTCTTTTTGCTTTGTTTGCTTGTTTCTTTATCAAAAACACAAAAAAAATAGTTTTACAAGTTTGCTTTCTTATTTGAAAACACACAAAAAATTAGTTCCTTTCTTAAGTTGCCACTATGTCTAGCCTTGCTCCAATCACTATGTCACCCGAGGAAATGATTTTCACTTTTAAACAAGTAATTGAGGAAAGTTTTAAGGAAGCTTGGTCTAGAATCTCTGGTCTACATGAAAAAACTAAGCCTAAAATGACTCAAAGCTTGTTCCTTAGCAGTTTTTACCTTGGAATTTCTCTTTGCTATAGATATGCTTTAGATCCTGTTGTGGGAGGAGATTTCCTCCTATGTAATGAGGATGATGCTATTAATGCTATAAAGAAATTGATCCTCACTTACAACTTGCCTAGCCAAACTGATATTTCTTTCGCAAGAATATTTGCTAGATTGAACATTCTTGAGACTAGCACTACTAGCTTAAAAGATTGCTATAATACGCTTAGGTAGCATCACAATTATGTTCCAATAAATTCTGAACCATCAAAGTGGCTCCCTACAGTAAATATTGAGATAAACACAGAAACTTTTCAAGCTCGTTGTGATATCATGTCTGAATTTTGTCTTATGCCCAAAGATGTTTATGAATCTTTGAATACTTGGGGGCTTACTGAAGGAGGAAAAGAAATATCTCTTGCTAATAATGCTACCATATTACCTATTGGAATAGCTGAAGGAGTGTTTACAAAGATCCTTAGGAAAATGATTTCTACTGATTATCTTGTTATTAAATGTGCAGGAAAAGGACAAATTACACTTGGAAGGTCCCTATTAGAACTCCTTGGAGCAATAATAGATGTGGGAAAGGGGACCATGAACCTTTCTTCTCCACCAAACAATCATATTTTCCCCAAGGTTAAGAATAAAAGTAAGAGAGGTAAGGCAAGAAATTTGGTCTTAATGCTTCTTCATTTGAGAACATTTGATTCTTTCTTGCTTCTTATGCCTAACTTAAAGGCGTTAAAGAAAAGTACTTATTGGGAGATAACCCAAAAGTTTTAGATGAGACTTGGAAGTTATTACTTTAGTAATAACCGCTCCTTATCCTTTTTATTTTATTTTTGTGCCAAGAGTAACCTCTAATGAGAGAGAAGTAATGATTGGGAAAGTTGCTGTCCTGAAACAGTTTTTTGTGCTTCACCATAAAACTTCGTGTAAAATCTCTGAACGTCTTTTTGAGGCGTGATTTTTTGTGCTTCTGCCCCAGGTTGTTATATAACTTTCGTTAGTTAAACTCTTTTTTATTTGATCAACAGAAGGTCTTCAAAACAATTCGTCTTTACCTGCTGGTCTGTTTTGACAGATTTCTGCCATTTTCTGCATTTGCTTCTTGTTGGTTCCTTTTTGAGTTCTTTTGGGGAATTGAGCTTTTTGAGGGAAGTACTTCAGTAGCTAGTGTTCTAATGGAAGTTTATTTGGTGTTAGAACTGAACCTTAAGACCTTTTATCTTGAGTGCACTAATGTTGCTAATAAAGATTGTGTGAAGTTTTGTATGAAGGAAAAAATTTCAGATGTATGGAAGGAATGAGTAATGAGATGAAGGATGGACTAAAGCTCAAGCTTGGGGATGCCACGCGTGTCACCCCAAGAAATATCCAAGAAGTACAAGCGTCAAAGCTTGGGGATGCCCAAGGCATCCCCCTCTTCATCAATAAAAATTCCAGGTTTCTTCCAAATGCTTCATTTTTATTGTTTCATGCACAGTTGTGTTGTTCTTGGAGCGTCTTCTTCTTTGTTTTCGTTTTGGTTTTTCGTTTTCTTTGGTTTTCTTAGTTTGCTAAATAAATTGGTTGGACCCCCTCTTTCATACATTGGTTTGAAAATAGTTTGGTTTGGTTTGGAGAAGAGTAGGAAAGTGCATGCTTATGTGGTAAAACGAGCTCGTTTTTTACTGTGGCCTATGCTCTATCTTGCCATTCTTGATATTGTTTTGGCTTTATGCTTAGTATTCTTTGTTGGAGCATGACTTGTTATAAACAATTGAGATTGCTTAATGTGCCTTGGATGAATCATGCGTTGTTTCAGTATATTAAAGCATAGTGTAGTGGTATTCTCCTTTGATGCTTTATTTGGGTTGACTTGGCGCATGCTCACACCATGTTATGACTATCTCAAGTCACCATAGACTTTATGATCCTTTAGTTTTCAACTTATAGTATCACTTTATGCTTTGATCAATGATGCTTTGTCGCTCTGCATGATTATGGCCATTATTGCTCTCTTAGTTTGTCGCTCCCAGTCTTTGCTAGCCTCCACAACCAAGTATGAGTTCCACTCATGCATCCAACTCCCTAAACCAAGTTATTCCAAAGAGTCCACCATACCTACCTACTAGCTTATGCTATTCCAAGTATATTCATGCTTTTGTTTACCTTCCAAATTAAACTTGTTATGAGAAAACTAGTGATTAAAGCTTTCACGAACTTGATGGCACACTTTACTTTTCTTGCCCTTAATAAACTTGAACCATTGTGTCGTCTATGTTGTATATGTTTGCACTTATTTGTTGGAAATTAGCAGAACCATGCTTTCATGGGGAACGCTTTCAACATTGCACGGGTACTTGTACCTAGTTGATAGCATGCTCTTTTGTATATGGATGTCGTCGGTGTGAAATGAAAGGGGAGCTTGTAAGTCCATGGAGTTATGTATATGTGTTAGAGAAACGCTTGGGCCGCTGGTCTAATCCATGCTGACATGGTGGAAACCTGCAGCGTAACCATAATGAGCTGTCTATGAAGCATTCTTCTTATAAAAAAGAGTCCTATATTGAGAAAAAGGAGAAAAAGAAAAAAAAATTATGAAAAGAGGAAAGAAAGAAAAAAAGCACCATATTCCCATGGTAAATAAGAAGATTGCTGAGATGCTCGTTGTCTGCTTGCCTTGTCATTTTGATATGGGGATTCTTCCGTATCATCGGGCAAGGGGTATCCCGTTGGCGGTTCTCTATGATACACATGTACTTATAATGACAAGAACTTATCGGTGACTAAACTTGAGTAGCATGAGGAGCGACCCTCGTATACAAGGGACATGAGATTTCTAACTTATACTTCGTCAAGCATGTACACCGTAGTTTGTTCACTTTAACCTTAATCACTTCAAGATGCTTATGATAGGGGCAATGAGAGCTGAAAGCTATAAGTACCATAATTTTTGGAAGCTCTTTATGAGACTTGAATCCCTACTTTCTTTTATGAAGGCATTTCTTCCACCATTATATTGAGTCTCCACCTTCTACCTTTATGCACCTACTTTGAGAGCATAGTGGCCATTCTTAGTCTATGTCCATTGTCCCAAGACTAGTTGATTGATGCATAACTTGATATTGCTTGTTTTAAACTATTTGTATCTAGTCACTCTTATGAACTTTGAAGGTGTCCTATGCATTTATATTTGCTATTCTTTGAGGGACAAGCTGAATGCTATTATGCTATGGTTTCTTTATGTGAAACAAACAAATGTCTTGCAAAGCATTGTTATTCATGAATCTTTTGTTTGTGCCTTTTCATGTTGCATCTTAGTTTCTTTGTCTTATTGCTAGAACTTTGTCTTTCATGTTATGATTGAAGTACTATGATCCCAGCTTTGAATGTTTTACAAATACTTTGATCACGTCTTTGATGGTGCATATCACCTCAAAAATTATTCTTTCTTTTTATCACTTACCTACTCGAGGACGAGCAGGAGTTAAGCTTGGGGATGTTGATACATTGGAAATGTATCTATAATTTTTGATGTTCCATGCTTGGTTTTATCCACTTTCTTGTGTTTTGTCTATACTTTTGAGTACTTTTCATATGATTTCTTGGACTAACCTATTAACAAGAGCCACAGTGCCAGCTGGCTGTTTTCTGCTGTTTTTGGTTCCAGGAAAGTCAGAAAATGAATATTCTCGGAATTGGACGGGACAAAAGCCAAAGTGCCTATTTTTCCGGAAGTCATCAGATGCCAGAGTACGAGACGGAGAGGAGCCAGGGGGCCACCACACCACCTGGCCGCACGGGCTAGGCCTGGCCGCGCTAGGGGGTGGTGTGGCCAACCCCAGCACCCACTCGGCCTCTCCTTCCGCCTATAAGATGCCCTCGAGACGAAAACCCTAAGTACTCAATCAAAAATCCACGAAAGAGTCTATAGCCGCCGTCATCTCCATCCCTAGATCGGGAGGGATCTGAAGCTCTTCCCGGCACCCTGCCGGAGAGGGGAATTCACCCTGGAGGCCTTTTTCATCACCATGCAAGCCTCCGGTGTGATGCGTGAGTAGTTCATCCTTGGACTACGGATCCATATAGTAGCTAGATGGCTGGTTCTCCTCCTTTGTGCTTTCATGTTTAGATCTTGTGAGCTCCGTTCATGATCAAGATCATCTATTTGTAATTCTGCATGTTGTGTTTGCGGGGATCCGATGGATATTGAGATGCTATTTCAGATTCATTATTGATTCTATCATGTCTTTGTTATTTGTGATCTTGCATGCTTTCCATTGTTAGTAGCTATCTTGGCCAAGTAGATGCTAGCACCTCCAAGAGTTAGTATTTATGCTCGATAGTGGGTTCATGCCTCTAGTAATCTAGGGAAGTGACAGAAATCTCTAAGGTACTAGATGTGTTGTTGCTAGTAGGGAGAAAACAACAATCCTTTGTTCATAGAACAATCTTATTGTTTACTTTGCACACAATTCGTAAAGCAATAATTTGTTGCTTGCAACTTAATACTGGAGGGGGTTCGGATGATAACCTGAAGGTGGATTATTAGTCATAGATGCAGTTGGATGGCGGTCTATGTATAATGTTGTAATGCCCAATCAAGTTCCAAAGGAGTCAAGATGATTAGTATATGCATGTATTGCTTTCTCGATGTTTGTCAATTGCCCCGCTGTAATTTGTTCACCCAGCATGTTAGCTATCTAAGGAGAGCCACCTCTAGTGAATTATGGATCCCGGTCCTTTTCTTTACATACAATCTACAAACTATTACTGCTTTGTGTTTACTTTCTGCAAACTTTTACTTCTTTCCATTCGATACGTTTAATCCTTTGTTTTCAGCAAAACACGATGAGATTGACAACCTCATCGCAAGTTGGGGACAGAGTTATGTGGTTCTGTTGTGCAGGTATCCACGTTGCTACTAGCACCGGTAGTGCGCCCTGCCAAGGCTCAGCTAGCAACACCTTTGGGGTGTTTCCTTGCTCCTACTGGTTTGATTAAACCTTGGTTTCATAACTGAGGGAAACTTGTTATTGTGCTCATCATGCCTTCCTCTTGGGGTTCCCCAACGAGCTCTACATCAACACCGAGCCATCAAGCATTTTTCTGGCGCCGTTGCCGGGGAGTCAAGGACATCTTCACAAGGGGAGTCCCTCATAACCAATCTCTTTACTTTGTTATTTTTGTTTTTCTTAGTTTATTTTTACTTTGTTTGCTTGTTTATTTATCAAAAACACACAAAAAAATTAGTTTTACTAGTTTGCTTTCTTATTTGAAAACCCAAAAAAAATGACTACTCTTGAAAACACTAAGTTGTGTGACTTCACTAGCACCAACAACAATGATTTTATGAGCACACCTATTGCTCCACATGTGCCTGAAGATACTTTCTTTGAGATAAAACCTGCTTTGCTCAATCTTGTTATGAGAGAACAATTTTCTGGTATTGGTAATGAAGATGTTGTTGCCCATCTAAATAACTTTGTTGAACTTTGTGAGATGCAAAAGCATAGAGATGTAGATGGTTCCAGGAAAGTCAGAAAATGAATATTCTCGGAATTGGATGGGACAAAAGCCAAAGTGCCTATTTTTTTGGAAGTCATCAGATGCCAGAATACGAGACGGAGAAGGGTTGGGGGCCGGCCACACCACCTGGCCGCGGGCCAGGCCTGGCCCGCGCTAGGGTGTGGTCTGGCTGACCCCAGCACCCCCTTGGCCTCTCCTTCCGCCTATATATTACCCTCGGGACGAAAACCCTAAGTACCCGATCAAAAATCCACGAAAGAGTCTGTAGCCGCCATCATCTCCATCCCTAGATCGGGAGGGATCTGAAGCTCTTCCCAGCACCCTGCCAAAGAGGGGAATTCACCCTGGAGGTCTTCTTCATCATCATGCAAGCCTCCGGTGTGATGCGTGTGTAGTTCATCTTTGGACTAGGGATCCATGTAGTAGCTAGATGGCTGGTTCTCCTCCTTTGTGCTTTCATGTCTAGATCTTGTGAGCTCCGTTCATGATCAAGATCATCTATTTGTAATTCTGTATGTTGTGTTTGCGGGGATCCGATGGATATTAAGATGCTATTTCAGATTGATTATTGATTCTATAATGTCTTTGTTATTTGTGATCTTGCATGCTTTCCGTTGTTAGTAGCTATCTTGGTCAAGTAGATGCTAGCAACTCCAAGAGTTAGTATTTATGCTCGATAGTGGGTTCATGCCTCTGGTAATCTGGGGAAGTGACAGAAATCTCTAAGGTACTAGATGTGTTGTTGCTATTAGGGAGAAAACAACAATCCTTTGTTCATAGAACAATCGTATTGTTTACTTTGCACGCAATTCATAAAGCAGTAATCTGTTGCTTGCAACTTAATACTGGAGGGGGTTCGGATGATAACCTGAAGGTGGATTATTAGTCATAGATGCAGTTGGATGGCGGTCTATGTATAATGTTGTAATGCCCAATCAAGTTCCAAAGGAGTCAAGATGATTAGTATATGCATGTATTGCTTTCTCGATGTTTGTCAATTGCCCCGCTGTAATTTGTTCACCCAGCATGTTATCTATCTAAGGAGAGCCACCTCTAGTGAATTATGGATCCCGGTCCTTTTCTTTACATACAATCTACAAACTATTACTGCTTTGTGTTTACTTTCTGCAAACTTTTACTTCTTTCCATTCGATACGTTTAATCCTTTGTTTTCAGCAAAACACGATGAGATTGACAACCTCATCGCAAGTTCGGGACAAAGTTATGTGGTTCTGTTGTGTAGGTATCCACGTTGCTACTAGCACCGGTAGTGCGCCCTGCCAAGGCTCAGCTAGCAACACCTTTAGGGTGTTTCCTTGCTCCTACTGGTTTGATTAAATCTTGGTTTCATAACTAAGGGAAACTTGTTGCTGTGCTCATCATACCTTCCTCTTGGGGTTCTCAACGAGCTCTACATCAATACCGAGCCATCACTTCCCCAAAAAAACACCCAGTAAGACCTCATCGTAGCGGTAGAGTGAAGATCAAACTAGCCTAATTCAAATAGTTGAGTCATTGTGCAGAGACATGCAACTTTGACTATAATGACGAGCTCAGAGAGGATATGCGTAAGACCCGCTGAGAAGAAGATCTTTACCACCAGTTCGCCCCTTGCATGCCATTGTACGCTGATCAAATGAAGCGCCCAAAAAACATAGCAACTCTAACTTCACAACAAGGGAAGACCAACATGAAGATACTCCAACACGCTAGAGCAAGAAGCCGATTAACAAGGTATTCACGTGACCAAACCATCGCTCATCAACACCATCATTGCAGCACAATCCGCCATGCTGAACTCTCGCATCATCGGTCCCCTGTCGCAATGCCATGTAAGTACAGCCTTAGGAAATCACACATGAACTCACCACTGTCATGATGCACTTAGGAGGGGAAGCAACGTGAATCGGTGTCGTCGCCCAACCCTACACCACAAGGTCTAGGTCTTCACCTAGAGATGTGATCCGAGGCTATGGAAAATAGAGAGCTTCACGACGACCCCCCCCCCCCAAGAAGGAAGGCGACGTCCATGGACGTCGTGTCGTCAGGCTTTCACACGGGGCAACTCATACTCCTCACCACACGCAATTAGATAGTACTGGGAAGATCCGCTGTGTCATCGACCTGCAAACCCGCTATCCCAAACACCTATTGCGCGATTGTGGCACCACCATCACGTAGGAGCCACCTTCCTCTTTGTCGACAAATGTTAACAAGCTAGATCAGGGCGTGGATCAGATCCAATGCCCCCAGCACTAGCTCGAGCGCGATGAATAGGTGGCCACAAAACTAGTCGATGTTAGCCATCACTAGGAAGCACGCGGGAGGGGGTTGCCACACACCATGCCAAGCAAGGAAGTCTTTGTTGCCTAACCATGCGGACAGCTGAGCCGCCAGTCAATGGGGCATTGTAGGGTGATGGCAGGGGCACCAGACGGAGAAGGACCATCGGGGAGCGCGACGTCGACCTCAGCACCGAAGAGCAGGCCTCCTTACCTAGAGCCCACGGCGACGAGATGGATACTGCGCGCGAGAGAAAAGTGCCACGCACCGCCATCCGCCGCGCGGCTATGTCCGACGGTGGAGCAGCGAGGTTGCGCGCAGACAAAGGGTGGCACGGTGATCTAGGGTTTCCCTCGACTCTCTTGGGAGGCGATACGGGGGGCACGGGGTGTCTATCTCATGAAACTTTGTAATGGTAAACTTGGAATAGCATGCCTAGTTTCTAGCATGTAAATAAATGTGCCTTACGTGGGCAACAACAATACGGTGGTTTTTTTTGGGTAAAACTAGATCGAAAACTGATGCTGGCCAAAACTAACTCGAGTAAGCAGAAATCAAATCAAACCGAATTGTTAGCTACAAAGGAGAAATAAACTAATAATTCCTCGTGTCAAGAAATAAATTCCGAATTACTCCCTCATCTTACTTTCGTTCTAAGTCAAATTTCTAAGTTTCTTCGTTCACGAGAGAGCATATGCAGTTAGGATTTCTCACATCCGGTCGGCGGCACCATCGATCTGGCTCGCCTCATGTGGCCTTAGGGCCATTGTCGGTGGGAGGGGTGCTTCATTCTTTGATGTTTTCCTCTATCTGGTTAGGGTTTTTGTCATATTCACAAAGATGTGGCGACTCCTTAGAGATGGAATAAAGTCCTCCCGTCTAGACCCTGTCCCGATGGTGCGTCTAGCATCACCGGAGGGTGTGTGGAGGCGTGACTCCGGTGTATCTCACCGGATTTGGTCGGTGTTCTTTCTAATGTATAATTTTCTTTTTCGGTGATGATTCCTGCTCTCATGTGCTGATCGACAACTTTTGTCCAGCTCAGTGAAGGGAGTAGAACAAGCTAAAGATACACTTAATTACTACTCCATCAGTTTTATAATATAATATGTTTTAACTTTTATAAAACGAATGTATCTAGCCTTTTTTAATATGTAGATTAAAAGTGAACCTACGTATTAAAAGATGTTTAAATACGTTCGTTTCACCGAAAGCTAAAACATCTTATAGCTGCCAACCTAAAATCCAAAGTTTTTAGACAGGAAAAGAACAAGAATTTGAGTAGTTATGTTTCCGTATCTTTTTCCAGTTTCTTGGTTTTATACCCAAACCCCTACCCTGGATAAGGGATGCCGGCGCACAACGCATGTGGCACACGCGGCCACCGCGAGCGCACACCAAGGACAAGGAGGAGCGAGTGACGCCATCGCAGACGCTACGCACCCTTGCCCGCCTTGGGGCTTGGGATCCCGATCAATCGACTCGTCTCGTCGCTGCCTTCGACTCGCCCATACGGTACCGCCACCGCGCCATTAACTCCGCGCATTCAAGCCACCCCGCTGCGCTCCAACTACCAGCCCTGCTCCTCGCCTTAAATGCGCGCCTCCCACTCGTCCCGATTCCCTTCCCTTTGAAGCAGAGGAGAGGGACCAGCACTGGGATTGTGAGGGAAGTTGAGCTATTGTACTGCTTCGTCGACGTTTGTTGTTGCTGCTGCTCGAGATGTCCAAGATGGCGGACGAAAAGGTGATGGGGCCGCCGGCGAGCGGCGGAGGGGAGGCCGGGATGCTCGCGGGGGAGCTGTCGTCCGCGGAGGGCCGGGTCCGGCCGTTGGAGACGCTGCTGCGCGCCGCGCCGCTGGGCCTCTGCGTGGCCGCCATGGCCGTCATGCTCCGGGACACGCAGACCAACGAGTACGGCACCGTCTCCTACTCCGACCTCGGCGGATTCAAGTACGTCCCTACAGTTCCTGGGCTCCTTACTTAATTATTCCTCTTTGCTGTGCTCCCGCATCTGTTCGTGTTCGTGTTCTGTTCTGAACTTCTGATTCCTCTGTTCACATTTTTGGCGCAAAATCGAAGGTACCTGGTCTACGCGAACGGGCTGTGCGCAGCCTACTCCCTGGTCTCCGCGTTTTACACCGCCGTGCCGCGCCCGGCGACGCTGGCCCGCTCCTGGATCATCTTCCTCTTAGATCAGGTCAATTTCTAATTCCTCCTGCCTGTCCATCTCCTCCTTCACTGCCTTCGTAACTACAGTAGTACTGTGTAGTACACCTAAAATTGGTTGCATCTTAGTAGTTAGATCGAGCTATAAGTGCTTTTCCTGTAGCACACCTAAAATTCAGTCAATTCGGCTTTTGATACTAATTAATAAATAGTGTAAAATCTATGCGTGGTCACCTTTATTGTTCTGCAGTTTGCAGAGGCAGAGATTTTTCCGTACCAGCTTACTTTGTTGGAGCGGAATTGATCTGCGTACGAACATTGGTGTCCGATGTGCCCACGACACCAAATCCGTACCGTCAGATTGTCAACAAGCTGAAATACACTTGATTCCTTTGTCGGACAGGAATCGTACGAAATTGATCGTACGTATAGCAGTTCTCTTGTTGGAGCTTACTAACTGGTATTGGTATTTGTTCATGCTCAAACTGCTTTCTCGCTTATGCAATAACGGATGGACGGCACAATTTTTGCTTCGTGCCGGCAATCAGTTGATCGTTCAGCGTATGTAGCTTCTGTTAACACAACACACGGGTGGTTGCAGGTGTTCACGTACCTGATCCTGGCGGCCGGCGCGGCGTCCGCAGAGCTGCTCTACCTGGCGTACAACGGCGACAAGGAGGTGACCTGGAGCGAGGCGTGCGGCGTGTTCGGGGGATTCTGCCGGCAGGCCCGGACGTCCGTGGCCATCACCTTCGGCTCCGTCTTGTGCTACATCCTGCTTTCCCTCATCTCCTCCTACCGCCTCTTCAGCGCCTACGACGCGCCCGTGCCGTCGCACGGCAGCAAGGGCGTCGAGATCGCCGCCTTCCCGCGCTGAGCCATGAGCCATGATCGCGGACGGACGGTGTGGCTAGCTGCCTGATGGATCAAAACACGTATGTACTTGGTACTTGGTAGTATCGTTGGGTGCGTGTGTGTGTAGGCGAACGAAATAATCTGTATGGGTTTATAGTTAATTTCCAGCTACATATAGTGCATCAGCTCATCTGCTTTTCACTTGAATATATACTACTGCTCAGGGGCGGATCTGGGCCTCGGGCAGCCCGGGCTACAGCCCGGGTCTTGGCCCAGGTAGTGCAGGGACCTCCTATATTGTTTTTTTTTTATTCCAAGACCACAAGCATCCCAGCCCGTGTCATATGGCCAGAATGACCAGGGCTACTCTCACGAGCCCACTAAGCAGCGAGCTGATGACCAATAGTGGAGCCAACGATCCACGTCCGCCGCGCCTTGAGGCCGTAACTTACTCGTATTTTTTTGCAAAAACAACAGAGAGTAGCTGTGTTCGTCTTCCAAATCGCACCCAGGGCTCAGGCCAGCGCCGCCATGTCGCATCGCATTGATGGCGCCGCCGCGCGGCCAGATGGAGAAGAGCTCGACCACGCCAAGACGCTGCCGCCGCGTCGTTCCTCGGAGGTATCGACCTACTGCTGCCGCTGCCCACGAATCGCCGCACCGGCTCTCAGCGTCTGCGTTTCTTCCTCCGCTAATCATCTTCCTCTCTAACTAGCCAACTTCTTGCGGACTTTCCTGTAGCCTGCTGATAGGTAAATTTCTTGTTTCTAAATTCTAATATAGTGTCTGAATTCTGAAGAACAGGAGAGACTATTTCAATCCTTGAACAAGCACAATTAGGTTTAGCTAATTCAGGATGAAGATGAACTGTTTTTATTTAATCATCAAGATCGGTTTCATCCCATTTTCCATCACCATTTCATGTCTGCAAGCATCGAGGATGATAAATTTTGGAGTGTTTCCAAATTATGATATCACGTAAGTAACAATTACCACATAGTAAGTTAAGTCTTATCTGTACCATTTTCTGTTTATTTTTTCTTGTCTTCGCCTGTTCTGGTACTTCACCTATGAGTGAATAGAAAATGATAGGCTAGGACAGACCAAGATTTCTTATTTAGGTTCTCCTTTCGGTTTATATTAATAGATTTAACTTTGTCTAGATACGAATGCACATCTAGTCTGACTAAATATATTAAGAATACATCATGGTTGTGCAATTATGCTATTGTACTTTATTTGGTGCTTTTCTTATTGTTGTTTCGTTTGAGCTTTTTTTCACATTAAAACGCAGCTATTGCATTTGTAGTGTGCATCGGCTGATAAATTGTGTCGTACGAGAAGTTAATATTTTCTTATATTTTTCCGGCATTTGAAATTAGCCCTGGCCTTACCTAAATTCTGGGTCCGCCACTGCTACTGCTACTACTAGCTTTGGTTTTTCTGCTGTGATGGACTAATTGATGCGTTCCAAGGATGCAAACTCCAGTTTAGCTGCACAGCCCTGTCCAGGCAGCTATGCATAATGCATGCACTCTTAACAATATCTAGGTAACAGCAATTCCAGCACACTCCATAATAAGAACTAAGAATCTCTAAAACTGATTTGAAGTGTTCTGGGTTACACTTTTGAACTTGACCCCGATTTGTTTTTGGCAGCTCTCGTATATTTGATCATATAAAGTTCAAATTCAGGCCATAATGTTTCGAACTTTTTGGTCCGCACCAAAAGCAATTTCAACAACTGTTAAATCCATATTTTCAAAGACCTTGTGGTCAAATTCAAATCAAAATGGACTAAAATACGCATCATATAATCTCAAGTGTTCATCATCATATCAACTATATTATCCCTAGTAATTGATTATCAACCATCATCCAAAAGCATAGGCACTAAAAACAAAAAGCATCCAAATATAAGCATCATGAAAGAACAAGGTTCATCCACCGTCGTTATCATTGACACATAGGTTAGACAGAAAACAACAATCGTTTACATGCTGAATTCTCTACAGTTATTTAAAGGACCTGATTATCGAAAGTACATGGCACCATTCCATTCAAGTGGAGTGCACAAATAGCATACGTACTTATCTTCTCTAATGATCACAAGGTGTAGCACCTGTATTTTCGACATTAAATTCTTTATTATGAACAAAAGGCGCAGCACCTGTATTTGCGACATGTCAATTAACACTTGACACTTACAATAAGTCCTAGTCAGCTGGCTATAAGGATTAAAATACTATTTACTTGCCTAGTTGGAAGAAAGAGAAAGGGAGAGAGAAAGAGTGGGCTCTTATGCAAGAGCCAGCTCTAGCACGTGCTCCTAGGCATTTTGAGAGAGTGAAAGGTGGGTCATGTAGTGCTAAAGTAGTATATTTTTATAGCTCATTATTATACATGCTAGCTCTAAGTTGGCTATAGATGACATGGCACTTGGCTTATAGCCAGCAGCTGGCTATACTATTGTCCTTGCTCTTAGGGGGAAAACAGAGCATTGGTTTAAACTACTAGTTACAATAATGCGCCTGGGGTTTTGACATGATGAGATTGATGTAAAAAGGCATTCCTATAACCACTGACAAATGGTTCATCAAAAAATGTGATAAACTGCGTAAGAGGATTTTTATGGAACGCAGAGGAAGATGCACATGGCGGAAAATGCTTGTTGAGTTGGAAGAAAGTTTGTGCACCACTGGAATTTGGGGGCTTGGGAATTAAAGATATCCAGAGTTTGGGCTGTGCACTACATATGAGATGGATTTGGCATAACTCGGGGAATAATCTGAAACCATGGCAAAGAATGGCCATTCCATGTGATAACTCTGATTTGGCTCTTTTTTACTGACTGTTCCACCATAGACATTGGAAATGGGGAGCGTGCAAGAAATAGAGTCGTTTGTAAAAGAAGTGTATCTAGACCTGTTTGCAGTGAACCTACACACTAAAAAGAGTCTAGATACACTCATTTCACAAAGCTAAAACATCTTATATTTTAAAACGGAGGGAGTACAAGTTAGCGTTCGGAAAGAAGCTTACTGTTAGGGCGGCGCTAACGGATGGAATTTGGGTGAGAGGTTTGCAGAGGATAAGTAATGAGCAACAGATAGACCAATTCATCACTCTTTGGTCCAAGTGTCAAGGGACAACATTCAAGAATGAACCGGATGAAACTCGTTGGAAACTGTCAATTGATGGTGTTTACTCGACGAGATCAGCATAAAAAGTTCAGTTCAGCTCCCATGCCAAGATGCCAACCTTGGAGATGGTGTGGAAGGTCAAAACAGAAGGAAATATTAAGTTCTTCTTGTGGCTGTTGTTGCAGAACAGAGTGTGGACTGATGCAAGGCTTTGCAAACGAGGATGGACACATAATTCAAATTGCAGCCTCTGTAACCAGGTGCTGGAGGATGTTAACCATCTTTTCCTGCTCTATCCTTTCTCCAAGGAAATTTGGACACAAATGGCATCTGTGGAACCACAACTGGCACAATCGGCAGGTTACCTTTTGAGATGAACTCTTGCTGGAACGAGCTACAAACGAGATCAAGATGCATGAAGAGACGAGAGATTATGACATTTGGCATCTTATACTCTTTGGAATATCTGGAACGAGAGAAACCGGCGAATTTTCCAACAAATATCCATGCTGCCAGCACCGGTAACAGCAAAGATTTTGGCAGATGTCCAGCAGTATAGGCTGGCAGTTAATCTCTTAATTTTTCCTGTAAATTTCCTGTTCTCACTATATAAATGCAAACGGCAGAGCTCCTGCCGTTCGGGACCAAAAATAATCACATGTTCACTGAATCTGCGGTTCTCGGCATGATAAAGAGTCTGGCATAGCAAAGAGTCTGGTATTTCCACAATTGTTTCTGTTGAAGATCAAATGCAGAGATCCGACATCCTGCTACACAAATTATGGCATTTGGATTTATCAAAAAATTGTATCTAGGCCTTCTCATCAAAAGTTGGTGTCATGATTAAACTGAAAGAATTGATACTACCAGGGAGCCAATTGTCTCGTAAAATACCTAATAGGGGTAGGACAGTACATGTTTTACAATAGGATTTTACTGGACAAGAAGCCTTTTGAAGGAAGCATACCTCAATGAGGCATTCCAGGAAATACATGAAGCCTGAATCCAAGACATGGCAGTGGAGAAGCAAGCTGGCACAGGAGGTGATAGTAAAATAACAGAAGCAATCATGTTTCAGTTAGTAGCTGTTCTCAGAGCTTTGCAACAGTATCAGTTAAATTGAAAATATAAATCGAATTCAACTTGAGATATATCAGTTAAACTTTAAAGCCCCAAGTGGTTCACAATGGTACAAAAGCCATTCTAGTAATTACATGTCCAGTTCTTTTTTCTGAAAACAAAATGGTGCCAGTTATCTCATTCCTGAACTAGTACATATGCATGTAAACCAAATGGTGTACCATTGAATCATTATTTTTGAATCAAGTCGTAGACAAAGATTTATACTCCACTCATAAGATTTATTTACAATCACTAGGAACAGTGTAAATCAGGAGAATAGTATTCAGACAAACTACAAACAGATACAAATTTCAGTGCACAGAAAGTTCTTATATTCACATACCACTGTATATGCAGGCCAAGTATGTAACATGAGTTTGACCCTTCAAGCCATTCCAGATAGTTTAATTCCTAGTAATCATTCAGATTTAACAATACTAATCTCACAACGTTGTCCAAACACATTCAATCTAGAGAATGTTGAACACAGTCGCAGTACAGATCATATGGAGGTGCAAACGCAGTGCCTTTTCTATTCAAGATAGCAGCTCATCTTACAAGATCCAAACAGACAAGAGAAAGCAACCTAATCTACCAGTTGCTGCGCAGCAGCCTAAGAGGATGTGAACTTGGTGACGGCCTTTGTGCCCTCGGAGACGGCATGCTTGGCGAGCTCGCCGGGGAGGACGAGGCGGACGGAGGTCTGAATCTCCCGGGAGGTGATGGTGGGCTTCTTGTTGTAGCGGGCGAGCTTGGCGGACTCCCCGGCAAGCTTCTCAAAGATATCGTTGATGAAGGAGTTCATGATGGACATGGCCTTGGAGGATATGCCGATGTCCGGGTGCACCTGCTTGAGCACCTTGAAGATGTAGATCTTGTAGGTCTCAACGCTCTTCTTTGCCTTCTTCTTGCCCTTCTTCCCCTCGCCGCCCTCCTTGGAGGCGGTCTTCCCCGCCGGCAGCCGCTTCTCGGCCTTGGGCTTCTTCCCCGCCGGGGTCTTCTCGGCCTTCTCCGCCGCGGGCTCCTCCTCAACTGGCTTCTTCGCCGCCGGCTTCTTCTCCGCCTTGGGGGCCATGGGTGATTCTCGGAGGAGAGGAGAGGCTGTGGTAGGGATTCGCAGAAAGGTGGGAGAACAGGTGGGGAATTGCAGATGAGATGTGAGGATTCGAGGAGGGGGCGGACTGAATATATAGGAGGATAGAGGTAGACGCTGATTGGTGGAGGGGTGGGTGTCCCGGATCGCTGACGTGGAAGGGTACGATGCTCTGGGGTTGTTTCGGATGAACGGTCCAGATATGCTTCGTCGCGGATCGCTCCGGTGCCGAAAGGTGTGTGCACCAACGGTGGCAGGAAACGGGAATCCGGGCAAGGGGCAAGAGCATACGAAAATAGAAGGCTGGAAGCCAGGTCAAAAAGCAAAAGGTCTGGTCCTCAAGACTCTTCGTCAACCTCGGGTTCCCTTTTCCCGTTTCGTCCACTCCAGCCTAGTTTGGCCCCAGGCTTTGTCGACTGTGTTTGTGTTGGTTCAGATTGCTTCGGTTACTAGCACATACTACTCCCTCCGACCTATATTAATTGACTTAGATTAATCTATAAATAAATATATCTAGTTAAGTTTTAGTGCTAGATACATCTAAATTTAAACAAATTTAAGTCAACTAATATGGGTCGGAGGGAGTAGTTGGAATCGGCTACTCTTAGAGCATCCACACACAGCCCCGTACCCAAAAAAAAACGAGTTTTCTAAGTGCCGACACGAAAAAGGCCAGCTCTAGCAGATGCCGGTGTCTAATATTTATTTTGGGCACGCCGCAAAAAACCCGGTCTCGCGCTACATATTTACGGCACACAAGCGGGCAGGCCGAAAAAGTCTCGGCCGCGCACGCACCCAACTGCCGAGCTAAAAGTTCCCGCCACACGATGTCGCTCCCACTTTGCCTCCCGCCAGCCGGATTCCGGCACTCCGCCGACCCCACCCTCCTTCGGCGCCCCTCTCAGGCCCTGCCGTGATCTCGCCACGTCTTGCATCCACCATCCCCTCCCCAGCCGCAGTGCCAAACCCTAACCCCGTCGTCGTCTGCTGAAACATGTTCGTCCTGCCTCGATCGCTAGGAACGCTGGGGAACACCTTGGTAGCGGCGACCACCACCGAAAAGTCAAGGGACCACCACCGAAAACTATCAATAACTATTATATTATATAGATATCATGTGAAATATGTTTCATGATATATGAAAGGGTATGGATTACATATTGTAAATATTAATATTTTTCTCTAAAAACTTAGTCAAATTTTAGGTAGTTTGACTTTTGAAAAAAGTTATATGCCGTAAGACTTGAGATGGAGGTAGTATGCAATAAATACCATTCAGGTAAATCATGATGCGGACATAGACGTACTATATCTTTAAATCTAATATAAGCTCTTACTAGTCCTTCATTAACGGTTTTTCCAAGTCATTATAAGATATCTGATTCTAAAAGATTTTGACAATGGATAATATTTTGCTAGAAATTCACAGGCTAGATTATCCCAAGTAGTAGTGGCTTCAGATGGTAGAGATTTATACCATGAGAGAGTTGTACAAGTCAAAGTCTGACTAAAAAGTTTAACCCTTACCTCATCAGCGGTATATCCCGTTAATAGAAAAGTGTCACATATATCTTTGAAACATGCAATATGCTCATATGGATCAAGATCTTCTTCATCTCCACTAAATTGCTTCTTGTGTAAAATACCAAGTAGTAGAGGATTTATTTCACCCCTTGTCTTCTCATTGGAGTTGTCTCTTTTATAAATATCATAGGGTTTCCCAAAGCAGTTGAGTGGGTTAACACTAGTAATATGCTCAAACTCCATCATATTGGTGGGAACCTGTAACTCAAAACAAAATTTAGCAAGACAAAAAAAATAAGCAAAAACTAAAAGACCTACAGCGCTTAGCTCCCTGGCAACGGTGCCAGAAAATAGCTTGATGACTACAAGTGCACAGATTGTTTGTAGCTAGTTTCGAAATAAAGATATCGATCCTACAGGGAGCAGGAGTCTGAAGTCTAATAACTCTTAAAATAAATATTACGATAGAAATGCTAGATTAAGTTCTAAGTGACAAGATAAAATGTGAGTATTGTGTAAAAAAGGTGTTTTTGGATTTTAGGTATAAGAGCAATAATAAAGTAAATAAAATAACTGAATAAAAAAAGTAAGTGTCGCGTATGTAAGAGAGATTGGAACTGCAATAGAAAAAAAGCATTCTCAGGGAGTAGCGGATACACGACTAGTATTATAAGGATCTAAGATAAAGATTATCATCATGAACATTCTCAACTATATATGTGTGGGAGGAATTCCGTATTTGGATAATTAGGCAGCAACCGCGGCTCACATCATCCTCATAACCATAGCAGTCAGCAATCGACATCAATCGAGTTACTGCGCTATCAAGGGACGTAATCTCGTAGGACGTATCCCATGGCATGGATAGTGTTTCGTGAGTTTCCTCGGTTTCCCAAGTTGATACGTAAGGGGTGCCAACAGCTCTATCGTCACTATAAGTGCTAGCACGCTTCCGTCTACCAACTAGTAGTTCCCTCCATCAAGTCCCCATGAGAGGAAAATATTGAGAGATCGACATCTCTCAATATCAAGATATAGAAAATCTAAAACATGGTCACAACAATGAATATCATAATAGACTTTATCTTATTTCAGTCTCATACTAGAGTTTCTCCATCTCCCCAAGAACTAGAGATCTACTCAGACATGGAGGCAATCAACATCATGGCAATGGTAATAGAAACAATCATATATGAATAGTACTTGTATAAATCCATAACGAATACAGGAATTACAACAAGATCTAGACAAGATGTAGATGGGGTGGATGGAGATGGTGGTGATGCAATGGTGGTTGATGAAGATCGATGTCTTAGCCTCCCGGATCTATGCAGGGCAAATATTAAGACTAAGCAATTTAGACTAAGCAATCAAGATTATTATAACGAATATACTCATGATATGTATGTATGTGGGAGGAGCTCCATATATGGATAAATAGGCAGCTACCGTTGCTCACATCATCCTTCATAACCACAGCTGACGAATAAACGACATCAATCATATTATCCCGCTATTAAGGGATTTCTCCCATGGCATGGACATGGCTGAATGAGTTCTTCTTGATTCCCCAAGTTAGCACGTAAAGAATAACAACAGCTTTATAGTCACAGTAAGTGCTATCATCCTTTCGTCTACCAACAAGTAATCCCCTTCATCGAGTCCTCGTAGGAGAAAAATATTAAGGAGGTGCACAACTCCCAACATCAAGATGAATACAATTAACACATACACATAATGATGTATAATATAATAATCTCTATCTCATCTCAATCATATGCGATTTCTCCATCTCCCCAAGAACTAGAGATCTATTCAGACATGGAGGCCATCAACATCATGGCAATGGTGATGGAAACAATCATAGATGAATAGTACTTGTATAAATCCACAACGAGTACGGAAATCACAACAAGGTCTAGATGGATGAGATGGGATGGATGGAGATGGTGATGGTGCAGCGGTTGGTGAAGATGGAGATCGATGCCTTGACCTCCCAGATCTGCGTAGGGCGAAGATGGATCCCTTGGGCAAGTTCCCTCTCCAGATGCCTTTCGGAGGTGAGGTTTTCGTGATTTCTAGTTGTTCTGTATGTCGTCTCCCTGATCCAGTTGCATGGGGTGAAACTATTTGAAGAGGCGGAGGCGGAGGCGACGCCAACTATACGACCGGAACTATACTATACGGCCAGAAAAAGTATTTCGGTCGTATAGTTGGTCGTTGAACCGTCTGTATGCCTTGACTGCTTCGAGTTTTCTTCTGGTATTATTGATATTTCCCAAATAAGCGATTTATGTTGTTTTTGACTCTTTTTCTCCCTAATACAACTGCTCCAAGAATTGTGTCCATTGGATCCATCATCTGTCCTGATCCTAGTGAAAACAGACATAAAATATGCACGCGAGCACCGTAAAATACCAAGATCCTACATCTACAATACAAAATAATAATTTAAAATATAATGCAAATATGCACTCATCAACTTCCCCAAGTTTAGACTCTTGCTCGTCCCAAGCAAGTTTAGCTTAATGGATGTGATCCTCATATTCATGAAGCTGAGTCGATAAATTAAATGAGGCGGTTGCAACATGTGTTTATCATATACGATACATAGGAATAAGTTCATGAATAGTACCTTACTCGAACCATCTGAATAGTATTAGCAGGCTTCCACACCTTAGTGATCAACAGTTCATAAAGGATGAATTTCAACATAATCTAAAATCATATGGTTCAACCGAATGAGTTAGCGAGGCAGTCCCAAGTGTTTTTATAATTGACATATTCACTTGGGATTCAATATCTCAAAGGTGTCTCTTTGTCATACTACAATATAGTGGTGTATGCCTATTTGTTCTTTGCACATTCGCTCTTTTTCTTCTTCTTTTCTTCTCTTTTGTTTATATGCTCACACTTTTGTTTAAGTGTTGTGCAAAGGAGCTAGCCATACATTACACTTCATGTAGGAATTCAAAGTTTAACAATCTCAATTATCAAATTCTAATTGTATATGAAGCATTTTTATGCCTTGAAGATTCTACCTCGACTTGTTCTCACTCTATTTTGATAGCACTTTTTTCCTTGGTTCAAGGTTTCTTTTTCAATATAACTTCATAGATAATTTCCTTTGTAAATGAAACCATAGACTTACAACATGTTGATCAAATTATCTTTATATGTTCCATTAATACCAATGGTGTGGAAAACTACTATTGGTACCATCAAGTGCAAGTAAAATTGTACTCAAGCCATTCATATATCTAATAAGACAAACACAAACTCAAAATTGCTCCATATATAATAATAAACTCGAAATTTCATAAAAGGGATCGACTATTTCTGAAGGGAATTCTAATGATGCAAACTTATTTCTAGTTTGAACTAATGTGAAAATCATAATAAAAACTTATAAGATAGATTACAAGGTCTTAAAGATCTCCCCAAGCTTGGAATCAAGCTAGGCGGGATCAAATAACTCCTTGTTGGTACCTATTCCTCCTCCTCGATAGAAAGAGTGTTGCCCTCTTCTTTGGTGTTGCCATCTTTAACTATGCTTGCAAAGCGGATGCTGAGCTCGGCCATGTCGTATTGAAGCTTCAACATTTTCTTCTTGAGGAATTTCTTCTCATGTGTCAACTCAAAGACAGTTTTAATCAAGAAACCAAATCTACCATCGATGTCATCGACCCTCTTTTCAAGGTCTTTGCTCATCATCCAGTAGGATTCAATTCCTTCTCCAATTGTTTCAACACATGCCTTCAAAGCTTTTTCCAACTCATAGATCTTATCATGAATCTCATCTTGCCGCACCTTCTTAGGTTTAAGAGGTGATGGACCAAGAGGAGGTTTATAATAGGATCCTATGTTGTGACGATAGGGATTTGGGAGATACTCATCCTTGTTCTTTCCCCGCTCAGCTTGCCTCATCATCTCCATCTGTTGCGGGAACATGTCCTCCCAATTTGGGAGAGGCTTGATCTCCGGGCTGGATGATGACGATGATCCTTTAGGTTCTACTTCTTTGATCCTTTTCACGGGTTTTTCTTCTTTCTTCTTCCAGATCTTGTTGACATGGAAGGGTTACATGGCTTCGCTGCACGGATGTTGTTAGAGGGGCTTGTTTAGGGATGACGAGGATTTTTCGAGGCTGAAGGCTGTAGATCTGCGAAAACTTAATGAAAAAGGTTAGATGTGATCAGCTTTAAAAGGGGAGGTCAAAAACCCTAGACGCCTTCCGTAACAAGCAACTATATGGGCGTGATCCCGCCGTATAGTTATGAACAAACTATAGATTACATCTACGGTAGAACCAACTATACGGCCAGAACTATACAGGTGGGAATTTTTATTCCCGCCATATAGTTGGTCGTTAAACTCTGTGTACTCCGAATATTTTTTTGGAGATGGGTCGATATCTATATGACCGCAACTATACGGGCGGAATTTTTATTCCCACCATATAGTTGGTCGTTAAACTATAAGTACTCATGAAATATTTTCGTCAAAGGCATCAATATCTATACGACGGAAACTATACGGGAGGAATTTTAATTTCCGCGGTATAGTTGGTCGTTAAACTATTAGTACCTTTCGTGGATGGAAGGGGTGATGTCAAAACAACTATACGACCGCAGCTATAGTGCCGAAATTTTTATTCCCGCCGTATAGTTGGTCGTTAAATCTTCTGTGTCCACCAAAAATTTCCTGCTTCTCCAAGGATTCTTTATTAATCTGAAACTTAACGAAATATCAAGTTTTAACAGAAAAATAATAGCTTAAATTTTCGACCAATTTTGGCATTATCAATCTTCCTTCTTCTTTGCTTAGAGTTTCAAATTGTTCCTCTTTTAACACAAGCTCATAAAAACTTTTAAAACTTACTCAAGCCCTTACCTTGCATGGGTTGTCTCCCATGAAGCGCTCTTTTATGGTCAATAGCTTGACCGTAGTGTTGCTTATTTCGTGTAGAGTCCATTTTCCTTGAAGCTGCCATCCCTTGCATATTTTTGCTCAATCAACTCTTCTAGGGTGATCACTTCTATGGTGACTGCACTTATATCTTATTTTACTCGATAATGCTTCAAGCATTATCCATTTACCACCCATGCAAGAGAGGGTGTATTTCCCTTGAGCTTCACTGCTCCCGATGAATAAGCTTCTTCAACTATATAGGGACCTTCCCACTTTGATCTGAGCTTCCCTGGAAACAACTTAAGACGAGAATTATAGGGCAACACTTTGTCTCCACTTTTAAAGGTCTTATTCTCTATTTTTCTATCATGCCATCTTTTCACTTTTTCCTTAAACAATCTAGCATTTTCATAGGCCTCACTTCTAAACTCATCTAAAGCATGAAAATCTAATAGACCTTTTTCTCCTGCTGCTTTAAGATCATAACTTAGGTTCTTGATTGCCCAAAAAGCTTTGTGTTACAATTCTAAACGTAAATGGCATGCCTTACCGTACACCCTCTTATAAGGTGTCATACCCATTGGATTTTTAAACACATTACAGTATGCCCATAGAGTGTCATTTAACTTATATGACCAATCTTTCCTTGATTTGTCCATCACCTTCTCGAGTATGGTCTTTAATTCTCTATTAGAGAGTTCCACTCGACCACTTGTTTGAGGATGATATGGTGAAGCAACACGGTGAGTTACTCCATATTTGTTGAATATTTTTTGAAAGTCCCTTTCATAAAATGAGAACCACCATCAGTGATTAAAAATCTAGGAACTCCAAACCTGGGGAATATGATATCCTTGATCATCTTCAAGGAGGTGGCTGCATCTGCATGACTTGTTGGAATATCTTCAACCCATTTGGTAACATAATCAACAGCAACAAGAATATGAGTATAACCATTTGATTCAATAAAAGGTCCCATGTAATCCATTCCCCATACATCAAAGGGTTCTATTATGAGACTATAATTCATTGCCATTTCTTGTCTCCTACCTAAATTACCTCTTATTTGGCAAGCATCACAGTATTCCACATACCTGCGTGCGTCCTTGAGCAAGGGGGTCAATAGAATCCGGATTGAAGTACCTTCGCTGCAGTTCGCTTACCTGCATGATGTCCTGTAACACTACAGTACTGAAAAGACTGTAGCTTCCATGCAACATACCAATCCCTAGATCGGTTCATTGGCTTACATAGAACATAAATGAAATAACAAAGTAATAATCCGTTTATCATAAATATCAAAAATCCAGAAGATTCAATTATTATAATATTCTCTTAGCTCGAAGTCTAGCTTACACACTATTCAAGTAGCAACATAAATAAAGATAACTACTCCATCTTCAAATTACCCACAAGGGAACAAGTGTCGAGTGGAGTACCGCGACCTATTCGATCACTTGGAATCGAAATAACCTGCAACATGCAACGTAGCAACCCCGAAGGGTCAATACATGGAATGTATGGCAAGTAGCGCTAAGGTAAAAGAGACAATGCACCTAGCATCTACATGCTTATTTGGCTAGTGGAGCTTTGGCTAGCTTGCACTTTTCAAACACATTTATTTTACTTTCGTAAACCATTTGATTCACAACAACCCATTAGGTTCACCCATCATGTTTTAGTAATTAGAAAATAAGGATGAGTGAGAATATGTCATAGTCTCCAAATCAAGCAACTCAATCGTCCGTAACCGAGGACACAGCTAAGTACTTAGTTTTACACCCTGCAGGGGTTTGTACACTTTACCCATATGACTTGGCCAACCTAGCTCGTACCACCACACTCATATTGTGGGGTGATAGGGAGAATACCAAGATGAGACCTTTCGGGAAGTAGATCTCCAAACCCCACTTTGCACCGGTCCCAACCTACCATTCACTACATCTCTGGCTACGCTGGGTTCAGATCACCACAACCTACTAAGTCCAACCAGCCACCCATTTCTTACTGGCACATGGTTGCACACGTAAGCTACTATAACAAAGAGAACTAATCCTTCTCAGTACCCTGGGCGGCATTCCCCACCATTATCCACACTCTGTTGACAATCCAACCACTCCGTCTAGGTAGTTCATTAACATTATGTTGTTTTTAGTTTGAACAAACACATACTTCACCATAATGTGATCCCTTTCCCCTGTCTTCACAGCAGGTCTAAGCACATCTACTGAACGAGGCTCAACTACAAGGAATTTCTACCACAATATATAGGATATAGCATAGCATAGTAATTTCTACACAATATCTACAGAAATACACTACACATGCATAAGAGAAAATAGTAGGACAAGGTATGAACAAAATATCATCTACTTGCCTTGGCGGTAGGAGTCGAGAGTACAATCCTCGCAGAAACAAGCGTTGCACTCGTCACAATATACACGATACAAATTCAACACATAAACAAACATACACAATCATAGACAAGTGCACAAATGCATGCATGATAGCTTAATAAAGATTTCAGTAACCCTTCTATGTCCTCTGATGTTTATTACTGTTGAATGATGCATGGAAAAGCCTTTAATGCAATGAAAACAAAACATGCAATTTGTTATCCCAAATAATAGGCCTTTAGGCAAAATACTAAGACAATCCAAAATAAATCCAGGGGCAATTGGAATCACACAAAAAGGTGTTACAGATATTTTTCTGCAATTTTTATAGTGCAATAAGCCTTTAATTAATCTCAAACATATTCGTATAGTAAAACTGCAATTTTAATCCAGAAATAGGTTCTACACTTTCTTGTCATTCCCTAGACAACTTATTTGCAATTTTCTGATTAGTAGTTATTTTCTTATGAATTTATTACCCCAAAAAGGGTATTAACCTATTTAAATAACTACAGCAAAACCTTACAGTAACTGTCTAAACTAATTATATATTAATAAACTACAAGAAAAGAGCTTTCCAACGACATATTATTTGCTATTTTTTGGACTAGTAAAACTTTTCTTATAAAATTTTGAAGTTATACATATTTTTTGTCCTTTTAATAATTTTCTGTAAAACGAGGGAATATTCCTAAGGAATATTCTGGAATATTCCCGCTGACTTGTATCTGCCGACGTGGCGCTGACTAGGGTCTGTTTGACCGGTCAGCAGTCCACGTGGTTAGCGTTTGATCCGGCCCGTCCGCCCAGGATCCGACGACCGACACGAGTCGGCCTAGATGCTCACCGGCGGCGGCTCGGTAGATGGCGGCGGCGGTGGCTCGGAAGGCAGTCAAGGGCGAAGAGGCATCTACGCGGTGAAGCGGCGGATAGCGGTTTAGGGGGTGGTCTTGGCGACGGTTGTGGTGTCCCCTCGGGATAGCGGCAGTCGGCTGAAACGGCACGGTGGCTCGGACTCCGGCGAGGTCGAGAGGTCGCTCGGGGCGCTGCAGAGGAACAGAGAGGGGTCAAAAAGGGGCGGTGGTGCGTTGCAGTACGTCCATGAAAAGAAGGGGGAGCGGGGTCGGTTGCAAGCTCCTTACCGACAGTAATGGCGGCGACAGCGAAGTCGAACTCCGGCAAGAAATTACCGCGACTCGGCGGCTCAGAAAACTAGGGTTTCAAGGGGGTTCTAGAGAGGAGGAAGAGGAGATTAAGTATACGTGGAGTACGGGCGAGGGGGCGCACGGATTCGAGCCGAATTCAACGATTTTTGCAGGTGGTTCGGAGTCTGCCTCGAGCACGAGCTGGTGGGAAGGATGACAGGTGGGGTCCACCTGTCGGTGGTGCAGGGGCGGGCTGAGGGGTGCGCGTGATGGCTGTTGGCGGGTCGGCTGGCGTCTACGCGTCACACCGCGCGTCTGCTGTTGTGCGCCGCTCGCTGGCGCTGGCGACCCTCGGGTGGGCCGCTTGGCCGCTGCGGGCTGGCGGTCTAGCTGGCTGCCGTTCTCTTATTTTTCTCTTTTATTCTTTTCTCTGAACATATTATGTTAACTGAATTCTGTATTGTTATCTGAATCTGTCTGAATTCTGAAAATTCAGTTAAGGTAAAACTACCATAACTTTTGATCTGCAGCTTCGATTTGAGCGAAACAAAATCCTATAGGTTTGTATTGGAAAACTCTACGCACCTATGCATCTGGAATGTTTATATAGTACCATTCTAGCATATGCAAGGTAAAACCCTACTAGTCAGCTATAAGCGATGAACATGCACTTGAGTGATGTTTTTAGCAAAAGCTTTTAAAACTGAAATTTTGCAAAGATGAATATGATGCAATGCCATGCATGATATGCAGTACCAATTCTAATAATTGGTATGTGACATGTCCTCCATATATACTGTCATGACAAGCTTTCAATATTGCATTCATTTCATGGTTAAGAACACACTTCTGAATCATTCCGCCAGGTCCATGACGATATAGATATGGATCATCCCAAAAGTAATATTTAAGATCATTAAAGAATTTCATTCTTTGATTTCTTGTCATACCAGGAGGTATAAATTTTGTTGCAAGATAATTAGCATAATCTGCATACCATGGATCCGCAACTTCAACATTTGCTAAATATTCTCCCGGAAATGATTCATTTATAGGTACGGGGTTAGTAATTATTCCCTCATCCTAGAGAGATGATCTGCTACGGGATTATCTTTACCCCTCCTATCTACTATTTGTAAATCATATTTTTGTAGTAACAAAACCCACCTAATCAGCCTGGGCTTCGCATCCTTTTTCACAAGGAGGTGACGAAAAGCTTGGTGATCTGTATGAATTATTACCTTAGAATTAATGATGTAGGATCTAAATTTGTCGCAAGCAAATATTATACTTAGGAACTCTTTTTCTGTAGTAGCGTAATGTTTCTGAATCTTATTAAGAGGTATACTAGCATAATAAATAACATTTAAATTTTTTCCGTCTCGCTGTCCCAACACATCCCCTAAAGCATATTCACTAGCATCACACATGATTTCGAAAGGTCATCCCATTTTGAAGATTGCATGATAGGTGCTAAAACTAATTTATTCTTAAGGTTCTCAAAAGCTGCAATGCAGTCATGATCTAAGTAGAATGGAGTTTCTCTATCAAGAAGGTTGGTGAGAGGCATAGCTATTTAGCAAAATCTTTTATAAAACTCTTATAAAAACCTGCATGTCCCAGAAACATTTTTAAGTTTTTAATGTCTTGAGGTATTGGAATATTTTCTATAGCATTTATATTAGTCTTATCTATTTCTATTCCCTTCTTCAAAACTTTATGCCCGAAAACTTTACCTTCTCTTTCCATGAAATGGCATTGTTCCCAATTCAAAACCAAATTTGATTGCCTACATCTCTGCAAGACTTTGGTTAGATTGTAGAGGCAATTATCAAAGGTTGTTCCACAAACAACAAAATCATTTGTTAGAACTTCCATAGTCTTCTCAACAAAATCATCAAAGATTTTTAGAACACATTCTTGAAAAGTTGCTGCTGCGTTACATAAGCCAAACAGAATTAATCTTTAAGCATATGTGCCATAAGGGCAAGTGAAAGTTGTTTTCTATTGATCTTCCGGTTGTATGGCAATTTGAGAATATCCAGAATAACCATCAAGAAAATAGAAATAAGAATTATTACTAAGTCTTTCTAAAATTTTATCCATGAATAGTATAGGTTTATGATTTTTCTGTGTCTCTCGGTTTAGCTTCCTAAAATCAATGCACATACGATATCCTACAACAGGCCTTACAGGAGCTAGCTCACCATCTTCATTCATAGCAGCATCAAGAACACCTTGTCTTGGTATGCAATGAGCAGGGTTAACCCACTTAATGTCAGAGATAGGATATATTATGCTAGAATCTAATAAGAGTATAACCTCTTTTCTTACTACCTCCTTCATTTTCGAATTAAGTCTTCTTTGCGTATCCACTACTGGTTCAGCATCATCAAGCATGGTAATCTTATGTGTTACTATAGATGGATCTATTCCTTTAATATCACTTAGAGTATATCCAAAGGCTTTAGGATGCTTAACCAAGACCAAAAGAAGTTTATTTGTTTCATTTTCTAATAAATTTTTAACGGGACATTTATTTTCATTATCTAAAAACTCATACCTTATATCATCTAGAAGTTGTTTAAATTCAATTGGTGGAGGTTCTTCATCTCCTTTTCTTACCAATTCTTCATAGTCATGTGGATTTTGTGCTTCTAGAACTGAATCAAGGTAATCATCCATGTCTTATCTCTTCTCATCATTTGATGCTTCCTCCCAATTAATTAGGCTCCTCTCTAATTCATTTTGTAGAGTACTAAAATGAATTGCGGCTAGCTCGGCAATTGTTTTCTCTTCCTTGATATCTTCTACTTCATATGGCCTCTTCTTTAGTTTGGTGAAGTGGAATGTCATTTCCTCTTCTCCAAACATCAGTGAAATAGTCTCCTTCTTATTATCAACTCGAGCTTTGGTTATGGAAACAAAAGGCCTACCTAAAAGAATATGACAAAAAGAATCTCGAGGCATATCAACGATATGAAAATCAAGGGGGTACATGGGTGATCCAATAAAGACATAGATATTTCTGATTACACCTTCCGGTTTTATGTTAGTCCTATTAGACAATTTAATAGTAGTGTCTACCAGTTCCACATCTGGATTATTTAAATTGTAGCAAAGTTCCTCATAAAGTGATGAAGGCATAAAATTTATAGTGGAAATCGGCTCATAAATTCCGTATAAGAAAGTTTATCCACAATATATAGGAGTCATAGGTTTAGAAGTTTCATTACCTCGTACCTTACCTTCGAAAAACTCTATGGTTTCGCGGTCTAGCATAACCACTTCATCATCCACTATTCGTGCTTCCATAAGATCCTTTAATATAACATTATTTATATTGGTAGCTTCGGGGTTCTTTTCTGGTTTCTTCGGTCTCTTCTTTATTTGTTATTCCTCTTTTTGCCCTTTGTTGATGATCTCTTGAATAGGTACTCAGGAGAATTCTTCCATTAGCGCTCTTGCACGCTTCTTCTCTTCGAGGGGTTTACGTGGTTCCCATTCTATCGCTACCTGCAAATGTCCTGTATAATTCTCAATAATTTTCTTTACTGAGTAAGAATCAATACCGAGGGTTTTAATCATTCCACCAGTCCTTTCATCTGCAAGGAAATCGTTAATGCAAGCATATTCAGAAAAACTATTTGTAATGTTTTCCCTATCTTTAAGATTTTCCATTGCTTCCCTCATTCTTATTATTAGATTCCAAGCTTCATCATAGGTATAAGATAGAAAGATGCCATTAGAAGCAGTGTCTAGATTCATTCTATTTTCAATATTAAGCCCTCCATAAAAAGTATGAGTGATTAACCAATTAGGCAAACGATGATGGGGGCAATTATCTAGGTAACTTTTGTACCTTAGATATCCTTCATACAAACCCTCACCAAGATTATTTTTGAAACTGATAATAATACCTCTCATCCTGTGAGGTTTACTTTCTGAATAATATTTTGATAGAAAATTGGTTGTCAGTTCCTTCTAAGTCCTTGGTGCTTCTGCACAAAAAGATCTGTACCAGACGCAAACATTATTAGAGAGAGTTTGTCTAAACAAATGGGTTTTAACCATATCAAGATTACAATCATCGAATACAAAGGAATTGAGAACATCTTCAAAGAATTGTAAGTGTCCATATGGACTCTCTTCATTGGTTCCTGCAAATTTCTTAGAGTGCAATAGTTCAAATAATAAAGGGTGGATCTCAATTCCATCCGGATTTATGCTTTTATTAACAGTTATAAAAGCGTCCATGGGCGAACCCATTTACCTTACTGCCTCAAGATGGTTTAAATGCTGAGTGTTATCCATTGTTGCGGTCCTGCAACTTAAATTAAAAGTTAGTACAACGAAAGTAAATAACTAAAAGTAAAGTGACTTATAGCGCTAAGCTCCCCGGCAACGGCGCTAGAAAATAGCTTGATGACTACAAGTGCACAGATCGTTTGTAGCTAGTTTTGAAAAAAAAGATATCGATCCCATAGGGAGCAGTAGGCAAAAGACTAGAATGCTTTTAACTAAAACTAAACGAAGTACTTAAGGAATAAATTTAAGATGCAAGAATAGTATAGTTGTTTTTGGGTTTTTGGTTGAACAAGGCAATTTAGAGTAAAGTAAACTTAATGCAGAAAGTAAGAATCGTGTGTGTAAAAGAACTTAGAACTGCAATAGGGAAAAAGGCGTTCTCAGAGAGTGGTGGATACACCGCTAGCAATTTAGACTAAGTAATCAAGATTATTATAATGAATATTCTCATGATATGTATGTATGTGGGGGGAGCTCCATATATGGACAAATAGGCAGCAACCATTGCTCACATCATCCTTCATAACCACAGCTGACGAATAAATGACACCAATCATATTATCCCGCTATTAAGGGATTTCTCCCATGGCATGAACATGGCTTAATTAGTTCTCCTTTATTCCCCAAGTTAGTACGTAAAGAATGACAACAGCTTTATAGTCACAGTAAGTACTATCATCCCTCCGTCTACCAACAAGTAATCCCCTTCATTGAGTCCCCGTAGGAGGCAAATATTAAGGAGGTGCACAACTCCCAATATCAAGATGAAGACAATTAACACATACACATAATGATGTATACAATAATAATATCTATCTCATCTCAATCATATGCTAGGGTTTCTCCAGCTCCCCAAGAACTAGAGATCTACTCAGACATGAAGGCAATCAAGATCATGGCAATGGTGATGGAAACAATCATAGATGAATAGTACTTGTATAAATCCATAATGAGTACATAAATTACAACAAGATCTAGATGGATGAGATGGGATGGATGGAGATGGTGATGGTGCAGCGGTTGATGAAGATGGAGATCGATGCCTTGGCCACCTAGATCTGCGTAGGGTGAAGATGGATCCTTGGGCAAGTTTGCCCTCCAGATGCCTTCCGGAGGTGAGATTTTCGTGATTTCTGGTTGTTCTCTATGTTGCCTCCATGATCCAGTTGCACGGGGTGAAACTGTAACATCCCAATTTCAACAACCCTAGTTAGTTGTCTAGAATGCAAAAATTAGAGGGAACAAAAACTTTTTCTTATTTAATTGTGCAATGCTTGCTTGTTGTTGTCTATGCTCATGCTTCTGATTGTATAGCTTATGATATACTCCTTACCCCAACATAAGTTGACAAAAACTACTTAACAAAACTGTCCTGGCTCTTTTTATATATTCTCAAATGTCTGGCATTTCAAAACCTGAGCCAAGATGCCTTTGCAACCCTAACTATTTTAGTAGCTTCTATTGACAAAATTATGGAGATCTATATGTGATAATCTCCTTATGTTTTTAAGGCAGAGCTTTCAACTACTCTCACCTCTAGGTTTTTATAAAACCTTTTTATAAAGCTTTTGAAGTCTACTCTTGGTAGAAATACCAAGGACTCTGATGTCTACGCACTCCTATTATTGTAGACAGTTGTTGGACCTCCAAGTGTAGAGGTTTGTAGAACAATAGCAAGTTTTCCCTTAAGTGGATTACCCAAGGTTTATCGAACTCAGGGAGGAAGTGGTCAAAGGTATCACTCTCAAGCAACCCTGCAATCAAGATACAAGAGGTATCTTGTGTCCCCAACACACCCAATACACTTGTCAGGTGTATAGGTGCACTAGTTTGGCGAAGAGATAGTGAAATACAATGGTGACAGAAAATAGCTTGATGGCGTGAAAGAGACTAAAGGCAAACTGAAATAAATATGGAAGCAAGCAAACATGTAACAGATCTAATTGCAAACGGTGTTTCAATGTTTAGAAACAAGGCCTAGGGATCATACTTTCACTAGTGAACACTCTCATATAAATATCTTCTCTTTATGATACTACTCTTAACTACTCTTTGGTTGGACACTCTAATCCATGGTAGGGCTATAACAACACACCTCAAAGTTCGCTTTCCGCATCTAGATAACCCCACACTGTCACCTTGAGCACTAGATGGTTCAAACAAACACCACAATTTCATAAAGACATCCAACTCCAAATATAACTCATAACAAGTATTTGTAATCTCTAGCCTAAGTGCCACCATGGTGTGCACACTGTCAACTTCACACACATGGGGAGAGCAGAGCTCTATTAAAGCACTTGAGTAGCAAGGGAAGATCTATAGATTACAAGCTCATGATCTCAATAAGATCATGCATAGAGAGAGAGAGATGAACACATAGCTACCGGTAGAACCCTTAGCCTCAAGAGAGAACTACTCCCTCCTCATCATGGAAATCAGCAACGGCGATGGAGATGGTGGTGGAGATCGATGGAGATGGCTCTGGGGGCACTTCCCCGTCCTGGCAGGGTGCCGGAACAGAGACTTTCTGTCCCCCGAATCTCCCCTTCGGTGGCGGCGGCACTGCGGAACTTTTCGTGGCTGGATGCTGTTCGATTTAGGGTTTTTGCATCGGGAGGCATCTTGTAGAGGTCCCAATCTTTAATAAGATAGAGCCCCCTGTGTTTACAATGCTAGTCCCTGGATCAATAGCTAGCATCCACAGTTAAGATGTAATATCAAGAAACAAAGGTCATAATATAACTTTATAACCAGGAATAACATAAGTTTATTACATCAAACATAGCTCATTTGGCTATTACATTACATTGCAGCGGAATAACTATAAGTATGGGTCCTTCATCTTCAAAGTGCCACAGACAGATGTTGGTTGTAGACTTTGTAATCCTAAACAATCAATCTTCTCTAAAACAATCAAACCTGCAACATACAAGTTATAGCCACAAAGGTCAATACATTTGAATTGTATTGGCAAGTGATACTATGGTATTATGGTGGAGTCTATCATCTATATGCATTTGGCTAAGTGGAGTTGAGGCTTGCATTGCTCAAAATAGATTTTCCTTATCATTTTGAAAATACTAAGTTTTTGCTTGGCAAAATCATTTTTCTCAATCAAAGATTGAAGATTTCAAACAACCCTTGTTCAAACCACAAGTTTTAACTTAGAAATTTGAATGATGAGATTCTTGATTGCTTCCATGTCTTGATGCTCAAATTGTCCTTTACCAGGGACATGGCTAAGTACTTAGATTTTACACTCAGCAGAGGTGGTGCACTTTCCCCACAAGACTTGGTTTCCCAAGATAAGATCTTTCGGAAGCTTTCCCTTAGACCAAAATGGACGCGTTCCAACCTATCAAACACTACCACCCACTGTCCATATGGCTAAGTTCTTGCAACCTATATGATCATGGCAGAGCCCATATTGCCAAGTGGTTGCACTTGAAGCTTCTCAACATTTGACATCTCAAATCTCTTTGTTCCTGGGTGGCCATCCACAAGTGAGATACACAAGCCAAGTCCATGGCCTTGTGAACCACTCAACACAAACCATTCCTTCCATTCCACCCAGGTGATTCATTCACTTAGTTGTTTTATTAACAAAACACAAGTCCTCAGACTTAGAATATTTTTCCATAGTATGAATATATATATTCCACCCATGTTTTCTATTAGCTAGGCTAAGCTGGATAGTAGTAGGAATCTTAACTTAAGAAAATCCTACTAAGGATTTATCTACTAGGTTTTCCTATAGCAAGGTTTATACTTAGCAAAATCCATGCAAGTTTTACTTAGCAAAATCACTAATGCATAGTGAAAGTAATGGGATAGAAAGTATGAAGCATCACTTGCCTTTTTGGTAGGGAATGGTGGTTCACTCCTTGATCTTGCTAGTCTCACACTTCTCTAACTTCACTACAAGTCAATCAAGCAAACACAAAATCAACTAACATTCCAAACCAATAATCACTCAACAAATTCATACACACAAGACAATGGAAACTAATTCATGCTTGGGAGCATGCACAAGATAGTTTTATTTTTGCAAAGAGGGTCTCTATTGGATTTCTAAACTTTGTATGATCCAAATTGGTCATTTACCAAAGTGGCAAAGTCATTTGCAAAGAGGTTTCACTTCAAAACCATTTTCAAAATAAAGTATCACTTTATGTGGTGTAGAAATATTTTTACTAAGGCATTAACCTATAGGGTTCACCAAATATGTTTTTAAACCATAAAACTTGATGTTTGGGGTCAGAGAGTTTTAAAACAAAACATTTTCCAAAGGTTTTCTTCCAAAATCATTTTTAATAAATAAACCACATTTCTATTTGACTAGAAATGGTTTTAAATCAAAGAATCATTCTTTTGTTTCTCCAAATTCATTTTTGAAACCACAAAGTGTTTCCTAAGGTCAGTAGGTTTGGTCCAAAACATTTTCTCCAAAGTTTTTACTCAAAACCATTTTTTTCATAAACAAAACAATAGTTTTATTTAGCTAGAAATGGACTAAACCAAGTAATCCATTCTAAACTTTTCCAAATTCATTTTCCAAACCATGGGTTGGTTCCTAGGTCCAGTAAGGTCACAACAAACCATTTTGCAAAAGTTTTAACCCTAAAATCAATTTTAAACAATTTTTCTACTCTAAACAAGATCACAAAAGAATCTGCAAAAACAAGCAAACTAACAGATACTATTTGCTAAAACAAGGGCAGGGTTGGCTAGGGCTTGCTCTCCTGAATCCAACGACATAAAATTTGTAATTTTTGGACGTGTGGATCCAAAGTTATAGGGTTTTCAAATCTGCATACAAATCTATTTTTAAACAAAATAGGTGACACGCGGCGACTTCCTATTCGTCGGTACCGTTTCGGTTGGATCACGCGACGACAGTCGTTGGATTTAAGTTAAATCATGCGGCGCGCAGAGGCTACTTACCGCTTCGGTTAAGTTCTATCGTGGCCATACGATTACGATCTAACGGTGCTAGGCACACCAGCCACAGATGGGCGGCGCTGCGGTGGTTACTGGCGGCGGAGCTGTCGGTCGACGATGGTGCCGATGCTATAGGAGGTGAGGGAGAAAGGGGAGTTGCTCACCGGGCTCAGGGGGTCACGGCGATGCTCAATGTGCTGATGGTTCGACGAGGGGCGCGCAAGGTTGCGGTTAATTGCTCGCCGGAGTTTAGGGGTGGCGCCAGGAGCTTCTGCTTGACGACGGGGACGAGGCTGCTGTCCACCAGAGGGCAAGAAACAGATGCGGTTAGATGCAGGCGAGTGCACTGAACACAGGCGTATCATCGGAAGGACAAGGGGTGGCCATTTACTACCTGGAGGCTTCGTCGGAGGAAGAGGTAGACGGCGGTGCTGCAGGTCGTCGTCGAAGACGAGGCTACTGGTCACGAAAAGACAAACAGAGGTCAGGGTTAGTTGCGCAAGACCGAGGCGAGTGAGGGAGTGTGAACGAGGAGGCTCGGGGCGGTCAGCGTTTACCGGGGGAGGTCGTCGGAGAGGTTGCAGACGCGGCGGCGTTCGGAAGCTTGACGTAGCTGACGCTCTGGGGCACCCGCGGTCGAACGAAAGGCACTGGGAGTTGCGTCAAGAAGTGGTGAGTCTGGGTGCGAGGTCAGGGAGGCAGGAGGTGGTGTGGCTTGGCCGGAATCGTCACCGTGGTGTCGTCGGAACAAAGGGAGTGCTGGGCCGAATTGTGGCAGCCTCGGGGCGGAGAAGGAGTGGCGACAGAGGGGAAAGGAGGAGAAGACGCAGGCGCTTAATAGCGTGCAGTCACGGCGAGATTAACGCGCGGCATTATGGCGAATTGAAGCCGCGGAATTACTGCAGGAAACGACGACGAGGGAGGGGAGAACTGGTCGCGCGGGTGAGGACGATGAACAGTAGAGGTGGGGTCTACCGGTCAGTGGGAAAAGAAACGAGAGGGAGGTCCACCGGTCATACTCAGTGCGGGTTAGGAACGAGGTGCGAATCGTTTTCTTACGGGGAGGGGAAACTGGGTTGTTTCTGGGCCTAGTGGGCTTTGTCGACTGGGCTGGTCCAAACTCTAATTTTTTTTCTGTCTGCTGGCTTTTTCTTTTTCTATTTCTATATTCTGTTTTGAATTTCAAACAATCAAACAAGGTTCAAAACAATTCAAACAATTATCAAACTCTGAGGTTTTGAACTAGGTTCTGTTTAGTAGCACATTCTGAAATTAATTTTTTTGAATAAAACTTTATTCTTTTTTGGGTCTTTTAAATAAATCAAAAGGCCCTAGTTTTAAACCAAATAATGTTTTAATAATAATTTCAAACATCAATTCAAATCAAAACCACCACCAAACTTTGTAAATTTTTTAGTTCTGTTTAATAACACAAAACAAAGTCCAAAACAAAATAATTTTTTATTCATTTTAGGATCCATTCAATAATTAAATAAAATGGATCTTTAGTTATTTAATAAAATAGGGTTTGATTTAATTAATAAAATTTCCATTTGAAATCCAAATATTTTCAAAACCAAATCAGTAGGTTTTATTTGAAAGTAAATAATACTTGGAAAGCTTGTTTAAAACAAAATAACATTTTTGCTATAGGGTCCATTAATAATTAAAAATGGACCTTAGTTAATAAATCAAAATAGGATTGGTTTTATTTAAATCTTTATTTTGAAATCTAGAATAAAACCGAAAACACTTCAGTAGGTTTTATTTGAGAATATAAAATACTTGGAAAACTTATTTTAAATAAATAAATAAGTTTTGATGTTTTGGAAATAGTAAAACCTTTATTAATAAAACTTGGATATTTAAATCCTTTTTGTTTTATTTTAAATAAACCTCTACTATTTTAATCAAAGCAAAACCTTTTGTTTCAAAGTCTTGGCCAAGGTTTAATTTGGCTTTATAAATTATCCTTTATTTATAAATCTACCTTTTCTTTTGAAAACCAAAACTCTTTACTTAAAGATTTCATAATAGTAATAAAATATTTTTATTTATCCTTTATTAAATGTTTTATCTTTGCTTTTGAAAACTAAATCTTTTTTTATTTTAAAGATCCAAAATAGTAATTCCAACTATAAAAACTTTCTTTATTATTTGTTTATCTTTTTAAATCCCTTTAGGATTATTTGCTCACCAATTGGTATGGGTTTTTGGTAAGGGCTTTATTAGCTTTGGAAATTCAATTTCCTTATCTTATTATATTCATAAGATTTTATCCATGGTTCCAAACTAAGTGAAACCAATTTCTATGGTCTTAATATTTCTGTTTGTCTTTCTTAATCCTTTGTGAATATTTTGTTGATCCATTTTGATATGGATCAAATCCATAGATTTGGAGATACTTTGGAAAATGATTTTTATTCCATTAGGGTTTAGGGTTTTGGATTATTTTTCCAAGTGTTTAAATTTCCAGATACATTCATTGAGGAATGCATTTATCTTGATTTGGATTTTTGTTGGATTCAAACTTTTACCAAAGTTTGTTCAAGATGGGATTTTAAGTTTCCTTTTAGAACAAAAGTTTCTTTTCACTCTGAAAATCAAACAAAGTTTTATTTTATTCCTTTATTTTTCACATTACAAGATTTGGAAAATCTTGGGATGTGACACATCTTATAGGAGAAGAGGCAAGGTCGGTGGGCAGCCAGGGCTGATCCATGCCACCACATGGTGTGGCCACCCTGTGGCCCCTCTCCGTCTCGTCATCTGGCTCCGTGAGTCTTCCGGTAAAATATCGACTTTGGCTTTTGTCCGGTCCAATTCCGAGAATATTGATTTTCTGACTTTCCTGGAACCAAAAACAGCAGAAAACAAGCAACTAGCACTGTGGCATCTTGTTAATAGGTTAATCCTAGAAAGTGTATAAAAATACTCCAAAGTGTGGACAAAACATAAGAAAGTAGATAAAAACCAAGCATGGAACATCAAAAATTATAGATACGTTAGCAACGTATCAACCTCCCCAAGCTTAACTCCTGCTCGTCCTCGAGTAGGTAAGTGATAAAAAGAAAGAATAATTTTTGAGGTGACATGCACCATCATAAACTTGATCAAAGTATTTGTAAAACATTGATAGCTAGGATCATAGTACTTCAACATAGCATGAAAGATAAAGTTCTAACAATAAGACATAGCAACTATGTTGTAACATGAAAAGGTACAAACAAAATATTTATGAATAACAATGCTTTGCAAGACGTTTGTTTGTTTCACATAAAGAAAACATAGTATAATGGCATTCAGCTTGTCCCTCATAGAGTAGCAAACATAAATGCATAGGACACCTTCAATGTTCATAAGAGTGACTAGATACAAATAGTTTAAAACAAGCAATATCAAAGCTATGCATCAATCAACAAGTCTTGGGACAATGCACATAGAACTAAGAATGGCCACTATGCTCTCAAAGTAGGTGCATAAATATAGAAGGTGGAGACTCAACAAAAAAGTAAAAGAAAGGCCTTCATAGAAGGAAGTAGGGATTCAAGTTTCATAAAGAGCTTCCAAAATTTTTGGTACTTATTAGCTTTCAGCTCTCATTGCCCCTATCATAAGCATCTTGAAGGTGATTAACGTTAAAGTGACACAACTAAGAGGATATGCTTGACAACTTATAAGCTGAAATCTCATGCCCCTTACTTACGAAGACCGAACCTCATGCTACTCAACTTTAGTCACAAGTAAGCTCTTGTCATTGTAAGTACATATGTATCATAAAGAACCGCCAACGGGGTACCCCTTGCACATGATACAAGAGCTATCCCATAATCAAAATGACAAGGCAAGCAGACAATGAGCATCTCAGCAATCTTTTTATTTGCTATTTGCATAGGTTTTTATTGAGGATGCTTCATAGAGTGATCATTATGGTTATGCTGCAAGTTTCCACCATGATTAGGCATGGCTTAGGCTAGCGGCCCAGGCGTTTCTCTAATACACATACAAACTCCATGATCTTACAAGTTCCACTTTTATTTCACACCACCGGGATCCATAAGCAAAATAACATGATATCAACAGGGTACAAAGTACAAGTGCAATGTTGAAAGCGTTCCCCATGATACATGGTTCTGCTAATTTCAACTTATAAAGCGCAAGCATATACGCAACAAATATGGACACAATGGGTCAAGTTTATTAATTGCAAGAAAGTAAAGTGTGCCATCAAGTTCGTGAGAGCTTTAATCACTAATTTTCACATAATAAGTTTAATTTGGAAGGTAGATAAAAACATGAATATACTTGGAATATCAAATGCTAATAGGTAGGTATGGTGGACTCTTTGGAATAACTTGGTTTTAGGAGTTTGATGCATGAGTGGGACTCATACTTGATTACGGAGGCTAGCAAAAGACTGGGACCGACCAACAATAAGAGCAATAATGGCCATAATCATGCAGAGCGATAAAACATCATTAATTAAAGCATAAAGTGATATTACAACTCGAAAACTAAAGGATCATAAAGGCTATGGTGACTTGGGATAGTCATAACATGGTGTGAGCATGCGCCAAGTCAACCCAAATAAAGCATCAAAGGAGAATACCACAATACTATGCTTTAATATGCTAAAACAACACATGATTCTTTCAAGGCACATTACGCAATCTCAATTTCTTATAACATGTCATGCTACAGCAAAGAATACTAAGCATAAAGCCAAATCAATATCAAGCATGGCATGACAAAGCATATGCCACAGTCAAAAACAAGCTTTCTTTACCACTTAAGCATGAACTTTTCCTACTCTTTTCCAATCCAAACCAAACTATTTGAAAACCAATGTATGAAATAGGGGGTCCAACCAATTTATTAAAGCAAACTAAGCAAACGAAAACTAAAAACGAAGACGCTCCAAGAACAACACAATTGTGCATGAAACAATAAAAATGAAGTGTTTGGAAGAACCTGAGATTTTTATTGATGAAGAAGGGGATGCCTTGGGCATCCCCAAGCTTTGACGCTTGTACTTCTTGGATATTTCTTAGGGTGACATGCGTGGCATCCCCAAGCTTGAGCTTTAGTCCATTCTTCATCTCATTACATCCCATACACCTGAAATTTTTCCTTCATACAAAACTTCACACAATCTTTATTAGCAACATTAGTGCACTTAAGATAATAAGTCTTTGGGTTCAGTTTCAACAACAATAAAACTTCCACTAAAACACAAGCTACTGTAGCACTTCCCTCAAAAAGCTCAATTCCCCAAAAGAACTCAAAAAGGAACCAACAAGAAGCAAATGCAAATAATGGCAGAAATCTGTCAAAACAGACCAGCAGGTAAAGACGATTTTTTCGAAGTCCTTCTGTTGCTCAAATAGAAAAGTGTTGAACTAACGAAAGTTAGATAACGACCTGGAGCAGAAGCACAAAAATTCACGCCTCAAAAAGTCCTACAGAGATTTTACACGAATTTTTACAGTGAAGAACAAAAATCTATTTCGGGACAGCAACTTTCCCAAGCATTACTTCTCTCTCATTAGAGGTTACTCTTGGTACAAAAAGCAAATAAAAAGGATAAGGAGTGGTTATTACAGAGGTAATAACTTCCAAGACTCATCTAAAACTTTTGAGTTATCTACCAATAAGTACTTTTCTTTAATGCCTTTAAGTTAGGCATGATTGTTTGAGAAGATGCTCACATAAGAAATATGAATTGAAGTAAAAGAGAGCATCAAGAAGCAAATTCAAAGCACATTTAAGTCTAACCCACTTCCTATGCATAGGAATCTTGTAAAGAAACAAGTCATGAAAGCACAAAGCAATAAGCATAGTAAAGCAAAACAAGTGCAACTTCAAGACTTTCAACATAAAGAGGGGAAACTTAATATTATTGAGATGCATAAAACCATGTTTCCCTCTCTGATAATAACTTTCAATAGCATCATGAATAAAATTAAAAATATAACTGTCACATAAAACATTCTTATCATGATCCACATGCATATAATAATTATTACTCTCCACATAAGAATAGTCATTCTTATTAATTGTAGTGGGAGCAAAATCAACAAAATAGCTATCATTATTATTCTCATCACCATAATCATCAAATATAGGAGGCATATTGTAATCATAATTAATTTTCTCCTCGATAGTAGGTAGACTGAAAATATCATATTCATCATTGTAATCATCATATATTGGAGGCATAGTATCATCAAAGTAAATTTTCTCCTCCATTCTTGGGGGACTAAAAAGATCATCTTCATAAAAACAAGCTTCCCCAAGCTTAGACTTTTCCATAGCATTAACAATAATGGTGTTCAAAGAATTCATACTAATAACATTGCTATTAGCATGCAAATAAAGTTCCATAGGATTTTTAATTTTCTCTTCAAACACTTCATGTCCTAACTCAAGATAAATACTATAAAGCTGTCTATTTTTTGTTGTTTTCCATTAAGCCTAACTAGTGAAAACAAGAAACAAAAAGACAAAATTGCAAAATCTAGAGGAAATAACTTCGAGCACTCACACCGGAGGATGTGAGTACCTTTTACCTTACCTCCCCGGCAACGGCGCCAGAAAATAGCTTGATGTCTATGCACTCCTATTCTTGTAGACAGTTGTTGGGCCTCCAAGTGTAGAGGTTCGTAGAACAGCAACAAGTTTCCCCTTAAGTGGATTACCCAAGGTTTATCGAACTCAGGGAGGAAGTGGTCAAAGGTATCCCTCTCAAGCAACCCTGCAATCAAGATACAAGAAGTCTCTTGTGTCCGCAACACACCCAATACACTTGTCAGGTGTATAGGTGCACTAGTTCGGCGAAGAGATAGTGAAATACAAGTGGTATGGATATAAGACAATGGTGACAGAAAATAGCTTGATGGCATGAAAGAGACTAAAGACAAACTGAAATAAAGATGGAAGCAAGCAAACATGTAACAAATCTAATTGCAAACGGTGTTTCTATGTTTAGAAACAAGGCCTAGGGATCATACTTTCACTAGTGAACACTCTCATATAAATATCTTCTCTTTATGATACTACTCTTAATTACTCTCTGGTTGGACACTCTAATCCATGGTAGGGCTATAACAACACACCTAAAAGTTTGCTTTCCGCATCTAGATAACCCCACACTGTCACCTTGAGCACTAGATGGTTCAAACAAACACCACAATTTCATAAAGACATCCAACTCCAAATATAACGCATAACAAGTATTTGTAATCTCTAGCCTAAGTGCCACCATGGTGTGCACACTGTCAACTTCACACACATGGGGAGAGCAGAAATCTATTAAAGCACTTGAGTAGCAAGGTAGATCTATAGATTACAAGCTCATGATCTCAATAAGATCATGTATATAGAGAGAGATGAACACATAGCTACCGATAGAACCCTTAGCCTCGAGAGAGAACTACTCCCTCCTCATCATGGAAATCAGCAACGGCGATGGAGATGGTGGTGGAGATCGATGGAGATGGCTCCGGGGGCACTTCTCGTCCCGGCAGGGTGCCTGAACAGAGACTTTTTGTCCCCCGAATCTCCCCTTCGGTGGCAGCGGCGCTGCGGAACTTTTCGTGGCTGGAGGCTGTTCGATTTAGGGTTTTTGCATCGGGAGGCATCCTATAGGCGAAGAGGCAAGGTGTGGACGCCCTGTGGCCCCTCTCTGTCTCGTCTTCTGGCTCCACGAGTCTTCCGGTAAAATATCGACTTTGGCTTTTGTCCGGTCCAATTCCGAGAATATTGATTTTCTGACTTTCCTGGAACCAAAAACAGCAGAAAACAGGCAACTGGCACTGTGGCATCTTGTTAATAGGTTAGTCCCAGAAAGTGTATAAAAATACTCCAAAGTGTGGACAAAACATAAGAAAGTAGATAAAAACCAAGCATGGAACATCAAAAATTATAGATACGTTAGCAACATATCAGACTCTCACCTTATTCAAACTCCACCCTTTCAAATACCCATCCCTACCTCAAGCTAGGCTTGAAGGTACCCATGGTAGTAGATTTGTTCTGTTTGCTAGATGAGTTACCTTGATCTGCTACTTGACTTGATTGCTTAGAAGTATAATAAGCTACCTAGGAGCTCATCATCTAGCATCTATATAATCCAAGAGTGCCAATCCTAAACAAGTTAACCAAGCTGGATCTGATCTCTAGCCACTAGGTGCTCATCTAAAACCCTTAACCAGATCAACTCTAAAGTGATCCATTCTAGAAGTTTCCAAGTCAATGAAGACCAATATCAAGTGTGGATCTATTCTACCCAATCTACACTTCAACATCATCCATTTGATGATGCTTTGATACCTTGCAAACCCTCAAAAACATCCCCACTCATATTCTAGTCAAAAACGCTAAATCCGCTAAATTTCGACCAAGTCTGGAAACTATTTCAACATCACTTCTTTGAGTGCCTCTCTTTCTCAACCCTCGTGCCTTCTTGGTAATGTACTTGAACCATCTTGTAAACCATCATAAGGACTACCAAGACCCACTCTTTCCTTTGGCTAGGTCATCTTTTAACCCCCTTGTTTTTGATAGTTTTGCAGGCAAGAAAATAACAATTCTTGCAAATCTTATCAACTAGCCTACTTTGGAAGAAGCTCACATCTCCATCCTACCTTATTTGGACCAACTCTTTGCATGGTTGTGTTGTACTTAGAAAGGTATATCACTCCCTACTTCACTTGTTCCAATTGGATCCTTGTGCTTCTGAAACCCACATGGTTTAGAAGGCTATTTGATAATCTACCTTGGTAGGCTTATTTTATTCAAAGTTTGAGATCCATTCTTGGAGAACTCAAACATGATCAAGCTCAACTCCTTGCACCATGGTGACCTACACAACTTGGTCTATCCATACATATATTCCATGCCCCAAGGGGAGATCTGAGCTCCAAGATCCAACAAGATTTTGAAGGCAATACAATAACCTTGCCCAAGATCCTTTATACCTTGTTTTCTTCCCCAAATCAAGTTGGATTCTCAACAAACAAGGTGGAAATTTCTAGATACACCCTGTGTACATCATACACCTTGGTTATGAAGATTTATAAAATATTATCCATGATTATTATGGCTCAAAAACTATTTAATTCATTTAATGGGCAAAACCTGCAAAACTCCTTCCATAAAGGAAAGTTGGTTTTTTCCAAAACACTTCTCCAAATCAGGTCACATTTGATGCCTGCATATCATACCCTATTCTACAACTTCAAAAATAAATATTTTTGAAGAGCTTCATTATTTCTTTTTGTCCATTTTCTTAAATGGCAGAAACAAGTATTAATAGCTCAAAAATACTTTTCCATCTCAATAAATTCCAAGAAAATTCTCCAAAGTGTGTTTTGGTATCTAGCACCATCTTACACCCAAAACCACACTTGTCCAATTCAAGAATATCAAATGAGATTCTAGAAATCATTTCTGCACTATTTGAATAAATGATTTTAAGTGAACTAAAAATCATCTTAAAAATCCCAAATAAATAGAGGAGGTATATATGGACTATACCCTTCCACCATAACCATTTCTTCATATTTCCAAGATCACAAATGAGGACTTTATTCATAACCACCAATCATGACAATTTGGATCATGACACAAAAACACTAATCAAATCACTTCCAAACCTCACCCCACCTTGTCCAACACTCCTCCACAGCAACCCATACTCCCTCTGGTCGTGTGCTATTATAGCACCCCATGCCTTGTGTCCTTTACCTCTTGGAAAGAGAGACTAATAAAGAGAGAGAAGCACTTATTACCTATCCTGGAAACTTAAGCCATTGGCAACAGCCCCAACCTTCTTTTCCCTCTCTGGTCGAGAACCAGGCCCACCCCACCTCCCAGCATCGCCCAACTCACCCAACCCGCACCCTAGCTCTCCTCCCCAAGACCCCATGGACATGGTCCACCAAAGGCCTCTCCCCTTGGTTGATAAAGCCACAGGCCACCCCAGCCTCCAACTCCTAGCTCATTTGCTCCCTCACCTCCCACCTACCCTCCCTAGAGAGCCACTCCTCCGTCCCTACTCTGTACTGCCCGAAAGAAGGAGAGGAAGGTGTTTCAGCCATTGTTCTAGATCCAAGCATAGCTCTCCCTCTCGAGATCCTCTCTCTCTGCATGCTGCCCTCCCGAGCTCCCCTCGATTCACTGTATCTAACCGTGTCTCCCTCTCTGCTCAGGAACGTCCAGAGCCACCTCGCTGGAGAACTCTTGAAGCTACCCGCCGGTCGTCCTCGCGTGAGCCTCTCACCGATGTCGAACCGCCCCATGCCACCCCTCTCTAGAACCGCCTAGTCTTACCGCGCCCCCTCGGAGCCTCCCCATCCCATCTACACCCCTGGTAAGCTCGCCCAGCGAGATTCCGCCGCCCCTAGGGTTTCTGCGCTGCTAGCCACGTCATGAGGTAGGAGACGGTGTGCCACCATCGATCTTCTTTCGATCGGATGGCTGTTGGCGCCTGATAACCCTTTGGCAGGGGGAGCTGCTGATAGCCGGGCCCCGCCCTGCAGTTTCAAACCGCGGCCTCCCGCGTGAGGCACAACCCAGATGGGCTGATTCCCCCCTACGCAGCCCGTTTCCCTCTAGATCCGGCCTGACTAACCAGTTCCCTTTTTCTTTTGTTTAACCTTTTCTAGATTGATTAAATAGATGCATTGGTTTAATTTCCGATGAAAATGAAAAACACATATTAGCCCAGAAATAAAAATTATACAGGCTCCCTCATGTTTTATGAAACATTCAAAACAAGCTCCAGGTCCAAAAACATTTTCATGATGTTCTAGAAATTAATCTAATAGAATGTATCTATTTCAGTCAATAAATTACCCAATGAGCTTCACAGATCCAATTGGAATAAATCCAACTTGCTATGGAAGGTAACTAATATACCCATCATTTGACCATTACCTCAGGACAAGTTGGGCTATAGATTACTTGTAGCAAAAATGAGAAAAACACTACAGTTTTGACTTTACAAAATTCCCTAGGCCATACCATGATAGATTTTACCCTAATTCCAACTCTTATTGATGAGGTATGTAAATAGCTACTAAAACCTAGGAGATCACTATTTTTGGAGCATCTGTTGATTTATGGTGTTTTAAATATCTATGTCCAAGGTTGTTTCAGTAGAAAAATCACCACAGAAATTTCACAACTCCAAAATGGGCGATTCAAATTTCTACAGAAAGGTTTTTAAAACTCCTACCTGGTGCCCTTGGAATCACATCAATACCTTCTGTAGACTTAATCTGGTGAAAAAGACAAGAAAACTACAGAACTGACTTAGGAAATTTCCTGAGGGAATTCTAGTAAATATTTCTAAGTGAATTCAACTCTCATTAAACTAGTAAAACAAACCGTACTTAACCATCCAAGGAAATAATTTTTGGACTCACAGAACTTTTCTGATGAATTATTTCCTAAAACTAGAGTTTTATTCACTAGGAAATGCTTAGTAAATCAATGGATTTTGATAAAATAGTGAAAACACTTGTGTTGGTTTCATTTTATCAACACCTACTTGTTGATATCGTTTTGATACAATTGTATCATACAAAATATGCCCTTGGTCTAAATGCCCCCTCCTAAATAATTTTCTAGACTATAAATCCTATATGATTTCCTTCAAATGCTTCAAAGACAATTTCAATGTTCTAAATCCAATCTTATCAAAACCTACCGAATCATAAACTTGTGTTGTTCACTTTCTTGTTGTATGTTTGTCCACTTGTATGCCTTGTGTTGATTGTGGCATTGCTTGTTTGCATGTATACTCGATGATGGCGATAGTTGCGCTTGTATTGACACCGAGAAGAAGAGATTTTATTGGTATTGGTATTCGTGGTTATCTAAAGAAGAAGTCCAGGGACATTTATGCCATACTGCTGATCGCAGGCAAGCCACATTCTTACTCATAAGCCTTGTCCTACTGTTTTACTATATGCATGTTTTACCTAATGTTTTATGAAAACTACATCGTTTTATTATATGATGATCTATACCTGGTAGTGGCTTGGCTCCCCCAAACCGTTACACATGTGTACTACTAAGCACAACCCCCTTGATGATACCTATTTATCCCTAGAATGGTAGATGGTGAATAACACCATACCCCTTTGGAGACTCTGTTTTAGCCGAAGCAAAACTAGAGGATGGGAAGTCCCGCGAAGAAGTTTTACAAATGTTTATGGCAAAACCTTGGTGAGGTTTAACCTACCAAGAGAAGTTTGAGAAAATAAAAAGGTTTTCGTTCTACAAAATGTTGAAGGAAATATGGAGGAAAAAGGTTTACAAAAACGCACCCGGTTCTTTGCAGTTTTGCTAGAACAATTAACCCGTGCAACCACATTACTCTGGAATTGGACAGGGCTGGGCTTGATGTTTGTTTACTCTGGTATAAGCTGCCTACAACTACTACATGGGATTTAAAAATCCTGGAGGGTGGGCTCTTTCCTGTAAAGGTCCATGTGAGACATCGACCTGGAGAAGGAACAAAGGGTGTATGGGCCTCCACGCATTACTATGAGCCCCTCATTGCAAGCGCACACTTTGTGTAGTGCAAAAAGCGCTCCGGTTGGCTTGCGAACTATACAGAGCGTCCCGGTGTTGAGGGGAACAACTCTCATAGGGTAGGCACTTATATTGGAGTGGGCATCCGGAGTGTCTTGATCGGTTACTCGACCCACGATCGGTGTAGATCAGGGTAGGGTACCCGGATGGTGTGGGTAAAGTGTACAACCTCTACAGAGTGTAATTCTATTCAAATAGCCGTGTCCACGGTCATGGATGGTTGGGAAGGTTTCTGTAGAGCGGTGCTGGTTTTGATTTCAAAAAGGACTTCGGAAAAGAAATGGCTTTGGAAATGTTTTGACCATGGGATGGTCGAAAAGGATACATGCTTTGACCATGGGATGGTCGAAAAGGAAGGAAAGGAGTTTGGTCATGGTATGACCAGAAGGAACGCAAATGGGTGACCCCATCCAAATAGTTTACAAGTTTTACAAATGTTTCCAAAAAGGTTTATAAAAGTTTTCAACAAAGATATGTAGATGCTATATCTACAAGAGAAACTATTTAAGAAAAGAACCCTACTTGGAGCCCTCCTATTACCACAACCATATTGCATATCCTATTGTTATTATAATTCTCTTAAGGTGGTTTGCGAGTACATTCAAAGTACTCACTAACATTGTCCCTGGCTATTAACTTGGTCAGATATCAAGAGGAAGGTGACGTTGATGACTATGAGAGCTAGGACGTTCTCCCTGTCAGTTGCCTGTAGGTTAAGGCATGGCTCGGGCTCTACGCTTGATGAAGTTCTGTTGATGGTTGTTGATTTAGCCATGATGGCATGTAAGGTATGACATGTAACCGCTTAAGTAATGGATGTTTATTTTGATACTTGTCGGTTATGTGCCACGACTAACTGATCATGGGATCATGGTGTATGCATAACAAGGATTCTCGGAGGATTAATTCGGGGCCCCACAGACTTGGTATCAGAGCCATCCTGACTGTAGGAGAACCTTAGTTAGCATGGTCGTTAGACAGGAAAACTATCTTGGAAACCTCGACTTTCAAAAACTAATTCCTGAAAACATTTTGAAAGATTCTACTTCTTATCTCATTCAAGCTTAAACGATTTTGAAAATGACTTCCTCTACCTCTCATCCAAATTTCAAACATACGGATTTTAAACAAATAGGACCTTGGGTGAAGACGATGAGAACGAGATGAAGAGAGCAACTACCAGCAAACACAAGGAGACTACAAGATCGCCCTATTGGTGGAATCCTCATAATCAGAAGAAATCAAGTGTTGCACTAACAAGAAGTGTCCAAGTTACGACGAAGGCTTCATCTGCAGGATAGTGCCCCAGACTGCAACAACGTGAAATCTAGGATTAATAGTCCCAAGATAGGATTCCCCTATATCATGAGTAGTTAGCTCCTTGGTCCCTATAGTTGTTCGTGTTTGCTTGCCTAAGTGCATCATGTGTTGCTTGATGTGTGTTGTTTGCCAAGGACATTGTGATCCCCTCACTTTGTTCACCTTGTATGGATGCCTGGCTTGTTTGACCCTAGTAAAAATGTGCTTTGAGGACCAACCCACCACCTAAGAACCCCGGGCACCCCTTGTTAGTCGTAGCTAATGAGATCCATACGAACCTCGAGAGTTATGAGAAGAAAAGCATCGCAAGAACCTAGAGTTCCACTTCGTCAAGTTACAAAACCTTGAAGACTTCTCCTCGGCATGATGGCCTACCTCATCAAATTCAAATCTCAAGACTCGTCACCAACACTGGATGCCGTCAATCCCCTGTCGACTAGAGCAAGAATCCCGTTGAAGCCAGAAGTCTATCCCTGATGGACCCTCCCCACTATTCTTGAGAAACCACAAAATTTGCTAACCCAGATAGGAAGTAAAGAGCTAACTCCACCAACCTTTGGTATATTAGAGCTTCCGACCCCCTCAAGAGACTAACTATTCTAGTTGAACCTGCCCAAACGACGAAAAGTTCCTCACCAAAAAGCCAGAATACTCCAAAATCCTGAAGTAGGACTACCTGAAGACAACGAGTGTACTCCGCCATCATGCAGAAGCAACACTAGTAATTGAAGTCAAGACAGTTTCCCTGAAGCTGGATTCCTCTACTCTAACTGAAGATCTAACAAGAAGTCTTGTTAATCGCTAACCTTCCTAGAGCTAAATCCATAAGGTTTCGTTAGGTAACCATCACAGCAAGGTAGTCGCAATAAGGTGTCACTCGAAGACGTTAACTCAAGCGTCATGCCTCTGCTCCAAGACGAAGGATATACCCCAACCCCGATGACCTCATGTAAAGCTCTAAGGTGGAAAGACCGTGTCTTTCCCACTCAATCCCAGAAGACTGTTTATTGGAAGATACTTCAGAAAGATTTTCAGATCCGACGTCATCTACTAGAGAGTCATCAGATGAGATACTAACTGAAGATTTTACAAAGCCTTTCCTACTACTTCAGCTAAAGACCCACCTGAAGAATCGCCAAATTGCTAACCTCAATAGCTCTCACCCGTCCGGAGGATCCGCTAATCCAACTACTCCGATAGGCTATGTACAAATAAAAGTATTATATGAGCCTCATAAAACCTAGTTTGCGGAAGATATATGAAGGCTTCAACTCCAGACAGAAGGTTGACGACAGTCTTAAAAGCATCATCTAACGACTCTAAGAAAGAAGGACTGACGTATTCTAGAGCTACCCTAGTTTAACCCTAAGGGGGAAAGACCTGCGTCTTTCCCACAAAAATAGACTAACCATCTGTCAGAAGAAACCTCAGGAGTTAGACCCAAAATCGTGAACTAGGATACAATAATCCCTTAAGAGAAATGTCATATATCCTTACATAAGGAAGATCACCCCTCACAATCCCGAATGAAGCCTGCTCAACACTCGTGCATCCAAGACGATTGAAGTTCAACCTCACCGTCGCAGTGACCCTGTTCAAAGACAAAGCCAACAAGTTAGTATGCGAGAAACACATGACACTAACTCCAACACAAAATCCCCTAACCTTACTCTCCCGAATACCGGGATGAGATTCTTTTAAGGGGGAAAGGTCTGTAACATCCCAATTTAAGCAACCCTGGTTAGTTGTCTAGAATGCAAAAATTAGGGGGAACAAAAACTTTTTCTTATTTAATTGTGCAGTGCTTGCTTGTTGTTATCTGTTAATGACCCACAAGTATAGGGGGTGTATCGTAGTATTTTCGATAAGTAAGAGTGTCGAACCCAACGAGGAGCAGAAGGTGCTGGCTAGTGGTATGGATCAGGAATTCTCTGCAAATACTTAGCAAACGGATTTTTAGGGGTTTTCGATAAAGCAAGTAAACAAAGTACGAGTAAAATAAAAGATAGTAGGAATAAATGCAGAAAGTGGCCCAATCCTTTATGCAGCAAAGGACAAGCCGGTTGTATTACTTAAGATGACCAAACGTTCTCGAGGACACATGGGAAGACTGTCAAGTGCTTTCGCTTCATATAGTTGATTAATCTTCTCTAGCTTGCTAAGTGTTGTGTGGGTGAACCTATGCTAATGTACCGCCCATCCAAGACTAATACATACTTGTGATTATACCCCTTGCAAACATCCGTAAGTACTAGAAAGTAATTAAGGTAGATACCTAACCACAACTTTAAACTCTAAGACCCTTACATCCCTTGTGCAATGGTTTCCTAACGGGGGTTCAGGTTTCTGTCACTCCGGCAACCCCTACGATTAGTAGCCAAATACACAATGCATTCCCCTAGGCCCATATAGGTGAAGTGTCATGTAGTCGACGTTCACATGACACCACTAGAAGAAGTACACCACAACTTAAATAACAATCTATTGAATCTTTCTCAACACAAATCCACTACTAACAACAAGACTTCTCCCATGTCCTCAAGAACAAAACGAACTACTCACAAGACATCATATGGATCATGATCAGAGATGGAATAATGATGTATAACAATCTGAACATAAACAATAATTCAATGGTTCACTCAATAGCATCAACTACAAAGAGTAATCAACACCGGGAAAGTTTCCCCTATGAACTATAGCAAGATTCAACCAATTGTTACAGCAATATGGAGATGGTGATGAGGGTGCTGATGGTGATGATGGTGGTGATGATGATCCTGATGAAGTCTAGCTTGATGGTGGTGTTGATGGCGACGATCTCCCCTCTCCGGGAAGGAATTCCCCCGACAGAAATCTGTCTGCCGGAGAGATCTTTCTCTCTCGGTGTTTTCCGCCCCGCAAAGGCGGCGGAATCTTTCTGTGGTCGCTCCCCGAGTCTTAGGGTTTCGGGAGGTTGATATACGCCAGAGGGGAGAGGCTGGAGTGGGCCAGGGTGGCCACACCACCTCCTGGCGTGGCCTAGGCCTGCCCGCGCCATGGGGTGGTGTGGGCCCCCTATGGCCCATCTCCACTCCATCTTCTGGCATCCTTAGTCTTCTGGAAAAATAGGATTTTCCGTATATTTTCCCGGATTTTCTGATCTTAGCGAATTTTGCCTCCAAACAGCACCTTTTCCATCAGAATCCTGACTGCAGCGGTCCATGCTCCAAAAGTCATCAACCATGCAAAAATAGATGAAATAACATAAGTATCACCTCTCAGTATGAAATATATCAATGAATAATAGTGAATTAAGACATAGAATAGTGATGCAAAATGGACGTATCAACTCCCCCCAAGCTTAGACTTCGCTTGTCCTCAAGCGAAACTGAGCTCAATAAACATGGCCTCATGTTTATGGAGTGAAGAGTCGATAAAAGAATACGGACAAGAAGCATCACATCCATCAAGTGCATAGATCATAATAGAAGACAACTCACTATTATATAACTCAACTTGCAATAAGTAAAGGAAACACAATAAAGATACATAAAGTGAATCATAATTGGTAATGGCAAACTTAGCTCTTGGTCGAAGAATAGTTGATAACTTGCCGGAGTTCACAAATAACTGGTTTTTCAATGAAAGCTTTCAAAGTAGTAAACATCAGGATAAGAGAAATGTGCTAAACAAGGAACATAAGAAACATGATTGAATAAATCATCATATGAATGAATGAAACACAACAATTCAAAATACTTGCTGAGATAGAAGGGAGTAGGTTTATTGACTCAACTAAAAAGTAAAAGAAAGGCCCTTCGTAGAGGGAAGCAGAGATTGCAAGTCTCATAAAGAGCTCCCAAAAATTATGATACTTACTAGCTTTCAACTCTCATTGCCCCTATCATAGGCATCTTTAGGTGATTAAGGTTAAAGTGATAAAAAATGAGGATATGCATTGACAAGTTGTAAGTTGAGAATCTCATGTCCCTTGAATACGAGGGCCGCTCCTCATGCTACTCAAGTTTAGTCACCGGTAAGTTCTTGTCATCGTAAGCATATGTGTATCATAGAGAACCGCCAACAGGGTACCCCTGGCCCGATGATACGGAAGAATCCCCATATCAAAATGACAAGGCAAGCATACAACAAGCATCTCAGCAATCTTCTTATTTACCATGGGAATATGGTGCTTTTTTCTCTCTTTCCTCTTTTCATAATATCTCTTTTCTTTTTCTCTTTTTTCTCAATATCAGACTCTTTTTTTTATAAGAAGAATGCTTCATAGATACTGGTTATGGTTACGCTGCAGGTTTCCACCATGTCAGCATGGATTAGACCAGCGGCCCAGGCGTTTCTCCAACACACATCCGTAACTCCATGGACTTATAAGCTCCCCTTTCATTTCACACCGACGACATCCATAGACAAAGGAACATGATATCAACATGGTACATAGTACCAGTGCAATGTTGAAAGCATTCCCCATGACAGCATGGTTCTGCTAATTCACAACTTACAAAGCGCAAGCATATACGCAACATAGGTGACCACAATGGTTCAAGTTTATTAAGTGCAAGAAAGTAAGGTGTGCCATCAAGTTTGTGAGAGCTTTAATCACTAATTTTCACTTAACAAGTTTAATTTGGGAGGTAGATAAAATAAGAATTTACTTGGAATAGCAATAATGCTACTAGGTAGGTATGGTGGACACAAATGGCAAAGGTTTTGGTTTTAAGGAGGTGGATGCACGAGAAGAATACCCTCTCAGTACAGGTTTTTGGCTAGCAAGGCTAGGTAGCAAGTATAAGAGTTGAAGGAAACAAACAAACATACAAGTGATAAATACAAACATGCAATCTTCCTTGGAAGCACAAAAGATCTTAACTAGAGAATACTAGACTTATGAGCAAATCAAGAAACAAAGATGATGAAATTATTTTTCTTTAGAGTACTTTTATCTTTTTCATTCAACTGTCAAAAATAGTATTGCTACTGACCGAGCCAGGTTTGCCAAAACCAACTAAATTAACTCAATGATCCCAAAGTGATACCAATACTAACAACAAGATCAATCATATAACCACGAATTGAAAACTAATATAAGCTATGCAAAAAGAGTGAATGATAGAACTTCTCATTAATATTCCATAACGGCAACTCACACCAAGGGATACATATCTAACGAGAGAGGGGACACTTCCATAATGCAAACCATCCTACATAATAACTCCTCTATTCATGATATGACTCTACTAAAAAGGTAAAAAGATAGAAGATAGTGATGTGATACCGCGGCACTCCCCCAAGCTTGGAACAAACCAAGGGGATGCCAAACCTGATGACGAATTACTCCTTCGGTGGTGGTGGTATCCTCTCGATGAGCTCTCTGATCAGTTTCCCCAAGTCCTCAATCTCGAAAGTGAGAGTACGAATCAACTCTGAGTTGTGCTCAATACGGCTCGTGATCATTTTAGTTTGTGGATCCCAGCTCTTGTGATTCTTTTTCCATTCTTCCCTCTTGGAGTCTTCTTTTCCTGCATGGTTATGGATGAAGGTATGGAAGGGATTCTTGGTGTGTGGAGGAAGTGACCTTGGAGCCAAACTGTGACGGGGAGCTTTTCCCCAGTCTGCATCCGTGTTGTCCTTCTAACCCTAGCAGGTTTTGTCACCACTCCAATGCTTGCAATGGTAGTGCCGGTGTGCGGATGTTGGCCTTGCTACTCTTGACCTTCACTCTTGATCTCCTTCTCCTTCCCGGGGTCTTGGAGGTCTTCCTCCATAGGCTCCTTCCCTTTATCCTTGGCGGACACCATTGTGCTTCTAAACCTTCAAAGAGTATGTCCTGGCAGAAACAGATCGAAACAAAAACAGGACGAAAACACGATATACGGACCTCGGGGGATCCGGGGGGTTATATATTATGAAGTTTCATATCAAAAGGAAGGTACTGGGAGAAAACGAGTCGGAGGCGGAGTCCGGGGTGGACTCACCACCTGGTGGTGCGGCCAGGGGTGGGCCCGCGCCACAGGGTGGTGTGAGCTACCCTGGATCCGGTTCCGTCCCTTTTTCGCTTCGTAACTTTCCTTATTGACTGAAAACTACAAAAATATAGTTGAATAGTATTTTCACGGAACTTTTCTTACCAGAACTGCTACCTATTTGAAAGCAGACTCTACAGGTCTCTGAATTTGGTATCTAGTAGATTCTTCCGGAGTCATCTCTTGAATATCATCGATATCTTCATCTTCATACACTTATTACGAGAGTCATAAAACCCTTCTCTTCCTTATTACACCATTATCTCCACTACCTGGAAATTTCTTTCACACAAAACTTCACACAATTCTCATTAGCAACATTAGTATAAGTGAAGTGCTAAAACCTTTTGAGTCCAACTTCAACTTAAAACCATCAAAACAAAAGCTACTGAAACAACTCCTTCTGAAAACCCAAAAAGAATTCAAAAAGGAAATCGAATAAAGAAGCAGATGCAAGAGTGGCAAAATCTGCCAAAACAGACCAGCAGGTAAAGATCAATTTTTTCGAAACTCTTATGTTGCTCAAACCAAAAAGTGCAAAACTAATGAAAGTTAAATAACAACCTGGGGCAGAAGCACAAAAAATTACAGCTCAATCCGACATACAGAGATCTCTCACGAATTTTTACGGTGAAGCATAAAAAATCTGTTTCGGGACAGGAACTTCCCCATATATTACTTCTCTCTCATTAGAGGTTGATCTTGACACAAAAAACAAACAAAACAGATAAGGAGTGGTTATTACCAAAGTAATAACTTCCAAGACTCAAATAAACAAAAAACAAACTAAAAGCAAAAACAAATTGGGTTGTCTCCCATAAAGCTCTTTATTTATAGCCTTTAAGATGGGCATGATAATTTTGAAGAAGCTCTCATAGGGATATGAATTGAAGTGAAAGTGTTGGGGGGATACCCCCGGGTAGGGTCACACCGGGGAATAAAGGCCGAGTTAGCCGAGGTACGGCAAGGTCAAAGCGAATGCTGGCCGAGTCACCTCAAGGCAGGCCGAATCTCGGGGTAACCCGGACCAGGGGATGTCTACCTAACTGGGTCTCAACCGACTCAAGCCGTAAGTCGGATGGATGAATCTAGCTTGTATGCAGGAACAGGTGTGGCCGGATCAACTACGATCCGGGTCATATCAAGCTTCTAGGAGAAGGAAGGTATCTCGCTGGTCAAAAGTAACCCCGGTACGCGCGGCATGAGCGAAGCGGACAGGGGCAGGACCACCGAGGCGTGGTCGACAAAGGTGACAACGCCAATGTCGGCTGACGCAGGTGCCGCAGAGGCTCACGTAGCCTCTGCATGGATGACGCGGGGGAAAAGCGACCCGGTCGGCTTACTATTTTAGGAGGAGGCATATTTCCAGGAATATGCCTCCACGTATGCCCTAGTTGGAGACCTAGCCACCCCTATATAAGGAGGGCTAGGGCCTCTGTAGAACGGGTTGGTCTTTGAAGGGTTGATCTCTATTGGCTAGATTTTACTTGGTTCCTGAGGGCTAGCTAGCGGTGAGAGTAAGAGAGTTCCTTCTTCCTCCTCTCTCCAATATAGCTCGAGGAGCACTTGTAACCTTGGAAGTGAATCAGATACAAAGCTTCTGTGTGTGGAATCACCACACTATCCCTCCCTGGATTCCCCTAGTGCAATTAGTCCCCACCTTTAGCCTATCCATGGCATCTGCCATGACACCACCACGACAGTTGGTGCCCACCGTGGGGCTAGCGGCGCTAGCAGGGGTCAAGATCCAGACGGGAAACCTCATCGGCATCGACGAACGCATCGTCTCCAGGCTTGTTCAGCGCTTTGGAGCGTTGGACTTTGTCAGCGACAACGCTGGCTGCTTCGGCATGTGCCCACTTCCGCGCAACGGCCTCTTCGTCAAGCTCGGCGCGCACAAGGTCTATGTTGCTATCGATGTGTCGTGCGTACATCCGCGACACGTCGTCGAGGCTGGGGATCCACCCCTTAGCATGGTTCACGGGGCGCGTATCACTCGCTCCCCAGACCGTGCTGAGGTGATGATGACTGCGCCTGGTGCGGGGGCAAGCAAGGATCCGGCACCAGATCCGGAGGTAACGCCTAAGGCACCGAGGAAAGGTAGAGGCCCCCCACTAGAGAGGCCTGAGAATGTATTGAGAGAAGCGATGGATAGCTTGGCAAACCCGGTAGCAGCAGTGGTAGATCCGGCTCAGGCACAGGCCGAGCTAGAGGAAACTAGGCAAAAAATTCTAGAGGGAGCGAAAAAGATAGCTGCAGCTCAACAGTCGTTGAACATGACGCTGCGTGAGTATGCAAAGGCAACTAAAGTAGATGCTATAAAAGTGAAGGGGAGAAATCTCATGAGTGAAATGAACAAAGAGGGTGATACTAGGATTGAGGAGTCAGAGAACTGTTTATCCGTGGGGCTGGCGAAGTATAGTACCCCGGCAAAAAACCTCAGAGCAGCGGATGCAGCTGCGTCCGAGTTAGAGGGTCTAACAGGTGAAGCCCGTCAGAGACAGCAAGATAGGGTCAATGAGTGGGTTTGGATCGCGAACAGGCAAAATGAGGAATTGCTTAGGGCTAACCCGGAGATAGCTAGGGCCTCCAAGATCATTCACTCGGCGGTGGGTAACCCGGAGAAATCCGCTGGAGCCACATCGTCTCCTCATGGTGGTCCTAGGAGGGAAGAGGTAGTAACCTCGGCCAGAAGGAACAAACAGATCATCTCGTATGACCCGACAAGGGCAGGGAAAGGAAAAGAAGTACAGAGAAATGACGATCGACGAAGTGTGAGCCGAGGTGAAGCTGGGTGAGGTAACCGCGAACAAGGCAATGCCGGTCAAGGAAATGCTGTAAATGGCAATGCCGGACAGCACAACTCGGCAGGACAACCGCAGCAGCGGAATATACCAAGGCAAGAGCAAAGTGCCGGCCGAGGTATGCAACAGAGAGGTGCTCCACGAGAGCAAGACCGGTATAACGATGGAGATTCGGAAATGGTGAACGCAGGATACCCAAGGCCGAACTATCATGTGACAGAGTCAAGACTGGGAAGCAGGGACTTGATGCCTGACGATGCCAGGTTGAAACTGGATCGGCTGTATAGGTCGGAGCAGATTGAATGTCAAGGTCCCTCGGTCCTGCGTGTTTTGGACCCCGGATCATGAAGGAGCCACCGGTACCTAACTTCCAGTTACCCAGAGGCACAAAGACGTATGACGGCAGTACTAAGCCGGAGGATTGGTTGATAAACTATGCTACAGCTATGAAAATTGCTACAGGTAACTTGAGATGGGCTGTGAGATACGTACCCCAGATGTTGGAGGGGCCAGCAAGGGTATGGTTAAACAATTTGCCGCCCGGAAGTATTAACTGCTGGATCGATTTTGAGGAAATGTTTATCAGCAATTTCTCAAGTACGTATCAGAGGCCAAATATGCCACAGACCCTAGCTATATGTAAGCAGAGACCGAGCGAGACGGACCGGGAGTTTTTAACCCGATGGTGTATCGTGAGAAACTCGTGTGAGGGTGTGATAGAGTCACAGGCCATAGCATGGTTTGCGCAGGGGTGCATATATGCAAGCGAGCTGTGACAGAAGTTGCAAAGGAAAATGCCAACCACATTGGCAGAGATGATCCGGATTGCTGATTCGTATGCTTTGGGTGATCTGACTCAACCCAGGCTCGTGTCAAACGAGTCAAATGAGGAGTACTACCAGAGAGATGGAGCCGGATCATCCCGGAGGAATGACTACAGAGGTAAGAGAAGAGATGACAGACCGGATCACCGATACAGTTCGCAACAAGTTGTAGCTGTGAATCAAGATCCGCCCGGAGCAGGGAGCAATCAATGTCAGAAAACTGGAGGGCAACAATGGACACCGATAAATGATGGCAAGAAAACTTGGACGCCAGAGCAAAAGAAACAGTGGCAAGAAAAGAAGGACCGTCCGAGGTATACTTATGAATCAATTATGGATCAGCCATGTAAATTTTACACGCCAAATCCGAGTAACCCAGCGGGTCATACAACTAGGCAATGTGAGTGGATGTGTAAAATAGAACAAGGTGGTTCGGGGAATGCTCAGGCACCCCGGAATGATCAACCTCGACAGGAGTTACCCCGGCAGCAATTGCTCTCCAGAGCAAACACGCAACAGCTAATGTTGCCTCCCCCTCCGCCGAGGTATGATAACCATGAGAGAAGGGATGTAGTGCATCAAGTAGAAAACCAGCATCAGCCGGATCAGAGGTACCCTGGAAATGAGGGGAGGAATGAGTACAGAGAGCATCATCAGAGTTACTATGTGTTTACCACTGAGGAAACAGATAGAAAGAGCTTGCAGCGCCGACATATGGAGGTCAATGCGGTGATGCCAGCAGTGACGAGGTATACGCCTTGGTCGGACCAGGAAATCACCTGGAACATCAAAGATCATCCCAAGCTTATGCCAAGTCCGGGTTCTTATGCGTTAGTGCTGGATCCGACATTCATTGGGCCAAACATCAATGTGAGGTTCTCCAAGGTACTGATTGACAATGGCAGTAGCATTAACATCATGTATGCGGATACAATGCGCAAGTTGGGCATCTCGGAGAACATGCTCCAAGCTATGAGGACAACTTTCCATGGCATTGTGCTAGGTATTTCTTGTGAGCCAATAGGCAAAGTCCGTGTTGACGTATTGTTCGGCACGAGAGATAACTGCCGAACTGAGAATTTGGAGTTTGAAGTGGTGAACTTGGAAAGTGCGTATCACGCGTTACTCGGAAGACCAGCACTGGACAAGTTCATGGCAAGCTGCCACATCAGTTATCCGAAGATGAAGTTGCCCGGGCCAAATGGAGTGATTACCATTGCTGCAGATTTCCGACGTTCCATTGAGTGTGCGTCAGCCGGGTCTAACCTAGCCGAGTCACTCGTGATTGCGCAAGAGAAAAGAAAAATCCAGGAGGTGGCAACGTTGGCTCAGTCCGCGCAACAATATATGCCGGTGTTGAGTAATCCGCATGGTAGCATTTTGTTCCAAGCCACAAAGGATACCAAGAAAGTGCCTGTTGATGATATGTTCCCAGAGCGCACCGTAACAATTGGTGCCGGGTTAAATGATAAATAGGAAAGCGAGCTTGTCAACTTCCTCCATGAGAATCGGGATATTTTTGCTTGGTCCACACAGGACTTGCAAGGTGTTCCGAGGGAGTTGGCCGAGCACTCTTTGAACGTGAGACCCGGGGCAAGGCCGGTGAAGTAACCTCTCTGCCGCTTCGCCGAAGATAGGAGAAAAGTCATTGGAGATGAAATAGCTCAGTTACTGGCAGCAGGATTTATCATGGAAGTTCTTTACCCGGATTGGCTATCTAATTCGGTGCTGGTGGAGAAGAAGAAGGATGATCCGAATGTGGCAGTGGTTTGGCGTATGTGTATCGATTACATGAACCCAAACAAGGCGTGTCCAAAAGATCCATTTCCACTGCCAAGGATAGATCAGGTCATAGACTCAACTGCTGGATGTGAACTGTTGTCATTCATTGATGCATATTCTGGTTTCCACCAGATACCTCTGAATCCGGATGATCAAATAAAGACTGCATTTATCACCCCGTATGGGGCTTATTGCTATCACACCATGCCATTTGGTTTACGTAATGCAGGGGCAACGTACCAAAGATGTATGCAGAAATGTTTGCACGACCAAATTGGTCAAAATGTACAGGTGTATGTGGATGATGTGGTTATCAAGACCAAGGAAAGCAAAACACTCCTTGACAATATCAGGCAGACATTCACGAACCTAAGGAGGTTCCGGATGAAGCTTAACCCGGAAAATGTACCTTCGGTGTCCCGGCTGGAAAATTACTCGGATTCCTTGTATCTAGCCGAGGTATCGAAGTTAATCCAACTAAAATCCGGGCCATTGAACGAATGGAACCGCCGAAGTGTCTTAACGATGTCCAGAAGTTCGCTGGTTGCCTGGCATCGTTAAGTCGGTTTGTATGTCGGTTGGGAGAAAATGCATTGCCTCTCTATCAACTCATGAAAAAGTCGGACAAGTTCATTTGGACGCTGTAGGCCAATGAAGCCTTTATACAATTAAAGAAAATGTTAGCCACTGCACCAGTGTTAGCCTCTCCAAGCCAATGTTGCTCTATATAGCCGCAACCAACCGAGTTGTAAGTGCAGTGATCGTGGTAGAGCGCGGCGAAGAGGGTAAGTCGGTGCAAAGGCCAGTGTATTATCTGAGCGAGGTATTATCTGCCTCAAAGCAGAACTACCCGCACTATCAGAAAGTGGCGTATGGTGTGTATATGTTGGTAAAGAAGCTAAAACATTATTTTGAAGAGCACCCCATCAAAGTAATATGTGAAGCTCCCATATCTGAGATAATGAGTAACAAGGATGCAAGTGGCAAGATTGCAAAATGGGCAATTGAACTAGATCCCTATGCGCCACAATATGACAGAAGAGAAGCAATCAAGTCTCAGGCTGTGGACGACTTTTTTGTGGACTGGGCCGAGGTACAATATGAACCACCGCTACCAGATCCGAACTACTGGAGGATGCACTTTGACGGGTCAAAAACAATAACCGGGTTAGGCGTCGGAGTTGTGCTTACCTCGCCAAAGAATGACCAGTTGAAGTATGTGCTACAGATCCATTTCGCAGCGTCAAACAATGTCGCTGAATATGAAGCACTTGTGCATGGGATCAAAGTGGCAAAAGAAATTGGGATACGACGGATCCAATGCTTTGGTGACTTGGATTTGGTAGTTCAGCAAGTGTCGGGGCTGTGGGACGCTCTTGATCCAAACATGGCATTATACAGATTCCACGTGCAGAAAATATCTGGTTACTTTGAGGGATGCAAATTTTGCCATGTACCCCGGGTGGAGAATGAGGCTGCCGACGTATTGTCAAAGCTCGGATCAACCCGACAAGCAATTCCACCGGGTGTAGCATTAGAGCACCTCAAAAAACCATCTATCAGACCGTCCCCAGAAACCGACTCAATCTACGTCCCGGAGGATCCGGAGTCCGGAGCTGTGCCCATGGACATTGACATGGGAGGTGGTGCGCGAGACCCGGGGACTGCCTCAGCAAACCCGGGGACTGCCTCAGCGAACCCGGGGACTGCCTCGCAGGACCCGGGGACTGCTCAGCATGATCCGGTTGAAGTTATGCCGGTGGATCAGATGGAAATTGATGAGGATGTGTTCCCTGTGCGAGCAATACCAGCTTGGGCACTGCCTATATTTCAATTCCTGAAAGATGAAACTTTACCCACTGAGGAGGTGCTATCCAGGCAAACTCAGAGGAGAGCAAAGGTATACACAATCATCAATTCCGAGCTATACAAAAGGAGTGTGACCAATGTCCTCCAGCGATGCGTTGACCCAGAAGAAGGACTTGACATCCTCCGAGATATACATCAAGGGGAGTGTGGGCATCATGCCTCGTCTCGAGCCTTGGTGGCAAAAGCTTTCCGACATGGATTCTACTGGCCAAGTGCCTTAGAACAAGCAGAAGACCTGATGAGAAAATGTAATGGTTGTCAGAGGTATGCTACCAAGACACATATGCCAATGTCGGAACTCAAGGCCATACCAATCACATGGCCATTTGCCGTATGGTGTTTGGATATGGTTGGCCCGTTCAAACCAGCAAGGGGGAATATGACTCACATTTTGGTCATGGTGGATAAGTTTACAAAATGGATCGAAGTGAAGCCAATAAGAAAATGTGATGGAGCTACGGCCGTGACATTTCTCAAAGACATCATCTTGAGATACGGTTATCCTCACAGTATCATAACTGATAATGGCACAAATTTTGCTGAAGGAGCATTTGCGCGATTCTGCCAGGATAAGAAGATCCGTCTAGACGTTGCCTCGGTAGCTCATCCTGCATCAAACGGACAAGTGGAAAGATCCAACGGATTAGTATTATCGGGATAAAACCCCGGCTCATTGAGCCGCTGCAAAGATCAGCGGGGTGCTGGATAGAAGAACTACCAGCGGTACTGTGGAGTTTAAGAACAACTCCGAATCGATCAACAGGTTATACGCCATTTTTTCTGGTATATGGGGCATAAGCTGTATTACCAGCCAACATAGAGCATGGTTCGCCTAGGGTTACCCAATACACAGAAGCCGAAGTGCAAGAAGACCGGCAAAATGATGTTGATCTGTTGGAAGAAGTGAGAGAATTGGCATTGTCCAGATCCGCCATATATCAGCAAAATCTCCGACGCTATCATAGTCGGAAAGTAAGGCCCCGAGTTTTCTGGAAAGGCGATCTAGTACTCCGGTTGGTACAACATACTGCTGGCATGCATAAGTTATCCCCCCATGGGAAGGGCCATTCATTGTGAGCAAAGCATTGCACAATGATTCTTATTATCTTATCGATGCAAAGCCACAGGAAAAGAACAAGGCAGACAGGTCCGGCGAGGAATCTAAGCGTCCATGGAATGTAGCTCTACTTCGTCCTTTCTACACTTAGCAGAGAAGTGTATGTATCCAAGTCTTCTCATATGTCGGTATGTATGCCGGCAATGAGCCTATCAATGAAATGTTGGCACCTCGAACAGTAACTCGGGGACTGCCTTAATAATATTTGTTGTCTTTTATTATGTATACGTCAGCTGGAGTAAGTTGTTCTACTTAACTCGGATTAGTAGTGTGTGAGCACCAAAAACCCAACTCTTCGACTTACTGCTGTCCAACAAGAATTGGCTTCATGCCAAGCAAGAGAACAAGTTAGGAATTGCGTAGCACATGAAAAACGACTAAGGAAAAGAACTTACGAGCCGACATTAGTTTTTCGGACTAACCTTGTGTTTACTTTCAAATTATTATGCTAAATTATTTTGAGCTAAGCCTAAAAGTTTCCAAGTATTGTTAAGACAATTTTTGAAGCTCGGATTCGTAAGTCGTAAAACCGAATCAAGGTAGGCACGAGCCGAGCCAGAAGATTGGACGAACAAGAAAATGAAACTCGGGGACTACGCCCAAGTTAATCCGGCATAAAGACTTAGTAGCAAAATATCACATGTGTACTGGATACAATTCCACCCGACATACCGGGGATCTGATAAACTTTAAAGTTTTTTCACTTAAGGAGCAGCAGGAGGAGGAAGTTCGGCGTCATCTTCGCTATCTTTAATGTCCGAGGCATCGCCCTCTTCGTCCTCATCCGAGCCATTTTCAATGTTTTCAGCGTTTTCGTCACCAGCGGCTTCCAGGAAGCTCGGTCCCTCAGTCCATTCATGAATGGGAGCATATTCGATGAAGCTATGGGCGCAAGCCGTGCGCCGAGCTACTCACTCTGGGTCACTGATCCATTTGGATCCGGTGCGCATGCGCGCTAAGAGGTTGAGGTCGATCTTCTCATACCACGTAAGTACGTAGTGGAGAACGGTCTCAGCTGCGGCGCGTCCAGCGGATTCCCTCCAAAGGTCAAGCTGGGTCTCGCACTCCATCAACTTTTCAACAAGATCTGCGGTTCTCTCCGGAGTGTCTTCTGCAGGCCAAAACATGTTGAAGATTCGGACTGCAACGTGAAGGATATCCTTGCCATAGTTCTTGATGATTTCCAAGCGAGATGACAGGCTGACCAACATGTCCTCCATGTCATAGGGAATCTCTTCACCGTCAGGAGCAACGGGAGTACCCCTCTCTTGGCAGAAATTAGCAACAACGGCGCTTGCAATGGCAGTGCCCTCTAGAAATTTGCCTAAAAACAAGACAAGAGAAGCAGGTAAAGAAAAGACATGTGAAGTAACCCGGAGAAATATGCCGGATAAGGGAAAGGAACTTATGTAAAATATGGCTATGGATCCGGGTCAATTCCCTGGTACAGTCATCACGTCTTTTGCGGAGTTGCACAAGTTCAGTGTTCGCCGACTCAAGCTTGACGTCGGCCTCCTGGAGAAGTTCTCGGTCCTTGGAAATTTGGAGATTGAGGTGCTCGTGCTCTTCAGTATAGTCCTGGCCAGCCTTTTCAAGCTCGGATTGGTGCTGCGCTTTCAATTTCTTCATCTCTGCTTTGAGCTTGGCGATCTCATCATCCTTGGTTTGGAGGAGGGCAAGCTCATCGTCTTTCTTTTTGAGCTTGGCCTGATGCTGCCCTGCTTGTTCGAGAAAATGCAGCATCATATTAGGCACGAGCACACTATCTTCCAGCGATACTGAAATAGTTTGTTAACCTGGCAAAGCCTAGGTATGAATGTTTGCCGAGCCAAGGAGAAAAGGAGATAGAAAGCAGAGCAAGGTTGCACAAAAGTAACTTACCCTTGATCTGGTCAAGCTTCTTCCTCATTATGGTATTCTCAGCTTCCACCCCAGCCGCGAAAACTGAATGATGGGTTAGTTCAGCAGAAAAAGATGAAGGAAAACAGAAAAATGTGAAGAAGAGAATTTACCCCTTTTCTCGTGCTCAGCGAGATGTGCATTATGCTTTGCGAGTAGCATTTTGTGAGTGTCCAGGAGACGCTGAAACTCAGCGCTCCAGCGGTTGGTTGTCACCTGAAAAGAGTACAAAAATATAGCTTAAGCCTTGTGCATATTCGAAGTGTACAAAAATCCGGGCCAAGTGGAACTTAACCCGGCTCTAGGTGTGTGCATATTCGAAGTGTACAAAATCCGGGCCAAGTGGAACTTAACCCAGCTCTAAGTGTGTGCATATTCGAAGTGTACAAGATCCGGGCCAAGTGGAACTAACCCGGCTCTAGGTGTGTGCATATTCAAAGTGTACAAGATCCGGGCCAAGTGGAACTTAACCCGGCTCTAGGTGTGTGCATATTCGAAGTGTAGAAGATCCGAGCCAAGTGGAACTTAACCCGGCTCTAGGTGTGTGCATATTCGAAGTGTACAAGATCCGGGCCAAATGGAACTTAACCCGGCTCTAGGTGTGTGCATATTCGAAGTGTACAAGATCCGGGCCAAGTGGAACTTAACCCGGCTCTAGGTGTGTGCATATTCGAATTGTACAAGATCCGGGTCAAGTGGAACTTAACCCGGCTCTAGGTGTGTGCATATTCGAAGTGTACAAGATCCGGGCCAAGTGGAACTTAACCCGGCTCTAGGTGTGTTCATATTCGAAGTGTACAAGATCCAGGCCAAGTGGAACTTAACCCGGCTCTAGGTGTGTTCATATTCGAAGTGTACAAGATCCGGGCCAAGTGGAACTTAACCCGGCTCTAGGTGTGTGCATATTCGAAGTGTACAAGATCCAGGCCAAGTGGAACTTAACCCGGCTCTATGTGTGTGCATATTCGAAGTGTACAAGATCCGGGCCAAGTGGAACTTAACCCGGCTCTAGGTGTATGCATATTTGAAATTATCAAGGAGCTACGTTAGTTTTCTAAGGAGCATCCGGCCGAGTAACAAGTTACTCCCCCGGAGGCTCGGGGACTAATGGTTATATCACTAATGTATACAGCATGCTAAGGAAAAGGTGAAGTAACGTACCTCCATCATCCGACCCGCAAGGTTAATCGCCTTAGCGACTGTGTTCATTTGAGCAGAAAACTCGGCGGGACCGAACTTCTCCGGGAGATCGTTGTTGTAGACGAACTCCGCCTTGTTCCAGTTGTTCATGAACTCGATCAAGGTCGGAGGATATCGTTCGCCGCTGAGCATGTGGGGCGCCACCAAGCCCTTGGCATGTGCTTCCCTCCTCTCAACCTGAGCAAGGGCCGGGCTGGTGTGCAAAACAAGTTGCTGCGCATCAGCTGGCTCGGGAGGGGCGTTCTTCGGTCCTGGAGGCTTCTTGGAAAGCATGGACACGAGAGTGCGTTGTGCAGCCTCGACGGACGCTGCCCTGGTGGCGTCAGGGGCCTTTTTGCCTTTGGGCTGCTGAGAGGAGGAAGTGGTTGCAGCAGATTTACCCTTGGGAGCTGCCTGGGTGCTTTCTCGCCGAGACTGAGAAGAGTCGGACGAGGCAGAGGGGCTTGGCATTGCTGCCGTTGCTCTTGGTGGTGCTGCTGCTGCTTTTGCTGCTGGTGCTGGAGTTGGTGCTGGTGCTGGTGCTATTTTCTTCTTCGGAGGAGGTGCTGAAGTAGACTCGGTAGTAGCTGGTTGCAGCGGAGCCGAAGTGGTGAATGCCCCTGCCTCGGCTGGGCCAGTCTCCCCCGCTCCAAGGTTGCCCCCCTCTTGACGAGGTGGAGTGGAACCCGGAGCAGCCGCAGAACCCTCCGGAATTGGGCTCAGCGGGCGTGAATCGTCGCCACGAGAGGGAGAAGGGCTGAGTCGGAGTGGCGAAGCAATGCTAGATCCACTCTGGGGGACCTCCACCGCGGCCCTGCCGAATCAAATAGTGTCGGATGAGAAACTATAACAATGCAAGAACAAGTAAATGACAGAGGGAAAAGAGGCTTACTCATCCGAGGTCAGGGGCTCCTTGGGTTTCCGAGCTCTTCGTGTTGGGGCCTTGGTTGCGGGCTTGGAGGAAGTTTTGTCCCCGGACTTCTTTCGCCTTTTGGTTGGCTGAGAAGGTCCGGAGGAAGAAGTGGATGCGGCTTCCCTTTTCTTCTTTGGCGCAACCGGAACAGGATCACCCACGGCAAGGGGAGGGTCCTCATGGATCTGCCCACCGGGGTTAGCTGATGCCGGAAAAGCATAAGAAAGGGGGACAACGTCAAATGCTTCCATCACCTCAACATCTGAGTCATCTTCATCGTCGGGCCAATCTCTAATGGAAGAGAGTTTACCGGTGGGTCGCTTGGTCGCGTCGGCCATTGGGAGGAACATCTCCTGATCCGGTTCTTCATCGTCCGAGGTCTCCCGGTCAGGCGCACATTTGAGGGTGGGATCGGTGCCATCCTCGATAGTTTGCTGAAGGAATTGCTAAAGGAGAGAAAAGACGACAGAGTTAAAAATACAACAGCGACCGACATAAGATTTAATTCGGAGAAAGTTTGTAGCACGAAGCTTACCACGGGAGGAAGAATATCCCGGCAATAGTGCTCAATTCCCCACGTCCACTCAGAGGAGAAGTCCTTGTGGGTGGTGAAGAGGGCCTTGACCCGGCGATAGATCTCTGTGTTGCTCAACTTGAAAGACGAGGTCCGGTTGGGGTCGCGGCCCCAGCTCATATGGCACACTTTGTGAGTGCATTTCTGGAGAGGGGAGATCTAGTTGCGGACGAATGTGATCATGGCGTCCTTGTTGCGCAACCCGAGCTCCTTCAGCTCCGTGAACCTTTTGTTGACCTGGTTGGCCAAGACTGTGGGCTTCTTGGGGATAACGTCCCACAACTCCGGGTTAGGAGGACCCGGAGCATAGGGGCGAAGCCGGATCAGGTCTTCGATGCCGTCATTCCGAACAGAAAAGAAAGTCCGGGCCCATCCCTTGCAGGAGTCCAGATCGGTAATCGGGGAAAGACGGATAACCTCCGGGGAGAAATGGATGCAGCGTCGAACTGCGTAAGCTGCTTGTCCTCCGGGTCAAGCTGGATGTTCGGAATTACGTTCCGACGAAGGCCAAAGAACCGGATCCATAGCTCCTTTGTGGGCCATAATCCGGCATAGCCTTCGATCGTGGAGGCGAAAGCAGAGAGAGATGTGATGGCATTGGCAGGAAGGTGGTGCGGCTGGAGTTCGTAGGTGTTCAACCAATCATGGAAAAAATCGCTAACTGGTAAACCGAATCCCCGCTAGAAATGTGACAGGAACACCACATACTCACCCGAATTGGGTGAGGGGGCAAGTTCGGCAGAGGCGAGGCGTGCGGTGACGCCTGCGGGGATGCGTCTGGTGCGATAGAGCCAGTCCAGGTCATCCTGGCAGACCCAGGATCCAGCCCACACACCGCGGTCCCCCGTCGCAGCGTCTTCCTCCATCTCCTGCTCGGCGACGACGAGCTCCTCCTCAGTCATCTCGAGTTCGCTGCCCTCACTGGCGCTAGTGGCGGTGGGGGGCAACGGCCTAGACTGACAGCGACCCGTGGCAGAGGAGGAGTGCAGCGGCGACGGCGACGCAGATGCGTGTGGAAGCAGTGCGGCAGCGGTGCTGCTACTCAGACATGGTGGCGGCAACGCTGTTGCGGGAGTAGACGAGGAAGAAGAAAGGGCAGAGGGGCGCGGAAATGGGGAAAGGACCCAAGGGGCGCACCCCTCCCCTATTTAACCGTTCCCTCAGCGAGGTAGTGGGATCGCGTTTGCGGGCGGGCCACATCGTGTGGCCGTGTACAAACCAGATTGACCAATCAGTATCAAGCCACACGGAAGGCCACAGGGCGCAGCGGATCCCATGACGCGACACATTGATGCAGTTAACGAGGAGGCAGGCATGACGTGACATGCGCACAGTGATAACTGATAATTACTGTGGCGGTTACTGTGGCTGGCCCTTAAAATGAGGCAACCTAATGATTATCCTTCATGTGGGGAAGCGTACGAGAGAAGGAAGAATGACTCGGATGAGATTGTGGTAACCCGGCCAACAAGTGAAAACTTGGAATGTGCCAAGGGAAAGTAAATCCATGGAATCCGAGATGAGGAGGTAACTCGGAAATGAAACTCAAAGCTCGGTGAAATTGAACCTGCTGTGGCCTTAGCGGCTAAGGCAACTAAGACCGCACCAGCTTCAGGGACTAATGTTGGGGGGATACCCCCGGGTAGGGTCACGCCGGGGTATAAAGGCCGAGTTAGCCGAGGTACGACAAGGTCAAAGCGAATGCTAGCCGAGTCACCTCAAGGCAGGCCGAATCTCGGGGTAACCCGGACCAGGGGATGTCTACCTAATTGGGTCTCAACTGACTCAAGCCATAAGTCAGATGGATGAATCTAGCTTGTATGCAGGAACAGGTGTGGCCAGATCAACTACGATCCGGGTCATAGCAAGCTTCTAGGAGAAGGAAGGTATCTCGCTGGTCAAAAGTAACCCCGGTACGCACGGCATGAGCGAAGCGGACAGGGGCAGGACCACCGAGGCGTGGTCGACAAAGGTGATGACGCCAATGTCGGCTGACGCAGGCGCCGTAGAGGCTCACGCAGCCTCTGCATGGATAACGCGGGGGAAAAGCGACCCGGTCGGCTTACTATTTTGGGAGGAGGCATATTCCTAGGAATATGCCTCCATGTTGCCCTAGTTGGAGACCTAGCCACCCCTATATAAGGAGGGCTAGGGCCTCTGTAGAACGGGTTGGTGTTTGAAGGGTTGATCTCTATTGGCTAGATTTTACTTGGTTCCCGAGGGCTAGCTAGCGGTGAGAGTAAGAGAGTTCCTTCTTCCTCCTCTCTCCAATACAGCTCGAGGAGCACTTGTAACCTTGGAAGTGAATCAGATACAAAGCTTCTGTGTGTGGAATCACCACACTATCCCTCCCTGGATTCCCCTAGTGCAATTAGTCCCCACCTTTAGCCTATCCATGGCATCTTTCGTGACACCACCACGACAGAAAGAGAGCATTAAGAAGCAAAAACACACACACATTTAAGTCTAACCCACTTCCTATGCGAGGGGATTTTGTAAACAAACAAGTTGTTGAAACCAAAGGCTACTTGCATAAGAAGGCAAAAGAAGTGCAACATAAAAACTTTCAGCATAAAATGAGGAAACTTGATATTATTGAGATGCATACGAACACTTTTCCCTCTCTCATAGCAACTTTCAGTATCATGCATAAACTTAACAATATAGCTATCACAAGGACCATCATAGAATTGATCACTTATTCTAACAGAAAACACAGGAATACTTGCTCTCATAACACTACTATGTGAAACAATATTAGAGGTATCCTTGCAAAGGATAGTGTGTCCCTCTTTTTCATATTTAGTGACAAAGTCTTTCACACTTGCTATTATAGGTTCATCAACCATTTGTTTATCAGGTTCAACAACTTTATTTGTACTTTCATTAACCATACTAGCTATCATAGAATGTTCCTTTACCTTAACTGGAAAAGGCATTTTCTCAATATAAGGTTTAGGTAAAACATGATTAGCAGTATAAACTTCAGTATTTCTTGCAGGAACACTCTTAGCAACATCTTTATAAGGTTCATGATACTTATTCCACTTCTTTTTAGGCACTTCAATATAGGAAGCAAAAGCCTTAAAATAAGAAGCAATAGCTTGAGAGTCTAGACCATAAGCATTTTTAATATTTTGAAAGCCATCAGTTCCCATAAAAGATTCAATGCATTCATAATCATAATTTATACTGACTTTCTACCTTTGTCATTCTCCCAAGCTTCAACATTGTCTTGAATACGGTCTAGAAGATCCCATTTAGCTTCTTCTTTCATGCGAGTGAATGAGCCAGCACAAGAAGCATCCAATAAATCCTTGTCATGTAGAGGGAGCCTTGCATAAAAGTTATTGATAATAATATTGTTGGGGAGCTCATGAATGGGACATTTGAGCATTATTAACTTCAATCTCCCCCAAGCTTAAGCTGTACTCTCTCCATCAAGAGGCCAAAAGTTGTATATTTGATTCCGATCTTTATGAATCTCACTAGGAGGATAAAACTTCGAATAAAAGAGAGGCACTATTTCCTCCCATTCCAGAGCTTGACCATTCTTCAACAGCTTATACCATTCCTCAGCTCTTCCTTTCAGTGATAATGAGAATAACTTCTTCTTAACTTGATCTGTAGTAATACCTGCACATTTGAACAACCCGCATAATTCGTGTATAAAGAGTAAATGATCACCGGGATGGACAGTTCCATCCCCAACATAGTAGTTATCCATAACACGATCAATAATTCTTGTAGGTATTTTGAAAACATCATTCTCAGCAGGTGGTGGCTTATCTACTACCTTAGCAGTGGTAGTAGCATTACCAAATAAGAAACTCAGCAAATTATCTATAATGAAAATAAAGCAACTAACAGAAGTAAACAATACTCACAGTAGAAGTTTCCTTTACTAGTTCCACTCTCCAATAGCGCTTCACTCCCCGGCAACGGCGCCAGAAAATAGTCTTGATGACCCACAAGTATAGGGGGTGTATCGCAGTACTTTTGATAAGTAAGAGTGTCGAACCCAACGAGGAGCAGAAGGTGCTGGCTAGTGGTATGGATCAGGAATTCTCTACAAATACTTAGCAAACGGATTTTTAGGGGTTTTCGATAAAGCAAGTAAACAAAGTACGAGTAAAATAAAATATAGTAGGAATACATGCAGCAAGTGGCCCAATCCTTTATGCAGCAAAGGACAAGCCGGTTGTATTACTTAAGATGACCAAACATTCTCGAGGACACATGGGAAGACTGTCAAGTGCTTTCGCTTCATATAGTTGATTAACCTTCTCTAGCTTGCTAAGTGTTGTGTGGGTGAACCTGTGCTAATGTACCGCCCCATCCAAGAATAATACATACTTGTGATTATACCCCTTGCAAACATCCATAAGTACAAGAAAGTAATTAAGGTAGAGACCTAACCATAGCTTTAAACTCTAAGACCCTTACGTCCCTTGTGCAATGGTTTCCTAATGGGGGTTCAGGTTTCTGTCACTCCGGCAACCCCTACGATTAGTAGCCAAATACACAATGCATTCCCCTAGGCCCATATAGGTGAAGTGTCATGTAGTCGACGTTCACATGACACCACTAGAAGAAGTACACCACAACTTAAATAACAATCTATTGAATCTTTATCAACACAACTCCACTACTAACAACAAGACTTCTCCCATGTCCTCAAGAACAAAACGAACTACTCACAAGACATCATATGGATCATGATCAGAGATAGAATAATGATGTATAACAATCTGAACATAAACAATAATTCAATGGTTCACTCAATAGCATCAACTACAAAGAGTAATCAACACCGGGAAAGTTTCCCCTATGAACTATAGCAAGATTCAACCAATTGTTACAGCAATATGGAGATGGTGATGAGGGTGCTGATGGTGATGATGGTGGTGATGATGATCCCGATGAAGTCTAGCTTGATGGTGGTGTTGATGGCGACGATCTCCCCTCTCCGGGAAGGAATTCCCCCGACAGAAATCTGTCTGCCGAAGAGATCTTTCTCTCTCGGTGTTTTCCGCCCCGCAAAGGCGGCGGAATCTTTCTGTGGTCGCTCCCTGAGTCTTAGGGTTTCGGGAGGTTGATATACGCCAGAGGGGAGAGGCTGGAGTGGGCCAGGGTGGCCACACCACCTCCTGGCGTGGCCTAGGCCTGCCCGCGCCATGGGGTGGTGTGGGCCCCCTATGGCCCATCTCCACTCCATCTTCTGGCATCCTTAGTCTTCTGGAAAAATAGGATTTTCCGTATATTTTCCCGGATTTTCTGATCTTAGCGAATTTTCCTCGAAACAGCACCTTTTCCATCAGAATCCTGACTACAGCGGTCCATGCTCCAAAAGTCATCAACCATGCAAAAATAGATGAAATAACATAAGTATCACCTCTCAGTATGAAATATATCAATGAATAATAGTGAATTAAGACATAGAATAGTGATGCAAAATGGACGTATCATCTGTGCTCATGCTTCTGATTGTATAGCTTATGATATACTCCTTACCCCAACATAAGTTGACAAAAACTACTTAACATAACTGTCCTGGCTCTTTTTATATATTCTCAAATGTCTGGCATTTCAAAACATGAGCCAAGATGCCTTTGCAACCCTAACTATTTTAGTAGCTTCTATTGACAAAACTATGGAGATCTATATGATATAATCTCCTTATATTTTTAAGGCAGAGCTTTCAACTACTCTTACCTCTAGGTTTTTATAAAACCTTTTTATAAAGCTTTTGAAGTCTACTCTTGGTAGAAATACCAAGGACCCTCACCTTATTCAAACTCCACCCTATCAAATACCCATCCCTACCTCAAGCTAGGCTTGAAGGTACCCATGGTAGTAGATTTGTTCTGTTTGCTAGATGAGTTACCTTGATCTGATGCTTGACTTGATTGGTTAGAAGTATAATGAGCTACCTAGGAGCTCATCATCTATCACCTATATAATCCAAGAGTGCCAATCCTAAACAAGTTAACCAAGCTGGATCTGATCTCTAGCCACTAGGTGCTCATCTAAAACCCTTAACTAGATCAACTCTGAAGTGATCCATTCTAGAAGTTTCCAAGTCAATGAAGACCAATATCAAGCATGGATCTATTCTACCAAATCTACACTTCAACATCATCCATTTGATGATGCTTTGATACCTTGCAAACCCTCAAAATCATCCCCACTCATATTCTAGTCAAAAACCCTAAATCTGCTAAATTTCGACTAAGTCTGGAAACTATTTCAACATCACTTCTTTGAGTGCCTCTCTTTCTCAACCCTTGTGACTTCTTGGTAATGTACTTGAACCATCTTGTAAACCATCATAAGGACTACCAATACCCACTCTTTACTTTGGCTAGGTCATCTTTTAACCCCCTTGTTCTTGATAGTTTTGCAGGCAAGAAAATAACAATTCTTGCAAATCTTATCAACTAGCCTACTTTGGAAGAAGCTCACATATCCATACTACATTATTTGGACCAACTCTTTGCATGGTTGTGTTGTACTTAGAAAGGTCTATCACTCCCTACTTCACTTGTTCCAATTGGATCCTTGTGCTTGTAAAACTAACATGGTTTAGAAGGCTATTTGATAATCTACTTTGGCAGGCTTATTTTATTCAAAGTTTGAGATCAATTCTTGGAGAACTCAAACATGATCAAGCTAAACTCCTTGCACCATGGTGACCTAAACAACTTGGTCTATCCATCCATATATTCCATGCCCCAAGGGGAGATCTGAGCTCCAAGATCCAACAAGATTTTGAAGGCAATACAATAACCTTGCCCAAGATCCTTTATACCTTGTTTTCCCCAAATCAAGTTGGATTCTCAACACACAAGGTGGAAATTTCTAGATACACCCTGTGTACATCATACACCTTGGTTATAAAGATTTATAAAATATTATCCATGTTTATTATGGCTCAAAAACTATTTAATTCATTTAATGGGCAAAACCTCCAAAACTCCTTCCATAAAGGAAAGTTGGTTTTTGCCAAAACACTTCTCCAAATCAGGTCACATTTGATGCCTGCATATCATACCCTATCCTCCAACTTCAAAAATAAATATTTTTGAAGAGCTTCATTATTTCTTTTTGTCCATTTTCTTAAATGGCAGAAACAAGTATTAATAGCTCAAAAATACTTTTCCATCTCAATAAATTCCAAGAAAATTCTCCAAAGTGTGTTTTGGTTTCTAGCACCATATTACACCAAAAACCACACTTCTCCAATTCAAGATTATCAAATGAGCTTCTAGAGATCATTTCTGCACTTTTTGAATAAATGATTTTAAGTGAACTAAAAATCATCTTAAAAATCCCAAATAAATAGAGGAGGTATATATGGACTATACCCTTCCACTAGAACCATTTCTTCATATTTCCAAGATCACAAATGAGGACTTTCTTCATAACCATCCATCATGAAAATTTGGATCATGACACAACAACACTAATCAAATCACTTCCAAACCTCCTCCCACCTTGTCCAACACTCCTCCACAGCAACCCATACTCCCTCTGGTTGTGTGCTACTATAGCACCCTAGGCCTTGTGTCCTTTACCTCTTGGAAAGAGAGACTAATAAAGAGAGAGAATCACTTATTTCCTATAATGGAAACTTAAGCCATTGACAGCAGCCCCAACCCTATTTTCCCTCTCTGGTCGAGAACTAGACCCACCCCACCTCCCAACACCACCCAGCTCACCCAACCCGCACCCTAGCTCTCCTCCCCAAGACCCCATGGACATGGTCCACCAAAGGCCTCTCCCCTCGGTTGATAAAGCCATAGGCCACCCCAACCCCCAACTCCTAGCTCATTTGCTCCCTCACCTCCTACCTACCCTCCCTAGAGAGCCCCTCCTCCTCCCCTGCTCTGTACTGCCCGAAAGAAGGAGAGGAAGGTGTTTCGGCCATTGTTCTAGATCCGAGCATAGCTCTCCCTCTCGAGATCCTATCTCTCTTCATATCGCCCTCCCGAGCTCCCCTCGATTCACTGTCTCTAACCGTGTCTTCTTCTCTTCTCAGGAACGCCCAGAGCCACCTCACTAGAGAACTCCTAAAGCTACCCTCCGGTCATCCTCGCGCGAGCCTCTCACCAACATTGAACCGCCCCATGCCGCCCCTCTCCGGAACCGCCTCGTCTCGCCCTGCCCCCTCAGAGCCTCCCCATCCCATCTCCACCCCTAGTATGCTCACCTCGGCGAGATTCCGCCGCCCCTAGGGTTTCTGCCCTGCCAACCACGTCGTGAGGTAGGAGACGGTGTGCCACCGTCAATCTTCTTTTGATCGGACGGTTGTTGGCGCCCGATACCCCTTCGGCAGGGGGAGCCGCTGATGGCCGGGCCCCGCCCTGCAGTTTCAAACCGCGGCCTCCCACGTGAGGCACAACCCGCGTGGGCCGATTCCCCCTGCGCGGCCTGTTTCCCTCTAGATCTGGCCTGACTAACCAGTTCCCTTTTTCTTTTGTTTAACCTTTTCCAGATTTATTGAATAGATGATTTGGTTTAATTTCCAATGAAAATGAAAAAAACATATTAGCCCAGAAATAAAAGTGATATAGGCTCCCACATGTTTTATGAAACATTCAAAACAAGCCCCATGTCCAAAAACATTTTTATGATGTTCTAGAAATTAATCTAATAGAATATATCTATTTCAGTCAATAAATTACCCAATGAGCTTCAGAAATCCAATTGGAATAAATATAACTTGCTATGGAAGGTAACTAACATACCCATCATGTGAACTTTACCTCAGGACAAGTTGGGGTATGGATTACTTCTAGCAAAAATGACAAAAACACTACAGTTTTGACTTTAGAAAATTATCTAGGCCATACCAGGATAGATTTTACCCTAATTCCAACTGCTATTGATGAGGTATGTAAATAGCTACTAAAACCTAGGAGATCACTATTTTTGGAGCCTGTGTTGATTTATGGTGATTTAAATATCTATGTCTAGGATTGTTTCAGTAGAAAAATCACCACAGGAGTTTCACAACTCAAAAATGGGCGATTCAAATTTCTACAGAAAGGCCTTCAAAACTCTTACATGGTGCCTTTGGAATCACATCAATAGCTTCTGTAGACTTAATCTGGTGAAAGAGACAAGATAACTACAAAACCGACTTAGGGAATTTCCTGAGGGCATTCTGTTAAATATTTCTAAGTGAATTCAACTCTAATTAAACCAGTCCATCAAACCCTACTTAACCATCCAAGGAAATAATTTTTGGACTCACAAAACTTTTCTGATGAATTATTTCCTAAAACTAGAGTTTTGTTCACTAGGAAATGCTTAGTAAATCAATGGATTTTGATAAAATAGTGAAAACACATGTGTTGGTTTCATTTTATCAACACCTATCTGTTGATATCGTTTTGATACAATGGTATCATACAGAATATGGCCTTGGTCTAAATGCCCCCTCCTAAATAATTTTCTAGACTATAAATCCTATAGGATTTCCTTCAAACGCTTCAAAGACAATTTCAATCTTCTAAATCCAATCTTATCAAAACCTACCGAATCATAAACTTGTGTTGTTCACTTTCTTGCTATATGTATGTCCACTTGTATGCCTTGTTTTGATTGTGGCATTGCTTGTTTGCATGTATACTCGATGACGACGATGGTTGCGCTTGTATTGACGCCGAGAAGAAGAGATCTTATTGGTATTGGTATTCTTGGTTATCTAAAGAAGAAGTCCAGGGACATTTATGCCATACTACTGATCGCAGGCAAGCCACATTCTTACTCATAAGCCTTGTCCTACTGTTTTACTATATGCATGTTTTACCTAATGTTTTTTGAAAACTGCATCATTTTATTATATGATGATCTATACCTGGTAGTGGCTTGGCTCCTCCAAACAGTTACACGTGTGTACTACTAAGTACAACCCCCTTGACGATACCTATTTATCCCTAGAATGGTAGATGGTGAATAATACCATACCCCTTTGGAGACTCTGTTTTAGCCGAAGCAAAACTAGAGGATGGGAAGTCCCGCGAAGAAGTTTTACAAATGTTTATGGAAAAACCTTGGTGAGGTTTGAACTACCAAGAGAAGTTTGAGAAAATAAAAAGGTGTTCATTTCTATAAAATGTCGAAGGAAAGATGGAGGAAAAAGGTTTACGAAAACGCACCCGGTTCTTTGTAGTTTTGCTAAAACAATTAACCCGTGCAACCACATTACTCTGGAATGGGACATGGCTGGGCTTGATGTTTGTTTACTCTGGTATAAGCTGCCTACAACTACTACAGGGGATTTAGAAATCCTAGAGGGTGGGCCCTCTCCTGTAAAGGTCTGATGACCCACAAGTATAGGGGATGTATCGCAGTATTTTGAGGGAAGTGAAACCCAATTTATTGATTCGACACAAGGGGAGCCAAAGAATATTTATAAGCCTTAACAACTAAGTTGTCAATTCAGCTGCACCTGGAAAAATCTTGCTGACAGCAGTTTATCAATAGCAACTGTTTTGTAGTAGCAATAGTAAAGTATCAGCAATAGTAAAAGTAAAGACAGTAGTAGCAATTGCAGCAAACAATAAGATTAAAGCGCGGTAGGCATAGGGATGGATGGACGGGCGTTGCATGGACAAGATAATTCACATGGCAATCAAGAAATAGGGCATTTGCAGATAAATAAGATAAATCATCCAAGTACTAAATAATCATAGGCATGTGTTCCATATATAGTCATACGTGCTCGCAATGAGAACTTGCACAACATCTTTTTTCCTGCCAGCCCGTTTGTAGCGGGGCCTCAAGGGAACTACTGGCAATTAAGGTGCTCCTTTTAATAGAGCACCGGAGCAAAGCGTTAACACTCCATGAACACATGTGATCCTCACATCAAAGCCATTCCCTTCGATTATCCCGATTGCTGTCACTTCGGTGCCTTTGGTTCCAAACAACAATATGTGTATACAACTTGTAGGTAAGACCATAAACAATACTATCATAATGAATCAATAACATGTTCAGATCTGAAATCATGTCACTCGGGCCCTAGTGACAAGCATTAAGCATAACAAGTTGCAACAAAGTCAAAAAGCACTAATAGTAGATACTAGGCACCATGCCCTAACAATCTGATGCCATTGCATGAACGCTCTCATCCAATCCCTACCATCCCCATAGCCTACATGGGGAATTACTCACTCATAGATGGGGGGAACATGGAGGGTCAATGGAGAAGCGATGGTGATGATGATGGCAATGATCTCCTCCAATTCCCCATCCCGGCAGGGTGCCAGAACGGAGTTTCTAGTTCCGAATCGTGAAATCTGGTGGTGGTGGTGCAGCGGAACTCTTTCTGGAAAAACGTCGACCCCCCTTGGTTTTTAGGTCAAGAGGCAACTTATAGGCGAAGAGGGAGGCCGAGGGGGCAGCCGAGGCGGCCACACCACCCCCAGGCGCGGCCTGGTGGTGTGGGCCCCTCGTGGCTCTACTCCGTCTCGTCTTCTAGCTCCGTGTATCTTCTGGTGAAATAGGATTTTTGGCATATTTTCCAGGATTTTCCCGATAGTTGATTTTCTGCACAAAAACTAGACACCAAGGCAATTCTGCTGAAAACAGCGTCAGTCCATGTTAGTTGTATCCAAATCACACAAGTTTAGATGAAAAACAATAGCAAAAGTGTCTGGGAAAGTAGATTCGTTTTGGACGTATCAACTCCCCCCAAGCTTAGCTTATTGCTTGTCCTCAAGCAATTCAGTTGAAAACTGAGTGCGATAAAAGAAACTTTCACGAACACATTTGCTTCATAAGATGTATATATTCTCAGCATATGATCAACTACTCAGGCAATTCATAATAAAGAGCATGCAACTAAGTTTACTTAATAGTCATTGCAAGCTATGAAGAGCTTCTAACTCAAAAATAGTAAGTGGCATGAAACATAAACATAAGCAACATTGTAATGTTCATAAAAAGGTATGATCGAGTGGTATCTCGCTTGCCTTTGATTGTAGAGCAAACATAAATGCCAAGGCACCTCTGAAGTTCAAGTGAAGACTAGAAGCAAAGATATCAAAGATACAATCATCAAAGTCATAACACAAATAATCAAGTTTTGAGACAAGCATATTACACTAAGAATGACAACTATGCTCTCAAGCAAGTGCTCATAGAATATGTGGAGACTCAGCAAAGAAATGAAAAGGTTTTGAATAGTTTGAAAGGCTTCCAAATGCTGAAAGTATGGTACTCATTAGGTTTGAGCTCTCATTGCCCCTATCATAAGCATCTTTAAATGGTTAAGGTTAAAGTGACACAACTATGAGGATATGCTTGACAAGTTATAAGTTAAAATCTCATGCCCCTTACTTACAAGTACAGAACCTCATGCTACACAACTTCAGTCACAAGTAAGCTCTTGTCATTGTAAGTACATATGTATCATAGAGAACCGCCAACGGGGAACCCCTTGCACATGATACATGAGTGATGTCTATGCACTTCTATCCTTGTAGACAGTTGTTGGGCCTCCAAGTGCAGAGGTTTGTAGAACAACAACAAGTTTCCCTTAAGTGGATTACCCAAGGTTTATCGAACTCAGGGAGGAAGTTGTAAAAGGTGTTCCCTCTGAAGCAACCCTGCAATCAAGATACAAGAAGTCTCTTGTGTCCCCAACACACCCAATACACTTGTTAGGTGTATAGGTGCACTAGTTCGGCAAAGAGATAGTGAAATACAAGTGGTATGGATAAAAGACAATGGTGCTAGAAAATAGCTTGATGGTGTGAAAGAGACTAAAGGCAAACTGAAATAAAGATGGAAGCAAGCAAACATGTAACAGATCTAGTTGCAAGCGGTGTTTCAATGCTTAGAAACAAGTCCTAGGGATCATACTTTCGCTAGTGAACACTCTCATATAAATATCTTCTCTTTATGAAACTACTCTTAACTACTCTCCGGTTGGACACTCTAATCAATGGTAGGGCTATAACAGCACACCTCAAAGTTTTTGTTCCACATCTAGAAAACCCCACACTGTCACCTTGAGTACTAGATGGTTCAAACAAACACCACAATTTCATAAATACATCCAACTCCAAATATAACTCATAACAAGTATTTGTAATCTCTAGCCTAAGTGCCACCATGGTGTGCACACTGTCAACTTCACACACATGGGGAGAGCAGAGATCTATTAAAGCACTTGAGTAGCAAGGTAGATCTATAGATTACAAGCTCATGATCTCAATAAGATCATGCATAGAGAGAGATGAACACATAGCTACCAGTAGAACCCTTAGCCTCGAGGAAGAACTACTCCCTCATCATCATGGGAATCATCAACGGTGATGGAGATGGCGGTGGAGATCGATGGAGATGTCTCCAAGGGCACTTCCCCGTCCCGACAGGGTGCCGGAACAGAGACTTTCTGTCCCTCGAATCTCCCCTTCGGTGGCAGCGGCGCTACGGAACTTTTCGTGGATGGAGGCTTGACGACTTAGGGTTTTTGCATCGGGAGGCTTCTTATAGGCAAAGAGGCAAGGTCGGTGGAGGCCGGAGGGGCCCACACCACCTCATGGCACGGCCAGGGCTAGCCCGCGCCACCACATGGTGTGGCCGCCCTGTGGCCCCTCCCCGTCTCGTCTTCTGGCTCCGTGAGTCTTCCGGTAAAATATCGACTTTGGGTTTTGTCCGGTCCAATTCCGAGAATATTCATTTTCTGAATTTTCTGGAACCAAAAACAGAAGAAAACAGGCAACTGGCACTATGGCATCTTGTGAATAGGTTAGTCCTAGAAAGTGTATAGAAATACTCCAAAGTGTGGGGAAAACGTAAGAAAGTAGATAAAAACCAAGCATGGAACATCAAAAATTATAGATACGTTAGCAACGTATCAAGGAGATATCCCATAATCAAAATGACAAGGCAAGCAAACAATGAGCATCTCAATGATCTTTTTATTTGCTATTTGCATAGGTTTTTATTGAGGATGCTTCATAGAATACTCATTATGGTTATGCTGCAAGTTTCCACCATGATTAAGCATGGCTTAGGCTAGCGGCCCAGGCGTTTCTCTAACACATATACAAACTCCATGATCTTACAATTTCCCTTTTATTTCACACCGTCAAGATCCATAAGCAAAAGAATCATGATATCAACGAGGTACAAAGTACCAGTGCAATGTTGAAAGCGTTCCCCATGATACATGGTTCTACTAACTTCAACTTATAAAGCGCAAGCATATACGCAACAAAGATGGACGCAATGGTTCAAGATTATTAAGTGCAAGAAAGTAAAGTGTGCCATCAAGTTCGTGAGAGATTTACTAACTAACTTTCTCATAACAAGCAAACATTTTATTTGGAAGAAAACAAGGCATACTAAATATGCACGGAACAGCAAATAATGCTAACAGGTAGGTATGGTGGACACTTTTGGCAATACTGGTTTTAGGGAGTTGGAAACACGAGTAAAGCTTATACTCAGTGCAAGTGAAGGCTAGCAATAGTAAGGGAGCGACAAACGAGAGAGCAATAACTGTCATAATCATGCTTGCAACAAAACATGACTAATCATGGCATGAAAGTGATTCAAGACCCCTGAGGCAAAATAGTTCATCGAGGCTTAACTGATTATTGTTTCAGTCATATGCATGCATGAGCATGTGCCAAGTTGATTCAAGTGAAACATTCAGAGGAGGATACCACAGTGTCACACCAAGTCATGAATAGAGCAATGCAAGCGAACATTCATATGACATGCTACAAATTATTAGCGAGCTGGAGCTAATCATAAGAAAGCAAGAACTACTAAGCATCCATAAATAACATACACCCTACATGAACAGACTAAGCATTCCTACAATGATGAGTATATGTACAAAAATGAAAACAAATAGAGTTCATTACCAGCCTCTTACCACACCTCAAGTTGTCATTAATCCTCATTATTGCCCTTCACTTGTGTGGCTTGAATAATAACATGAAACCGAATTCCATTGAGGACTGCTGAACCCTGCAACAAACTGACAAAACCAAAGAAGAACAACAAATATTTTTGGTGTTTTTGATTTTTAAAAACAAGAACCAAAAAGGAAGAACAAGCAAAGCAAAATATTTTTGGGTTTTTCGAATAGTTCAAACAAAGCAAAAAGGGAAAAAGCAAACCAAGGCAAAAAGAAGAAGAAGCAAACAAACAGAAACATCAGAAATATTTTTGGTCTTTTTGTGTTTTAGAAAGCAAAAACAAAGATAGAACAAAAACTAAAAATAGAACGAAACATGAATATACAAAGTACCGACTAAACATGATATGGAGATGAGTGTGATGCCGGTGTACCTCCCCCCAAGATTAGGCTTTTGGCCTAAGTGGGTATCAATCCCAAGATGGCCAAGATGGAGCAACTCCGTAGTATGGTGAGGAGGTACCCTTGTCCTGGTGCGAGCTCGAGGACGCCCCACCGTAGTGCGCAGAGTAATTGTAGGAGGGCACATCCTCCTGGTGCTGCTTGTGGAAACCAAGCAAGCGGAGCTGCTTGTCCACCTCCTCCTTGGAGCGCGACCACGGCCTCTTGTGAACACTGAACAAAGTAGATTGCGGCAAAGGAATCTCCCTTTCATCCCCGTCAGTAAACAACATCCTTTATACTAAACTGTCCATATCAGAGTCAGCAGTGATGAAGTGATGTGTTTTCATGGCAGCAAGGTCAAGCCTTTGTGGTGCCAATATAGTATCATTTGAATCCACCGAAAGCTCTAATGCATTGACCATACGTGAAGCGATGATGCCCCCATAAATAGGTCCCCTAGTAGCTAGGCGGCGAGCAATGAGAGAGCCAAGATTGTACCGAGTATCATTATTAAACGCAACAACGAGGAAGGCTAAATGATAATTGGAGATATTACTCGTATTCTCCCTACCAAGAATGCTAGTAGCAAGATAATAGGCAAAGTATCTAAGAGCTGGGAGTTGGATGTTTCTTATCTTCCCGCGCTGGGCTACGCGGTCATCGTCATTAGTCACACCTCGATAGAGTTCCAGCAAATTAGAGGGTCGCCCTTGAATCTTCTTCATGATCCCTGTCATGCCTATACCTATAATGCTGCAAAATCTTTCCAATGGCATGGTAAACGGTAGATTATAAATTCTGAAAGAAACAATTGACTGATAGGGGGTGTTAGTGAAAACGAAACTCTCAACGAAAGTTTTGGTGAGCATAGCATATTGCTCACTCTCATCTTCCATGTATAAGGTCAAACCAACCCTCTGAATCAATAGTAAGAAATCACCGAGAATCCCTGCAGCTCACAAGAAGGTATAACAAGGAAAAGTAGATGGGTGAGCATCCCCTCATCCCCTTCATTGCCAAAGCGTGGTGCAATGAGATCTTCGTTGTATGAAGGCCTAAACTGAGAGGATGATATTGAAGGCCTTGACCTCCTAGGTGTGTCCCTCTCAAATATTTCTCCAAAGGTGTGGTTGTTCATCTTTGATATTCTGAAATTTAAACATCCATTAAACAAGTGATTGCAAAGTGAATACATAATGAAGGGCACTACTCATAGGGACTTATAGAGGCCTAAACATGCATCAAAACAACATCTCTAAGCATTGAACAAACTTACAAGCTCTCATAACCTGTCACCTACAGCAACAAAATACTCAAGATATAAACCACTAAACACAAATCTACTTGAACAAGTGGAGGAGTCACATACCGGAGAACAAATTCTCCAAATTTCAGCAGCAAAGATGGGCTGAGCAAGGAGATCGAAAAATCAAGGGCAAGAATAGCAAGAACGCGATTTCGAGCAATGAACTGGTGTTTTCTCGGGAGAGAGAGAGAGTAGTGGCAAGTGAGAGAGTGAGTGGAGGGCCAGGGGTGGCCCACACCATGGCCAGGCGCGCCCCTGGGCTGGCCATGCCACCAGGTGGTGTGCCTGCCTGGTGGGCCCCCTGGTACCTTCCAGGCACTTCTCTGCCCCTTTTTTCACGTAAAAATTTAATATGAATTTTCTGGAATTTTTCGAGACACTTTATTTTTGAGCAATTTTCAGGTATAGATGAATGATTTTCTGACAGAAAAAGGTTTCTGGAATGATGCAAAAACAAAACAAGGATAAAACTTCAGAAGTTCTAAGACACTCTAAAAAGCAAGCAACTAACAACAGAAAAGTAAACTAGACAAAAGTTAAAACTAAAATGGATAAAATAAAAGTAAACAAAGATAATCATGGTGAAAACATTGTTTTGTTCATTAAAATCCCTTTGTTAACAAGGTTGATCAGGTCTTGTTACCAAAACAATTTTATATGTAACAAAACTTTGTGTTCCACTAATGATTATGTTACCTCAACCTTGATAGCAATGGTCCCAATCATAATAGTTTCAAATTTTTCTCTTGGTATGGGACAATATATTTCTCCAACTTGAATGCCCTCAACATGTTCAATTGAATTTAAACCATAAGTCCTATCAATCTTCTTGGGGAAATAGACAGTATGCTCTTTGTCATTAACATTAAAGGTCACCTTTCCTTGATTACAATTAATAATAGCTCTTGCAGTATTAAGAAAAGGTCTCCCAAGAATAATAGACATATTATCATCTTCAGGCATTTCAAGCACAGCAAAATCAGTTAATATCAAGAAATTATGAGCCACTTGAACAGGTACATCCTCACCTATACCAAAAGGAATAGTGGTAGATTTATCAGCCATTTGCAAAGATATATTAGTTGGTATTAGTTTTTCCAGTTGAAGTCTCTTGTAAAGAGAAAAAGGCATGACACTAACTCCTGCTCGCAAATCACACAAAGCAGTTCTAACATAACTATTTTTAATAGAGCAAGGAATAGTTGGAATCCCTGGATCTCCAAGTTTCTTTGGAACCTTACCATTAAAGGAATAATTAGCAAGCAAAGTAGAAATTTCTTCATTAGGGATCTTCCTTTTATTCGAGACAATATCCTTCATATACTTTGAATAAGGAGGCAATTTAATAGCATCAGTCAAAGGAATTTGCAAGAATAAAGGTTTCATGCACTCACAAAACTTATTATAGTGTTCATCTTCCTTTGACTTGTGTTTCTTATCAGGGAAAGGCATAGGTTCTTGGACCCAAGACTCTCTTTCACTACCATGTTTCTTAGCAACAAAATCTTATTTAGTGTATTTAGTATTCTTAGTGTGCCTTTCAGGTTCTTCTTCAACTTTTTATTTATCAGGAACATCATTTTCTTCATTACCACTTTCAGTTTTAGCATCAGAGACCGATATACTATTGGGATCTTTAGCAGGTTCAGAAGTTTCTTCAATAGTTTTATGTTTCTTTTTTCTTTTCTTACGAGTAGTACCACTATTTTTAGCTTGTTGAGAATCCTGCTCAATTCTTTTGGGATGCCCCTCATGATATAGAGGATCCTGGGTAGCAGCACCACTTCTAGTTCTAATTTCATAAGCATGTTTTTCTTTGGCAGCATTAACTAGCAATTCTTTTTGCACTTTAATAAGTTGATCTATTTGAGTTTGAACCATTTGAAAATGTTTAACAAGCATTTTAACATCATTAGAGGTTCTTTCCACAATATCTTTTAACTCAACAATAGCTCTAGAGTTTTCCATTAAATGATTTTGCACCCTTTTATTAAAATTATCTTGCTTAACAATAAAAATATCGAAATCTTCTAAGCATTGATCAGGAGGTTTAAGGTAAGGAATATCACCTTCATCAAAGTGTTGGAGAGAGTGTACCTCAATAGTGGATGAGCGGGGGATAAGCTTACATAATTCTTCTATAGGAGGTAAATTCTTGACATCTGCAACTTTAATTCCCTTCTCCTTAAGACATTTCTTAGCTTCCTTCATCACTTCATCATTTAGTTCAATAACTCCCTTTTTTTATGTTGGTGTAGGCGCAGGGATAGTTGGTTCAGGCATAATTGTTTCAGGTATAGCTGGTTCAGGAGGAGTCCAGTCTTCATAATTCTTACTTATTTTAGCCATTAATTCCTTAGCTTCCTTGGGAGTCCTATTCCTGAAAACACAATCAGCACAACTATCCAGGTATATCCTAGATTCTTTAGTTAGTCCATTATAAAATATATCAAGAAGCTCATTCTTAGGTAATGGACGTCCAGCCTATGCATGAATCAAAGCACAAAACCTTGCCCATGATTCAGGCAATATCTCTTTTTCTCCCTGTTTAAAATCAAAAAGTTCCTGCAAAATAGCATGTCTAGCACTAGGAGGAAAATATTTCTGCAGGAAAGTACTAATCAAGCAATCAGGGCTATCAATAGATTCATGAGGTAAATTATTAAACCAAGTTTTAGCTTCTCCTTTTAGTGAAAAGGGGAAAATTTTAGCAACAAAGTAGGTGCACATCTTAATATCATCAGAAAACAGGCCACTCATGCTAGAAAGCTCAGTCATATGTGCTACCGCACTTTCATTCTTAGTCCCACAAAAAGGTTCTTTCTCAACAATAGCTATGTAGGATAGATCAAGAGAGAAATCATAATCCTTATCTTTAATGTTTATGGGAGATGTAGCAAACTTAGCATTAGGAGACAATTTGGGTTTAATAGTACGCCTCTTAAGGAGACTCTTAGCAACACTCCTATCATGGGTGTTTTGACATTCTTTAATAAATTCATCGGTCATCTCAATATAACCGTCTTCAATATCATAGCTCTCTCTAGACTCAGGTCAACTAACAGGTGTAGTAGTGTCTTCATTAGGAGTTTCAGTATTTCCAGCTATAGTTGTAGCAATAGTAGCATCTAGGAAAGGACCTAATGAACCACTCTTATCAAGCACAGTAGAAGCAGCATCATAAGTATCAGAAGTTTCAGATTTAGCAGTAGTAGCAGTGTATGTAGCATGTGTATGTGGTGGTGTAAGGAGCTTACTTATAACAAACGGTGAATCAAGAGCAACAGAGGTGTTCAGAACCGTACCTCTTCTTGTAGTGGATGGTAAAATAGGAACTTTGCCATCATGAGATTTACCCATGATGGATGGATGGTAGCGAACAATAGTGATTCCAGGTGAACTTGATAAATAAAGCTATGCTCCCCGGCAACGGCGCCAGAAAATAGTCTTGATGACCCACAAGTATAGGGGGTATATCGCAGTATTTTCGAGGGAAGTGAAACCCAATTTATTGATTCGACACAAGGGGAGCCAAAGAATATTTATAAGCCTTAACAACTGAGTTGTCAATTCAGCTGCACCTGAAAACAATCTTGCTGACAGCAGTTTATCAGTAGCAACAGTTTTGTAGTAGCAATAGTAAAGTATCAGCAATAGTAAAAGTAAAGACAGTAGTAACAATTGCAGCAAATAGTAAGATTAAAGCGCGATAGGCATAGGGATGGATGGACGGGCGTTGCATGGACAAGACAATTCACATGGCAATCAAGACATAGGGCATTTGGAGATAAATAAGATAAAGCATCCAAGTACTAAATAATCATAAGCATGTGTTCCATATATAGTCATATGTGCTCGCAATGAGAACTTTCACAACATCTTTTGTCCTGCCAGCCCGTTTGCAGCGGGGCCTCAAGGGAACTACTGGCAATTAAGGTGCTCCTTTTAACAGAGCACCAGAGCAAAGCATTAACACTCTGTGAACACATGTGATCCTCACATCAAAGCCATTCCATCCGGTTATCCCAATTGTTGTCACTTCAGGGCCTTTGGTTCCGGACAACAATATGTGTATACAACTTGCAGGTAAGACCATAAATAATACTATCATAATGAATCAATAACATGTTCAGATCTTAAATCATGGCACTCGGGCCCTAGTGACAAGCATTAAGCATAACAAGTTGCAACAAAGTCAAAAAGCACTAATAGTAGGTATTAGGCACCATGCCCTAACAATCTGATGCCATTACATGAACGATCTCATCCAATCCCTACCATCCCCATAGCCTATAGCGGGGGATTACTCACTCATAGATGGGGGAACATGGATGGTTGATGGAGAAGCAATGGTGATGATGATGGCGTCAATCTCCTCCAATTCCCCGTCCTGGCAGGGTGCCAGAATGTATCATCCCATATGTCTAACATATGTAATGCTACATGGTCTAGTAATATAATGGCTACTTCCTACATATAATTGTTGCATCATAATTACATCATGCTCATGTCATCATGCCACCTTGAATTTGAGCATCATGTAAAACCCCTTTTTATTTGGTTCTTCTCTCATATGCATTAGTAATTGTATTTGACTCTTGATATATTGTATTTGGTTCTTGATAAATGCTTGATGCCCAAGTTGAGTTGGGGGCATATCTTTTATTCAACTCCATCACCTTTCTTTGTCACCACCTTATAACTCCACCATCCTAATTACCTATGAGCTTTTGCTTTCTTTTGGCATTTAATCTAGCTCATGTGGGTTGGGATGGATCCACTTCTATTTCCACATGCTCTCATATTAGCATCATGTTGTTTTCACATTATTGATATGTGGAGCCACCTTTGTATGCATTATGAGTGGTACCCCTTTTACTAGCTCTCATATGGATTATTATGGATGTATGCTCATGTTGGGATATTTTTGAGACTATTAAACATCTAGTGGAATATACACACTAGAAAGTCCCAATTATAATCAAACATGAGCATCTTCATCTACTCCACTTGGAGCCTTCGTTTAAATTCTTTTGCTTGGCCTTTACTCCACATTTTGGTAATGCATAGGAATAATGCCATGATACATTATTATTGTTTTCATAATAATAAAACATGGCATTTAAAGCTTTTGCATGGGCCATGCAAATCTCACCACCATCCCCCTTCTTTTGGGTTTTCTTGTATTTTTGGAAGTGGGGCATGGTCCTTTGAGAATCAATTCAGGGTGGCCATTCTTTTGCTTACCATCAAACCTTACCCCCTCTTTATCCATCACCCCATCTATGCATGATCATGTGGGATCTTTTTCCATAAACCCCAACTCTCACTCTCTCTTGTGTTTGTCCTCACCAACACCTTGTGCTCCACCATAAACCCCTCACCTCACCATCATCTTCCACTTTTACTTGACCTTGGTGGATCGCCACAAGACCCTAAACCACCCTTGCATGATCTAGTAAAACCCTAACTCCACCCTACCCTAAACCCTCTTTCTCTTTTTCTTTCTATCTAGCCGAGCCCTCACCTCACCACTTGTTCCTCACCATGTCGAGCCCCTCTTTCTCTCTCTACCCACGGGGACCCACCCCCATGCTAGCTACCCTCTCTAGTGTAACACCACCCCCTCTTTAACCTAACCCTAACCCGAGCTACCCCCCAACCTAGCTAACTCTCTCGGCCCCACCTCTCTTCTCTCGGTTCCTCTCCCTCTCCCTACCAAGGGGCCCCACACCTGAGCCCCTCCTCTTTCTGGCCCACCTGCAGCCACACCCGGCCCCTGCCCTGATCTGCCCACGCCGAGCACGTGAAGGAGAGGGAGGAAAAGGTGACCGAGGCCACCTTTTTATCTACCCCGCTCCTCCACGACACCTCTCCCCTCTCCCGTTCCTTATCTACTCCCCTCCGTCCTGGCATCGCCCCAGATCTACCAGGGCCATGCTCTTCCTCCCCTGCTACCCCCTTTCTTCTCCCAGCTCGGCGCCCACCGTCGGTCTCCACCACCGTTCCCTCATACCAGCAGGCGGGCGTGGCGTGGAGGTTGTCGAGGAAGCCAGCGAGGTCCCCTGCGTCGCCCCCGTACACGCCAGCGAGGAGGAGACGCCCCAGGCCGAGCTGCACATCGACGAGCCGCCGGAAACCCTAGCCCGACTGTTCGTCTGCATCTCCATCGTCCTACTGTGCCCCGTCCCGATCCGACCACTCCGACGACCCTGAGGTGAGCCCCGCTTCCTCCTGGACACCTCCCCTCTCTCGTTGACACGCTGTGCTCACCGGACGTTGTGCCGAGCACTCTCGGTGCAGCGGCGGCCGCTGGCGTCTGCATGCCCTGTGCCGCGTAACGCCTCACCTAGCCGCCTATCCCCCTCCTTACAACAACACCAAGCCACCGCAGCGGTAGCCGCCGCCACGCGCGCGCGAGGTCGCGGGTTCGATCCCTGCACCACGCTTCGCCCTTGTCGAGCACGGACTTGTCGACAGACGCGACAGGAAGAAAAACAGTGGCTGCTGCCACTTTGCATATCCCCCCACCTTTTTGTCTCGTCAACCCGCGCTCCATCTAACCCCACCTGTCAGCCGCCGTGGTCGTTTTACAAAAGGGCCCCCGCAAAGTCTGGGCCGCAACCCGCGGTCCCTGTCTCTGCCGCGTGGCACCGGCGGGCTCAGCCAATGGCACGTGGGGCCATTTGACCACAGGTCCCACCTGTCTGTCTCGTGGGCTAGGTAAGCTCGCGATGAGAAAAGCCTGGCGCGCACCGTGTCGCCTAGTCAGCCTCGGCCCCACCTGTCTGTGGCTGGGTCTAGGTCTGGCTGGGTACAAAAGGTCTTTTCGTTTATCTATTTAATAAAAACAATTTTCAGAAATGTTCAAATACAAATTCAAATCTGTTTTCCATAACTTTTAAATTATAAATCCAAATAATACAAATGACATATGTTTTTGAATCAGAAAAATGTGAGGAATTCAAATATACAATTCAAAATATTATTTGAACACTTTAAATTTTCGAGAGGATCAAAATTACAATAAAATGCCCTTTTCTTAATTAATTAACAACTTTGGTTCTACAACTCCAAATTCGACAAATAATATGTCTAAATCGATCAGCGTGACGGGCCCGTTCTAACTATGCATTCCATGTTCTAAATTGCAGCATTCATCATATAAATATAAAGTATACAGCAAGTGTTATGAGAGCAAAACATGACTAAAACTTAATAAAATGCTTTATTCTTGTATCCCACACCTCACCCATGCCATGCTACTTTATTGCCATGTAAATTGTGCATCATTCATCATGGCATGCTTTTTTGCTTGCCGCATTTTAATTCATATGCTTGTGCACTTTATTTATGTTGGCCCTTGTTTGTTTGGTTCTTCTTCGAATAGACGCCGAGCAGGGGATATATCAGGAATCCCAGGAGCACTACCCAGATCCGTCTCTCGCTTCAACTGAGCTGCCAGGCAAGCACTACCACATGCTTGCATACATATAGTACCTATTGCCTCTATCTTATTCTTGCATCATTGAGTCGCGATTGCATTAAATTGAATCCCAAGTACTGCATAGCCTTTATTTTTAAACCCCACCAAAGCTTGTTCCTCTATCCCATGAGCCATTACTACATGAGTTGTTTGAGCCATGCGAGTCGTAGAACAACATGTGTAGGGTATTTGAGTGTCTGATGGATAACGAGGTACCTAAACAACTTAACCGGAGTAGTAATGGGATAACTAATGAAAGTGGCACCCGTGAGCAATATCTGCTATTTGGTTCTTCATGCTCACTTGTGTCCCGTAGGACCCCGAGTACTTGATTCCTGTTCCTTGACTATTCGCACTATCCACATCCGGGAGGCCTTATGGACCCCCCCTGAGCCAGAGCTTGATTCATTCTTATTTCTTGGGGCCACAAAGTAGTTTGGGGCTTTATTACTATCCCGTACTTATGCCATGCTTTACTGCTTTATTTAAGATTGTGCGTGGAGCACCTGTATTGTTTTGGGCCGTGACACGTTTTCGCTGTATCGACAAGCCCAGTCACACTTTCGGGTTCCCAGTCGTTTACCGCCGTCCACACAAACCCTGGGACCGTTCTGTAGCCGGCCAGCTTTGTTGCGGGTAGCTTAGTGGGGTGGCTCCCTGAAATGTTTTTGAATCCTGTGATCGCTTTGTCGTGAATGCCTCGTTGGGTTTTGATTTTGTTTTTCGAGGTTGATCGAGTGTGTGTTGCTATTTGTGCACCCCTGCAGGGTAAATCTTTCTGAAAGCCGTGTCCGCAGTTATGGACGACTTGGAGCATAGTTTCTCGATCATAGACAAGTATAACTAAAGTACCGCTTTTAATTTGACTAAGTACCTAACTAGTAAATAGTGTAACACTCATGGAATGGTTAATAAAACTGGCAACAGATGGGATGTTCGTCCGCTTTCTCGTTGGTAAGCGAGAAGGAGGATGGATCTGTTAACTATACTGTTATAACTGTTGTTACTAATTAACGGACATCCTTCTATCATTGGTTAGGCAGATGGTTAGCGAGTATCTATAGATTTGTTAGTTATTATCTTTTGCTACAATTGCGTCACCCCAGGTTATGTCCCCTTTAGAGGCATAAAGACTTGCTGAGTACCCCTAGGGTCTCACACGATAAATTGTTTGATTCAGATGAACAGGTGTACTCGCAAGATGGATACTGGGTGGAGGAGACAGATGATGTTGGCAACGATCACTCGGTGTAGAGATTCCGGGAACAGGGATCCGTGAGATCTGTGGGCGGGATGTGTTTATTTATATGGCATCTTATGCCGATTTGCTTCTTATCCGTACTCGGACCTTGTTTTCCGCTTCCGCCTGATACTCTGATGTTTGATGTATGAGGAGCTATCCTAAAATATTATCTCTATCTAGGATATTTGGATCTTGCCGTATGTCGTTGCAATATTTCTATTTCTTTTAGATGGAATGGCTCTGTGAATCGTTGTATGGTGGCTTGCATACATACTCACTTGTGTATGTAGTTGATCCCTTTGCCTGCCTATTACGCTGCCCGTTCTTGTCCCGATGTTCTGGAAGTGGTTAGGACGGCCGAAAGGCCTACCTGTGAGTGGCCCCTAGGCCCCACCGTACTATTTTAACCATTTTCGCTCATCCAGGCATGTAACTAAGAGCGTAATTCACCGAGGTAGTTACACAGAACAGAGTTTCTGGTTCCGAATCGCGAAATTTGGTGGTGGTGGCGTAGCGGAACTCTTTCTGGAAAAACGTCGACCCCCCCTTGGTTTTTAGGTCAATAGGCAACTTATAGGCGAAGAGGGAGGCCGAGGGGGTAGCCGAGGCGGCCACACCACCCCTAGGCGTGGCCTGGCCTGGCCCGCGTGGCCTAGTGGTGTGGGCCCCTCGTGGCCCTACTCCGTCTTGTCTTCTGGCTCCAAGAATCTTCTGGTGAAATAGGATTTTTGGCATATTTTCCGGGATTTTTCCTGATAGTTGATTTTCTGCACAAAAACTAGACACCAAGGCAATTCTACTGAAAACAACGTCAGTCCATGTTAGTTGTATCCAAATCACACAAGTTTAAATGAAAAACAATAGAAAAGGTGTTCAGGAAAGTAGATACGTTTTGGACATATCAAGGTCCATGTGAGACATCGACCTGGAGAAGGAACGAATGGTCTATGGGCCTCCACGCATTACTATGAGCTCCTCATTGAAAGCGCACACTTTGTGGAGTGCAAAAAGCACTCCGGTTGGCTTGGGAACTATATAGGGCGTCCCGGTGTTGAGGGGAACAACTCTCATAGGGTAGGCACTTATATTGGAGTGGGCATCCGGAGAGTCTTGATCGGTTACTCGACCCACGATCGGTGTAGATCAGGGTAGGGTACCCTGAAGGTGTGGGTAAAGTGTACAACCTCTGCAGAGTGTAAATCTATTCGAATAGCCATGTCCATGGTCATGGACGGCTGGGAAGGTTGTTGTAGAGCGGTTCTGGTTTTGATTTCAAAAGGGACTTCGGAAAAGAAATGGCTTTGGAAATGTTTTGACCATGGGATGATCGAAAACGATACATGCTTTGACCATGGGATGGTTGGAAAGGAAGGAAAGGAATTTGGTCATGGGATGACCGGAAGGAATGCAAATGAGTGAACCCATCCAAATAGTTTACAAGTTTTACAAATGTTTCCAAAAAGGTTTATAAAAATTTTAAACAAAGATATGTAGATGCTATATCTACAAGAGAAACTATTTAAGAAAAGAACCCCTCTTGGAGCCCTCCTATTACCACAACCATATTGCATATCCTATTGTTATTATAATTCTCTTAAGGTGGTTTGCGAGTACATTCAAAGTACTCACTGGCATTGTCCCTGGCTATTAACTTGGTCAGATATCAAGAGGAAGGTGACGTTGATGACTATGCGAGCTAGGACGTTCTCCCAATCAGTTGCCTATAGGTTAAGGCATGGCTCGAGCTCTACGCTTGATGAAGTTCCGCTGATGATTGTTGATTTATCCATGATGGCATGTAAGGTATGACATGTAACCGCTTAAGTAATGGATGTTTATTTTGATACTTGTCGGTTATGTGCCACGACTAACTGATCATAGGATCGTGGTGTATGCATAATAGGGTTTCTCGGAGGATTAATCCAGGAGTCCCACAGAAACTATTTGAAGAGGCAGAGGCGGCGCCAACTATACGACCAGAACTATACGGCCAAAAAAAGTATTCCGGTTGTATAGTTGGTCGTTGAACCGTCTATATGCCTTGACTACTTCCGGTTTTCTTTTGGTATTATTGATATTTCCAAAATAAGCGATTTACGTTGTTTTTGACTCCTTTTCTCCCTAATACAACTGCTCCAAGAATTGTGTCGATTGGATCCATCATCTGTCCTGATCCTGGTGAAAACAGACATAAAATATGCGCGTGAGCACCATAAAATACCAAGATCCTACATCTACAATGCAAAATAATAATGTAAAACATGATGCAAATATGCACTCACCACTATGCTTACTACCAAGGATCTTGTCCATAACATTGTTCACTAATGATTGTGATCTCGTTATCATGTGACATCAATATCCATGGTATAGGAAACCTTAACCCATCGCTTGACTAATGAACTAGTAGAAGAGGCTTACTAGGGACTCTGTGTTTTTTATTTAGACATGCGTGTATATAGTTTCCAATACATACAGTTATAGCATGGATAATAAACAATATCATGAATAAGGAAATATGAATAACAACAACTTTATTATTGCCTATAGGGTATATTTCCAACATGTTGCTTGCTCTCTCCATTGTGCTAGAGAAAGGTGTCTTGGTCATCTTGTCCATAAGGCATGGTTCACATGTGTCAAACGATTCAAAATCAAGTGAATCCAAGAGTCCATCGCTATGGAGTCTTTTCATGCATTTTACACCAGTATGACCTAGACAGTAGTACCACAAGTATATGGAAGTATCATCATTCACTTTGCATATTTTAGCATTTACATTATAAACATGTGTATCACTACAATCGTGGTTCAACAGAAATAAACCATTCACACCGGGCGCATGACCATAAAAGATATTTCTCATATCAGCCTTTATTCTCGGATTTAAAATAGTAACCATCTCGCAATAAACAAGATCTAGATATAATGCTCATGCTCAACGCAGGCACTAAATAACAATTATTAAGGTTTAAAACTAATCCTGAATGTAGACGTAGATGAAGCATGCCAACCGCACTACATCAACTTTTTATCCATCCTGACGCGCATCATCACTTTATCTCTTTCTAGGCATTGCTTATTCTGCAGCTCCTATTTTGAGTTACAAATGTTAGCAATCGAACTAGTATCTAATACCGAGGTGCTACTACGAGCACTAGTAAGGTACACATAAATAACATGTATATCACATATACCTTTGTTGACGTTGCCGACCTTCTTATCCACCAAGTACTTTGGGCAGTTGCACTTCTAGTGACCATCTCCCTTCTAGTAGAAACACATGGTGTTCGTCTTTGGTCTAGCCTTGGGATTCTTTGCGGGAGCAGCAATGGACCTGCCACCCATTTCGAAGATTCCCTTCTTTCCCTTAGCCTTCTTGAAACGACTAGTCTTCTTAACCATCAACACTTGGTGATCACGCTTGATGTCAACCTTCGTGGTCTTTAGCATAGATGCAAGTTCAGAGAGCGACTTTCTTGCCCAGTCATGTTGTAGTTTAGCACAAATGGTTTGTAGCTCGGTGGCAATAACTACAAGGTCCTATATGTTGTGATCTCCATCAGAATCTTGCATTCCATAGCTTCAAAACATTGTATATAACCCATCATCTTAATGATGTGCTTGCCAATAGAACCATGCTCCTCCATCTTTAAAGAGATGAACTTGTCGGAGATCTCATATCTTTCCACATGGGTTGCTTAGTGACACATGATCCAAATTCACTAACCCAAGTCTAGTCATCACGTGATTTGGAGTAGTTTTAATGGTGAACATCAACATGTTGATCATATCATTCATATGACTCATGTTTAACCTTTCCGTTCGATGTGTTCCAAGGCCATGTCTGTACATGCTAGACTTGTTAAGATAACCATAGTTTTCTGTATGAGCAAAATGGCTTACTCCTGTTGTATGTGAACGTACAATCTATCACATCCGATCGTCATGAGATGATTCGAAACGACGAACTTCCGTAATGGTACCAACTATGGGTGGACACTTTTAATCTTGAAATTTTAGTGTGAGGAATCATCTTGTAATGCTAACATTGTGATCTAACCTTAAGCAAGATAAGATACTAAAAGGATAAACATAACATGCAGTTAAATATGTGATATGACATGGCCTTTCTTCTTGTGCCTTTGATCTTCATCTCCGCAAAGCATGATCACCATCATCACTAGCACATAGCCAATAACATGGTTACTTGCACCATATTGTTGCTTCTACTACTATGGCTACACTAGGGATAATGTAAAGAAATTTCCATGGCACATAAACATTGACACACATGCCATACAATAATAACACAGCCATTTAGGCTCCAGCCGATTGTCAAACTCATCGACATGCAAGTCGTGATACTTATTACATACATGATCACATCTCATTCATCATAGAATCATGATCACAAACACTACAAGAAAAGTTGGCTTTTACAATGGATGATTTTCATGGTTGAAGGCCTATTTTTCGTGGCTAAAAAGTGTTCTACGACAGATGCCCTTCGTGGTAAAAGCCTCGTCATAAAAGAATCTACCATGGTTTTTTTCTGACCATGGCGGATCGCACCCTTCAGCCACGAAAACTTGTTCCATCATAGATCTGTTCGCCAGCCGTGTTGACTGCTGACGTCATGCAAACTGCTATGTGGCAGCCGCCGTTAGCGGCCATTACCGCCGTTAACGGTCATAGAAACCGTGGCAGGAAGCCAAGCCCAGCCAAGGCCTGCTAAATACTAACTAGGTCGGCCCATCAGGAGAGCCCAATAAGAAGATGTCCTGTTACTATTTTGTCCTGCACTGTTTGAAATGGGCCCAAAAGTGCAGCTAGCAGCGGCCCGCGAACTTTCAGGCCTGATTCTATTTCGAACTACAGAAGGCCCATGTCGGTCAAACACTGTGCGGCCCATTAGTAGCCTGCGCCAAGTCGCTCTTGTACACTTAAGGCCTGCGGTTAGCCCATCACTGTTATCGCAACCCATCATGGGCTGCCTACTGACGACCCTTCTCTGAGATGGTCCGTTACTGTTTCGGCCTGTTACTATTCTGGCCTTTTACTATTCTGGCCTTTAGCTGATTAGGCCCACAAGCGGCCCTTTACTGTTCTAGCCTGGTAAATTTGTCGTCTTGTTACTTCCCTCGCCTAGAAATTTCCCGGGTCGCTACTGTTCAGGCTCGTCACTATTCTGGGATTTTACTGTTGAGGCCCGCTACTGTTTTAGCCTATTACTATTTTTCTATTTCATAGTTTCTTGCCTATTACTATGATGGGATGTTTCTGTTCTAGCCTGCTACTGCTCTGGCCTGTTACTATTACGGTATGTTACCACATGCGGGTCGGCCCATTATGTTTACGGACTTTTACTGTTTCAGCCTTTCTGAAGCCCATGCCAATATCATAAAACGTGTATAATAATCCAGCATTTTTTACTGTTCATCGTCGGTCGAATACACGACAGGCCAATAACAAAGCACGGTACTATTCCCTAATCGACATGCCTGGCGTAGTTACTATAACGACTACTGCCATGTGTGGACGGTGTCAACTAAATGCCTACATGGCCTACCCGAGTTATCTAGATATTACATCAGCTGCAAACTTCTTAAAATTATTACATATTATCAACTCAAGGGAAAGAAAAATCGGCTTTTCAGTTGACAATCAAGTTGATAGCAGAGTGCTCAATTTTCTTTCTCAATCGATCACCTACATCTTCCTTTGAGTGTGACAGCTACATTGGAGGAGACATGATTTTGCAGCCCCCTCTTTGGTGGCGATAGCAATATTTGCAGTCTGAAACTAAGTAATAACAAGTTAATACATCAAACAAGACAAACTACTCATTTGACTGATATGACAGGAGCTATGATATGGAGTTTACAACTGGTAAATGCTTCAATTATTGACCAACACGTCAAACAAACAGGACAAGCAAGCACACATTAAACAAGTGTGCCTACCGTGAAACGAGCAATCAAAAAATGTGTCTGTGTGGCTTAGAATTTCAGCAAATATAATCTAGCTAGATCATTTCAACAAATATATGGAAGCAGTTCTATACCCTAAAATGCAAGAGACATTGGGTGACTCGAAATTTGCTCTGAGCCACAAAATGGCATGCAGTTAGTGTCATAGCGAATAATGAACCAGATAGAAATTATAACCGCATCATACGAGAACTTGTAGAGCAGGAATGCAAACCATGAATGAACTATATATTGTAGAGGATAGTTATGTCGTGTCTTAGGACGAACCAGACCTAGAACCAGATGCGAGATATAATGACGTCACACGTGAACCTGTAGAACAGTACAAACAAGCATTAGACAAGTCTGCCTAGAATGAAATGAGCAATCAAACAAAGTGTTTCTTAGAATTTCAGCAAATATAAACTAGCGAGGTCATTTCAGAAAATATATATGGAATCAGTGGCATCTCCTGGAATGCATAGAGTCGTTGGGTGACTCAGAATTTGCGATGAGCTACACCATGGCATGTAGTTCCTGTCATAGCTAAGAATCAACTAGATAGAAATTATAATGGCATCATAAGAGAACTTCTAGTGCAGAAATGCAAACCACGAGTGAACAACATAGTAGAGGACAATTATGCCGTTGCTCAGGACGAACCAGCACCAGATAAGGAAGTAATGGCATCCCTTGTGAACCTGTAGAATAGGCTATGCAAACCAACATATTCATTGTTCCATTTTGAGCTATATGAAAGAAAAAGGAAATAGTTAGTGATGCAGCTTTTGAAGAACCATATGGCAACAAAAAAATTATAATCGAATTAGTACGAAGAGTTTAAACGGCTACTACAAGATAACAGAATGATGCCAAGGAGGAAATAATAGCAGGAACTGATCTCAGGATGAACCAGATAGATTCACCAACTGTAGAGTAGGGAATCCACACTAATATTTTCTGCTGACTTCAAATTTTGCAAGAATTACACGGTAGAAGACAATTACTGTTGTATGGAGTAGCTAAGAACATGTGCATGACAAAATAACAGACATGTCCATGACTTGAAATTTATATAGCAGCGAATGCAAACCAACATGTCTAATGACCTTGTATGTACTAGCACGAAGAACAGGCATGCCCACTGACTTGTATGTACGAGCACGATTACAAAAATGCAGTTCACTATGACAGACTTGAACCTGCTATACTGCTGACAAAATAAAAATGGGTTGCATATTTGGTTAACCTTGGTCGGAGAGGCGTCTAAGCATCATCGGTACCGTGTGGGTGACGTCCAGGTCACCCAGGGTGCTGCGGTTGTGGTGGCTGTTAGCGTCGGGGAAGCAGATCTTGGGCGGTCGATTCCAGCTTGAGCATGGTGGATGAGAGCGTCGCTAAGGTAGATCCAGTGCAATGAATGGCGACGACCGAGCAGCTGGTCTAGAGCGGTGGAAATGGAAACCCTTGAACTAGATCACATCTGGTGTACACCGGTGAAGCAGATCCGGTACGGTTGGGTAGCTTTCGGCGGCCGAGAAGCAGAGCTTGGGCGGTCGATGACGCCATCGATGTGGTGAATGACACCGGAGCTCCGGTGCAGTGCCAGAGAGACCCGGTGAACCAGATCCGGAGGGTGAGCATTGGTGAAGCGGCTTCACAGTGGTGCACGAGACTGCAGCTCAAGCGGCTCCGACCGCCGTGGAATTGCCGCCAGCCGCTGCGCATGGTGGTCGCGGAGGTGAGGGCGTGTGAGAGAGGGGCTGGGATTTTTGGAAGGACCAGCGGGAAAATCTGGGAAAATCGAGACTAAGGAGGTGAACAGAAACATAATGATCGTGCCCCCAAGCTACCGACTTTAGCTTGCCCATAGGGCATCAGAACAATGTGTAGAATGGGAATTTTGAAGTCAAAAGTTTTTGAAACTGAGGGGCGGGAAATGCTTCAAGATCGGTGTGTGATTTTGCCGCTTGATTGAGATTTTGAATTTGGCACCCATCCATCTAATAATAATATAAAAATGGTACTGCCCCGGTGGGATATTTTGCCTCAAAATTTTTGAAACTGAGGGGCAGGAAATGCTTCAAAGTCAGTGTATAGTTTAGCCGCTCGATTGAGATTTTGAATTTGACAAGCTCCCATCTGATAATAATACAAAATGGTACTCCCCTAGTAGGAGATTTTTCCTCAAAGTTTTTGAAACGGAGGGGCGGGAAATGCTTCAAAGTTGGTCTGCGGTTTTGCCACTCGATTGATATTTTTAATTTGACTAGCGCCCATCTTCTGATAATAATACAAAAATGGTACTCCACCGGTAGGAGATTTTGCCTTAAAGTTTTTGAAACGGAGAGGCGAGAAATGCTTCAAAGTGGGTGTGTAGTTTTGTCGCTCGATTGAGATTCTGAATTTTGCTAGCGTCCATCTAATAATAATAATATAAAAATGGTACTACCTCGATGGGAGATTTTGGATCAAAGTTTTTGAAACGGTTAGGCAGGAAATACTTCGAAGTCGGTGTGTGTGATTTTGCCGCTCGATTGATATTTTGAATTTTGCTAGCGTCCATGTACTACTAGTGGTAAAAAAGGTGGTAAATTATACGGCTATATGGTCAGGAATTTATGGCCGAGAGTCACATCAACTGATCATCCATATAACCACACTTGAGGTACTCCATGTGTTCGGTATTGCTAGGCCGGGGTAGTACTAGTTTGGAGAAATAACTTCACCTATTCGCTTTATAGCTAGTTACTGCATGCAGTAGTAATCCTAAAATCCAGCCAATGCACATGGCCACCGCATCTAATTGAAAACATGCAAGCCAATGTATGCACTCCCGTCTTAACACGGCCAGGAGCATTACAGGACGTGGTGGTTCATTTTTTCGGTTAACTAGAGGAGTAATTGAGCAAACTAGGAGCATTAATTGGTCCTGCGGACTAGCAATTGAGTCTGTAAAATAATTAAGAGGTATATACACCTTTATTATCACATATTGAAAAATGAGAAATACTAGTCCCACAACTTATATCTCGAGAGCATTTTAGTCTAATTTAATTGAATTTCAGTGAATTTGACTTAATTTGTCCATAAATGACGCAGATTTTTTTAAATGACCCCTCTATATTTTTCTATGTCATTTGTGTCCCTATGCAGACTGATACGTGGGTCACCTGTTAATAGACGTACAAATAAAATAGTTAAATATCTAAGAGGAGAATGGATTCGAACTTAACACTTTTGAACAACGACACCACACCCACAAACCACTATGCTGGGATATGCTAGTTGTTACTTCTGTGAGACGAGGAGTACTTAAGAGGACGTAATTATGCCAGACGAGGAGTACTTGGGAGGACGTAATTATTTATACAATAAAAAAGCACATACGAACGTAAAAATGCTCATGTCTACTGCCAGTACAATCTTGTGCATCTGTACCGAAACATTTTATCATGTGCATGTTGGCACAGTCCATAATATCAACTGTATAGCTTAGTCGTTAACCTAGTAGCTAGCCGCAGTGTCTAGAATAAACTTGAGTTTTTCCTTATTCGCAAAAATGAAAAGGAATAAACTTGAGTCGTAATTGTAGCCCAAAACACAAATTAGTTTGATTTGAGAATTTGCATCTTTTTTTAGATTTTTTCACATCTTCGGAACACATATTTTTGAATATCCAAAATAAAGAACACATTAGCCAGAGCGCTCTTCAGTTAATCACTTCTATGTGTATGTTGTAGTGGCAAGGTTGATTTCTTCAGTAGCGCAGGTAATCTGTTCGATACCCTATAATGCATTGTTAGTTTTTTCATTTGTTTTCTTATTCAGATCTGCCTGTCAGGTCGTACCAAGGTCACAACTGGCAGGGAGAAAATACATAGGGGTCATTTTCCAAAAATTATGATGCCACATGTCACTTCTAGAATTAGTTACGATGAATTCGGACAAAATCACAGAAATTCGATTGAATTGGACTAAAATGTTCCCGGTTACAAGTTCTGGGACTAGTGTTGCTCACTTTGCAAGATGTAGGACTAAAACTCTCCCGTGAAGCAAGTTGTGGGACTAAAAACATATATACCTCAATAATTAACGACTGTGCTATTTAGAGAACATGAGGTTTTTAGCTCCACAGATCATACATCCCATCTGTCCACACGGTGAGCATCTAAGGGCATAGCCAAAAAGAGAAATTGAAAAATGGAAAATGCCATGCAAAAAATGGAAAATGCCCTGCGTTTGCGTGTGTCCTGGGGGACCAGGGAGTGCACGTTTTCTCCTTAGATTTTAGGATAATTAAATACAATGAGGTTATGATACTACTACTACTATCATCCTAGACCTACACATTTGCGTGCTCCTAGGAGTCATACGCTGGTGTGCACGATCGTTGTTCCGTAATTAGTACGCGTGGGGCATGCGCATACCCGTGCCAGTTTGATGAAACACGCTTGCGGTTGCTATGTGCATGCTGTCGTCTCGTTTCTACATGATTCACTTGGCTTTCCCAGGCCTTTGTTTAAATGTGTGTCTCTGGAACCGCTTCATGTGCCAGTCGACGGGACCTAGACCACACGAACGCCATCATCCATGGCCGGCAAGAAGCAGGAGGACTCGACATGGGCTGGTCTCGCTAAGGGACTCGTCCAGAAGATAGGTGACATCTTCCTTACGACGGACGACTTCGACTACTACGCCATCTTCCGGGCAGTCTATAGCGCCTAGCGTGGCTTCATGGAGAAGCGCTTTATGCCAGCCAACTAGATTGTTCTAGAGCACCAGTTGTCTGAGGAGTATCGGGTAGACGACGCTGCCATCACGTTGCTGAACGTGAGAACTGGACGCCACCTTGAGAAGAAGATTAGCCGGGTTATTCGCAAGTGCTTTCTTTATATGCATCTGTATATATGCAATCCTTTCTTTGCATTCATATCCTATACTATCTGTTTTTCAAGTTTTGTTTCTTCGTCCACTTGTTGCCCAGGGTTTTGCTCCATGGTATACCTTGATTGCATTTCAATCTGTTTACCTTGACTGAATCTCTATTTCTCCTCTCTCTCTAGAAGGTACTTTTATGTCGGTAGCACAACCGTCGGCCTCCTTGTGCTTGGACAGAGGGTGCATCTGTACAAGACCCGGTTGTACAACCCCTTCTCGGGCGCTATCAAGCGCCTGAGGGCAGAGATACCAACCGAGAAGGTGGCTTCTGTCGCTGTGATGATGTTCCCATCATTGATGGTGTTTACATCAAACCATCAGAACACCACCATTCGGTGAGCAGATGAGAGCATGGAGGAAGGGAGTTTCCTGGGCTTTGGTGAAGGGTGGTACTCGCCGTACGACTTCACGGAACTCAGGAGCATGACTTCTTACGCTGGTGATGTTTTCGTCGTAGATAGATATGGGTATGTCCTCTCGACTATGTGTGATGCTGCTCATGGAGATGTCCAGCTGCAATGCTCTGCACGAACCCTGGAGATGCATCCCACCGTTGTAGGCCCTGTTCTAGGCTACCAGTTCCCATAGAATTGTTTTTACCTCGTTGAATCTGACGGGGAGTTGCTGTTTGTTGTGAGTGGACCGGTCTACGGTGGCAGGCCGGTTGTTTACCGGGTTGATACCCAAAAACATGTCCTTTAGCTGGCCAGAGACATCAGAAGTCGTGCTCTCTTTGTTGCTGACAATTGGTGCGTGATACATTGCAAATGTATCTATAATTTTTGATGTTCCATGCTTGGTTTTATCCACTTTCTTGTGTTTTGTTCCAACTTCGGAGTACTTTTCATATGATTTCTTGGACTAACCTATTAACAAGAGCCACAGTGCCAGCTGCCAGTTTTCTGCTGTTTTTGGTTCCAGGAAAGTCAGAAAATGAATATTTCTCGGAATTGGACGGGACAAAAGCCAAAGTGCCTATTTTTCCGGAAGGGACCAAGTGCCAGAATACGAGATGGAGAAGTTTATGCTCCCAACAATGGTAATGCTTATGGAAATTCTTACAACAATAATAAGATTGCTCCCTCAGAACTTGAGGTTATGCTTAAAGAGTTTATTAGTAAACAAACTGCTTTCAATAAAACTATTGAGGAAAAACTCTTTAATGTTGAAAGAAATATAGCATCTTTGGCTGAAGCTCAATCTTCTTTGAATAAAATGGCTACTAAACCTGAAACTAATGAGAATCCCTTTGTAGCTACTAATGCTATACAAGTAAGAATTGATGAAAATATTAGACTATTAGCTGAATTACATGCTAAGTGGGAGAGAGAAGATGAAATTGCTAGAAACATTAGTGTTTCTACTATTACCACCACTAGTGTTGAGGCTAGTAATAGTTCTACTACTTTAGATGATAAAATTGATTTTGATCTTGATGGTTGCAACATCTCTGAAGTTATTAAGTTCCTACAAAAGCTTGCTAAAAGTCCTAATGCTAGTGCTATGAACATGGCTTTTACAAAACACATTACTGATGCTCTCATAAAAATTAAAGAAGAAAAGATGAAACATAAAGCTTCTATTCCTATAAAACAAGAAGATGGTTGGGAACCCATCATTAATATAAAAGTGAATGATTTTAATTCCAAAGCTTTGTGTGATCTTGATAGTAGTGTTTCTATTATGCCTAGAAGGATTTATGATATGCTTGATTTGCCTCCTCTTGAAGATTGCTATTTGAATGTCCCACTTGATGATAATGCTAAAAAGAAATTCATGGGGAGCCTTAATGATGTTCTTATTATGGTTAATGATTCCTATGTCCCCGTTGATTTCTATGTTTTGGATGTTGAATACAATGCTTCTTGTCCTATTACTTTGGGAAGACCTTTTCTTAGAACTGTTGGTGTCATCATTGATATGAAAGAAGACACCATTAAATATCAACTCCCACTCAAGAAAGGTATAGAACACTTCCCTAAAAAGAGAGAAAAAATTTGTTTTGCTTCTCCTATGAAAACAAAATTTGGTCTTAATTCTTCTTCATTTGAGAACACTTGATTCTTTCTTTGCTTCTTATGCCTAACTTAAAGGCGTTAAAGAAAAGTACTTGTTGGGAGATAACCCAAGAGTTTTAGATGAGTCTTGGAAGTTATTACCTCTGTAATAACCCCTCCTTATCCTTTTTATTTGCTTTTTGTGCCAAGAGTAACCTCTAATGAGAGTGAAGTAATAATTGGGAAAGTTGCTGTCCCGAAACAGATTTCTGTGCTTTACCGTAAATATTCCTGAGAGAGCTCTGTACGTCGGAATGAGATGTAATTTTTTGTACTTCTGCCCCAGGTTGTTATATAACTTTCGTTAGTTCACCACTTTTTGATTTGAGCAACAGAAGGTCTTTGAAAAAATTCGTCTTTACCTGCTGGTCTGTTTTGACAGATTTCTGCCATTTTCTGCATTTGCTTCTTGTTGATTCCTTCTTGAGTTTTTTTTGGGGAATTGAGCTTTTTGAGGGAAGTGCTACAGTAGATAGTGTTCTAATGGAAGTTTATTTAGTGTTAGAACTGAACCTTAAGACTTATTTATCTTGAGTGCACTAATGTTGCTAATAAAGATTGTGCGAAGTTTTGTATGAAGGAAAATTTTCAGGTGTATGGAAGGAATGAGTAATGAGATGAAGGATGGACTAAAGCTCAATCTTGGGGATGCCACGCGTGTCACCCCAAGAAATATCCAAGAAGTACAAGCGTCAAAGCTTGGAGATGCCCAAGACATCCCCTTCTTCATCAATAAAAATCCCAGGTTTCTTCCAGACGCTTCATTTTTATTGTTTCATGCACAGTTGTGTTTTTCTTGGAGCGTCTTCTTTTTCGTTTTTGTTTTGGTTTTTAGTTTGCTTGGTTTGCTTATTTTGCTGAATAAACTGGTTGGACCCCCTCTTTCATACTTTGGTTTGCAAATAGTTTGGTTTGGTTTGGAAAAAAGTAGAAAAGTTCATACTTATGTGGTAAAAAGAGCTCGTTTTTGACTGTGATTATGCTTTGTCATGCCATGCTTGATATTGTTTTGGCTTTATGCTTAGTATTCTTTTCTATAGCATGACTTGTTATAAACAATTGAGATTTCTTAATGTGCCTTGGATGAATCATGCGTTGTTTTAGCATATTAAAGCATAGTATAGTGGTATTCTCCTATGATGCTTTATTTGGGTTGACTTGGCACATGCTCACACCATGTTATGACTATCAAAAGTCACCATAAGCCTTTATGATCCTTTAGTTTTCAACTTGTAGTATCACTTTATGCTTTGATCAATGATATATTGTCGCTATGCATGATTATGGCCATTATTGCTCTCTTAGTTTGTCGCTCCTAGTCTTTTGCTAGCCTCCACCACCAAGTATGAGTTCCACTCATGCATCCAACTCCCTAAACCAAGTTTTTCCAAAGAGTCCAGCATACCTACCCACTAGCTTATGCCATTCCAAGTATATTCATGCTTTTATCTACCTTTCACTTGTTATGAGAAAACTAGTGATTAAAGCTCTCACGAACTTGATGGCACACTTTACTTTTTTGCCTCTAATAAACTTGAACCATTGGGTCCTTCTTTGTTGTGTATATGCTTGCGCTTTATAAGTTGAAGTTAGCAGAACCATGTTTCATGGGGAACGCTTTCAACATTGCACTTGTACTTTGTACCCCGTTGATATCATGTTCTTTTTCTTACGGATCCCGGCGGTGTGAAATAAAAGTGGAACTTGTAAGATCATGGAGTTTGTATGTGTGTTAGAGAAACGCCTGGGACGCTAGCCTAAGCCATGCCTAATCATGGTGGAAACTTGCGGCATCACCATAATGAGCACTCTATGAAGCATCCTCAATAAAAACCTATGCAAATAGCAAATAAAAAGATCACTGAGATGCTCATTGTCTACTTGCCTTGTCATTTTGATTATGGGAAAGCTCCCATATCATGTGCAAGGGGTACCCCGTTGGCAGTTCTTAATGATACACATATACTTATAATGACAAGAGCTTACTCGTGACTGAAGTTGAGTAGCATGAGGATCGGTCTTCGTAAGTAAGGGGCATGAGATTTCGGTTTATAACTTGTCAAGCATATCCTCTTAGTTGTGTCACTTTAACCTTAATCACCTTCAAGATGCTTATGATAGGGGCAATGAGAGCTGAAAGCTATAAGTACCTTAATTTTTGGAAGCTCTTTATGAGACTTGAATCCCTACTTCCTTTTATAAAGGCCTTTCTTCCACCATAATATTGAGTCTCCACCTTCTATCTTTATGCACTACTTTGAGAGCATAGTGGCCATTCTTAGTTCTATGTGCATTGTCTCAAGACTAGTTGATTGATGCATAACTTGTTATTGCTTGTTTTAAACTATTGTATCTAGTCACTATTATGAACTTTGAAGGTGTCCTATGCATTTATATTTTCTACTCTATTGAGGGACAAGCTGAATACTATTATGCTATCTTTTCTTTATGTGAAACAAACAAACGTCTTGCAAAGCATTGTTATTCATGAATATTTTGTTTGTGCCTTTTCATGTTGCATCATAGTCTTTGCTTATTGCTAGAACTTTGTCTTTCATGTTATGATTGAAGTACTATGATCCCAGCCTTGAATGTTTTGCAAATACTTTGATCAAGTCTTTAATGGTGCATGTCACCTCAAAAATTCTTTCTTTTTATCACTTACCTACTCGAGGACGAGCAGGAGTTAAGCTTGGGGATGTTGATACATTGCAAATGTATCTATAATTTTTGATGTTCCATGCTTGGTTTTATCCACTTTCTTGTGTTTTGTTCCAACTTTGGAGTACTTTTCATATGATTTCTTGGACTAACCTATTAACAAGAGCCATAGTGCCAGCTGCCTGTTTTCTGCTGTTTTTGGTTCTAGGAAAGTCATAAAATGAATATTCTCGGAATTGGACGGGACAAAAGCCAAAGTGCCTATTTTTCCGAAAGGGATCAAGTGCCAGAATACAAGATGGAGAAGGGCCAGGGAGCCACCACACCACCTGGCCGTGTGGCCAGGCCTGGCCCGCGCCAGGGGGTGGTGTGGCCGCTCCCGGCACCCCCTCGGCCTCTCCTTCCGCCTATAAGTTGCCCTCAGGACGAAAACCCTAAGTACCCGATCAAAAATCCACGAAAGAGTCTGTAGCCGCCGTCATCTCCCTCCCTAGATCGGGAGGGATCTGAAGCTCTTCCTGGCACCCTGCCGGAGAGGGGAATTCACCCTGGAGGCCTTCTTCATCACCATGCAAGCCTCCTGTGTGATGCGTGAGTAGTTCATCCTTGGACTACGGATCCATGTAGTAGCTAGATGGCTGGTTTCTCCTCCTTTGTGCTTTCATGTTTAGATCTTGTGAGCTCCGTTCATGATCAAGATCATCTATTTGTAATCCATACATGTTGTGTTTGCGGGGATCTGATGGATATTGAGATGCTATTTCAGATTGATTATTGATTCTATCATGTCTTTCTTATTTGAGATCTTGCATGCTTTCCGTTGTTAGTAGCTATCTTGGCCAAGTAGATGCTAGCAACTCCAAGAGTTAGTATTTATGCTCGATAGTGGGTTCATGCCTCTGGTAATCTGGGGAAGTGACAGAAATCTCTAAGGTACTAGATGTGCTGTTGCTACTAGGGAGAAAACAACAATCCTTTGTTCATAGAACAATCATATTGTTTACCTTACACGTAGTTCGTAAAGCAATAATCTGTTGCTTGCAACTTAATACTAGAGGGGGTTCGGATGATATCCTGAAGGTGGATTATTAGTCATAGATGCAGTTGGATGGCGGTCTATGTATTATGTTGTATTGCCCAATCAAGTCTCAAAGGAGTCAAGATGATTAGTATATGCATGTATTTCTTTCTCGGTGTTTGTCAATTGCTCCGCTGTAATTTGTTCACCCAGCATGTTATCTATCTAAGGAGAGCCACCTCTAGTGAACTATGGATCCTGGTCCTTTGTCTTTACATACAATCTACAATCCTTTACTGCTTTGTGTTTACTTTCTGTAAACTTTTACTTCTTTCCATTCGATACGTTTAATCCTTTGTTTTCCGCAAAACACGGTGAGATTGACAACCTCATCGCAAGTTGGGGACAAAGTTCTGTGGTTGTGTTGTGCAGGTCTCCAAGTTGCTACTAGCACCGGTAGTGCGCCCTGCCAAAGCTCAGCTAGTAACACCTTTGGGGTGTTTCCTTGCTCCTACTGGTTCGATTAAACCTTGGTTTCATAACTGAGGGAAAACTTGCTGCTGTGCTCATCATACCTTCCTCTTGGAGTTCCCAACGAGCTCTACATCGATCGTCGAGCGCATCAGTGTGTCTGCGTCGACAATGCCAGGGTACTTATAGTGCAGGCCGGCAACATATACTATGTGTACCTATCCGAGATTATATCTTACAACTTTGAGGCTCTTGCATGGGAAGAGGAGCCAAGGGTTGTATATGGGTATGGAGTAGGAGGATTATGGATCAATGACCGTCCTTTCGAACTCGATCGATTGCTAGCAGAGTATTGCAGAATCGTCGAGCATTCTGAGCTGCAGATGGTGCCGCCTTATGGCGAGGATGGTACCACCCACTACAATTACGACGACGGCTATCCGTCAGATTGATTGATTGTGTAGGTCTGCTCCTGATGTATTCTCTTCAGGTCAGCTTTTTATGTGTTCACTTTGTTGAGTGAACGTCTATGAATTTTGCAAGTTCTATGGTGCCCGTGTAATACAATGGATGTTCTCCCTGTTCCAGTAGATCGTGTGTTGTACCTATTACAGTTTCACTGTTTTTTCATGTGTGTGTAGTAATTCTGATAGATGCTTAGTTTGTAACAATCCTCAAACAACTTATAATAGGGAATTACTGTAGATTATCACAATCCTCAGTAAACTTGATAGTAATAAACTTAAGCATAAAAGTTGCATCAGAGTCCAGACAACTAAAAAAACACCATAACTGGTGTTACACAAAAGGTCTCTATGGAGCTTGCATCGCAAGACATGTAACAACTAGCTTCCCATGAGAGCTGCAGATGAGATTATTAAGTATGTTCTGCGTCAAAGCTTGCATGTTTTTCAATTCATATAAGTCTTTGCATGCTATGGTGATTACTGAATCTGTTTTGTTGGATCTTGCTCAACAATACCATGGGCATCTTGGAGGGCATCCTCAAATAATATTTTGGCTAGAAAAAGAGGATCAGTCGAAGCGGTGTGCCATGAGCAATAGGTATTGTCACTGCTGCTGTGTGAAACAAAATCTAAACTTGGAGAAGCGGGTCTTTGTTTGGCATTCAGAGGGTCATTTGCAGCCTGAAAGAAACACAAAACAAGTTATAATAGCATTACCATGCAATCACACCACCATGAATTTTAAATGTGTCAATGCGGTAATATATAAGGAAGGAAGCAATTAATAGTGGTGGCTCATACATCTATTTATTCTTGAATAAGTGGACCAGCTGGTGCCATGGAGCGATGCGAGCATGTGTTGCTCTGTGAAATGACTTCTCTACTTGAAGATGGCTGAGACCAAGACGAAACAAGTTACTTAAACAACAGACTTGGGAAACAAACTACAAGTTCATTTCGAATAACAATGCGAGCAATCAACCAAAGTACCTGATGCAGACTGCTCAAACTAGAATGAGCAGAACATGAATAAAACGAATATGAAAACTAAGCCATTATGTTTCTCATATATAAACTAGCCAGAGACTACACAATGAAATCTACCACTGATTTAATCATAGACAAAAAAAGAGTAACCCAGCCAACAAAAACACATCAATTGTGAGCCTCGAATATGCTAGCCAGATAATTTCAGACAAACAATGAATCAAGCAATCATACATTGAATTATTCATGAATAGCTAGATAATTTCAAAGATTTGGCAGCCTAAGAACAACAAACTGAACTATCAAGTGCCTCGTATTAAAATAGCCAGTTCATGTAACTATGATACATAGTAGATACAAGAGTGAGATGAAGTGCATAGAGTTCCTTATGATACATGTGTGGATCTTATCGCTAGTGTGGCCTTGTTCTTATTATCAGACAACTCAAATGCAATACACCCGGCCTCTCCATATCTAAGAAACTGAACTAAGCACATGGAACAAAAGCATACCATAGTGGGTCTAAATTGTTTGATGCTAATTTTTGGCCAAAAATGAAGACAAGAAAGACAAATGGTAAATTTAAGCAAACAAAAATGTGGCAAGGACCAAACTTCGGGTGGGGGGCCTTACGGTAGGTGTTACACGAGATCTACAGCGGCTCATGTGGACGGGCGGAGTATGTACTCCATTGTTGCTCCTCTGCATAAAGGTAAGGCCAACTGTAAATACAAACAGGTTCCAACATGATATACGTTGGCATGAAGTGAAACCAAAGTTATGGGGTCTTATGAGATTATATGAGCCATTCACTCTATGATATTGTGTGCAAACTGAGGCTTCTCCTTGCATAATAACAACAAGCAGTTTGAGCCGTAGGTTAAGAGGGGTCAACTCGACAGTACATAATGGTCAAATAGTATGACTTGTGTAAACGTGTAGTATAGGATAGCAGGACAATAGCATGATGGAAATATTATAATTCGTAAATCGGCGAATGAGAGAGATATTATATAATCATATCTCATGTAGACAGGTACAACAGAGAATGTAAACAAATATGTTAAGTGACTAATAATTCACAAAGAAATAGTACAATACATAAAAATATTTCAAATCGTGGAGTTTAAGCGTAACCCCAACGGGTTAATTTAGTACATAACAGGTATATATAGAGCAAAGAACTTGTTAGTTAGGAAATTTAGCACGAATACAGTATATTGCCAACAAACAAATCACACAGGGAGATCTGGTTTTACCTCGGTTGGGGTGGCGTCTAGGCTTCCTCCCCATCCTCACGGGTCAGTCGAGGTCGCCAAAGGTGCTACGATCGCAGTGGGCGTCAATGACGAGGAAGCAGATCTTGGGCAGGCGAGAATACAAGCAGAACGCTGGAACATGGCGTCCATGGAGCAGATCCTAGGCAGTTGATGATGTGTCGCATGCCGGACAATAGGGTTCATTGAGCAGATCAGGTGTGGCGGGTACGACAGCTAAAGTGCAGCGGGGATGTTCCGGCCGATGACGTATTCCTGGAGGAGAGAGGGGGTAGGGTTTAGGTACTGCTAGCACTATACTAGGAAAAATATGAGTGAAGCCCCCACCCACAAAATTTAATAGGGGTCGAATGGAAATTTCGAAGTATCTGAAATTTTGGGGCACGAACTATTTCCGGATACACGGGATATTTTACTTCTTTATTTTGGTTTTGAATTTGGTCATGGTCGATGTAATAGTAGAAATTTGGTAGGCCATACCCCCTCTGTGTTCAGGAATCCAAGGCCGTACTCCCTCAATCCAACACCTCAACTGATCATTCATGGCCGTACTCCCAATGCTCAGGATCTCTAAGAAGAATGGATATCATACTTAGGAGTTTCAAAAAATTATGAGATAAATTACATCATGTTGGGAGGATGATTTGCAAGTTCCAACTCATATTCATTTCATGGTCATGTTAGGAGCCATCTTATCAACAAGTTTTTTTACATGCATAGGTGATGCCCTAAAGTCATCCGCAATATGTAAAAAGGCACACCTTAAGGCCTATGTGGAATCCACTAATTAAGATTCACCTTATACAATGTGGAGAAAATAAAGTTATCTTTAAACCTAAGGTGCACCTCAAAAGCTTATGGGTTGCCCATAGAAAATAGAAAAATCATTTCCCCTCTCTCCTTATTTCTCATGTGATCATTTTCAAATGGGGCTCAAAATTTTCAAGATTCTAAATCTTAGCAAGAAGTTGAACCTATCATCGAAACTCCCGCTGTTTTCTGAGATATTAATTTTGACCCCTCGATGGGAACCTCCAAAAGCTTTTTCGTAAAACTATCAAAGCAAAACCTACAATTTACTTGTAGTTTCAAATCTGACCTAATTCCGAGATATCGACATAAAGTCATTCAAATGGGCGGGGTTAGCTAGGAAGCTTGAAAATTCATAAACATGGGAATTGCAAGTACAACATGTTCTCGATCCACTATCTATGTCTGTCAAATTGTCTTATGGCATCCACATCCAATATTCTTTGGACTTCTCTTTACGTAAAAGAACAACCTCGCTCGTCTTCACTCGGAAAATGTAGAATTGAATGTTCTTTCCTGGTAGTTGGACACTCAGACCCACGACACTGCTTACTACTAGAAAATGCACCCATCTACCTCTAAAATGACATTTAATTCAAGAGCAATCTATCCCGCTTACTTGTAGCTCAGGTTTGACCCAATTTCATTAAATTGTCTAGATGCAAAATCTTAGCAAGAAGTTGAACCTATCATCAAAACTCTCGTTGTTTTCCGTTATATTAATTGTGACCCCTCAATGGGCACCTCCAAATTAAAAGCTTTTTCGTAAAACTTTCAAAGCAAAACCTACAATTTAATTGTAGTTTCAAATTTAACCTAATTTCGATAAATCAACTTAAAGTCATTAAAATGGGCAGAGTTAGCTAGGAAGTTTGAAAGCTCATAAAAGATGGGAATCATTGGTACAACATGTTGGTCCACTATATATTTGTGTAAACTTGGCATGGCATTCACATCCAATATTCTTCGAACTTCTTACAAAAAGAACAACCTCGCTCATCTTCACTCAGAAAATGTAGAATTGAATGTTCTTTCCTGATAGTTGGAAACTCACACTGACATAATTGTTTACTACAACAAGATGCACCGATCTACCTCTGAAAATACATTTAATTCAAGAGCAATCTATCACGCTTACTTGTAGCTCAAGTTTGACCTAATTTCGTTAAATTGTCAAGATGCAAAATCTTAGCAAGAAGTTGAACCTATCGTCAAAACTCTCGGTGTTTTATGATATATTAATTTTGACCCCTCGATGGGTACCTCCAAAATATTTTTCATCAAACTTTCAAAGCAACCTACAATTTACTTATAGTTTCAAATTTGACCTAATTTCGATAAATCGACATAAATTCATTCGGTCAAATGGTTAGAGTTAGCTAGGAAGTTTGAAAACTCATAAATAAAACATGGGAATCATTGTACAACATGTTGGTCCACTATATATGTCGGTAAATTTGGCTTCTGGCATTCTAATCTAATATTCTTCAGACATTTCTTTATGGAAAAGAACAACCTCGCTTGTCATCAGTCAGAAAATTGATAATAATTGAATGTTCTTTCCTAATATAGTTGGAAAATCACACCGACGACATTGTTTACTACAAGAAAACGCACCCATCTACCTCTCTGAAAAGTCATATATTTCAATAGTAATCTATCGCGCATACTTGTAGCTCAAGTTTGACCCAATTTTGTTAAATAGTGTCATGCAATGCAAAATCTTAGCAAGAAGTCAAACTATTGTCAAAACTCTCGGTTGTTTCTCATATACTGATTGTGACCCCCCCGATCGGTACGATACCTCCAAAAGCTTTTTCGTAAAACTTTTAGAGCAACCTACAATTTAGTTATAGTTCAAGTTTGACCTAATTTCGATAAATCGGCATGTAGTCATTCAAGTGGGCAGAGTTAATTAGCTAGGGAGTTTGAAAACTCAAAAACACATGGGAATCATAAGTAAAACACATTGGTCCACTTAATATGTCTAGAAGCTTGGCTTATGGCATTGAGATCCATATTCTACGGGCTTTCTTTACGAAAAAAGAGAATCATCTTGTCATCACTCAGAAAACTGAGAATTTTATTTCCTGATAGTTGGAAACTCACACTGACGACATTGTTTACTACAAGAAGATGCACCCATCTACCTCCAAAAATACATTTCATTTAAGAGCAATCTATCGCGCTTACTTGTAGCTCAAGTTTGACCTAATTTCATTAATCGACAAGAAGTCACTAAAGTGTGCGAAGTTCGTTAGGAAGATTGAAAAATCCTAGTATTAAAAACTTGGGTATTACGTATAAGAAACCGTGGTCCAGTTTGTGTGATAATTGGGGTGGTTGCATTTTGTTTTAACTGTGGTAGGTCTCATAGGAGCGAGGTGCTTGAGAGTTAACATGGTCGGTGCAAGTACAAGTTACATCAAGGACCTCATAAAAATGAAAATTGCACCCAAGTCCATGCATTTAGCACAAGGACCCTGAAACTAAGCAATGAAGTGTGTGTTTTGAGGTTTGCGCATACTAACGCTCACCATGCTAAAGACTATTAGTAGAATCTTTGTAGATGCTAAGAATGGAAAATAAGATCCAATGGTTAGCAATGTTTGGATTTGTCGGTCTTGATCCAACGGTCAGTGTTCAAAGTTATCCGTACACTATACAGTGGTATGGTATGGTATTGTAAGAGATAAGACAAGATAAAGATAAGATAAAAAGTACTGCGAATGTCCGATCTTTTGAGTAACCTTCCCTCCCGATGTTTAGGAAGCAAGTGAAAATTTCGAAACCGGAAAAGTTTGAATTTCTTTGCAGCCAAGGACCAAAGTGGTTTCCTTCCTATGTACTCCTCGTCCATACTCCACACCAACGCGGCTGCCGAACACGCTAGAGACACAGAGTCGCCGTACCAAGGCACGCGTGCGCAACACCATGCTGTGGAGAAGGGAGAGATCAGCCGGGCCGGTGCTCGAGGGGAAAAGGGAGGAGAGAGGGGGGATGGATGGTGAGAGGCAGCGAAGGAGAGAGAAAACACACAATTTGTTTTGCGTTCATAGGTCCTGAAATTTACTACTAGTAGAGTGGCCGCAGGAGTACATCATGTCAGGAACCCATCATAACTTCCCTCTGACATCGAACCGCCTTTAACTCCTCTTCGATGCTGCCCTCTTACCATGCCTACGTTTTATTCTCTCACCATGTACATCGCATGGACAGAGGTGAGCATATGTCTAAGCAAAGAAATAAGTACTACTACAATTGTACTATTAATATACTATTTGCTTTTTCCCTAATAAGGGCATCAACAATGTGTACAAAAGCACACCTTAAGGCCTAGTATGTGGCATCCGCTGAGGTTCACCATATACATTGTGGAGAAAATAAAGTTTGTATCTTTAATCCTAAGGTGCACCTCAAGCTTGTGGGTTGCCCATAAACCATTTCCCCTCTCTCCCCATTTCATGTGATTGTTTTCAAAATGTGTTCAAAATTTTCATGATGCAAAATCTTAGCTAGAAGTCGAACCACTCGTCAAAACTCTCTATGGTTTCTGATATATTAATTCACTGTTCGATGGGTACCTCTAGAAGCTTTTTCATAAAACTTTCAAAGTAGCCTACAATTTATTACTTTTAGTTCAAGTTTGACCTAATTTTATTAAATTCAAGAGCAATCTATCGTGCTTACTTGTAGCTCAAGTTTGACCTAATTTCATTAAACTGTCAAGATGCAAAATCTTAACAGGAAGATGAACATGTCGTTAGAACTCTCTGTGGTTTCTGATATATTAATTGACCACCCCCTCCGATGGGTACCTCTAAGAGCTTTTTCGTAAAACTTTCAAAGCAACCTACACAGTTCACTTGTAGTAGTTCAAATTTTACCTATTATATTTTCTCTACTTTACCTATTATAATTTTACATAGTGATGATATGCTAGACGTCTATTGTCTGAGTCTCACGTGCAGGGCACGTGCAATTTACTAGTACTTGTAGTTTCAAATTTGACCTAATTTCGATAAATCGACATAAATTCGTTCTAATGGGCATAGTTAGCTGGGAAGTTCGAAAACTCATAAAACATGGGAATTGTTGGTACAACATGTTGGCCTAATATATATGTATGTAAACTTGGCTTGTGGCATTCATATCCAATATTCTTCGGACTTTTCTTTAGTAAAATGAACAACCTCGCTCGTATTCACTCGGAAAATATATTGAATGTTCTTTCTTGATAGTTGGAAACTCACACCGACGACACTGTTTACTATAAGAAGATGCACCGATGATCTACCTCTAAAAAGACATTTAATTCAAGAGCAATCTATGGCGTTTACTTGTAGCTATCTCAAGTTTGACCTAATTTCGTTAAATTGTCAAGATGCAATGTCTTACCAAGAAGTTGAACCTATCGTCGGAAACTCTCGCTGGTTTCTGATATATTAATTTTGACCCCTCGATGGGTACCTCCAAAAGCTTTTTCGTAAATCTATCAAAGCAAAACATACAATTTACTTGTAGTTTCAGATTTGACCTAATTCCGAGATATCGACATAAAGTCATTCAAATGAGCGGGGTTAGCTAGGAATCTTGAAAACTCATAAAACATGGGAATCACAAGTACAACATATTGTCGATCCACTATATATGTCTGTCAACTTGGCTTGTGGCATCCACATCCAATATTCTTTGGACTTCCCTTTACGGAAAAGAACAACTAACCTCGCTTGTCTTCACTCGGAAAATGTAGAATTGGATGTTCTTTCCTGGTGGTTGGACACTCACACCCACGACACTACTTACTACCAGAAAATGCACCCATCTACCTATGAAATGACATTTAATTCAAGAGCAATTTATCCCGCTTACTTGTAGCTCAAGTTTGACCTAATTTTGTTAAATTATCAAGATGCAAAATCTTAGCAAGAAGTTGAACCTATCGTCAAAACTCTCTTTGTTTT